>CM060934.1:150936310-152138095 GCA_030765085.1 Allium cepa | reverse complement strand
TATAACTTATTAAATTTCATCATCTTTATGCTTTTTCGGAAGTATAAGAAAATAAATTAAACGATTTAGTAAATCCGCAATGTATGGGACTTGTGTATTTACTTTATCGGTTAATTTCGGACTTGTACGATCGAAACGATTTTGAGGAATCGTTTGATTTCCTCCTTGATGTTAACCACATTGTGGTATGAGTTTGAGATTATATTAGTCCATTTGGCTAATACGTATAGTCCGAGATCTCCTATTCGGGAATATATACGAGATTCGGACTATATTGATGGAGATATACTTGCCGATGATATGAGGCAAGATTTTGATGGTATTTGATGAGTTTGATGATTTTATGGAATTTCTACCCGTCGGTGAGATGAGACGAGTTTAGCATCTTATACCATACGCCGATGACATGAGGCGATTCTTTTGATGATGTTGATGATTTCTTAGTGTGGCACGAACTAGCGACTAGAAAACCGCTAAGTGAGAGCGTATGGTATGTGACATACGTTACCACTTTCCGGGTTACTATCCGAGAGTTGTTGACACATTCTAGGAGAACTACCAGTACTTGGAGTCCCGATCGGGTTAAGTAATACTTGACTCGATCACTTTTGATGGCGGGGACTCAGCGGACACCGATTGGAGTGAGGTGCTCCAATCACTTTTGATGGCGGGTGTTCGGGGAGAATATAGATGACGTCATAGACCGGATTAATTCGAGATGAGGATTCCGGTCGAGAGATAGATATGGTACCATGATGGTGAACAGTACTGGTAAATAGCACGTGCAACATGCTTTTGCATGTAATAATCGGCCAATATGAGATTTCTTTTATGAGTTATGATGATTTCAATTTCACCATTTTTGACGTGTTTACATAGCATTATAGATGTAAATAAGGCAAATATGATTTCTTTGAGGATTTTGGTGATTTCAGATATTATGGATTTATACTTGGGGTTTATGTACGACTTGAGAGATTTATTTATTCATAGATAATGTTTGAATGTTTTTCCTTATATTATATACATGAATTCCCTCAGATTAACCCAAGTATATGTATATGCAAACCACCATAGAAACATAGTGAAGTTACTTGATATCAACCCTATATGTTCATATCTACTTATGTTATCCCGTTGCGAAGCTCTTCTCTTTACCTTATCGTATTTCCTTTCTAACGATAAGATTCGGTTGCCTGACCCGTGTGTTTATCACTCGGGTCAGACTGAGTTGCAGGTTAGGTGGAAGTCGATCTTTTGTATTGGATCTATGTTGCTTTTTGTGTAGGACGCATAATTATGGAATGTACTCCTTTTTTTCGTGTTATACCTGTTATCGACACTTTGTATATATTCTTTTATGGGATGTGATGCATGTATTTGATATGGGCATACTATTATGTAGTGGCGTATGACACTTGATGTTTGGGTTTGTAGCTATATATATATATATATATATATATATATATATATATATATATATATATATATCTGTGGCTGCTATTCTGTGATATGTATGTTTTATTTATTTCATTTTGCTTCTGAATAGATCCTATAGCCGAGTAGTATCGTATTAGCTAAATATTGGATATGTCGATTCCATGAGGTAAAGAAAAAAAATATCGATGTTTTCAGTCTTAGCTAATGCATTACTATATCGGTCGCCCTTAACCAGCCCTATTCTCTACGTTAGTAGACAGAATTACTTGTTAATTCCCTTTACTAACGTGGGTCTCGGGGTGGGGCGTCTCAGCTTGGTATCAGAGCAAGGATTCAGAACAAAATGAAATAAACGCAGAACAGTGAACACGATGAACCATACATCAAGTATAATACCCTTGTGCATCTCATCCCTTAATCGTGGCCAGCCTAGTCATATCCCTTTCCTTTTCAATTCCTTTGGGGTAGATAGAAAAGAATACGTCTAGGAATGTTAAATGTTTTTCCGTAGTATTCCTTAATTACTGCATTTCAATTGCTTTATATATATATATATCTACCCTGTGAATGATCTTCTCTCATTTTTTATCTTTAACTATGTCTGGAAGAGGTAGAGCTCGCCCTTCAGCTATGGGACCGTCTGGTGGTTCTCGCCCCAAAGGCATTTACATGTCCACCGATCAGATTCGTGAGCTTCTTGGGAGCACTCAACCTCCCGTGCCAGTTCCCTCTTCATCTCCTCGCAAGTCTGTATTTGCACGACTATGCAGTGACTTTACTCATCTTGGGGGCAAGCCTTTCAAAGGCTCCCAGTCAGTTCTTGATGTGCAAGCCTGGCTTCGCACTTGTGAGCGTGTATTCTTACGTATGGAGCTCTCAGTTCATCATCGAGTTCTTGTGGCATCCAGTATGCTACAAGAGCGTGCTTTTGATTGGTACGAGCTTCTTATCGCTGAGGTGGATGAGACTAACCTCACATGGCAGCAATTCCGAGACAGATTTGAGCTTAAGTTCGTACCCGAGTATGAAAAGGCTCTTCTTACTCGCCGCTTCATCGAGTTGAAGCAGGAAACTCTTCAGTTTTAGATTATGTTTCTTCCTTTGAGTCCCTCTCTAAGTATGGGTTGGAGTTCATTAGTACCCCATACAAGAAAAATCTTAAGTTCGTATCCGGACTTAAGAAATATTTGAAGAAGTCTTTAATGCTCCAACTCAAGATTTCTTTTGAAGAGTTAGTTGATGCCGCTCTCCATCTCGAGACAGTTGAGAATGAGAAAGATAGTGATGGCGAGGGTGGTGTTCAGTCTAATCCAAAGAAGAAGAAGTTTCCTTTCCGTAATCCTAAGTTCTTTCCTTCCAAGAAAAAGAAGCAAGTCGGATCTTCTACTCAATCTCAAGCCCCTCCTCAAGCTAAGCCTTTTGCTTGCTACAATTGTGGATATCCTAACCATCCAGTCCGAGAATGTCCTAAGCCCAAGAGATGTAACTACTGCAAAGCTGAAGGACATTTAGTTTCTGTTTGTCCTAAGAAGAATAAAGGTTCTCGTCCGGGGAATCTCAATGTAGCAACTTCTAGTGATGCGACTCGGTCGAAAGGTACATTTTCTCCCATCTTAGAGGGTTCCCTTGTTTTCCATGATTGATCGATTAGAGTTCTCTTCGATACGGGTGTGTCACACTCTTTCGTATCGAAGGAACTCGTGGATGCCTGTTCCTTGGATGTTTCTTGCTTGCTTGCTTCTTTAAGGATTGTGAATCCCATCGGGGGGTCCGCAACCCTTAGCTTATATTGTGATAATGTTGAGGTTCTTCTTTGTGGATTCTCTTTCCGTGCGAATCTGCACGTGATTCCTTCGCTTGGTTTTGATATGATATTTGGTATGGACTGGCTAGTTCGATACGATGCCAGGATTCTTTGTTCTGATAGAGTCATTTATCTCCGCCATCCAGACTCTCCTTCGCAGTTATCTCTTATGCTTCGGGATACAGATTGTGATTCCGTAGCATCCTTATATGCTCTTGATTCTCGATACAATGAGGATGATGTGTCTCGAATTCTGATCGTTTGTGACTTCGCTGATATTTTTTAGCCTGTTTCGGGATTGCCACCCAAGCGGGCCATAGAGTTTCGTATTGACCTCATCCCTGGTGCGCAACCAGTTAGTCGTCCTCCCACGAGGATGTCTACTAAGGAGAACGAGGAACTTAAGCAGCAACTCCTCGAGCTCGAAGCTAAGCACTTCATTCGATCTAGCTCTTCACCGTGGGGTGCCGCGGTAGTATTCGTGAAGAAGTCCGATGGGACTCTTAGGCTTTGCGTCGACCATCGCAAGCTTAATGAGTTAACCATCAAGAATCGTTACCATTTACCGAGAATCGATGACATGTTCGATCAGTTAAGTGGTGCTAAGGTCTTTTCATAGTTAGACCTTGCCACTGGTTTTCATCATCTTTGAGTCGCGGAAAATAGTATTCCTCTCACCACATTTCGCACTCGCTATGGTTCTTATGAGTGGCTCGTCATGCCGTTTGGATTGACGAACGCACCTGCCTACTTTGTCGATCTTATGAATCGGGTATTCCGGGAATATCTCGATAAATTCGTGCTTGTATTCATCGATGATATCTTAGTATATTCCAAGTCCGAAGAGGACCATGCTCGACATCTTAGAATTGTTTTGAGTATTCTCCGAAAGCATCAACTCAAAGCCAAACTTTCTAAGTGTCACTTCTGGGAAAAACAAGTGAAGTTCTTAGGCCATGTTGTATCTTCAGAAGGTATTTCCGTTGATCCTTCTAAGATCGAGACTATTCAGAATTGGAAGAGGCCTGAGAATGTTCACGATATTCATAGCTTTTTGGGATTGGCCGGTTATTATCGTCGCTTTATTAAGGATTTCTCTCGTATCGTGCTTCCTCTTACAAACCTTACGAGGAAAGGCGTTCGATTCATTTGGTCCGATAAGTGTGAGGCTTCCTTCCAGCAATTGAAGGAGCTTCTCACACATGCTCCCATCCTTGTGGTTCCTGAAGGGAACCAAGATCTTATCGTTTATACCAATGCCAGTCATAGTGGCCTCGGTGTTGTTTTGATGCAGAGAGATCGTGTTGTTGCCTATGCTTCTAGGCAGTTGCGTCTGAATGAGGTTTGGTACGCTACTCATGATTTAGAGCTTGCAGCCATTGTCTTCGCTTTGAAGATTTGGCGTCATTACCTTTTGGGAGAGCACTTCGTCCTTTTTACCGATCATAATTCCTTGAAATATCTATTTATTCAGAAGGAACTTAATATGAGGCAACAATGATGGTTAGAGTTCCTCGCCTCATATGATTTCGATATCGAGTATACCCCTGGAAAGGGTAATCGTGTAGCTGATGCGCTTAGTCACACGCATTCGGCCGTAGTTTCTTTGATGATAGCCGAATAGGATGTTTTAGAGACCTTATCTTGCTTTGATATACGTGATCGAGCACCATCATCTGATTCACCTGTGTTATTATTCAGTATGGAGGCTCGACCATCTCTTCTAGATCGTATCTCAGAGGCTAAGAGGCGTGATGCCTATACTATGCACCTCATTCAGTCACGCTCATCTAGGTCCCATGATGAGGAGTTACGGGATTTTTCTATTGATACTCACGGTTGTCTTCGTCTGAAGAACCGTATAGTTGTGCTTTCTGATTCAGCACTTAGGCGTGACATACTTGATGATTGTCATCGCACTAAGTATACCATTCATCCGGGTAGCAGTAAGATGTACGCGGATATGCATCGCCTTTACTACTGGGAAGGCATGAAGCGTGATATTGCAAGTAATGTATGCAATTGCATTGCTTGTCAGCTTGTCAAGGCCGAGCATCAACGACCATCTGGTCTTCTTCAGCCTTTAGAGGTCCCACAATGAAAGTGGGATCAGGCATCGATGGACTTTATGGACGGCTTACCTCGTTCGAGGTCGGGTCATTCTTGCATTTGGGTTATTGTAGACCGTCTCACGAAGTCTGCACATTTTGTTCCTTTAAATCAAATAGGAATGCTCCTCTGTTGGCAAAGCTTTATATTAAGGAAATCGTATGATTACATGGTATTCCTTCTTCGATCATATGTGATCGTGATCCTTTGTTTACGAGCCATTTCTAGACCAGTTTTCAGCAAGCTTTGGGAACAAAGCTGAATCTTTCTACAGCTTATCATCCCCGGTCTGATGGACAGACTGAGAGCGTAAATCGTATTCTTGAAGACCTTCTCCGTGCATGCATTCTTGATTTCAGTGGTTCTTGGGAGGATCATCTACCATTGGTAGAGTTCTCCAACAATAACAACTATCAATCCAGTATTGGTATGGCTCCCTTCGAGGCACTGTACGGAAGACCGTGCCGATCTCCATCTTGTTGGCTAGAATCTGGCGAGAAGTTTATATTCTATCCAGACTCAGTTCGTGATTCTTCAGAAAAGATATCTCTTATTAGACAGAGGATGAAAGAGGCACAGAATCGCCAGAAATCCTATGCGGACAACCGTAGGAAGCCTCTTGAATTCGTTGTGGGTAATCTTGTGTTCATTCGAGTATCTCCTTTAAAGGGGGTGATGCGCTTTAGCTCTATAGGGAAATTGGCTCCTTGTTTTATAGGACCATTTCCGATTACTGAGTGCAACAGTCCAGTTGCTTATCGAGTGACTCTTCCATCTCATTTAGCTGGTATTCATGACGTCTTCCACGTCTCTCAGCTTCGGAAGTGCATTCGAGACTCTGATTCCATTATTGATCCGTCCGAACAGCTTAAGCTTGAGATCTCACCCAGTCTATCTACTTTTCAGCAGCCTATTCGCGTGCTTGATTCGGAGGTGAGACGCCTTCGAAGCAAGGACGTACCTCTTGTAAAGATTCAATGGATAGAAAACCCCAATGATTGTACTTGGGAAACTAGAGAATCTATCGAGCGATCTTTTCCTGGCTTTCTTTCTTCTTCCAGTGACGGTGAGAATTTATTATCTCAAGCTATTTCTTGCTTCTTTTAGTTGAATCGTCATAAGTGTTACGGTTTTTCCCTAGAAATTGCGTGGACGCAACTTTGTTAAGGGGGGAGTCTGTAACAACCCTAGTTGGAGATTACCGCTAATATTAAATTATAATGATAATTATAATTTAATATTGGATTTATTGATTTAATTGGAAGTAAATTTTGAAGTATATTGTTTAGTTGATATAAACAACATTGTCGGATAAAATCTTGGGTAAATGAAATTGATTGTGTTTTATCGTGAGAACATGAGATTTATTTCAATTTAAAATGGTTGAAACAAATTCTAAAATGAAGAAGAAATATTTTTATTGTGAATAAAAATGATAAAAATGTGTGGAAATAAAGTTATTACTATATTTCATGAATTTTTGAGTAGAGTTGTGCAACTACATTCAATTAACATGTAAAATTTGGTGATATTGAATTTATTGCCAAAATTGCTTTTTCTTTGTTAATAATACAAAGGAAAATGGTTATTAATTAACTAATTACAATAAATATTTTTAGTAATGGTGTTTTTATGTTTTAGGGATGTTAAAATAATTATTTACACTTTTTTGGATGGAAAATGTATTTTATGTAACTAAAATAAGTCAAATTTGCATTATTTCTTTAAATAGTGTAAATTTGTTAAAAATAAGAGTTTATTGATAAAATAACATTTAAAATTGTTGAAATATGATGATTTTATCAACTTAATAAATTCTAGACGTTGCAACGATCGCAACGCAATTTATTTCGTTTAAAAAGGATGAAAATTGAGAAAGATATGAAGAAGAAAAAAACACTTCATTATTTAGGCTAAGTAATTAATTTTGGGCTAATGGGTTAAATCCAAACCCAAACCCAGTTGAGAAGAGGCCTCTGGAGAAAAGAGAAGTACGTACAGGCACTTCTCTTCCTTCTCCTCTTCTCAATACAGAAAGAAAAAATTTCAGTAACTCAATAATGGCCTACATGCTAAAAAAAATTTTAATCTCCTAATTAAATCCGCAAAATTTGGAGTTTCTCTTGCTAGAAACATTATCTAAGGTAATCTCCTACCTTATTAACCCCTAATTCATGAAAAATCTCAGGTGTTGTTACTGTAAGTTTTGTTTTGATGATTTTTTCTTCTTGCATGTTCTTGTTTCAGCTTCCACAGGTCCTCCTAGCTCCAATCCTCGCTGAAAGTCTCCATTTTGCAACCAAAATCATCATCTTTTTGCCGCTAACTGTAAGTTAAAAGCTTATGCAAACTGAATTGATTATCTATCAAAAATAAAAATAAAATCTGAGGCTATAATGTTGTTTTATGCATAAAATTTTGCTCTTGGTGTATGTTGTCTTGCTGAAAATGGTGCAACTTTGTTGCCCATATCTTGTTCATCCGGCATCGGATTGCGGTCAAATTTTTTTCAGTTTGTAATGCATTTGTTAAAGTTCATTGCTGCAAATTTTCATTGAGTTTTGCATCCGTTTGGACCTTCTTTTTTGCTATCAAATGCGAAAATCCGAGAGGAAATATGCACAGAAAATTCCATTTGCTGAATAGTATTTTTGGCATAACTTTTGCGTTTCTAATCGGAATTTCAAAATCTTGAATGTTCTGAAATCCTTGTGAAATATGCCACAACTTTAGTGTTTTCAGTTTTGAATGATTTTGAAGCCTACCTAGTGAAAAGTCGACTTTTTCTTTACTGTTCTGTGTTAATAAGCAGTGCACATAAAAAAAATATCTATGTAGTATTTCGATAATAACTTTCAGATCATTTATCGAAATCTTGAAATTCAAGATGTTCTGGAATCCATAGGAAATATTCTACAACTTTTATGTTTTAGCTTTTGAATGATCTGAAAGTCTTCATAGTGAAAAATAGACGTTTTTGTCGCTGGCCTGAGTTAATAGCCAGTGCGCAAATTTTCTTTTCTAGTAGTATTTCGCTCGTAACTTATTCGTTACTGAGCGGAATATCAAAAATTTTGAATTTTTGAAAACCTTAGACTGTAGACTACAAATTTTGTGTTTTATGATTCGTGGAATTTCAAAGTTTGAATGGTGGAAAATTGATGTTTTATTGTTGGCCTATCATGGACAGCCCCACATTTTGATATAATTGTCCGATTTTGACGACTTCATTTGCATTCTTTTGCAAGAATTTTATTATGAATTTATTTATTAATCCTTTTCCACAAAATTATTTTATGTTATAACTTATTAAATTTCATCATCTTTATGCTTTTTCGGACGTATAAGAAAATAAATTAAATGATTTAGTAAATCCGCAATGTATGGGACTTGTGTATTTACTTTATCGGTTAATTTCGGACTTGTACGATCGAAACGATTTTGAGGAATCGTTTGATTTCCTCCTTGATGTTAACCACATTGTGGTATGAGTTTGAGATTATATTAGTCCATCTGGCTAATACGTATAGTCTGAGATCTCCTATTTGGGAATATATACGAGATTCGGACTATATTGATGGAGATATACTTGCCGATGATATGAGGCAAGATTTTGATGGTATTTGATGAGTTTGATGATTTTATGGAATTTCTACTCGTCGATGAGATGAGACGAGTTTAGCATCTTATACCATACGCCGATGACATGAGGCGATTCTTTTGATGATATTGATGATTTCTTAGTGTGGCACAAACTAGCGACTAGAAAACCGCTAAGTGAGAGCGTATGGTATGGGACATACGTTACCACTTTCGGGGTTACTATCTGAGAGTTGTTGACACATTCTAGGAGAACTACCAGTACTTGGAGTCCCGATCGGGTTAAGTAATACTTGACTCGATCACTTTTGATGGCGGGGACTCAACGGACACCGATTGGAGTGAGGTGCTCCAATCACTTTTGATGGCGGGTGTTCGGGGAGAATATAGATGACGTCATAGACCGGATTAATTCGAGATGAGGATTCCGGTCGAGAGATAGATATGGTACCATGATGGTGAACAGTACTGGTAAATAGCACGTGCAACATGCTTTTGCATGTAATAATTGGCCAATATGAGATTTCTTTTATGAGTTATGATGATTTCAATTTCACCATTTTTGACGTGTTTACCTAGCATTATAGATGTAAATAAGGCAAATATGATTTCTTTGAGGGTTTTGGTGATTTCAGATTTTATGGATTTATACTTGGGGTTTATGTACGACTTGAGAGATTTATTTATTCATGGATAATGTTTGAATGTTTTTCCTTATATTATATACATGAATTCCCTCAGATTAACCCAAGTATATGTATATGCAAACCACCATAGAGACATAGTGAAGTTACTTGATATCAACCCTATATGTTCATATCTACTTATGTTATCCCGTTGCGAAGCTCTTCTCTTTACCTTATCGTATTTCCTTTCTAACGATAAGATTCAGTTGCCTGACCCGTGTGTTTATCACTCGGGTCAGACCGAGTTGCAGGTTAGGTGAAAGTCGATCTTTTGTATTGGATCTGTGTTGATTTTTGTGTAGGACGCATGACTATGGACTGGACTCCTCTTTTTCGTGTTATACCTGTTATCGACACTTTGTATATATTCTTTTATGGGATGTGATGCATGTATTTGATATGGGCAAACTATTATGTAGTGGCGTATGACACTTGAAGTTTGGGTTTGTAGCTATATATATATATATATATATATATATATATCTGTGGCTGCTATTCTGTGATATGTATGTTTTATTTATTTCATTTTGCTTCTGAATAGATCCTATAGCCGAGTAGTATTGTATTAGCTAAATATTGGATATGTCGATTCCATGAGGTAAAGAAAAAAAAATATCGACGTATTCAGTCTTAGCTAATGCATTACTATATCGGTCGCCCTTAACCAGCCCTATTCTCTGCGTTAGTAGACAGAATTACTTGTTAATTCCCTTTACTAACGTGGGTCTCGGGGTGGGGCGTCACAGAAAGGGTACCTGGGGACAAATTTTCGGCTGTAAGATGAGAAAGGCAAGGAAAAAAATAATATATAATATTGTAATAACGAAAATATCTAACTCAATTGGCCCGCGAATTTCCTGACTCCAAACTACCCAACATTCATAATGTTTTATCCCCATTCCGAGCACAATAAAACTAGTTCCGGGGCATAATTGATAATATGCCGAAGATAGCTTTTCAAAATCGATTATTTTAACTAAATCCCAAAATAAATTTCTACATGTTTCAAGCTCGCATGGCCATATGACAAGTCTGATTGTTACGAAACTTGAAATCCTATAATAACTTAATATTACGGATCCGATGAAACTAGTTTCATCAAAACCCGAGATAGTTGCCAAAATGGCTATTTTTACTCATTAATTAAAATATAAAATTTCCAATTTTTAGTTTTTCACATTTAAATCCAATTTTAAATGTTAACCCTCTTCATTCATATTTAAATAAAATTTAAATCAATTTACGATGCTATTTTCATTCTCATAAAATTCAAAATTCAATTATTTACATAATTTAAACATAAATTTAAACAGTTTAACTACCCGACAAATCAATATTAATAAATCCTCAAATTTCAAATAAATTTTAGTTATCACATTATTTTATTTCTACAAAAATAATTTACATTTATTATTCAACTTCAATTATTGATTATAAACATAGTTAATACACAGAATTTATTCAAATAGGTGTTATTGCCAAAATCTTTGAAATTAACTATTTCAAAAAAAATTCAAATTGATATTCAAATAATTTACACCAATAAATTATTAAATTTCATTTCTAACTATTTTTATTCAATAATTATATCAAATCCTAAAATTTAAAACAGTTAAAAGTACAGGTCGTTACATACTCCCCCACTCAAAATTTTTCGTCCTCGAAAAGGCGTTAAGTAAAGAATTTAACCTACAGAATATTTTATTCAAAATAATTAGCTTATAAAAAATAAACATCATATTAGAAAACCTTTATTACGCTCTAACTACGTCACCTCGATATCAATTTTATGGAAATTACAAGTTAGTTATCAAAGATAAGTTGTAAAATTTTCAAAACTTTAAAAAATTTCTAACTCCCGGATTCACGAAAAATTTCGGCAGAGTCTCCTTTGCGCAGCTCGATCGAAATTTTTTTACAATATAATATATAATACAAATATGCCCAATATATATCAAATATATATCTCATCTTAATGATGAGGCATCCCGAAGGGAAAAATATAAAATCGCGGTACGTAATACAAGATACGTACCTTATTATTAATAATACGAGCGAGTTCGCTCGTATTAAGCGAGCAAAAGCATGTAAAAACCGACGTATACATCCAAACGGTCTTCCTATGTACCTATCTCAACTCAAATTTATAATATTAATCACTCATAAAAGATGTCGAATACGTATGAGTGGAGTAAAAGCACATAGCATGAATTCTGAATCCAGATCATATACATTTTCACCAATACACGGAAAAACCAATCATATGCAATCAAACAGTTGTTAAAAAATTCCAACCAAAGAAATCATCCAACCAAACAATATTCATCAAACTGATTCAAACTATCATAATTTACATTTTCAATGTCAGTATCAAATTTATACGATGTCATTTCTTCTAACGTCAACTTTTTTTAATTTACATTTAATTGACTCATCTCAATTCATTTATATCCAACCAACTTACATTCAATTTGATTCACGTTCAATAGATTTCGTTCAATTTATTTACTTCCAATTCAAATCCATTTTTGTTAAATCAACCAATATTCATTGCATTCACATTTGATTTATTACAATTCAATGCATTTATATTCAATCGATTTACTCAAAATTGATTAATATTTATTTTAATTACATTCATTTTATTCATCATCCAATGAATTTTCATTCCATTCATTTTAAACTTTATTATGCTCACATTCACTTCCCTTTATTTTAAATTGATTCACATTCACTTAGTTTCATTCATTGAAATCAAATTTCTCTTACATTCAATGATTAAAGTTGTTACATTCAATATAACTTTGCAACTTACGTTCAATTTTATTTTGAATCAAACTCTATTTAACTTGATTCATCTTGTTAATTTATTTCCTTAACAGAATACGTTTATTCATCTCCATTAATTCTACTTAAGTTAAATCAAATTTCATATCTCATTTTAGATTTCCTTTACATATCTTCAATGTTCACTAATTTTGTTTACTTATATTTTATCAATTCTATGAGTTACAAGGCTTACATGGTTTCACAAACACTTTAATTGTAATATCCATATTTTTCTTTACATTTTCCTTCACAAATTTTCTTTTAATACTAAATTCATCTATGAAACATTTCATTTATCATTTCTTTAGTTTATCAATTTTTTATAAAGGTTCGCTTATTTTTATTCCAACTTGTTCAAGTTTATAATTTTCTCAAAAAGTTACAACTTAAATGTAACGATCCCATTTTTAAGCCAAATTTAATTTAATAATTAATATAATTTTTAGAATTAATTTGTAAATTAATTTGAAATTTTCCAAAATAAATAAGATATGTGTTTGATTTATAAATAGTGTGGGATGTTTTCTTTAACTCTGCCAAGAAGAAAGATGATAAGGGAAGGATACTTACTGTTTGTATGAAGATATATATGACAGTTATCTGGAGAGAAAGAAATGATATTTTTTTTGAAAATCAGAGGAAAAATGGTGATGCTCTTTGGCAAGAGGTAAAAAATGCTATTTATTGCCAACTCAAGTACTGCCAGTCTGTTTTCAAACCAGACTTGATTCAAATCTGGGATCGAGCATGAGTGTTTTACCTTTCTGTTTTGTTTTGTTGTTTCCTTTTCTTTGTTTCTCCTAGTTTGTTGATTGTTCTTATTTTGTTGTTTCGGTAGTTTGTTTTGTTTGTTTGTTTTCCTTGTGTAACCTTTATTGTTTTGCAATAAACTGGTAGGGGACCAGTTAACCCCGCTGGCTTTGCCAAAAAAAAAAAAAGATTGTAATTAGAATTTGAATTTGAAAATTCAAAAATAAATGTATTAAAAATAATTAGATTTAAAACTCTATATTTTAAAAATTAATATATATATATATATATGTATATATGATTTTTATTTAGTGTATAATTGTGTTTAAAATCATTTCCTTTAAAAGTTACATAAATATAAATAAAGGAAAAGAACAAATATAACACATAAAACATATATATAAATATAAAACTAAAATAATGTAATATAAAAATTATATAAAAAATATTAAGTACGCGCAAATTACAAATGTAAGTATTATAACATAAAGTTTAATAAGTGTAAAGTTTAATAAGTGTAACTATATTATAGCATGCAATTAACAAGTGTCAAGTTTTTAATTTTCTTTTATTTTTATAAAAATAATAAAATCAAGACTATATATCTCTACCTCTCCTACTCTTCTCATTTTCTTTAATCTGTTCAAAAAACAAAACAAAAAAAAACGTAAACAAGAAAACAGTTATCAAAAACAAAACAAACCTTTCCAATTTATTAAACCTGAAGTTAAAGATCTAGGATCATCTTAATCAAGCAAGATCATCTCAAAAACAAGTAGATTTAACTCAGTTAATCAAGTAGATCAAAGTTCAAAACAACTTCCAGTTTTTAAGGATTTCAAAGATCAAAGTTTTTCAGTTTCAAGGTTTTCAAATTCAAAACAAATTCCAGCTCTCTGTTTTCAAAATAAATGTGAGTAAACTACTTTAATCTGATCTATAACTTGATGTTTGTGATGAATATTTGAAGTGAAGTTGTGAAATATGCCTACATGTGTGTATGTATATACATATATACATGTAAATGATGTGTGCATGTCTGGGTACAAGAATACTTGCTCTATTCCAGGTATACAGGGTTTGAACCAAATTCAAAAATTAAAATCTCTCCACCTATTCTCTTATAGGCTTTATATTTAAACAAGATATGTTTGAATTAGCATGATCTATGTTTTAAAAATATTTTTCAGTTTAATTAGTTAAAGTATTTTCTGGAAATTAGGAAATACAATAAAACTCAATGCATGTTGGAAATTTAAGTGTCATGATTTCTTATTTCAATTATATCATCTAATTCGTTTTCGAAAACGATGTTTTTTAAAAAGTGGAATCATGATTTTTAAATTTGTATTCGTGGAGAATTTGCGGGATGAATGGGAATTGGTTTTCTGTCGAATTCTGGCAATTGGCGAGGAGTAGGTGGTCGTGATCATGGCTGGAGGAAGCTTGTGCGTTCACAAACTCGGGAAAATGATCAAGGAATTTCCTGTTCATCGTGGCGACGGCACGTGGTGTCAGGTTTGGGTGTTGCTATGTTAGGATGGATGAAGGGGTTGTCTCGAAGTGGTACTCGGGAAGATTGGGTTATGGCTCGGGTGTGTTCGCTTGCGATTTTCCAGGGTATTAAATGTTGAAAAAAACAAAGTTTTGAAAAAGAAAAAAATAGAAGCGGCTTAGGGAAGAACTTGGGAAAACATGCATTTGACTTGGGTTGACATCGGGATAGACTCGGGTTCTTCTTAGAAAGTGTATTAACAAGTTTATAAAATGTTTTAAATCAAGTCTACACAAATTTCTTAATTTATTCTTTTAAAATAATAATTGTTTTATTTAAGTTTGGAATTAGTTAAAGTTTTTAAAATAAGTTATTTTTAATTAATTAAGTTTAAAGTGCTTTTAATGTATGTATGTATGTATGTATATGTGTATATATATCTTTTATTTCAAATTAAGTCTTAAGTTTATTTTATGGTATTGTGATTAAGAAAGTAAAATGTTTTAATCATTAATTAAAACTTAAGATCTTAAGTTAATTCATATGTTAATGATAAATTGTTTCCATGGTTTATTAAATAAGATTTAAATGATAATTAAAGTAATTAATTAAAAAAATGGTTTATCTTTTAATTAATTAAAGTTTTAAGTAATTAAATTAATTAATTAATTAAAGTAATCAAAGGATAATTACTTAATGTAAGTAATTAAGGATAATTAATTAAAGGTTAATCAATTAATAGTTAAGGTTAATTAATTAATGATTAAAGGACAATTAATTTATAATTAATCAGTAATTACAGGATATTTAATTAAGGATGATTATTTAATAGTTAATTAATAACAAATGGTTTGTAATTAATTAATGTTAATTAAGCAGGGTTAGATAATGAATTAATTTATTTTGAGTTAATTAAATTAATTATAATTATGGGATTAATTAATCTTGCTTATGGATGATTGGATTATATTGAATGCAGTGAATTGTATGATATCTTTGATATGTAATATTCTGTGGTATGAATTGCTTTGGATTGAGCTGTGATTATTGTAAGATATTTATTTGTGATGTATTGCTGTATGAATGTGAACTGCTGAATTGAATTAAGATTGTTTATTTAAACAACTTGGCCTTTATGACGGCATTTGAATTTCGATGAGACCGGGAATCGGATTCCAAATGGTTATCCGAAAACCACATCGAATCTTAAAGGTGATCTTTTGCTAAAAGATTTAAAATGGAAATTTGTATCCACATATTTTAAAATAAGCACTCATTATTCGGATAAGCCAGGGGAGGACATTAAGTCATAATACCCATTTCGAATAATGATATGACGGAAATGGAATTGCATTTGAAGACAATGGTTGAAGACTGGGTATTTTCGAGAATGAAAGGATTGCCAGTTGATTGTCTCTGCACCGAGTTGCTCCAGTATAATGATTTCCCTATGTGATGGGGAGTCTGGTCATGATTGGGGATATCCGGATTTGCAAGGACTTTTTCCTTAATTGGACGAAGTGCCTTCGGTTCCATTCAGACCCAGGATGGATTTGTATGGATGTATATCTGACATTACACTTTGAGATGTAAAGCTGGTTTCTATCAAATACATTTCTGTTTGGTGGCGGAGAATTTATTCTCTTAGTTTAACACCCTTCTCTAAGATGTACGAGCTCAGAGGTTATGTAGTTGATGGTTACTAGTGATATATTCCCAATTTGGTAATGTGGCATGCTAAGTGTTGAGCATTGGTTGATCGAAGCATGGCTTTTGTGAAATGGGTAGCTTTATGGGACGAGACTTCATCGAACCTAACACCTCGGAAATGGTCGAAACAAGAAGGATGCGGCAAGGTTATGGGGGTCGCATCCCTCAGGGTATGTGTATTTCCTTCTGGATAAAAAGTGGTATTCTAGTATGGAGCCCAGATATTTTGCTTATGTGGTTGTTGGTTGTTGAGGGCCCTCGATAAAGGTCGGTTACGATCGGGGAATGGCATACTCGTACAATTAATTACCTAGTTACAATGGTAACCCGGCCTTGTGTTGGCAGAGATCTGGTTAGGTTCTCTAGGCGTCCCTACAGAGGCGTACCCATTCAGATAAAGGAAGTTCCTTAGCCTTGGCCATTTGTTGGAAATCCAATCACTCAATACGAGCCCTATACGGTTTTAGTTGTAGAACCTTCCATTTAACATGTAGCTATAGTAGGCATACTATAATGGTATGTATGCTGGCTAAGATTAATATTATTGAGACGACCCGACTTTCTCACCACATAAAATCATATCATCTTGAAGAAAGAAAGGGATAGAAAAGAGAAAAGGAAGAAGAGAAAGAAGAAACAATACAGAATCTTAACAGCGGAACGAATAAATTATATTAATAACATAAATATTACATAGTTTACAACCATTATCAGAGTTACACGGATTACACATCACATCATCTAGACAGTTATAAACACCATCTAGTTACGCAACTCAATACAATACAAGATAACTACTCAGAGAAACCAACACAGCGGAATACTATATATCTATACGCAGAAGCCTTCTGCTCCATTGCTCCTCCACAATTTGTCAAAGCTAACCTGAATCCCTTGGCTATTCGTAAAAATTTGAGTACCCAAGAGTTTAAGAAAAACAAAAGGTAAACTCCGGGTCAGACATGGGTCTGGTGTGAGTAACATGTGACGCCCCACCTCTATACCCACTCTAGCCAAGGACACTATGGTGTAATGCCGTCAACTAGCGCGGAGAATAAGGCTGTTGAGGAGCAACCATCCGTGTAATTGCTTTGTGCGAGCACCGATATGTCAGATAGTACAACATGCATTTGGTTTCAGGAGGAAATCTGACATACCGATACAAACTCAAAGCTACTACACCGTAGCTATATATATTCTTCGGAAACAAATATAGAAATAAACATAACACAAATCAGTCACAGACATCCATATCACAAAGGCGGAAATAGATATGAATATAACACTTAAAAATGTGTATCAGATTGTGGTCAAACAAGATCCACAATATCACAAAAGAATAGCTACAAGTGCTAGACAAAAGAATATGGATACATCAATGAGTCTATATCTCAAATGTATACAACAAAAAACTACTAATCTAAGTAGTTAGCCAAAAGCCAAGGTGATAATCCTAGATATGAAGTCAAGCAGAAGCACCTGTAACATCTCAGTCTGACCCGAGTAATATTTAATAAGAAAATAATAAACGGATTAGTCTAGATATAAATATCAGATGAAATGATATAGAATAAGAGTTGTGACAAAAACGTATGATAACCATAAAACCATACTGTAATAAGTATGTAATTGAAAATCAACAAGAAATTAAGCAATATCACAAGAATCTTCTCAACTCAAAAGGAATGTCATACTCTTTATTTTTATTCACCAAACCATATTGACATTATATCAATGCCAATCACAAAAGTTAATTACACACAAATTCACCAATGCACAGTAGTTGATAAAACTTATCAATGAAAATCACGAAAATTGGTGAAGCACAAATTCTAGAAATCATCAAAAGAAATCCAGAAATCACAGAAAGGGGGAGGCCTATCACAAAACAGGAGCATGAAAACTCACCAACACGTGTATCACAAAACGGAAAGCTATTCCATGGTTGCTAACCATTAATTTTGAGTCGAGGCTCCACTAAAACGGCCCGAAGACCATGGGTCGCTAACCCACCAAATTGAGCCGAAGCTCCACAGAAACGGGTTTTAGTCTCCCGCGCAGACAAAGAGACATCGCACATTGCTAGTCTAAATCACAAAAATGATCATCAACTGTAACGACCCGCTATTTTGGACTATTCGCATCCGCACATGTCGGACTTGAATAATTCAAAATACCAAATTGTTAATTTAAATTTGGCCAAACTGAGATATACAGTAAATAAATAATCACAGAATCACAGACACAGAGTAATTATATGCAGCGGGAGTAAAAGAGATAGTAGTTCATGAAGCTACTATATAAATATGTAATATACATCAGAGTTAAATAAGTTACAACAGAAGTCTCGAATACAATAGTCGAATACAATATCAGAATACATCTTTAAAATCAACTGGATATCTGAAAGCTGGATAAATAGCTGGATCTCCAAGCGAAGCTCCAACTCCAAGGTGAGTCCTGAAAGCTAAACCACTCAGTCTGACCCGAGCGCAAAGCAAAACACAAAACACTAGTTTTAGGATTAACATACTTATATCAATAAATCCAACTCAAGTGAAATAACAATTGAAATACAAATAACTCAAAGGATGTTGGAATAACCATCCTTTAAGGATCCGTTAAACTATTTACTATGTAGTAGTGTTCGCTAAGTAGATAATGTCTATCGGTAATATAAAGTATCAAAATAGTGTTAAGGCGTTACAATTATCCCCCTTAACACATTTTTATAAGCGTTATAGTATATACAGCACTGTAAACTCCACCGTAAACTAGTGGGATATCAGGGAGTACTCCATAGGTATAACACAAAACAAATCCGTAGTGTTCGCGTATATAAAGGGATACAAGTATGACAAGGCACATGAGGAAATACCCAAGGTAGTGAAACTACCGTTTGCCTGATCCGGACTGGTGAGAACGCATCGTCACAACGATCGCAACACCGCGAAACAACACCCCTGAAATTCCGAGGGTGCACCAATCAATAACAAATAATGAGTAGTTTACGAAGAAGTGTGTTCGCTCGAGGTGGCTAACCCCATTTGGCCCGGCATGGCTCCTGATTTTAGTCATTTCCAATTTGACACAAGTGTCAAGGCTATCCATTATCGTTCACTTTCTTCAGTCATCACGTACATCATTCCAACCACTTCATTTTGGATCACAACTCCGCGTATAGTTATTAAAGTGGTTTTCGGTTTAGACAGAGAGTATGTCCATAACCGATTCCAGTCACTTTAATAACTTTCGTAATTATTACACCGACTGGTCGTTTAATAAATTTCAAAACCAAATCAATTTCAGTTTCAGTTTGAATTTATAAATCAACATTTCATTTGTCTTTCGATATCGATTTCCATATTTACGTTTCAAAACTTCCAAATTACCATTTCAAAGTCTTACAATTCAATTTCAATATTTATTTAAACTATACAAATATTGATTCAAGTTTGTATATAAATTTCATTCTGAAATCATTTAAATTAATTTAATTTAACGCTCAAATCAATGTACATTCATTTATCAATTTCATTCAACATTCATTAAGTTAAATTATTATTCATAACGATTTCTATTAAATTTCTAATTCATTAAATCAGTTTCTTAAGTTCAACTTCATTATATCAAAACTTCAAATTCAATTAAATTAAATTCGTCAAATCAAATTCTCTAAATTACAAGTCTTACATTTATTTCAATAAAACGTATTTTATTTCTTGCTGAAGAAATTCAATTTAATTTATTTCTTTACTTAGTTACAAGTTTCAAAACTCAATTAATAAAGGAACTAACTTTCACACATTCGAGAAGTTCAAATTCACTTATTAACTTACTTAAATAATTTTTCAAAACTTAATAATTAAGAAACCAAATTTCATTTATTAACGAAGTTCAAATCCACTTATTCAAAAGTTCAATTTCTCTTATCAAAGAATTCAAATTTTATTCAATTATCAAATAATTCAATCTTATTCAATTATTAAATAATTTCAATCTTAATTATTAATAATTTCAAAACTTAATAATTTCAAACTTAATTATAAATTCAAACTTAATCATTAAATCATTTCAAACTTAATTCGATAAATAATTCCAAATTTTATCGTCAAATAATTTATTTCAAAACAACGTTCTTTCAATAACTACTATTTTAATATTTTCGTTTCAGATTTTAAAATATTAACATTTTCCTTTCATTTAATTCAAATTCCAACTTCATTTCAAAACCTTATTATTTATTCAAATAAAATCTTTATTTTATTTTTAAATCAAATTATTGACCAAGCAGGTTTTTATTTAATTCTCTATCCTAGGTCAAATTCAATTTGGGTATTTATCATTTCAACCCGATTCCAATTTAATTCAAAAATCAAAGCATAACAAAGGGAACTTGCAGTGTGATAACTAAGATGGTGTCAAAGTAAATAAACAAGCAATAACAACAATCAATAACAATCCAATAATCAGTTCAAATAATCCCGAAATAATCGTATTAATTCGCATTGTTGTTTGTGCGAATTAATATAATTATCTCTAGAATCAGCACTATCATTTCATGTAGACTAAAGGTTATTACAGTAATATTTATACGGTTCTTCACGATATTTATTATTCAATTTCAAACTACATCAATTTATACAACATACATTTAAATGGTTCAAGGTGTCGTTAACACTATTTCTACGTGTCAATTTATTTAACATTCAAAGGGGTCATATTATACAAATTTAACTAATCAACTTCAACACATATCAATTTCAAATTGTTAACTATTCTACGTCAATTTCAATTTCAATTTATTTATCACATACTACATTAACAATTTAACGTCTAATTACAACATCAAACAATAAATCATTTATCAACCAAACTGGATTATCATTGCATAAATAACAGATGATGGTGTCAGATGTCAAAGGTGAACTGATACATAAATAACAGTGCATTAAATAACAACAGCATATTTCAATTTGTCGTTTCAATTGAAATCAAATTTAATAAATAAAAGAACATTAATCGTGAGTGATTTCTCACCTTTCGAGGCTAGAGATTTTTGACAAATGGAATGAGCTATGAGTCCAAGCATGAATTCCAAGGCAAGCTAAATGGACACGATTTGACAATCAAAGCTGATAATAGGGATAGACGAATTCAAATCAGAACTGGATCGATGAAGAAAATTGATATAACCGAACATATATATAACTATATATATAATTATATCAAAAAATCGTTTTATAAATTTAATCATATGCTAAATTACATATAAAATAACATATATATATCTATATATAATTTAAAACAATATATAACAGGAAAGTAAATGTGAACCATACTCTTACTGCAACATTCAGGATTTGAACTCTTTGAACATAAAATAAATTAGATACATATAACAACATAGCCGGTAACAAGTTACAACCCCCTTTCTTTTTTTTAAAAAAAACATTGTACCAATATAAACAGTACCCTTATATATATACAGTACTCATATAATATAAATTGCTTATATACAATTATTATATAAAATATAGGACAGCATAAAAATGCATATACAATATAACTCTTCACTATAAATTTATAGACAACTGACTATGAACCCAATATATATATAGATCACTAAACTCATGTACATCAACAGGTAAAATAGCTTTCAAACATTTATAGTATATACTCATATACAATAGCTTATGTAGTTATAACCCAGAAAAAAAAAAAAATAGTTTTATAGCTTCACATATTAGTAAACGAATTTATATACATCCCGATATAGACATACACATATTGCTTTTGAAAATAATAGCCTAGCTGGATATAGGTAGTATTTAATATCTTGTGAAATTTTATATGAAGCCTGTCACTTTTTTCTCTTAAAAAAAACTGACACATGTTTACTGCTTTGGAACATATATATTATAACTTAAAACTCATACCCATTTTAAAATCAAAATGTATGTAAAGCTGTAACTATTATAAACTAGTATCTTGAAATCATATATATAAAATGACAACAGTATATAATATGTTATATACTTTAAACTACATAACTTTGCAATATACTACCGCTATTATCTATATGTACGAATGAACCACATATATTTATAAATCGAAATATATATATATATACACAACTTACGTTAGAATATGTGAATGGCTTTGGGATCATGCTCATGCTCGGCATGCAATCATGATTGGCTGACCTGCAATCATGCTCGGCCCCAAGATGAAAGCTCAACCACTAGGTGACTGCTCTGGGAGGAAATGGATGGTGCGAAAATGAAGGCTGTCGTGGGGTCAATGGGGTCGCATGCGTGTGGGGTCGGCGTTTGGTGGAGGCGGTGTAGCCTTGGTCGGTGCGGCACATGATGCGATGGGAGGAGAAAGGCCGGCGAAGGGTCAGTGAGTGGAGGCTGTGGCTCTTCGGCCACGGTGGGAGTTGCGATGCGGAAGGTAAAATGATGCAGCAAGTGGAGCTCGGGTTCGGCGGTGGAGGTAAGCAACAGGTGATGGTTGTAAGAGGTGGAAGGCGGGTCGTATGGTGGCTGTGTACGGTGATGGCCGAAGTGACGATCGGCTATGAGCACTGGTGGGGTCTCGGCTGTGAAGTTGTCGGGTATTGGGTTGCGAACCAAGGCATGGAAAGAGGGGGAAGATGATCAGCTGGCGAATGAAAAGGAAGATACAGGAAAAATGCAAACTTTGCTTTTTTTTATATATATAAACTTTCCTCTGTTGAATGGAAGAATGGACATTAGAGGGAAGGGGAGAGCAAATGAAGGTAAAGAGAGAAATGAAGAATGGATTAGCAGGCTTGAGTGGATCTGATAAAAGGAAGCGCACGTGACTGTCACACAAAAGCCAATATATTTTGCTTCAGTCACATAACGGTAAATGAAAAGAACCAAAGCAATAAAGAAATGTTGGGACCGGTAGAAAAACAAAAGTCACGTCTCGTAAATTTAAGAAATAATAAATTCCCAACCGCTGATAGCTGTTTGTATTGTACAGTGAAAAATGAAGAGTCACAAAAACCAACGGACACAAAACTGG
Source organism: Allium cepa (assembly GCA_030765085.1). Classification (NCBI taxonomy): domain Eukaryota; kingdom Viridiplantae; phylum Streptophyta; class Magnoliopsida; order Asparagales; family Amaryllidaceae; genus Allium; species Allium cepa. The sequence goes on along the minus strand of CM060934.1, from coordinate 152,114,616 downwards.
TACTCGTGGTTTCCACGGCGCATCGGACTTCAAAACACAGAATTTGAATATACCGTGGGGATCAGTACAACGAGACGATCAAAATGGTATATAGATATTAGTGGTACAATCAAATTATAAAAAAATCGAATTTTCTACTAGCGAAAAATGCAACAAAAATGCAGAAAAATAAGATCGACGGAGCTAAAGAAGTCCGAATTTGGAAAAACGACAAACTGACATCTTGTTCAGAAGATGGTTTAGAATTTTTCTATGTAAAAATATTTTGGTTTTGAAAACCTTTTAATTTCATCGCTTTTTAACTGATTAAGTTGAAGTAAATTTACGCACGAAATAAACTTTCGTATTTTTGGACGAAAATTTACCGTTTGCTATGTTTAACTAGACGCATTCCAAATATAAAATTTATATTTCAAAATTTTATCGTTTAAAATTACATAAAATTTCAATTAGTAACGTTATTAAAACCGCTTAAATCTACGGGTTGTTACACTCTCCCCTACTCAAAACTTTTCGTCCCCGAAAAGGAAGGAAGTAGGAGAATAGAAACAGCCAAAAGAAAATAGACTTGAATTACATAATAAACAATTAATTTAAACCATATAAATTTCCATTTAAATAAATTTATATTCAACAATTTGTTTTAAATTCAAGGTTTCCATTAAATTGATTTGATTTCATATTTATTAATGTTAGGTACAAAAGGTTTCTTTTAAATGAAATTCAATTTAAATTCAATTAATTCAAGATACTACCTTTTAGTTGATTTAATTCAATTTTATTAACTTCCAAATAAATTTTTCTTCTATTAATCACACCTATTATTTATTTAACTTATTATTCTATTTATCTCCATAAACATTTTATAGTTAAAATTTAAGTGTATAACATTTATTATACGCACTCATTTTTATTTATAAAGACAATTTGTATTGTATATTATCCAATTTTCTTAATTTAACAATTTCAAAGATCATAAATTTGAATAGTCATTTATTATAATCATACTTTATTCGACAAATTTAATTCTTTTTTATTATTATTATTAAATTTATTCTCTTAATACATCTTATCACATTTATATTAAGTATATTTGCATTTAATATAACTACACAAATTTATTTAAAATTTTCTTTGATACCATTTTCTACTGTATAATATTCAACTACATAGTTAACCTTTGAAAATTTAGGTAAGTTATATCGAATGCAATCGTGTATTATACAAGTAAATTTCTAATTCGATCCTCTCAAGTTTAAATATCAATTCAAAATTTGGTTTCATTTATAATTGAAATCATCTTTACCCAAATTTTAAGAATTAAATTTCCGATTAACTTCAAACAATCCAGAAATAAATATACATATACATTATATCCAAATCAAATCTAAATCAAATATTTATATATAGATTTTAAATCATGTTGTACTTTAAAATTTTCAAATCAAATTCATTTCAAAACAAGAGTGTAGCAAGCTACTGATGGTCTCTCCACTTCGAAACTCGAAAATGAATATCGATGATGCGGCCGTCATCACCGAAATTATTTTCCAGCGACAAAGAGAAGAGCACTGATTTAAACGTTTGAAATTCTTTGAAAACCATTTCTATTCGAATATATTTTAAATACATTACCCTCTAAAACTTTCAAATCGAAGTTTGGAATCACCGAAAATTAAATTCTCGAATTCTTGATTTATATTCATTTGAACTCCAAATCAAATTATAACCAAAGTTATAATTTTCATTTTTTATATTATGAAATAGTCAATGATTTATAAAACAATAAATGAAAATTGAATTTTAACATTTCAGACAACAGATTCATTAACATTTTTAATTTCAGAAAAATTTATACTTATATATAGTATAATCATTCAAAATTATTCTATTACCACATTTGAAAACAATATTGCGTCAGTTTGCTCTGCTCAAGTGTTTTGGAAATCCTATCGATAACGTTGATCAGACGAATCGATCGGAAACCCAAATCAACATCAACAACTCAAACAACACAATATATAAAACATTTTTAACATTAATTGACAAATACACTTCCTCGCTCGACGATACAAGAATAGATTTTAAACAAGTATTGAGATTCAAATTTTGACGTAACTCAAATCAAAGGGAATTTTGATTCGATAATAAGTTCGAAACAGAAGATAAGATAATTCAATTAACATAATCGGAAGATGGATAAGCTTATTTAATTTACGGGCAATCTTAACTGGGTCGACCGTAACTTCAAGAATAAGATTGATGCTGAATTTCGAGGTAAATCAACATCAGATCACAAGAGATAGAATTCAGATATAGCAGGGAATAGATAGAATTGTAAACCGAGAATACAGAAATTTTCGGTAAATCGGTGCCAATTGTAAAGGAGTTTCACCCATTTATAAATAATTCGAAGATTGGCGAGACCGCCAATTCAATATAAAGATTATTCGAAGTGGAGTTATGGGATGCTCCAGAATCGAAAGAGGACAAGTATTGAGGGACAAGAATGAATTTCGGAACCGAGGGAACGTTCCAAAATTCAAAGGAATTGAGTCAAAAGGAAGAGATTGAAACTCGAGTGAGAGTGATTCTGCAAATACATTTACCCTATATGCTAAGTTTTGCCTAGAGCTACCAAAGCTCTGATACCAACTGTAACGATCCGCTATTTTGGACTATTCGCATCCGCACATGTCGGACTTGAATAATTCAAAATACCGAATTGTTAATTTAAATTTAGCCAAACTGAGATATACAATAAATAAATAATCACAGAATCACAGACACAGAGTAATTATATGCAGCGGAAGTAAAAGAGATAGTAGTTCATGAAGCTACTATATAAATATATAAGATACATCAGAGTTAAATAAGTTACAACAGAAGTCTCGAATACAATAGTTGAATACAATATCAAAATACATCTTTAAAATCAACTGGATATCTGAAAGCTGGATAAATAGATGGATCTCCAAGCGAAGCTCCAACTCCAAGGTGAGTCTTGAAAGCTGAACCACTCAGTCCGACCCGAGCGTAAAGCAAAACACAAAACACTCGAGTCAGGATTAACATTCTTATATCAATAAATCCAACTCAAGTGAAATAACAATTGAAATACAAATAACTCAAAGGATGTTGGAATAACCATCCTTTAAGGATCCGTTAAACTATTTACTATGTAGTAGCGTTCGCTGAGTAGATAATGTCTATCGGTAATATAAAGTATCAAAATAGTGTTAACGCGTTACCATTATCCCCCTTAACACATTTTTATAAGCGTTATAGTATATACAGCACTGTAAACTCCACCGTAAACTAGTGGGATATCAGGGAGTACTCCATAGGTATAACACAAAATAAATCCGTAGTGGTCGCGTATATATAGGGATACAAGTATGACAAGGCACATGAGGCAATACCCAAGGTAGTGAAACTACCGTTTGCCTGATCCGGACTGGTGAGAACGCATCGTCGCAACGATCGCAACACCCCGAAACAACACTCCTGAAATTCCGAGGGTGCACCAATCAATAACGAATAATGAGTAGTTTACGAAGAAGTGTGTTCGCTCGAGGAGGCTAACCCCATTTGGCCCGGCACGGCTCCTGATTTTAGTCATTTCCAATTTGACACAAGTGTCAAGGCTATCCATTATCGTTCACTTTCTTCAGTCATCACGTACATCATTCCAACCACTCCATTCTGGATCACAACTCCGCGTATAGTTATTAAAGTGGTTTTCGGTTTAGACAGAGAGTATGTCCATAACCGATATCGGTCTCTTTAATAACTTTCGTAATTATTACACCGATTGGTCGTTTAATAAATTTCAAAACCAAATCAATTTCAGTTTCAGTTTGAATTTATAAATCAACATTTCATTTGTCTTTCGATATCGATTACCATATTTACGTTTCAAAACTTCCAAATTACCATTTCAAAGTCTTACAATTCAATTTCAATATTTATTTAAACTATACAAATATTGATTCAAGTTCGTATATAAATTTCATTCTGAAATCATTTGAATTAATTTAATTTAACGCACAAATCAATGTACATTCATTTATCAATTTCATTCAATATTCATTAAGTTAAATTATTATTCATAACAATTTCTATTAAATTTCCAATTCATTAAATCAGTTTCTTAAGTTCAACTTCATTATATTAAAACTTCAAATTCAATTAAGTTAAATTCGTCAAATCAAATTCTCTAAATTACAAGTCTTACATTTATTTCATAAAACGCATTTTATTTCTTGTTGAAGAAATTCAATTTAATTTATTTCTTTACTTAGTTACAAGTTTCAAAACTCAATTAATAAAGGAACTAACTTTCACATATTCGAGAAGTTCAAATGCACTTATTAACTTACTTAAATAATTTTTCAAAACTTAATAATTAAGAAACCAAATTTCATTTATTAACGAAGTTCAAATCCACTTATTCAAAAGTTCAATTTCTCTTATCAAAGAATTCAAATTTTATTCAATTATCAAATAATTCAATCTTATTCAATTATTAAATAATTTCAATCTTAATTATTAATAATTTCAAAACTTAATAATTTCAAACTTAATTATAAATTCAAATTTAATCATTAAATCATTTCAAACTTAATTTGATGAATAATTCCAGATTTTATCGTCAAATAATTTATTTCAAAACAACGTTCTTTCAATAACTACCATGTTAATATTTTCGTTTCAGATTTTAAAATATTAACATTTTCCTTTCATTAAATTCAAATTCCAACTTCGTTTCAAAACCTTATTATTTATTCAAATAAAATCTTTATTTTATTTTTAAATCAAATTATTGACCAATCAGGTTTTTATTTAATTCGCTATCCTAGGTCAAATTCAATTTGGGTATTTATCATTTCAACCCGATTCCCATTTAATTCAAAAATCAAAGCATAAAAAAGGGAACTTGCAGTGTGATAACTGGGATGGTGTCAAAGTAAATAAACAAGCAATAACAACAATCAATAACAATCCAATAATCAGTTCAAATAATTCCGAAATAATCGTATTAATTCGCATTGTTGTTTGTGCGAATTAATATAATTATCTCTAGAATCTACACTAGCATTTCACGTAGATTAAAGGTTATTACAGTAATATTTATACGGTTCTTCACGATATTTATTATTCAATTTCAAACTACATCAATTTATACAACATACATTTAAATGGTTCAAGGTGTCGTTAACACTATTTCTACGTGTCAATTTATTTAACATTCAAAGGGGTCATATTATACAAATTTAACTAATCAACTTCAACACATATCAATTTCAAATTGTTAACTATTCTATGTCAATTTCAATTTCAATTTATTTATCACATACTACATTAACAATTTAACGTCTAATTACAACATCAAACAATAAATCATTTATCAACCAAACTGGATTATCATTGCATAAATAACAGATAATGGTGTCAGATGTCAAAGGTGAACTGATACATAAATAACAGTGCATTAAATAACAACAGCATATTTCAATTTGTCGTTTCGATTGAAATCAAATTTAATAAATAAAAGAACATTAATCGTGAGTGATTGCTCACCTTCCGGGGCTAGAGATTTTTGACAAATGGAATGAGCTGTGAATCCAAGCATGAATTCCAAGGCAAGCTAAATGGACACGATTTGACAATCAAAGCTGATAATAGGGATAGACGAATTCAAATCAGAACTGGATCGATGAAGAAAATTGATATAAGCGAACATATATATAACTATATATATAATTATATCAAAAAAATCGTTTTATAAATTTAATCATATGCTAAATTACATATAAAATAACATATATGTCTATATATAATTTAAAACAATATATAACAAAAAAGTAAATGTGGACCATACTCTTACTGCAACATTCAGGATTTGAACTCTTTGAATATAAAATAAATTAGATACATATAACAACATAGCCAGCAACAAGTTACAACCCCCTTTCTTTTTTTAAAAAAAACATTGTACCAATATAAACAGTACCCTTATATATATACAGCACTCATATAATATAAATAGCTTATATACAATTATTATATAAAATATAGGATAGCATAAAAATGCATATACAATATAACTCTTCACTATAAATTTATAGACAACTGACTATGAACCCAATATATATATATATATATATATATATATATCACTAAACTCATGTACATCAACAGGTAAAATAGCTTTCAAACATTTAGAGTATATACTCATATACAATAGCTTACGCAATTATAACCTAGAAAAAAAATATAGTTTTATAGCTTCATATATTAGTAAACGAATTTATATACATCCCGATATAGACATACACATATTGCTTTTGAAAATAATAGCCTAGCTGGATATAGGTAGTATTTAATATCTTGCGAAATTTTATATGAAGCCTGTCACTTTTTTCTCTTAAAAAAAACTGACACATGTTTACTGCTTTGGAACATATATATTATAACTTAAAACTCATACCCATTTTAAAATCAAAATGTATGTAAAGCTGTAACTATTATAAACTAGTATCTTGAAATTATATGTATAAAATGACAACAGTATATAATATGTTATATACTTTAAACTGCATAACTTTGCAATATACTACCGCTATTATCTATATGTACGAATGAACCACATATATTTATAAATTGAAATATATATATACAACTTACGTTAGAATATGTGAATGGCTCTGGGATCATGCTCATGCTCGGCCCCAAGATGACATGCAATCATGATTGGCTGATATGCAATCATGCTCGGCCCCAAGATGAAAGCTCGGCCACCAGGTGACTGCTCTGGGAGGAAATGGATGGTGCGAAAATGAAGGCTGTCGTGGGGTCAATGGGGTCGCATGTGTGTGGGGTCGGCGTTTGGTAGAGGCGGTGCAGCCTTGGTCGGCGCGGCACATGATGCGATGGGAGGAGAAAGGCCGTCGAAGGGTCAGTGAGTGGAGGCTGCGGCTCTTCGGCCACGGTGGGAGCTGCGATGCGGAAGGAAGAATGAGCCAGCTAGTGGAGCTCGGCTTCGGCGGTGGAGGTAACCAACAGGTGATGGTTGTAAGAGGTGGAAGGCGGGTCGTATGGTGGCTGTGTACGGTGATGGCCGAAGTGACGATCGGCTATGAGCACTGGTGGGGTCTCGGCTATGAAGTTGTCGGGTATTGGGTTGCGCACCAAGGCATGGAAAGAGGGGGAAGATGATCAGCTGGCGAATGAAAAGGAAGATACAGGAAAAATGCAAACTTTGCTTTTTTTTTATATATATAAACTTTCCTCTGTTGAATGGAAGAATGGACATTAGAGGGAAGGGGAGAGCAAATGAAGGTAAAGAGAGAAATGAAGAAAGGATTAGCAGGCTTGAGTGGATCTGATAAAAGGAAGCGCACGTGACTGTCACACAAAAGCCAATATATTTTGCTCCAGTCACATAACAGTAAATGAAAAGAACCAAAGCAATAAAGAAATGTTGGGACCGGTAGAAAAACAAAAGTCACGTCTCGTAAATTTAAGAAATAATAAATTCCCAGCCGCTGATAGCTGTTTGTATTGTACAGTGAAAAATGAAGAGTCACAAAAACCAACGGACACAAAACTGGTACTCGTGGTTTCCACGGCGCATCGGACATCAAAACATAGAATTTGAATATACCGTGGGGATCAGTACGACGAGATGATCAAAATGGTATATAGATATCAGTGGTACGATCAAATTATAAAAAAATCGAATTTTCTACTAGCGGAAAATGCAATAAAAACGCAAAAAATAAGATCGACGGAGCTAAAAAAGTCCGAATTTGGAAAAACGACAAACTGACATCTTGTTCAGAAGATGGTTTAGAACTTTTCTATGTAAAAATATTTTGGTTTTGAAAACGTTTTATTTTCATCGCTTTTTAACTGATTAAGTTGAAGTAAATTTACGCACGAAATAAACTTTCGTATTTTTGGACGAAAATTTACCAGTTGCTATGTTTAACTAGACGCATTCCAAATATAAAATTTATATTTCAAAATTTTATCGTTTAAAATTCCATAAAATTTCAATTAGTAACGTTATTAAAACCGCTTAAATCTACGGGTTGTTACATCAACGATCATCAAGAAGTGTCAATTACACTAAGCTAGTAAATATATGAGCTTAGCTTCATGTCCCATAACCACTAGTTTAACTTAAATATTTACGAACAAACTGTAAGTCTCCGCTTGAAAATTGTCACAAGAAATTCAATCGAACAAGTCCAAGAATAAACCGACGAAGTAAACGCAAGTGTTTCATACCACTCCTTTTACTAAGTCGTTTAATTAGATTTCTCATACGAGTGAGGTTAAGGTTTGTACATACTAGTAGATTGAAAAACGGTTTAAGAAACAAACTTTGTAATAAAATTAGGGTTGAAATCGTTTTGATGAAAGAATTTTGATATTTACTACTAGTATTGAAAACCTTTATATTTTTAAAAGTGACAAATCACAAAAATGATTGTAGGAACAATCAATCACTACAATTCACATTCGAAGACGTGAATAGAATCCAAAGAAATCGATTCTGAATCCATCAAAATGGAAATACCCAAAAATTCCAAAAATAGAAGTTATCAAAGTCGATAAAGGTGATAACAACTAATCTGAGAAGAAGAATCGATTAAAGATTGGAAAAGCAAAGCAAAATGAGCATAATAGGCAAAACAGGGAAATAGGAGCAGGTCGGTTGACCGGACTACTGAGTCGGCCGACCGAAATAGCCCAGAATGTTTGGGCTACAACTTCGGTCGACCGACCCAGGGGGTTCGGTCGGCCGAACTGCAAATTTCTGCAATTCCTGCCCTATTTAATAGAAGCGCAATCTCTCACTCAATTTGCAACTAGTCGAGCACGGACGCTAGGGGATTACGCCCATCGGCTACCCGGTCCTATTGGCTCCTCGATGCATCACCAAATACATGTTCAAACATCAAAGTTAGGATCTTTAAAGATTTGATCCCAAAACACTAAAAATTGGAATATTGACAAAACCGATCCAAATCAAAATCAAATGCACATGAATAAGTGTTAGGAATTCATACCTAACAATCAAAGATAATCATAGACTTAGATGTGAGATAAAAATCTCACCTTTCCACAAAATCAATGAAGGAGAAGCTTGAAAGCAAAGGAAGAATCAACCACATTTCAACACAACCCAAATGAGCTTGAATCTGAGCTCAAAAGAAGAACATTCCCAAAGTTAGGTTTAGGAATTTATGAAATTGAAAGGAGAATGAGTTGGAGAAGAAGAAGATGATGCTTACCAATAGCTTCTCTTTGGATTTGGAGCTAGAACTTGATTTGCAAATGAAAACTAGGGCTTGGAGTTTTAATTTCCCATTCCACTCTACATTTTCATTGAAGCTTGAATGTTAGGAATTAGAAATGAAGTAATGAAGAGGAGAGGGTTGGGACCGAGCTAATAAGTGGGGTAAATGGGCATAACCCAAACTAAAGCCCTAAGTGAAAAAGTAGCAAAATTCCACTAACTCCAAACATATCAAAGTTTATACTCAAAAAGGTCACAAATGGCGTTTTGAACTCAATGGAAGTGGTCTCGAGTCCTAATTCGACCGTATGCAAAAAGTAACTTTTCGGACTATAATCTGACTAACGATAAAATATTTAAATAAAATATTTAAATACTCAATCGTAAAATATGCGGGTTGTTACAGACTCCCCTCCTTAAAGAAATTGCGTCCTCGTAATATTTAAGAAGAAAATATATAGTAACAACCATAAAAGCATATTCATCACAAAAGAAATTTGAAATAAGAAGTTCACCTCAAAGAGCGCGAGAAAGTAAGTCCGGATGTGTTCGCTCGATGAATTCTCTAGATTCCCAAGAGCAATCCTTAGGATTTGAGGACCATTGAACTTTAATAAGCGGAACATCTTTATTTCGAAGGCGTTTGACCTTCGAAGCAATAATACGAATAGGATGTTGCTCATAAGTTAAATTAGGCGAAACTTCAATTTCTTCCACAACACCGGGCTCAAGAATAGAATCGGAATCTCGAAGACATTTCCGTAATTGAGAAACGTGAAACACGTCATGAATAGCAGAAAACTGAGCCGGTAATAAAAGGCGATAAGTCATGGAACCAATACGTTCGGTGATAGGAAATTGCCCAATATATCAAGGCGCTAATTTTCCCGATCGACTGAGACATACAACACCTTTCATAGGTGAAACACGAATAAACACAAGATCTCCCACAGAAAATTCTAATTTCCTTCTCCGGTTATCGGCATAGGATTTTTGCCTACTTTGGGCCTCTTTCATCGTATGACAAATAAGGTCAATCTTTTCTGTGGAATCACGAATAAAATCTGGACCTAAAACTAGCCTCTCACCGGCCTTAAGCCAACAAGTAGGAGATCGACATGGTCTTCCATAGAGTGCCTCAAATGGTGCCATACTGATACTAGATTGGAAGCTATTATTATAGGAAAACTCAACAAGAGAAATATGATCTTCCCAACTTCCACCAAAATCATGGACACATGCACGAAGAAGATCTTCAAGAGTTTGATTCACACGCTCGGTTTGTCATCGGACTGAGGATGATAAGAGGTGCTAAAATTAAGCTTCGTTCCCAAAGCTTTTTGAAGACTCTTCCAAAATCCACTAGTAAACAATGGATTACGATCACTAACAATAGAAGTAGGAACTCCATGCAATTTAATAATTTCTTTGATAAAAAGTTTGGCCAAAAGAGGTACGGTTCGATTGGGCCGAACGGGAATAAAATGGACGGATTTAGTAAGTCTATCAACTATCACCCATAAGCTATCATGACCCAAACGAGAACGGGGAAGGCCATCTATAAAATCCATGGAAATTTGGTCCCACTTCCAAATTGGAATTTCTAAAGGTTGCAATAACCCACCGGGCCTTTGATGCTCGGCCTTAATGAGTTGGCAAGTCATGCAACACTTAACAAAGTTTGCAATATCAGATTTCATTCCCTCTCAATAATAAAGTCGCTTCATATCCGCGTACATTTTACTACTACCGGGATGAATGGTAAATTTAGAACGATGAGAATCTTCTAAAATGTCTTTACGAAAATCACTAATATTTGGCACGATAAGTCTACCAAATTTTCGACTACCGCCACGAGAATCAATATCAAAGTCTTTCAAACCTTCAATATCAATTTTATCCCTACGATTTTGGCCAAGGAGAACCAATTTGGGATCTAGCTTTTGAGCTTCAATAGTGCGGTCTAAAAGAGAAGGATGAGCCTCAAGGCTACATAAAATAAGAGATGAACATAAATCGGAAACACGATCTCGAATCTCACAAGTGGATAAAATTCAGAGATCATTCCATTCGGATATCATCATATAAACAACCGCTTGTTGCTTGCGACTAAGTGCATCGGCAACACGATTTCCCTTTCCGGGAGTATAAAGAATATCAAGATCATAAGATGCAAGGAACTCGAGCCAACATTGTTGACGCAAATTAAGTTCCTTTTGGGAAAATAAACACTTCAAAGATTTATGATCGGTATAGAGAATAAACTTTTCTCCCAAAAGATAATGACGCCAAATTCGAAGGGCGAAAACAATAGCCGCGAGCTCTAAATCATGAGTGACATACCTTGACTCGGCTGGCTTCAATTGCCTAGAAGCATAAGCAATAACATGTTCTCTTTGCATAAGAACGACACCCAAACCAATGCTACTAGCATCGGTATAAACAATAAAATCTTGATTCCCCTCGGGAATAACAAGAATAGAAGCATCAGAAAGGAGTTCTTTTAATTTCTAAAAAGAAGCTTCACATTTGACCGACCAAATGTATTTAACACCTTTCTTAGTTAAGCTAGTAAGAGGCACGACAATTTTAGAAAAGTCTTTAATAAAACGACGGTAATAGCCCGCCAATCCAAGGAAGCTACGGATTTCCATCACACTCTCCGGTCTCTTCCAATTTTGAATCGCTTCAATCTTTGAAGGATCCACGGAAATTCCGAATTCGGAAATAATATGACCAAGAAACCTCACACGAGATTGCCAAAAGTGGCATTTAGAAAATTTTGCTTTCAATTGATTGCTCCTAAGAGTTTCCAACACAATCCGAAGATGCTTTTCATGCTCCTCCTCGGTTTTTGAATACACAAGAATATCATCAATAAAGATGAGACCAAATCGATCAAGAAAATCTTTGAAAACTCGATTCATAAGGTCAACGAAATAAGCCGGAGCATTCGTTAAACCAAATGGCATAACAAGCCATTCGTAAGATCCATAACGAGTACGGAACGATGTCAAAGGAATGTTATCCTCTGCAATACGAAGCTGATGAAAACCGGTAGCCAAGTCCAATTGTGAAAAGACTCTAGCACCACTAAGTTGATCGAATAGATCATCAATCCGAGGTAAAGGATATTTATTCTTGATAGTACGATCATTAAGCTTGCGGTAGTCAACGCAAAGCCTAAGTGTACCATCGGATTTCTTCACAAAACTAGCCGAAGCTCCCCAAGGCGAGGAACTAGAGCGAATAAATTGCTTCGTCTCCAATTTGGATAATTGTTTACGCATCACCTCATTTTCTTTATTGGACATACGATAAGGAGGACGAGTGATAGGTTGAGCTCTAGGGACGAGATTAATTTTGAACTCAATTGCTCGCTTAGGTGGTAATCCTAAAACGGGATCAAATATGTTGGAAAATTCACGAACAACGTGAATAAGAGAAATGACATCTTCCTCATCATCATTATCATCATCACGAGGATTTAAAGAATATAAAGATGCTGCCAAGCTGGAATCCGAATCTTTAAGATCAATAGAAATCTGCTTAACAGATTGAGGATGTCGAAGATGAATAGTCCGCTCAGGAAATAGGATTTGAGCTTCATAGCGGTTAAGCCAATCCATTCCCAAAATCATTCCAAAGCCAAGGTAACGCATAACATGCAAATTGGCACAGAAAGAGTAATCACATAAAATAATTTCGACATCTTTACACAATAAACTGATTGTTGCGGATCCACCAACCGGATTCGCAATTCTCAAAGAAGTCATTAAACACATAACATCCAAAGAAAAAGTATCAACAAGTTCTTTTGAAATAAAAGAATGGGACGCACCCGTATCAAAAAGAACTCGAATAAGATGACCATGAAATAAAATAATGCCATCAAGGATAGAATGAGAAATACCTTGACCACGAGAAGTGTTACTAGGAGTTTGTACCACATTAAGCTTTCCCTCCTTTCTGCCTTGAAGTTTGGGACACGAAGATATATAATGGTCCGGGAGTTTGCAATAGCGACAAGCATGGGGTTTTGAACACTTATTTGCATAATGGTCCTTAGAACCACAGTTGTAGCATTGCCCACCACTTGAGGTAGAAGTCTTGGTTGTTGGAGAGGCTTGCTTCCCTTTCTTATTGTTGGGATAAGGACCTTTGAACTTATTAGGCCTTTTCTTGTTGGTGAAGTTCGGTTTAGCACTCCCAACCTCAACATCACTTACTCTATCAGCCTCTTCAAGTCGAAGAGCGATATCAATGAGTTGATCAAAAGAAACTTCTAATTTTAGAAGTAATGACTTCTTGAGATTTTTATTCAAGCCATAGACAAATCTTTGGTTTTTCTTCAATGGGGTGTTTATATATTCGACCCCGTATTTAGAAAGTGACTGGAATGATGCGACATAATCTGCCACGGAAGATTCACCTTGAACACGATCAATGAAGCGACGGGCCAATGTCACTCTCTCAGCTTCTGGCACAAATTTTAATTCGAATCGTTCCCGGAATTTCTTCCAAGTAAGATCCGCTTCAATAATTTCAGAAATAAGAAGCTCATACCAATCTAATGCTCTTCCTTGGAGCATACTAGAGGCCACCTGAACACGGTGAAGATCAATAAAATTCATGCGAGAAAAGATTCGATCGCATGATCTTAGCCAAGCCTGGACTTCAATAATGGTTTCAGAACCTTTGAATGGCTTCCCACCCAAATTGGTATAATCGTTGCACAAACGTGCAAATCCAGACTTAGGGTGAGTAGACTCCGGATTAGAACCGGCTGCCTGAGCATTCTTTACTAGATCAAGAAGCTGCTGGGCAGACATAAGTACTCCATCCTGGGGAGTAGCACTAGATTGACCGGCGCTGGGACGGCCAGATCTAACCATTTCTCTTCATTAAGAAAGAAAGAAGAAGAAGAAAAAGGTTATTCACAAAATGAATATCAAGCAATAATGATTGATAAAACAAGGAATCACAAAAGAAAATAGGATAGGACAGTTCAAAGACCCGAATAAAATCCTAAGGCACGACTCCTAAGATGGACTTAGGATGATGATCCTCGTTAAATTATTCTACATTGTTCCGAAGTTTTGCTCCGATACCAATCTGTGACGCCCCACCTCTATACCCACTCTAGCCAAGGACACTACGGTGTAATGCCGTCAACTAGCGCGGAGAATAAGACTGTTGAGGAGCGACCATCCGTGTAATTGCTTTGTGCGAGCACCGATATGTCAGATAGTACAACATACATTTGGTTTCAGAAGGAAATCCGACATACCGATACAAACTCAAAGCTACTACACGGTGGCTATATATATTCTTCGAAAACAAATATAGAAATAAACATAACACAAATCAGTCACACACATCCATATCACAAAGGCGGAAATAGATATGAATATAACACTTAAAAGTGTATATCATAGTAGTGGTCAAACAAGATCCATAATATCACAAAAGAATAACTACAAGTGCTAGACAAAAGAATATGGATACATCAATGAGTCAATATCTCAAATGTACAACAAAAAACTACTAATCTAAGTAGTTAGCCAAAAGCCAGGGTGATAATCCCAGATGTGAAGTCAAGTAGAAGCACATGTAACATCTCGGTCTGACCCGAGTATTATTTAATTAGAAAATAATAAACGGATCAGTCTAGCTATAAATATCAGAATAAATGGTATAGAATAAGAGATATGACAAAAACGTATGATAACCATAAAACCATACTGTGATAAGTATGTAATTGAAAATCAACAAGAGATTAATCAATATCACAAGAATTTTCTCAAAGATCAAAAGGAATGTCACACTCTTTATTTTTATTCACCAAACCATAAATATTGACATTATATCAATGCCAATCACAAAAGTTAATGACACACAAATTCACCAATGCACAATAGTTGATAAAACTTATCAATGAAAATCACGAAAATTGATGAAGCACAAATTCTAGAAATCATCAAAAGAAATCCAGAAATCACAGAAAGGGGGAGGCCTATCACAAAACAGGAGCATGAAAACTCACCAACACGTGTATCACAAAACGGAAAGCTATTTCCAGGGTCGCTAGCCATTAATTTTGAGCCGAGGCTCCACTAAAATGGCCCGAAGACCATGGGTCGCTACCCCACCAAATTGAGCCGAAGCTCCACAGAAACGGGGTTTAGTCTCCCTCGCAGACAAAGAGACATCGCACATTGCTATTCTAAATCACAAAAATGATCATCAACGATCATCAAGAAGTGTCAATTAAACTAAGCTAGTAAATATAAGAGCTTAGCTTCATTTCCATAACCACTAGCTTAACTTAAATATTTACGAACAAACTGTAAGTCTCCACTCGAAAATTGTCACAAGAAATTCAATCGAACAAGTCCAAGAATTAACCGACGAAGTAAACGCAAGCGTTTCATACCACTCGTTTAATTAGATTTCTCATATGAGTGAGGTAAAGGTTTGTACATACTGGTAGATTGGAAAGGGTTTAAGAAACAAGCTTTGTAATAAAATAGCGTTGAAATCGTTTTGATGAAAGAATTTTGATATTTACTACTAGTATTGAAAACCTTTATATTTTTAAAAGTGACAAATCACAAAAATGATTGTAGGAACAATCAATCACTAAAATTCACATTCGAAGACGTGAATAGAATCCAAAGAAATCGATTCTGAATCCATCAAAATGGAAATACCCAAAAATTCCAAAAATAGAAGTTATCAAAGTCGACAAAGGTGATAACAACTAATCTGAGAAGAAGAATCGATTAAAGATTGGAAAAGCAAAGCAAAATGAGCATAACAGGCAAAACAGGGAAATAGGAGCAGGTCGGTTGACCGGACTACTGAGTCGGCCGACCGAAATAGCCCAGAATGTTTCGGCTACAACTTCGGTCGACCGACCCAGGGGGTTCGGTCGGCCGAACTGCAAATTTCTGCAATTCCTGCCCTATTTAATAGAAGCGCAATCTCTCACTCAATTTGCAACTGGTCGAGCACGGACGCTAGGGGATTACGCCCATCGGCTACCCGGTCCTATTGGCTCCTCGATGCATCACCAAATACATGTTCAAACATCAAAGTTAGGATCTTTAAAGATTTGATCCCAAAACACTAAAAATTGGAATATTGACAAAACCGATCCAAATCAAAATCAAATGCACATGAATAAGTGTTAGGAATTCATACCTAACAATCAAAGATAATCATAGACTTAGATGTGAGATAAAAATCTCACCTTTCCACAAAATCAATGAAGGAGAAGCTTGAAAGCAAAGGAAGAATCAACCACACTTCAACACAACCCAAATGAGCTTGAATCTAAGCTCAAAAGAAGAACATTCCCAAATTTAGGTTTAGGAATTTCTGAAATTGAAAGGAAAATGAGTTGGAGAAGAAGAAGATGATGCTTACCAATAGCTTCTCTTTGGGTTTGGAGCTAGAACTTGATTTGCAAATGAAAACTAGGGCTTGGAGTTTTAATTTCCCATTCCACTCTCCATTTTCATTGAAGCTTGAATGTTAGGAATTAGAAATGAAGTAATGAAGAGGAGAGGGTTGGGACTGAGCTAATAAGTGGGGTAAATGGGCTCAACCCAAACCAAAGCCCTAAGTGAAAAAGTAGCAAAATTCCACTAACTCAAAACATATCAAAGTTTATACTCAAAAAGGTCGCAAACGGCGTTTTGAACTCAATGGAAGTGGTCTCGAGTCCTAATTCGACCGTATGCAAAAAGTAACTTTTCGGACTATAATCCAACTAACGATAAAATATTTAAATACTCAATCGTAAAATATGCGGGTTGTTACATAACAGTTTAAGGTTGCTTAACTTTTAAAAACCTTTTGAAAAGAAAGGTATCATGTAAGACTTCCCACGCATAAACATGGAAAAGTTTTTACCTTACGCTAACCAAAACATTTGATAGGAAATCGATGATAATATAATAGGTCTAGGGTTTTCAAATAAATAAGAAATAGCCGAATTGTTACATAATTAAATTTCAGCTACTAGCCAAAAAAGTGGGTAATACAATCAAAACCGAGGGCACTTTTTGGATTTTGGATTCCATACAATGGCAGCGCTACCGGGGTACCGCCCGTCACAGTACGTGGCTTAGATCACTATAGCGAGGATCACTCCCAATCCCCTGCAACACAAGGCCGGAACCATTCCTTACTGAACAGTTCCGAACAAGACAACCCTGCAGTTGTAGCTAGCAACCGCCCACACAGCCGAATAAAAAAGACCTCTAGATAGGGAAAAATCTCGTCCTACTTCGGCATGACCCACTTAGCCTTGCTGCACCTCCCCTATTTTAGCCATTCCCGGTTGATGAGGCTTGAGGCTGCGATTACCTTTATAGAACACATCACTTAGAATGCTCATCGTCCACCTGACGATGTTCTGAAAGCATTCAATCCACACAAGTTCGTTCCGGGTTCGAACGAAACCGAAGGCATTATCTCGTTACACTTATTTTGGAATCACCCTCAGAGTTAACGACAATAACCCTTGCACTCTGAATCTTCATCTTCACTTGAGATTCACTACCTACCATTAATTTGGATCGATGTGGTTTTCGGATATCCAAATATGGAAACCCAATCCCGGTCTCATCGAAATCCAAAACGCCA
This sequence comes from Allium cepa, assembly GCA_030765085.1. NCBI lineage: Eukaryota > Viridiplantae > Streptophyta > Magnoliopsida > Asparagales > Amaryllidaceae > Allium > Allium cepa. Next base: position 152,096,648 of record CM060934.1, on the reverse strand, counting down.
TCTTTTAGGTCCAAGTTGTTTTAAAGTTAAAACAATTTTCAATTATCTATATACACACAGATAGATAACTCACAAAACACAATAGATAACAGATAATTCATATTATCATCACAGCAGATAATTCATATCATCAACTCAATGCAACCAAGCATTCATATCACACAACCTTACTCATCTCATATCTGAGATCTCAACCATTCAAGGCAATCAATATCATCTATTCATACATAAGAAAAGATTTACTTAATCACAATATAATTAATTTAAAATGAATTAAATTACATCCATCTCTAATTAATTTAAAGTGAATTAAATTAATTACTTCATATTTAATTAATTTAAAATAAATTAAATTAATTACTTCATCATTAAATCTTGCTTACATAACCATTTAATTGATAACAAATCAATTAATTAATCATTCAAATTAATCATCTTAATTAATCACCCTTGATTAATTACCCTTAATTACATTCATGTAATTACTCTTAATTAATTTCACAAATTAATTATTCTTAACCAAAAACAGTAATTAATCTTTAATTAATTCAATTAATTAATTAACTATAATTAATTACATTAATCTTTAATTAATTACATTAATTAATTACCGTTAATCACTTATCATTGATTAATTAATATTAATTAATCAACTTTAATTACATCATTAATTGTATTAATTAATGATCCTTAATTATATTTTAATTAATTATCCTCTTAAATTAATTACCTTAAGTAATTAATCCATAATTATTAATCCCTCTTGATTAACCATATTCAGTAATTAACTAACTTAATTACTTCATTAAAATAAATTAATTATTCCTTAATTAATTTCTTAATTAATCCCTTGATTAATTACAAAGTAATTTAATCCAAATTACTTACATTCTTAAAACATCTTCCATTAATTACATCCTGTAATTACCAATCAATTACTTCACTAAGTAATTTCCAATCCATTAATTACATTAAGTAATTATCATCAAATCATTCAGTGTTTAAATTAATTAAACTTAATTAATTAATTCAAACTAATCACAGTAAACTCAATTAATTACATTAAGTAATTAATTCCTTAATTACTTTCATTAAGTAATTACACTTAAATAATTCACAACTGATTATCTTTAATTAATTAATCTAATTAATTACTAAAAATTAACCACATTAATTAATTATTAAATAATCCTAGTTATTGACCTTCATTGACCATTCTTTAATTACTTCATTAAGTAATTAACTTAGATTAACCATTGTTAATTACAATTTAATTTATCTTTAATTATTCATTAATTAATCCCTAATTATTTAATTAATTAAGTGTAAATTGTAACTTAATTAATCCTTAATTAATTAATTAATTAATTAACCTTGATTATAACTTAATTTTTTAATTAATAAATCTTTAATCATTAGTTAATAATCTAATTAATGATCTTAATTACAAATTGATTAACCCTTAATCAATTAATTTATCCCAAATCAATTAATTAAATAAATTAACTAGTTATTCCTTAATTATCTCATTAATTAAATTAATTTCAAAACATTAATCTTAATTGAATTTTAAGATAAAACATTCCTTAATTATGTTTAAATTGTCATTAACAAATTTATTTGAAACAAATTACTTTTGGACTTACTTTTAAATTTCATTTCAAATACAAGATTTAAAATGAATATAATTTAACTTAACAAAGTTAAACAATTTAAAACTTTTTTAAATTACAAGGCAAACAAGTGCTTGTCTAATAAAAGAAATTCATAAGAGTTTGAAACTAAATTCATTTCAAAATGCAATAATTTAAATTTACACTTTATTTAAATCTTTCAAATTTTAAAACTTCTTCTAATTTCAAAAACTGAAGCTCATATTTAATTTTTGATTTCCAGATTTAAATTTAACTTTAAACTTGCTCATATTTTAAAATTTTCAGTTTTAAAATTTTCAACTATTTACTATTTTAAAATAGTTTAACAATTTCAAGTTTAACTTTATTATTATTATTTTTTATTATTTAAAACTGAGATTTTAAATTTAAACTTGGGTTCTAAAATTCAAACTTGAATTTAAAACTTAGTTTAAACTTTTCTTTACATCTAAAAGCTTCAGGTTTAAAAATTTTAAACACAAATACTACAGGTTTTATCAAAACCTGTAAAAAATGAAATACCCGAGACTCCCCAAAACTTACTTCGAGTTCAATGTCCATTCTCCCCGAGCCAACTACTTAACATCTTCGAGTCAAACAAAGATTACCCGAGTGCCTTCTTTGCTTTAACCAAACATCATCAGACATATTACTTCACCGTGCATATGCACGGTGACTCCGGCCATCATTGATCATCAGCGATGATCGCTGCACTCCAGAAACCAACCCAACAACCACCCACGATCATCAATTCATGCTACAACCCTCGAATTCGAGTTCGAGGATCTTAAACCCCAAACCTGGAAACAACAATCAGGTTTCCCTTCAAAACCTGTCAACACCTAAATCTCGCCGCTCTGACCACCTGAAGGTCTGCAACTCCGACCTCGACTTCGTCTACTACCCAGCTACCAATCCCCAAAATACCATAACACTCGATCAACCCTACAAGCCATGGCAATCAAAACTCTCCACCTAGTTAAAACTAGGGTTTCCAAAAGAAAATTCACAGTAGCAACTTCCATCGTGAAATACAACACCAACTAGCATTTTTCCCATCAACTCCTAACTCTCCTCCATCATTATGAAGAAACTCAAGTCCTCAAAATACACAGATCACCAGAGAAACCAAACAGTTCATATTCAGTTCATCTCTTAACTGCTCCTTCAACTTAATTCTAAAAATCTTGATTCTAATGTTAAAAATCATGATTTAGTTGTTGTTTTAGATTTATAATACTGAATTGATAAATTATACAGTTTGAATTTTTGGTTTGTATCAACATACAGTGATATTTCAATATGTCCAGAGGCAACAAACTTCATTTTGACTTTCTTAAAATTTTAAAAATTAACTTAAGATAAATCAAACAGCTTTGATTTATAAATTACATCCAATCTGCAACTAATTAAAAGAATAGGAATTTTAAATAGAAATCTTGAGCCTGGGTACAAAACAGTGCACACTATTCATACAGTACTGCACACAATCAATATTCACATCCAATTTTACCTATATTCACCAGAAATACTTATTTATATTCAACCCTTCAAGCATGCAACTTAATTTATATTTTAAGATTTAAAAGTTACTCACCTGAATTTTGAGAAGACAGAACTTCCATTTTGAAATGCTTTTGAATTTGCTTTTTGCTTGATTTAAAAACTACTTGCATGTAGAGCCAATTACCAGTATTGCAGAAAAAAGAATGCAGATTTGAAATTTGCAGAACCCATTTTCCAGATTTAAACTACATTTTAAAATTGTTTGCAGGCTACAGAATTTGAAGAGGAGTTTTGAAAATGGAAAGTGCATGGTTTTCATTTTGAAGATGATTACTGGGATTTAGAATTTTTTGATCTGAAGGGTTTTGCAAACTGATTTTTTTTTAACATGATTTGTTTGAAGAGTTGTTTACAGGAAAGTGGTTTCAGATTTGATAAATGAGGAGTTTTGATTTGCGTTTGTAAACTGATTTTGGAAGTGGTATAGATTATGCTCATATTTGTTTATAGTGGAGTGACTTTCAGGTTTAAGAAATACATAAATTGAAATTTCTTTGATTAGGAAATGAGAAAAAGGGATAGGAATGAAAGATGATTACTTATATAGGCAAATTTTCAGATTTTATTAAATAAAAGAAAGTTAAAACAAAATGTGACACCTGTATAAAATTTCAATATTTGTCAATTTAGGGTGTTTATCATTTAACATTTGTTAAATGATGCTTTAAGAAATCAACACATGTCCCTTTAAAAGTAATTTGTATTAATTTTAAATGTTAATATAATAGTTATGCCTAATTTAATTTGTTAATTATTATTTAATATGTATTTAAATTTATAAAAGAAATAAAAACAAATTATGCTTATAAATAAAACTTATGCATATAGAAATCAAATTATATATACAAATTAAAATTGAAACAAAAAATGCTATTTTTATTCAAAAGTCTATTTGTAAAAACAATACATTATTAATATTATTTTTAGAAATATCTCATTATCAAATTAAAATAATTATAAAAGAAATTATATCTTTATTAATAAATTACTTATTTTATTAAGCTATAATACTTTTTGTTAATTCATTTTAAATTTAAAACTCAAGCCAAAATTATTTTAAACATTTTAAACATCTTCCTTAACAATTTAAAAATCATATACTTATTTATTAAATAGCTTTGAAAAACTTAAATTTAAATCAAATCAAAATATCCAAATTATTAATATATATATTAGAATTTTAAATCAAGATTCCTTTATTTAGTTTAAACCAAGATTATTTATTTAATAACTTTGAAAAGCTTCATATCAAATAGAAACAAATTCTCAAATTACTAAAAATATTAGAATTAGAAAATATGTTTTATTTATTAAATTTAAAACAAAGCTAATCTATTTACAATATAAACCATATATTTATATTATAAATAGAAACCAATTTATTAGCTGAAAAAGATAAAATCTACCAATTTAATATTTATTAAAGAAAAATTATTAAATCAATTTGAATTATTATTAACAAAATTATCAATATCAATCTAATTTTTATTACAGATTATTAAATTGATATTGTCAAAAATTCCGGGATATTACAATTATACTTTCGAAATGTTTTTCACACTATGCACTAATACTAATATTAAAAGGATTTTCACGTATCAAGCAGGTTTGACTACTATAAGTAGAAACCTTCCCTATGTGTGCAATTGCATTGATGTGTGCCGGGAGACCTTATGGTAGTTTTATTTTCCAAAAAGCATAATAGATTTCTTTTTGGGATTTCCTTTTGTACAAACAACTGCTTTATGTTTGCTCACACCAGTTCCATGACTGACTCGGAGTTTACTGTTTCCTTTTCTAAACTCTGGGTGCCTCTAAATTTCCACCCGGACAGCCTAGAGTCAGGATATCAGTAGGTTTTATAGCTAACTTGGATATTAGATATGGATTTGGAAGTCTTTGAAGCTTTTGGGTTTTGAGCTTTTTGGTTTGGAGCTTTGGAGCTTCGGAATGAAGACGTTGTAGGTTGGACCCTCTTCCTCTCTCTCTCTCCCTCTTTTGGAAGACCCTGTTGTGTTATCTTTTCCACTGTGGTGTTGTATTCTGTTGTTGTATCATATATATATATATATATATATATATATATCTGATGTTGATGGTCATTTGTTGTTTTAGAATGTTTGTGTCCGTATTGTGTATCAATGAAGTCATTTTGTTTTCCTCTATGTTGTTATCATATAATGTGTTATAAGCTCCAGCGAACCGGACTCCAACATTTGAATCTTCGGTATTTGAATACGAGTGATGTATTGGATGTCGATTTTCGAACTCTGAGACCCGGGTCATCACATTTGGTATCAGAGCTAATGGTTGAGTAAGAACTTTAGCTTTGTGGTATAACTCATTAGATGACTCATTAGAGATAGAGTTAGAAATGCCCTAGAATGAGTATATTCCTTGAGACATCTCGTCTGTGTGCCTAAATCAATTTTCTTACTATTTACAGACAGTGAGAATGAGTGCAAGAAGAGGACGATGTAGGGGAAGGGGGAGTACCACTACAAATGGTCAAGACCCTGCATCAACAGCAATGGAAGGTGCAGCTCTTCCCATCCAACCCTAGCTAAATCTATAAGAGTTATATCGGAATTTCTCAAGACTTGGAGGGAAACCATTCAAAGGCACAGAGACTATTATAGAAGCACAAGCCTGGATTCGATCTTGTGAGAGAATTTTTAAAGGATTGAAATTGGATGATGATCAAAAAAGGTTAATAGCTTCCTGGCAGCTCTAGGAAGAAGCTTTGGCTTGGTGGGAGACCGTTACTTCGGCCGAGTCGGAGGATGAGTTTACATAGGATAGATTCAAGAAAGTGTTTGACCAGCGTTATATGCCTTATGTTGGTATTTCCAAGATGTATCAAGAGTTTACCGATTCGAAGCAAGGAAATATATCTTTTGAAGAATACTTAAATAAGTTTAACGAGTTATCCCGATTTGGACCTGAATTGGTGAATACCCATCTTAAGAAGAATGAGAGATTTACTAAAGGGATGAACAAGAAGTTTCACGAAAGGATGACAGGCCATGTGAAGGAGTCTTTTGCTGATTTGGTGGATATGGAATATAGATATGCCACCTTAGATAAACAAGAGATTCCATAAGAGAAAGGAAGTGGAAGTAATCCAAATTGGAAGAAGAGAAAGTTTGGAGGAAAGAAGCCTTGGCAAGGTAAAGAAAAGAAGAATACTCAGGAGAATAAGGCGAAGAATGTTACTTGTTTTAACTGTTTGGAGAAAGGTCATTGCTCTAGTAGTTACAAGAAGCCCAAGAAGCAAGGGAAGAAGGATCAACCTAAGAAGTCCTGACAAGAAGCTAGGGAATGCTACTATTGCCATAAACCAGGACATATAGTTAAAGAATTCCCAACAATGAAGCAGGCCCAAGAAGCAAAGGTATATACAATCAAGGATGACCCTTCAACCTCAGGAGCTGATAAAGGGAAAGCAGTTTTGGAAGGTAATCTTCTTATTTATGATAAAATTGTTGGAGTTCTATTCGACACTGGAGCCACGCATAGTTTTATTTCCCAGCAAACCGTAGAAGAGTTAAATCTTGAACCCGAATTCGTAGACGAACCTATTTGTATGAAAAACCTGATAGGAGGCCCTGCGAATCATTATTTACATTGTAGAAAGATTCCTATCTCATATTCTCATCATCAGTTTCCTATCAGTCCTTTCATTCTTGAATTTAATGACTTTGAAATTTTACTTGGAATGAATTGGTTAACAAAATATGAAGCTAAATCAATTTGTATCAATAGAACGATTTCGATCCAAACCAAATTTGGATTTTTTTTTTTGTTATTTCTTGTGAGGATCCAAGTCCGAAGAGGGACGAGCTAATGTATACTTTAGGGTATATCGACCCGAGTTTGGAATCCATATCTATTGTTCGTGAATTTCCTGAATTGTTTAAAGAAGTAAAGTCTTTACCTCCGCATAGGAAAATCGAATCTAGAATCGACTTGGTTCCCAATGCCCGTCCAGTTGTGTATGCAAGTCATAGGATGGAACCAAAGGAAAGAGTAGAGCTAGTCAAGCAAACTCAAGATTTACTGGAGAAATGATTTATATGACCTAGTCGTTCCAGTTGGGGTTCAGTTGTTTTATTTGTAGCCAAGTCCGATGGATCTTTGAGATTGTACGTAGATTATCGTGATCTTAATAAATTAACCCTTAAGAATAATTTTCCTTTGCCTTGAATCGACGACTTGTTCGATCAGTCGCATGGTGCTCGGTTCTTTTCAAAGATGGATCTAGCCAAAGGATTCCATCAGTTGAGAATTACAGAAGATTGTATTCATTTGACTGCTTTTAGGGATCCCGATACAATCTACGATTGGTTAGTTATGCCCTTCGGACTAACCAGTTCCTGTGCATATTTCATAGACCTGATGACCCGAATATTTCGTGTAGTATTGAATAAATTCATTCTCGTATTTATTGATGATATTCTGATTTACTACAAAACTGGAGTAGAGCATGCTGAACACTTAGAAATAGTTTTGGAAATATTGAGGAGGAATATTCTTTTTTTTAAATTTTCTAAATGTCATTTTTGGGTTAAAGAAGTTAGATTTCTGGGACATATTGTTATAGAAGAAGGAATTTCTGTAGACCCTGGTAAGATTTCTACTATCCTAGATTGGAAGCAACCCACAACTCCAAAGGAGGTCAAAAGTTTTCTGGGATTAGCCGGATACTACCAAAAGTTTGTCCAGGATTTCTCTATGTTAGCCAGTCCATTAACTAAGCTGACTATGAAGAATGCTAAATTTATTTGGACTCCAAAGTGCAAGGAAGTGTTCTAGGAATTGAAGAAAAGATTGACCACTACTCCCTTTCTTGCAATTATTAACAGGAATAAAGGTTTATCTGTTTACATAGATGCGTATAGTGAAGGAGTGGGTGATGTTTTAATGCAAGAGGGTAGGATGATTTCCTACTCGAGTAGACAGTTGCGACCACATGAGAAGAACTATCCGACCCACGATCTTGAGCTTTTAGCAGTTATCTTTGCTTTGAAAATCTGGCATCATTATCTTCTGGGTGAAAACTTTGAATTGTTCACTGACCATAAATCTTTGAAATGCCTCTTTAGCCAGAAGGATTTGAATCTAAGGCAGCAACGTTGGTTGGAATTCCTAGCGTCATATGATCTGGATATTCAGAATAAACCTGGTAAAGCCAACGTGGTAGCTGATGCTTTGAGTAGAGGACATGCTGTTCTTGCTTATCTGGTTATCACCCCCACTCTTCTTGAGAAGATCGCTAGTAAGAAAAAAGAAGACAAGTTTCTCCGAGAAATTTATAGAAGAATACGTCGAGGTGAAGATTCCAGCTTTGAAATCGATAATAGTAGAATTATAAGGTTGAAAGGGAGGATTTGTGTCCCAGACATCCCAGAACTCAAACGAGAAGTATTAGACGAATGTCACAAATCCAAGTTTAGTATCCACCCAAGGGTTTCAAAATGCATCGAGATATTAAGAGGACCTTCTGGTGGAAAATATTGAAGGGAGATATATCCATTTATGTTAGTCGATGAGCAACTTGTCAACAAATAAAGAGTGACCAATCGAAGATAGCAGGTTTACTCCAACAATTGGAAGTGCCTAAATGGAAATGGGACCAAGTGTCTATAGATTTCATAGATGATTTGCCACAAATTCAGAAGGGTAATGAGGTGATTTGGGTTATTATGGATCATCTGACCAAGACTGCCTACTTTATCCTAATTAAAAACACCCGAACGGCAGCGAGTTTGGCAGAGTTATATGTGAAGGAGATTATTTGACTCCATGGAATACTAAGTAGTATAGTGAGTGATCGTGACCCGATCATCACTAGCATATTTTAGAAGGTATTTCAAGCCGCACTAGGAACCAAGTTGAACTTCAGTACTGCTTACCACTCACAGTCTGATGGGCAAACTAAGAGAATAAATCGAATCTTGGAAGATCTTTTGTGTGCTTGTATTTTGGATTTTGAAGGTTCATGGGAGGACCATTTGCATTTGGTTGAGATTTCATATAATAATACTTATCAGGCCAGTATTAGAATGGCCCCTTTCGAAGCATTGTATGGCTGTCCTTGTAGATCACCTGCGTGTTGGATTAAGTCGAGTGATAGCCTTGTTCTTGGTCCGGACATGATAAGGGAAGCTTCTAAGAAGGTTGATTTCATTCGAAAGAAGTTGAAAACTGCCCAAAGTCGACAGAAAAGTTTATGCCGACCATAGAAGAAGAACTTTAGAGTTCCAGGTTGGAGATTCAGTTTTCTTAAAGGTTTTTCCAATGCGTGGAGTTTTGAGATTTGGAAAGTCGGGTAAGCCGGCACCACGATACATAGGTCCTTTTTCTATACTTGAGAGGATTGGTCCTTTGGCTTATCGAGTGTAGTTACCTGATTGGCTAGCTGGCATGCATAATGTGTTCCATGTTTCACACCTTTAGAAGTATATGCACAACCCAGATCATATCATTGAGGAGGCCGCTCAATAGGATTTGGGGATCACACCTAATTTGGCAGTGAATAGAGAACCATTGAAGATTATTGATCGAGATGGAAAGCGATTAAGGAATAAAGTGGTGAAATAGATGAAAGTACAATGGAGTGGAGATCCGAATGATTGTACTTGGGAAACAGAGGAAAGCATGCAGAAGTCCTATCCCAAGTGTAAAGTGGATATTTCGGCTTGATATGGTAAGCCATTTCTCTATTTTTTATGTGTTCATATGCTCTTTGTTTTTCTCTCTGTCTATCAAATTTTGAGAACGAAATTTTCTTAAGGGGGGAATTTGTAACGATCCTGTTTTAAGCCAAATATAATTTAATAATTAATATAATTTGTAGAACTAATTTTTGAATTAATTTTAAAAAATTCCAAAATAAATAAGATATATGTTTGTTTTATAAATAGATTATAATTAGAATTTGAATTTGAAAATTCAAAAATAAATGTCTTAAAATAATTGGGTTTAAAACTATATATTTTAAAAATTAATATATATATATATATATGTATGTATGTATGTATGTATGTATGTATGTATGTACGTATGTATGATTTTTATTTAGTGTATAATTGTGTTTTAAATCATTTCCTCTAAAAGTTACATAAATATAAATAAAGGAAAAGTATAAATATAAATAAAGGAAAAGTATAAATATAAGATATAAAACATATATATAAGTATAAAACTAAAATAATATGATAGAAAAATTATATAAAAAATATTAAGTACTTGCAAATTACAAATGTAAGTATTATAACATAAAATTTAACAAGTGTAACTATATTATAGCATGCAATTGACAAGTGTCAAGTTTTTAATTTAATTTTATTTTTTTAAAAATAATAAAATCAAGACCATATATCTCTACCTCTCCTACTCTTCTAATTTTCTTTAATCTATTCAAAAAACAAAACCAGAAAAAAACTTAAACCGAAAAGAAAAATGTTATCAAAAACAAAACAAACCTTTCCACTTTTTTTAAACCTGAAGCTAAAGATCTAGGATCACCTTAATCAAGCAAGATCATCTCAAAAACAAGTAGATTCAACTCAGTTAATCAAGCAGATCAAAGTTCAAAACAACTTCCATTTTTCAAGGTTTTCAAAGATTAAAGTTTTCCAGTATCAAAGTTTTTAAATTCAAAACAACTTCCAGCTCTCTGTTTTCAAAATAAATGTGAGTAAACTACTTTAAATCTGATCTATAACTTGATGTTTGTGATAAGTATTTGAAGTGAAGTTGTGAAATATGCTTGCATGTGTGTGTGTATATGTAGTGTAAACGATGTGTGCATGTCTGGGTACAAGAATACTTGCTCTGTTCCAGGTTTACAGGGTTTAAACCAAATTCAAAAATCAAAATCTCTCCACCTATTCTCTTATAGGCTTTAATATTTAAACAAGATATGTTTGAATTAGCATGATCTAAGTTTTAAAAATACTTTTTAGTTTAATTAGTTAATGTATTATCTGGAAATTGGGAAATATAGTAAAACTCAATGCATGTTGGAAATTTGAGTGTCATGATTTCTTGTTTCAATTATATCATCTAATTCGTTTTCAAAAATGATGATTTTTAAAAAGTGGAATCAGGATTTTTAAGTTTCTATTCGTGGAGAATTTGCGAGATGAACGGGACTTGGTTTTCTATCGCATTCTGGCGATTGGCGAGGAGTAGGTGGTCGTAATCAAGGCTGGAGGAAGCTTGTGCATTGGCAAATTCGGAAAAAATGATCAAGGAATTTCCTGATCATCGTGGCGGTGGCACGGTGTCGATTTAGGGTTTAAACCCAGGTTTTGGTCAATTGGGTTTAAGTGGCATTTGCGACGTAGACAAAGCACCGGAGTCGATCGTTGGAGGGGTATCAAAGCGTGAGGTTGTGATGCAGCTTCGGGTGTGATGGCGAGGTTCCTAATGGTCGTAAACGGCGGGTCGAGGCGATTCTTTGATGATGAGTCATGTTCCAGTGGAGCTTCGGTAGCGCGAATTCGATTTTCGTGATCGATTCTTAGTTCTGGGTGGTCGGAACGATTGAGGAGGACGTCGCCGACTTGTTGATGGTCAGAGCATGGATCGGAGTCGGTCAGACCATGTGTGCACGTGCACGTGGTGTCAGGTTTGGGTGTTGCTATGTTAGGATGGAAGAAGGGGTTGTCTCGGAGTGGTGCTCGGGAAGATTGGATTATGGCTCGGATGTGTTCGCGTGTGATTTTCCAGGGTATTAAATGTTAAAAACAAAACAAAGTTTTGAAAAAGAAAAAAAATATAGAAGCGACTCAGGGAAGATCTCTGTAATGACCCGCAAATTTGTACCCCTTGAGTCAACACTATTCTACATCAACCGACTCAAGTTGAACAGAAATACGAACCATTAGGGTTAAAGAAGAAGAGGTAGAAGAAGAAAATAGAAAACAATATCAGAATCTAACCATCGCAGCGGAATAAAATATAATAGATAATAAATGATCTTTACACAAAATTAAATATATCTGTTTATATATTACATCATCAGAGTACATCAATCAATTCAACATCAATAACTACAACTGGATACACAACAACTCAACGCAACAGAATATATATAAAATAAGTACGAAAGTACATATCGTCACCTGAGCTCCACATAATCATATCCTGTATCCTATAATACTCGGTCTGACCCGAGCATTATAGTTAAATAACACCCAAGTCAGTCTGGAATACCAGCGTGAGAAATCACACTCAAATTGATTATTAAAGTTTCAAAAATCTTTTGAAAATAAAAGCATCTCGTAAGACCATGCCACAAATAAGCATGTCGGGTTTTTACCTTACGATAGCTAAAACACTTTTTATTAAAATCCTCTGATATTATAATAGGGTCTATATACAAATACTTATTAAAATAGCCGAAATTGTTACATCTATTAAATTCCAGCTACTAGCCACAGAGTGGGTAATACAAACAAAACTCGTACAAGGCTCGTAGGGAGAATGGATTTCCTACTAATGACTAGGCACTGGGGTACCACCTGTCACAGTACCTGGTCTAGATCAGCGTACCGAGGATCACTCCCGACCCCCTGCAACACAAGACCCGGACTACCCCTTATTGGATAGTCTCGAGTAAGATCACCCTGTGGTTGGGATCAACAACCGCGCCACTAAGCCGAAATAATAATGGACATCTAGACAGGGATGACCTTACCCGGAAATGGGTGCTGCCCACCAAACCTTGCTGCATAACCCCTGATTTTTAGTCATTCTCGGTTGATGAGGCTTGAGGCTAAGCGTTACCTTTTAGAACATATCCCTTAGAATGCCCATCGCCCACCTACGATGTTCCGAAAGCATTCATCCATACAAGTCCGTCCAGGGTTCGAACGGAATCGAAGGCACTATTCCTACTACATCCATTTTGGAAATATCCTCAGTATTAGTAGCGACTAGCCCTTGCACTTCACTGCACCACCTTCGAATCCAAACTCGTTTTCCACGAAACGTACAAACCAGATCGAAGTGGTTTTCGAGAAATAAATCCCGATCCCGGTCTCTTCGAAACGATCAACGCATTTGTTCAATATTGATAGTCGGTGATTTAACTATCAATTAATATTTACAACATCCATCAAACAATAAATAATTTCCCAAATTATTTATTAATCCCAAAAACATCTTCACAAGATATATTTCCCAAATATTTTCTATTTCCTTTGAAATTTCCAAGCACAAAACTTAGATTTTTAAAATAATTTAAAAACACTTTATTGTAAAATATGCTTAACATTTAAATTTTAGAAAATATTACTTTGATACTTAATTTAAAATAATACTTTAGAAATAGTTAAAATAAGATTACTTTATAAATATAAACTAGATTTTCTTCTTTAAACAAAATACCAAATCATCCTTTAAATAATTATTACGATAATAGATTAAAAAAATACTTACTTTAGAATTTAAACATTTAGAAATAATAAATTTTCTAAAACATGCTTTCTAAAACAACATTAAACTTTTATCTTATATTTAAAAATTTACTTTGAAAACGTACTTGGCTATCCAGAGAAATATAATTCTCTTCACATTCTTCTTTAAATTTCCAATTCAAACATTTGAATCAATTTCCAAATTGATTTCCAATTCACTACCTTTTTATTCCAAAATTCATTAATTTTAAATTTTATTCCTTAATTATGATTTAAAGTAGTTTTAACTGAAAATACCATTTTTAGGTTTCTCATCTTACTTCTTAATCCTTTTTAAATAAATTTAAACTTTAAATTTAAAATAATTATTCCATTAAATAATATCACTTAATTTTACAATTCATTAATTATTGTTTATTCAAATCCTTTTTCTTTTCATACTCGAAGTTATTTATTAGTATTTTAATATCACTTCCATTTCTTTTCAATTCATTCTTAATTTATTCAAATTTTCTATAGTTATTTCGTTTACAAATTCGCTTCTTTTATTTTCTTTCCAAAATCCAATTTATATATTTTTGGTAGCTCATTATACCCAAATATATTCAATCAAACCATAGCATTCAATATTCCAACATAACTCATCATAGAATATCAAATAATCACAACAGAGAATATTAAATAATTTAAATAAGTGTTGAGGAATTCAGTTGGCTCCCTCCAGCCTGTTTTCCCTGCATCCACAGAAGTTAGCACAACATAAATACCAATTCCACTTCGAGGTGGAATATCGTGGCATATGGGATTAAATATGATATCATCCGCTATTATGCGGTGCATAGGGTCTCATCTGCTATAAAAATGTGGGAAATCAATCATTCCAAGATATATTATATACTATAATATAGCACAATAAACCCATTCAATCAACCAATCAATTATTAAATTTAACTATTTAAATTTAAATTAAAAATTCAGTTGAGTGAGATTAACTCACCTTTGATTCCTGTTTTTCAACCCACTTCATTCTCGATTTGATTCCAGGATTTTCAGACCTTGTATAAACATTAGGTGTTTTATTAATATTTGAGTCAATTGAAAAATTAAATTCCCATTTGATAATTCGATTAACCACATATTTTATTATCTGCAACAAAATTTAATTTACTAATAATTAAATTTTAAACTAGTTTCTTTTTAAATAATTTCTTAGCAACTAAAATAATTTAGATAAGTTAATTAAATAAATTAATCACCTTAATATATTATTTTAAAAACAACTGGTAAGTTTAAAATGTGAATCTGTATATTTGTTTTATTTTTATTAAAACTACATATTTACTTGTCGAAATAAATTACAGATCTCAAAAATCTAATTTTATATAACTTCTTATATTTTCCAAATCTTATCTACATACATATTTATTAATTTACTTATATATAATTTTTTTTAAATCTATCTTCTTATAAACTCTACGATAAATATCCTTATTTTAATTTAAATTTATTGGCAGAATAAACTCTAAATTTCCTTCACTGTAATTTTTTTTTTTCACAAATTAAACAAGAAGTTTAGGCTTGCTTATCGTTAATTTAAATGTTATAATACTGAATTACCTTAAGACGTTTCTTTTCCAAATCTAACAGTAAATTAAAATATACACATACTTATATATTTTCCTACCTTACATATTTTCAAAAAAAGAAATTGACTAACTACCAAAATTAGCCAGCTAATTGATTAATGGAAAGGGAAAAAGCAATACCTTGACGAGCACCTGCTGTCGAACAAACCATCCCGATCTTAGTTCGACCACATCGGCCTCAGGCTTTATCAAAGGCAATGCATCGACCTCGTGCTCGACCCTGGATGTCATCACGAAACGAGAATTTCGTCTCGTAATCAACACGCGACAAACCCTCATCACCACCGACAAACCGCAACTCCTTCTCCAGAGAAAACACGAGCTTCCTCAAACTACTAACCCTAATCGCAAAATCCCCACCCGAATCGAACGCCAACAAATCCCCTCATCAACGAACTCCGGTCGAACTCCCCTTCTACCAAAGCATGAGAACTCTCCTCCAGGTCACGAATTCGATTTGAAATCGAATTTTGGTTTCGAGATATACAAGGAGGAGGCATGATTCAGTTTTATTGCGAACTTGAAAGAAAAAGGGAAAGAACAGAATGATTCGAACTGAAAAGAGACGAAGGTTATGATTTTATTTCGGCCAGTGCTTCTTTTTTTTATACGAAAATGAAAGCTCGGCTTATAATAAAAAGGAAAAAAGGAAGTGGGAGACACGATTTGATGGTTGCGTGGAGAAAACTGACTACAGTGATTTTGAAAAACGGCTGAAAGAAAAAAAAGTTGTCGGGAAGGATTTGACCATTCAAACAAAACAAATATAATTGAATTCAAATTAAATTTAAACTGTCTTCAATTCGTAACTCAAAATTTCGAACTCCTATCGAGGCGTGCCACTAGGCGTTCATAATGTTATACGCCTATTCCAGACGCATTGGAAAAGGTTTCGAGTCCTAATTCGATCGTATGGGGAAGATAGCTTTTTGACCAGTTATTATATTGAATTTTCGATATAAATTTCAACGCGTTTATATACCGTATGCTCACACAAGAACTCTGATTAATACGAAATTTGAAATCCGATAATAATACAATATTACGGATCCAATGGAACTGGTTTCATTGAATTCCGAGACTGTGCCTCGGAAGGCTATTTTAAAATTCAATTTAAACTATAAAATTTTAAAACTGAACAAACCACTGTTAATTTCAATTTTACAACTTCTATTATCCTCGGTATTATCAATATAAATTTTACAAGCCTTCAAATTATTTTTAATAGGCTTAAAACTCCAGATTCAACATTTTACCACTACAAGAAAAATCATTTACAGTAGCAAAAATTTGTGGCATTTAAAAGTAAGTGTCACTAATACTATTTCACTCTCTAATATAAACGCAATAAAAAAATTTCTCATTCCCGCCTTAATAAAAAAAATTCCCCCTAACCTAATAAGCGTAACCCGAAATTTACCGCTCTTTATTCCATGCTAATTAGAAAAATTCCGCCTCCTTACTCTCAAATCCAAAATTCCCAATTCCTTAACATATAGGAAAAATTTTCATTTTTCACTATATCTGCTTCATCTCCTTTCTCCTTTTCATGACGACGACTATAGATGGTGTACAACTACCACTTATCAACCCTGCATCTCTTCACTGCATCTGAATCTCTCTTCCACTATCATCAAGCATCTGTAGCACGGTACACTCTAAAATCATCTCTTATTCTATATTATTTCACAATCTGACTTTCTCCTTGGTATAAAACCGATGTTTGTTTAATTTTCGTCGATTGACCTTAAATGTTTGCGATCTTATAGTCATCAATTTTAGGACCCGAATTTTGATTAAAATCATGTATTATTAAATTCATTGATTGTAGGATAATCTTCGTTCTTATATTCACGATCCGACTTCCTCCTAAGTATAATCTACCTTCTTATATTCATTTATTGTAGGACTTAAACTTTGATTAAAAACATAAATAGGGGTTTCTTATATTCATTGATTGTAGTTCACGTATATGTGGTTAACTAGTTATCTTCCTTGGTCTAGTTTCAGTTGAATAATTCTTAAGTTTGTTATTATTATAATATACATGGTTAAGTTGTTTTGTTGTTGCAGAGAATCCATCTCAGAGGATATATGTAATATCGTATCTTGAGGTACTATACTGATCTATGTTGATTGTGAAGCTGAACTAATATTTAGTATATTTTGGGCTATTAATGGGAGTAAAAGGAACTAACATATGAAGTGCTTTAAATATGATTGTAAAATGAGGAAATTTTCTAAGGAGATTAAACTGAAAGCGAAAAAATCAAAATGTATGCCTAGTTGATACATAATTTTTATTACATATTATTAGAGTAAACTTACATACTTAACTCAACCGGTCCATTTATTTTTATCCATTTAGATACTTAAGGAGATTGAGCCAGATTTATCAGGGTTTGAATGCGGCCTTGCTCATTTTTCTGTAAGCGAGACTTGCTCATTTAGATAGCTTTTACTGCAAGTTCTTTTGTTAATTCGAATTGCAAACTTCCATCTTTTCTTTTAGTTGTTTGTTATGATACATTCTATTGTAAATGGATGTTCACTTTCAACATAAACTTAATTTTAGATAATAAATCAAAATAGTTCTTTTTTTGTTTAGTTCCAATTTTATACATAGACACATGCTTTAGCTTACCAGTATTTGATTTATTTGTTTGAACCTTTTTTTTCTTTTGTAGAAAGTTGTGATTTATACAGGCTGAAAGATTCAAAATTGGACAACTTTTGTTTGAATTGATTTGGGTAATATATTGGTAAAAGTGGTAATTTAATACACGATTATATTTTTGTAGCATTTGATTAGAGATTTTTTTATACAAATGATGTGATTGCCATCACTTGGGATTCCTATCATTTACTTCTATTATGTTCCCACTTATTTTAAAGTGGTCTTTGTTTAACTATGAGATAGCTGCACTGAAAGAGATTGCCTTGACTTGATTTCAGAAGGGTTAAAAAAGAAATACTAGGTGGGTTTACATGAGAAAAAGTGTAGTGAAACCTTGTTAGGGAAATATCTGGAACTGAACACATGTTAACATAAATTTTGTTTACAGATATATCAAATTTATAGGAAAGTCAGACCTCCATCTAAATTGGCCAGCATATAAATGGTTGAATAATATGTTGAGATGAAGTTAATGTATATTAGATGTCTTAACCAACCATAACCTTGCACGTTTGAATTTTATTAATGTTTTCAACTTGTGATTCTAAGCACTATACAGTCATCTGTGATTGCCTATGGTTTGAAGAAAACTCTTACGGCCGCCCATTGATATAGTTTGAAAATACATCTAATATTTAAACTGGAAAAATACAATGGCATGTATGTTTTTGCTTGAATGAAATAGTTTGACGTGCTTGAATGAAATAGGTTAACTATAAGTTTATAAATAAGCATTTCATACAAATATTATCAAAGCATTCTAATATCCAATTACATCAAGAAGCAACAAACATCTTATGTATTTATGTCGTATAGTTTCAACAAAAAAACTGATTGCTATGTGTTTTCCTCCTTGGCTGGAATTTAGAACATAAATCGTGCTTCAAGTTATCTTTCCTGTTCAATATATTTAGTATGGTTTTCAGCGTAAAAAATGATGCTCTTGAGTAATAGATGAAATCTAGGAATTCTTCTGTTTTTGGTGTGTTGTTTGTCTTCTTATTTTCCATTTTATCACAATATTAAAGTTTACGCCTACACATGATCAATTTTTTTTATCTTAAACTTGTACAAGCAAAAAAAACCTTAACAGTATGTGTGAACTTGCGTAATTTTACAATATGAAACAACTTCAGTATTATTTAAGATCATAAAAATTAGAAGCTCCTATATAAGCAAACATATTTCTCATCGTACACTAAACTTTATTTTAGCTTATAGTTTCAATATATATATATATATATATATATATATATTCTTTTAGAATTCCATGATAGGGTTAACAGAAAGTTCCTTATCTTAGCATAATAACTGAGATTTACAAGGAGAGAAATTTACTTATTTACTTTATGAATTACAATGACTACCATACGAGTTATATTGGTTATCTAAGTAGCAAAATGTGGGTATGTACAGTGCAATGCTATAAATGGGTTGTCATTCATTACTTTGAGAGCCTAGAGGGGAAAGGATGCCACTACTTGCATAGCGATTAAGAAATGCTCAGGTTAGTAACATTTTTGTTCTACAGCCTTTTTATTATGACCTCATGTTTAATTGCTAAAGATCATTATTATGAACACGAACAGTAAAATATATATATTCCTAATTCAGTTTCAGCTTCAATTTCACGTTCTTTAAGAATATTTAGGAAGATTTTACTTGTGTTTGCTGCCCTATTCAAAACCCATATGCCTAGGCATTCTGATTGTTGTTATTGCTTGCAATACATTGTCTAAAACATGAAATGAGTCATATAATTTATAAACATTGCCTTCAAGATAAAGATTAAAGATAAAGTTATTGTTTGTTCAAGTTACGATTTAAATGCTATTAATTCCAAATGGTAGGAATATAAAATTTTGAGCGGAGCATAAAAGCCAGTCTCAGTAGAGTAGGCCATTGGTGACCAAAACATAAAGCGTATAAATAGATTAGAAAATAATAAGTTGTGCCCAATGACTTCATGTTTTCTTTGATTTGTATTTAACCCCTTGTAGTCTTGTGGGTGCTCAAAGATCATAAGAAAATGCCTTCCTGCATAGATTGAATTTTCGCACATAGTAGAAGAAGCCACTCTTATTTCCTAAGACTGAGAGTTCGTCAAACTCAACTTCTCGTCAAGGTTGAAGTTCTATTTAATTAGCGCAAAATCTAACTGGATTTGTTTAACTCGACGAACAATACTGCACTATAATGACCATTTGTAGGAAGTATTGAAACATTGTTAAATTAAATATACTGCATTTAATATTTAAACTATATATTTGTATGTCATTGAACCAAACAAAAACTAGCATAAAAAGGAGATTTCAAAATGTCCATATTGTTGTGGGTTTTTGTTATATTGAAAAGTTTCATGATAGTATGTATTTTTATAGATTTGTAGATAAAAGGGGATTTACTCTTAAAAATAAATATGGAACTGCAATTTCAAATTTGAACCATTTTCATTAGTTGAATCGTTGATTGGAGTCAGAATTGAAATCCAAATAGTTCTGACAAACAACTGCAAATTGCATAAAACAAAAAAATGATGGTACAAGTTCATCTTTGTACCAGCTTAAATAGGCGGCTCTTCTTTAATGTTGAATACTAAAGGAGTGCTGCGTATGTTAGCTGGTACAAAAATGAATTCGTACTATCAATACAGCTTCAGTTTACTCATGAAAAATGTGAAGAGAGAGAAAGAATCGATACACATATTGGTACTAGCACTAATATTGTGTATTCTCGTTAAATTCTTGTCCGTACACGTTATTGTTCTATTTTATATGTATAATGCTACACAACATTGTTTAACACCTTATAGACCTTAAGTTACCAATACTAAAGTGCAAATGCCGAGGGGATGTTTGTAAGTATATCCAAGTGAAATAGAAGTGCATGTGCACGTACATATTCTATATTAAAACCACTTATATTCACATGATAGAGCATGCATTAACATTGTCATCATTAAACATGTTACTAACTGGATGTTTGCCCCTGTGTGTTTCGCGTATATGACCATGCTTATCACCATTGTTATACCCATGTCTCCAGTAATTGTAGCTCCCTCTGAACGTTTCCTCATCTTTGAAATAATTTGCTGCTGAGGTATAATAACGAGGAAGGTATGGACATGGCCAAAACTCTGCCTTTTTTCCATGTCTTCTGACTGCTTTCAACACTTTGTTGCGATCCACGTAGCCAGTTACTGTCACTTTTCCTAGTTCTAGATTGATGTCAACCGTGTCGACACCTAAAGAGCATTGTTACAGTCATATTCTAGCATCAGTTTCTCTTTCTTTTGCTAGAGTAAAACTTAGGTTATGGTATTGTATTTGTACCTCTGAGCTTAGAAATAGCATTTTTGACAACCCTTTCGCACCCTGAGCAACACATGCGGACCTTTAACTCAACAACCTGTTTCATAGATTAACAGATATTTCCTTTTTGCCTAGACAGTTAAATATTTTGAAGAAAACTAACCTATAAAGAAAACTAACCTGCATGAGTTGGGGGTATCGTCTATCATATATATTTTATCAATTATTAAATTATAACAAGTGATTCATTCTCAAATTTCATCTGAAATTATAACTCTAAGATGGTGAGTGCTTGCAGGTACAAATTAAAGCCTATGCCGAGAGCTTAAGGGATGCATGCAACTGCATGTGGAAAGCTTTAGGATATCGAACTGGTGCGGAGAAGAGAGCTATTTGCATCGTTCGCTTGTAGGTGCTGACCATGTGAAAAGGCGATTGCCAAATGACGGATAGGACAACGGTTGCAAATGAGGTGAAGTTATATATTGTGTGTATATTATGAAACTAATGTTATGATATTATGAAACTGTTTATGGTAGTTTGGTTGTGTAAACGTATGGTTAACCTTTTGTCTTGACACTAATGTTGTGATATAGTGGTGATTATGTAATTGCTTTTGTTTGTGTTATTATGGTTCATTGAATGAGTTATTTTTGAATGTGTATGTGTTTATATATTACGTTATTGTATAAGTTTTGAAGTACTTGAATTTGAGGCGAAATCAGATGCAGTCGTGGAACAGCAGGCAATAAAATCGATACATACGGTGGCGGAGAAAAAACGCCACCAAAAATATTTTTTTGTAGAGTTTAAAAAGCGCTACAGAATTAGCAAATATAGTAAATCAGATAATCTCCGTGGCGTTCAAAAAACACTGCAAAAAATAATAATAAGTGCAACAAAAAAATAAGATAGTAAACGGCACCTTTTCGGTGGCGTTTCTTAAACGCTGTAAAAAAGATCTTTAGTAACGTTTAAAAAACGCTGCCAAAAATTCATTTATAGTGGCGTTAAAATAAATGCAACAAAAAATCATGGATTTTTAGTCGCATGTTTTCTAGCGGCGTTTATCAAAACGCCACCAAAACTTTTTGTAGCGTTTTTTGAGCGCCATTAAAAATTTGAAATTTCTTGTAGTGCACCCAACTTCAACTTATTTAATTTAATAATTAAATTACCGAATAAATGGTGATATTTGAATTCAAGTTAAAAATTAATTTTTAAATATTTGAAATCAATTAAATATTCTGATTTAAATGCTCGAAAATTCCATGTCGTCACAAACTCGAGAAAACTTGCATTTGACTCGGGTTGACACCGGGATAGACTCGGGTTTTTTTAGAAAGTGTATTAAAAAGTTTACAAAATGTTTTAAATCAAGTCTAAACAAATTTCTTAATTATTCTTTCAAAATAATAATTGTTTTATTTAAGTTTGGAATTAGTTAAAGTTTTTAAAATAAATTATTTTTAATTAATTAAGCCTAAAGTGTTTTTAATATATATGTATCCTTTATTTCAAATTAATTCTTAAGTTTATTTTTTTATAATATTGTGATTAAGAAGTTGATTAAGAAAGTAAAATGTTTTATCTTAATTAAAACTTAAGATCTTAAGTTAATTCATATGTTAATGATAAATTATTTCCATGGTTTATTAAATAATATTTAAATGATAATTAAAGTAGTTAATTAAGAAAATTGGTTTATCTTTTAATTAATTAAAGTCTTAAGTAATTAAGGATTAATTAATTAATCAAAGTAATTAAAGGATAATTACTTAAAGGATAATTACTTAATGTTAGTAATTAAGGATAATTAATTAAAGGTAATTAATAATTAATGTTAATTAATTAATGATTAAAGGATAATTAATTTATAATTATAGAGTAATTACAGGATAATTAATTAAGGATGATTAATTAATTTCATTAGTTAATTAAAATTAATAAAAAATGGTTTGTAATTAATTAATGTTAATTAAGAAGGTTTAGGTAATGAATTAATTTATTTTGAGATAATTAAATTAATTATAATTATGGGATTAATTAGTATTGCTTATGGATGATTGGAATATGTTGAATGCCTTGAATTGTATGATATCTCTGATATGCAATATTTTGTGGTATGAATTGCTTTCGACTGAGCTGTGATTATTGTAAGATATTTATCTGTGATGTATTGTTGTGTCAAAGTGAACTTCTAAATTGAATTAAGATTGTTTACTTAAACAACTTGGCCTTTATGACGACATTTGAATTTCGATGAGACCACGAATCGAATTCCAAATGGTTATCTGAAAACCACATCGAATCTTAAAGGTGATCTTTTGTTAAAAGATTAAAAATGAAAATCTATAACCATAAATTTTAAAATAAGCGCTCATTATTCAAATAAACTGGGGGAGGATATTAAGTCATAAAACCCATTCTGAATAATGATACGACGGAAATGGAATTAAATTTGAAGACAGTGGTTGAAGACCGGGTATTTTCAAGAAAGAAAGGATTGCCTGTTGATTGTCTTTGCACTGAGTTGCTCCGGTATTGAGATTTCCCTATGTGATGGGGAGTCCGGTTGGCATTGGGGATATCTGGATTTGCAAGGACTTTTTCCTTAGTTGGGAGAAGTGCCTTCGGTTCTATTCAGACCCAGAATGGACTTGCATGGATGTATGTCTGACATTACACTTTGAGATGTAAAGCTGGTTTCTATCAAATACATTTTTCTTTGGTGGCGGAGAATTTATTCTCTTAGCTTAACATCCTTCTCTGAGACGTACGAGCTTAGAGGTTATGTAGTTGATGGTTACTAGTGATATATTCCCAATTTAGTAATGTGGCATGCTAAGTACTAAGCATTGGTTGATCGAAGCATGGATTTTGTGAAAAGCGTAGCTTTGTGGGATGAGACTTCATCGAACCTCACACCCCGAAAATGGTCAAAACAGGAAGGATGCGGCAAGGTTATGGGGTCACACCCCTCAGGGTATGTGCATTTCCTTCTGGATAAAAAGTGGTATTCTGGTATGGAGCCCAGATATTTTGCTTACGTGGTTGTTAGTTGTTGAGGGCCCTCAATAAAGGTCGGTTACGACCGGGGGATGGCATACTCGTGACAGATAGTTACCTAGTTACAGAGTTTACCCGGCCCTGTGTTGGCAGAGATCCGGTTAGGTTTTCGAGGCATCCCTTCAGAGGCATACCCATTCGGATAAAGGAAGTTCCTTAGCCTTGGCCATTTGTTGGAAATCCAATCACTCAATACGAGCCATGTACAGTTTTAGTTGTAGAACCTGCCATTTAACATGGTAGCTATAGTAGGCACACTATAATGGTACGCATGCTGGCTAAGATTAATATTATACTTTCAAAATGTTTTTCACACTATGCACTGATAATAATATTAAAAGGATTTTCACGTATTAAGCATGTTTGACTACTATAAGGAGAAACCTTCCCCATGTGTACGATTGCATTGAGTGTGTGCCGGGAGACCTTATGGTAGTTTCATTTTCCAAAAAGCATAACTGATTTCTTTTTGTGATTTCCTTTTGTACAAACAACTGTTTAAAGCTTGCTCAGACCAGTCCCATGACCGACTCGGAGTTTATTGTTCCTTTTTTAAACTCTTGGTGCCCCTAATTTGCCACATGGGCAGCCTAGAGTTAGGATACCAGTAGGTTCTAGAGCTAGTTTGGATAATAGATATGGATTTGGAAGTCTTTGAAGCTTTTGGTTTTTGAGATTTTTGGTTTGGAGCTTTGGAATGAAGACGCTATATGTTGGACTCTCTCGCTCTCTCTTTCTCTCTTTTGGAAGACCCCTTTGTGTTATCTTTTCCGCTGTGGTGTTGTATTCTACTATTGTATCATATATATAGATCTCTGATGTTGGTGGTCATTTGTTGTTGTAGAATGTTGTGTCCATATTATGTATTAATGAAGTCATTTATTTTTCCGCTGTGTTGTTATCATCTAATGTGTTATAAGCTCCAGCGAACCAGACTCCAACGTTTGAATCTCTGGCATTTGAATACGGAAGATGTATTGGATGTCGATTTTCGAACGCTGAGACCCGGTCGTTGCATTAGTTTACAACATTCTTCGCAAATTTACATTTAATTCTATAAACAACCTACAAGATATTATTTAATTCAATTGTCTATTTTCATAAGTTCCATTTACTTGTTCAATTTGGTCATTAATCATTTCATAATACACTAATTAAGTTATATGACATTTATTATAATAACTTAAATTTCATTTATAACCATTTTAACTACTTAAGTATTGATTTACTCGTATAATTTCCATTAAATATTCTTATAAACATTTAAGCATTTAACATTTATGGTAAGTTATTTTGATGCTTTAGAATGTAATCGAGTGTTATACAAATTAATCTTATCCATTTTATTTAATAAGAATATTCAACAATTTTATATGTTTTGAATTTGCATTATCTTCCAATTTAAAAGTTCTGGCTTCGATTTATAATTTCTCATAAACACTCAGACTTCGATCCTTATATCGTATTAAATTAGTTAACAGTCAGTTTTTTTTTAAAGACTCACTCCATTTACATTTAATTATTTATTCAATTTAGATTAAATTCAATTAACCATACTAATTTTACTTATACTCATTTTTTTTATTAAATTTCTTTCACTCTTAAATTACATTTCATTTAAAAAAAATTCAAGTTCGTATTCACTTTATTAATTCATTTTATAGGTTAAGTGGAATTAATTCACTTTATAAATTTATCTAGTTTCATTTAAATCCAATTAAATTCATCTAATCTTTATTAAGTAAAATTTAACTTCATTTGATCCATTACTCATTTTATTTAACATTATTTAAGTTAAAAAAAATTCATTCACATTTAATAAATTTAAAAAAAAATTATCTTAATGTTCTCAAATCTATATATTTTACAATTGATTCATTTAAAATTTCATTTTATACGATTCATTTCAAATACATTTCATTTTATTTAAGCTTTCTTGAGTTAGACTTCATTTTATTTTCTTCACTTCACTAACTCAATTTTTTTACATTTCTTAAGTTATTTATTTATTTTGTATCCCAAATTCAAAATTTTCTTTTGTTTGCTTAACCAGAAATATTCAATAGTTTAAAGTTAATTTTTTTTCCTTTCCAGTTCAAATTTATAAGCTGTAAACTTATTTTAATCTATACTATTTCAATTATAAGTTCAAAACTATCTTATATACTTATCAAATTATACTTGGAATATTTTTTTCTTCCACGGTCAAAACTTTTTTTATCAAAAATAAATTTCTTTTGGTAGAAATTCTCACATAGAAACTCGAAAATCAATACTGGCGATACTGTAGTCATCCTTAGAATTATTTCCCAACAACTAAGGCGAGTTCAAAGCTTTTATTTCTTTCAAAATGTTTTTCTAATTAAAACCCTTTCAAATAATATTAGTATGTCTTGAAAGAAATTTTGAAAACAAAAGGGATTTAAATTCTACAATTCTCAAAAATTTTCCTTCTATTTTATAATATAGCTTATAAAATTCCATTTCTTTATTATGAAAATATTTCATTAATTTACATCTTTGTTATTTTAAACAACTCTTATTATAATTAAATTTCGATTAAATTTAATTATTGAATGCTTCGTAAAATAAAATACACAAAATATTCGTTTTATTTTAATTCAACCAATAATGGATGGTAATTAAATATTATCATCTCCTAACAACTTCATTGGTAATTATGCAGGATTATGAAAGTTATAAATTTATGTATAAAATATAATTTAGGTAAAATTATTTCATTTGCCTGATTTTGAAACTTTATTATGTCGACTTGCCCCGTTTAAGTGTTTAGAAACCACTATCGATAACATAGCATCCCGCGCATCGACCAGAATTTATAAACAACTCAATGAATAGGTAAACACAATATTTAACATTTTAGAACACTAACAAGTACGCTCTCTCATATATATACACTCAAACAGAATCATTCTAGGGTATTGCTACCCTATCTCTAATGAGTCAAACCCCACAAAGCCAAGGTTATCGCTAAACCAAACCTCTAATACCAACTCTAACGACCCATATTTCAGAAGGTTTAAATCAACAATAATCCATACATGTCCAACTTAAACAATCAAAAACGTAGATAATCGATGGGGTTAAATAAAAAAATAAAAAAAAGAAGAGGAAAAAATAGAATCTCACAGCGGAAACGACAAAATATAGTAACTAAATAAAAGTTTATGAAGATGTTTACTACACATTTGATTATAGTCTATACAACTTTTATTAGAGTTATATATATATATATATATATATATATATATATCAAGGATAAATAAATAATGCAGCAGAATAGCATGATGCATGGAATAATAATAATAATAGTAATATACTAAATCTCCGTCTTCGTCCTCCAGAGAATAATCTTCAATATACTGGAAAAGCTCAGGTCTGACCGAATCGTAAGGAAAAAAAACACTCTGGTTAGAGCTAAAATACTCTTAAGTAAGTAAAATCAATATCATGAAATATGAATACAATAACTTAAGAGATGTTACAGGATTTATCTTTAATATCCAATTTAAAGTCTGAAACTTCAAATATAATTCAATTCTGAGCTCAATTTCAAAATATCGTTTTATATCACTTTTTTCTTAGCAATATTGAAAGTTCAAATAAAAGTTCTATCTATTAAAACAAATCCATTTCTGAAATTCAAATCATATTTCGGTTATAACTTCAAACTCACAACTTCGATTTATTTAAAACATTCATGTTATCAAACTTAAATTTCAACACTTCGAGCTCAAATTCAAAAATATTTCAATTTCAATAAATTCGACTTTCCATTTCTTAAAATCAAATCATTTAAATAATTTCAACATAAAATTTTAAAATCATTTAATTTAACCAATCTAGTGTTCGTATATAATTCTCTATCGTATGGCCAAGTTATTAGTTATTTCATAGGGATGGATATATATCAGTTCAATCCAAAATAAATGCCATAAGTATATATCATTTCAAACTATTTCTTAACTTATTCGAAATAATTCAATTTACCGTTTTATATACTGTAAATAGTATATAGGACGGTAACATGATATATCAAAATGAAGAAACATCAAAAATATCAATCAATAGCATCCATCAACCAATCACCCAAACAGTCAATAAAATTCAAAACAATTTCATAATTATCAATATCGGGTATTTCACAGGAAATTAAATTCTAGTTCAATTTAAATGTCCACTCAAATTCTATCTATTAATTCAGATGTCAATTTAAGTGTTATTTAAACTTATCAAACAACAATCAATAAATTCAATTCACTTCACGATATAAATTTTTAGTAACATAAAAATATATTAGTCAAACGTGAGCGTATAAAATACTCACCTTTTATTTGACTTAGAAAATTTTCTACATTCAAATAGACACGAATCCAGCTCCATAATGTAGACCGCGTCGATACTATTCTAATGCAATTTGTTTCATCCGAAATCGACCTCATACGAGCACAGTATGAATTAATAACTATATAGAGGTTAATTGAATTAAATTTCTTTTAATTAATTTAGTAATTAACATAATTACCTCAGTAAACGGGATTCAGCTTATTCACTCCCACTGGCATCATGAATATCGCCTCTGCCATTACAGCCAATGCTTTCCCTACACAATGAACCTTTCGCCGCCGAGTTTCCTGATCAGTCGCGAACCACTCACTCCCATCAGCATCAGGAAAACCGCCGCCATGCCTACTCTCTAATTTAATCCACGCACCTCCATCTCCATTGCTTGCATACCTAGGCGTCGTTGCTACCACGTCCTCAACTCGCCATCACGTGGCTAAAAACCCATGCACGCGCACGCCTCCATCCCTTGGTCGACGCAATTCACCGTTGCTTGTCTTTTTTATATATTTCAATCGACGCTTTTTTTTGGGATCTGGACAGTTGAAACTAAAGAGGGAAGACGAGAGGGATATACGGGCTGAAGTGGAAGTGGGTTTGAACGAGCGCTAAGATTTTTTTTTTAACGATTCGTTTCTTTTCTTTGAATTTGCGATTTGAATCTGAGAATCTAAGAAAGGAAAGGGTACGTGGAGACACATTTTTACATGTAAGATGAGAAAGGTAAGGAAAAAATAATATATTAATATAATAACTAAATTATCTAACTCGATTGGCCCGCGAATTTCCGTACTCCAAACTAAACATGCCACCTGGCATTCATATTGTTTTACCCCCATTCCGAACACAATGGAACTAGTTCCGAGGCCTAATTCGATTGTATGTGAAAGGTAGCTTTTCGAAATCGATTATTTTGATTAAATTCCAAATTAAATTTTTACGCATTTCAAGCTCAAACGGTCAAACGACAAGTTTGGTCGCTACGAAATTTGAAATCCTACAATAACTTACTATTACAGATCCTATAAAACTAGTTTCATCAAAATCCGAGAAAGTTGCCAAAATGGCTATTTTTACTCGTTAATTAAAATATAAAATTTTCAATTTTTAATTATTCACATTTAAATCCAATTTTAAATGTTAACCATCTTCTTTCATATGTAAATAAAATTTAAATTAATTTTCAATGCCATTTTCATTCTCATAAAATTCAGAATTCAATTATTTACATAATTTTTTAAACGATTTAATTACCCGATAAATCAATATTAATAAACCCTCAAATTTCAAATAAATTTTAGTTGTCAACATTATTTTATTTCTACCAAAATAATTTACATTTATTATTCAACTTCAGTTATAGATTATAAACACAGTCAATACATAAAATTAATTCCAATACTTATTATTGCCAAAATCTTCGAAATTAGTTATTTCAAAATTTATTCAAATTCATATTCAAATAAATTATACCAATAAATTATTGAATTTCATTTCTAACCATTTTCATTTAATAATTATATCAAGTCCTAAAATTTTAAACAGTTAAAAATACAGGTCGTTATAATGTACATTCTGGTTTACGGTCAAAGTAATTGTACTTCTTTAGTATCTTCTCAATGTAATGAGATTGATCCATAGAAATTCCCTTTTCTGACCTAGTAATCTTAATTCCAAGGATTACACTTGCTTCATCTAGATCTTTCATATCGAAATTGGCATTTAACAAAGATGTAGCATTGTTTATAGCATGACTTTTTGACCCAATGATAAGTAGATTATCTACATACAGACATATAATAGTGCAAATGTCATTCTCGGATTTATAGTATAGACATTTGTCACTTTCATTAACTTTAAAACCATTCGAGATTACTAACTTATCAAATTTCTCATGCCATTGCGCTAGGTGCTTATTTTAAACCGTATATGATTTATCTAACTTGCAAACTTTATGTTCTTGACCATAAATTACAAAGCCTTCAGGTTGGTCCATATAAATCTCCTCTTCTAGTTCACCATTTAAAAAGCAGTTTAACATCCATTTGGTGTATTATCAAATTATTAATAGATGCTAGTGAAATTAGTACAAAAATGGATGTAATTCTAGTTATAGGTGAAAAAGTGTCAAAAAAGTCTACATTTTCTCTTTGCTTAAACCATTTAGCCACTAAACGGGCTTTATATTTATCAACTGTTCCATTGGGTTTTAATTTCTTTTTAAGTACCCATTTATAGCCTATAGACTTACAATTAGGTGGTAAATCTGCTAAATGCTAAGTCTTATTGGATTGCAAAGAATCCATCTCATCATTTATAGCCTCTTGCCAAAAATCAACATCCAAAGGAGATAAGGCTTCTTGGAGGTTTAAAGGTTTCTCCTCTATAGTAAAGGTGCAAAAATTTGAACCATAATCTTTTTTAATTGTTGCTCTTTTACTTCTTCTAGGTTCATTTTTAGAAGATTCATTATGTTCTATTCTAATAGGCATAGTGTTACTTGATGTGCCCCCACTGTTCCTCAATTTAAAAGGAAATCTTAATTCATAAAAAATCAACATCCTTAGATTCTATTATATTGTGTGTATCCAGGTCATAAAATCTATATACTTTGCTACTAACAGCATAGCCAATAAAGTCATATTCATATGCTCTACTTGCTAATATTATTCTCCTAGGGTCAGGTATATGAACATGTGCTGAACATCGCTAAGTTCTAAAATAAGACACATTTGGTATATAATTTACTAAGATTTCAAAAGGTGAAATTTTGCTTTTTGACTTAGGGATCCTATTCAAAACACAACACACGGTCAATAAGATTTCCCCCACCAATGTGATGATGCACCAGAATTAAGTAAAATAGAAATTACTAATCCAATTAATGTTCTATTTTTCCTTTTAGCTTTACCATTCATTTCAGATGAATATGGTGCAGTTCTTTCATGTATTATTCCATGTGAGTTGTAAAAGTCAACAAAAAAATTGATTAATATTCAGTTCCTCTATCACTACACAGTCTTTTAACTTTCTTATTAGACTGATTTTCAAATTCATTTATGAAAGGTTTAAAAATCTCAAAGGCATCACTTTTATTTTTCATAAGGTATATATAAGTAAAATCAGAGCAATCATCAATGAAAGTGATAAAGTAGCAGTGTCCATTTCTATTAAGAGTGCCATCAAGCTCACATATATCAGAATGAATCAAGTCTAAGGGTTCAGATTCTCTAATTACAGTTTTATGTAGGGTTTTAGTTATTTTTGCTTGACTACAAAAATCACGTTTTTCAAAATCATGTAGTGACATATTAGGGATTATACCTAAGCTACTCATGTTCTTTATTATTCGTTAAAATCACACAACATATAAGCAGAAATAGACATTTTATTACATTCAATATTCAATTTAAACATGCCATCAATTGCATAACCCTTACCCACAAACATAACATTCATTGTGACGGCGTACATATCAGCCCCAATAGTCTGTATACAACTAGCCGTATTAAGAAGATAACATGGAACAAGATTCTTTATCATCTATGGAGTGTGCATGATGTCTTTCAGAATAATGGCCTTTCTAGAGGTAAACCTCAGTTCTATGCTTCCAATCCCAACAACAATAGTGGTGTGAGAGTCTCTAACGACACTTTCTTGTCATCGTCTCCGTGTATGTTTTGAATATAGCACGGTCATAGTAGACATGACGTGTAGCGCCAATATCTACCTATAAACCCTCTGATCCGCCAACAAGGTGAATCTCATCAGTAATCAAAGCTGCAAGACGCTCCTCGGTCAGGTTAGCCTGCGATGTAGAGCTTGGCCTGTTCCGACACTTGGGGGCCATATGGCCTAGTTTTTCATAGTTGTAATAAAGAAACAACTATCTAGTGTCATTCTTTTAGGGTGGTTTCTATTCATCTCTATGGTTTCCTTGCGAATTCTATTTGTTGCAGTTCTGATTAAGCTTGCGGTTATGATTCTTATAGCTTTTGGGATTCAGTTTCAGAATTGCAACTTTCTTAGTGTGGCCTGAAACACCAAGCATTTCTTTCTTCACATCCTGTTTACGAGATTCCTCCTCAATTCAGAGACGGGTTATTAGACTTTCGAATGAAAATTCGTTAGTTTTATGTCTAAGACTATTTTTGAAATCCTTCCAACTTAGAGGTAACTAATAAATCGAAACCGTCACTTGAAACTGTTCATCTAAACTCATACCTTCAGAGATGATCACATGATCTATTTTCCGAAGCTTATAAGACTGCATCTCTATTGACCTGTCATCTGTCATTTGGTACTTCAGGTAGCGGCCGACGGCAAACTTCTTTGCTGCTACTTCCTATGTATCGTACTTTATCTGAAGTGATTCCGAGATCTCCCTTGTTGTTTTTTTAGAGTAGTAGTAGTCATAGAGATCGTCGCTGAGTTCGTTGAGGATGAAATTCTTGCGTAAGTAATCCTGCTCTGTCCAGATCTGCAACTCCTTCGATTTCTCTATCCAGGCTCTCAGCTGATGCGTATGCTTCGTCAGGTCTGTCTGGCAGCTGTGGTTTATCAGTTGTCAGCACAATGGCCACCTTCCTCATTGTCAGAAAGAACTCTATCTTCTGCCTCCAACGCTTGAAATGAAGGCCATTGAACCTAAAAGGAGCATGGACACCATGGGGACTTGGAATAGCAATGTGGTGGCAGCGACATCCAAATCTGCAATAGATGTCATCGTTGTTGGCATCATCTTCAAATTGTTGGAAACAGATGAACTTCGGTCGAGCAGTGTACTCTTTCACTATCTTAAAGACGTTTCGGCATTCTACACAAGCGTGCAAGAAGTCAAACAAACGCCGCCGCCTCTAGGATAAAATTGCCTCTTTTTTTGGTTTTTTGGTATCGATCCGTCTACAAAAATGGATTCGACTTAATTGCACTCAAAAATACTAGTCGGCTTTTTTTTGTTGAAAAAATGGTTTCATGGAGAAGAGGAATGGCTTGTGGAAAAAATGTCGTTCTACTTTTGATTTCATCTATCAATTAATTAAAATAGATGGAATACCAAGTCGAACGTATGACTAAGTTGTAGGTGACGTTGGCTCAAAAAACGGATTTGAAGTTGTACAGTTTCAGATAAACGTTTAATAATTTTGTCCAAAAATATAAGTGCTACACCATAATAAGCCCAAGCCCATGCCAGACCAAGGTTGGGTCGAGTCGATCGATTGGCGTGCGTGCATGTGTGGTGGTCATGGATGTGCTCCCTGCTCAACACAAAAGCAACATTTAGGTGCTCAAAGGACCCAATTTAGGAGCTAAGAATATATGTGTGTGTGTGTGTGTGTGTGTGTGTGTGTATGAGTATCTTTCAGTAATCCCTATGGTGTGGGATTCAGCAATAAATGCACTTATTCCACTGTCATTAATTTTTTTAAACAATTCACCAGCATAATTTCCAACAAAACATCATAAAAATAAAAATAAAATTATCATGGACTCATGGAAATTTTTTCTACAATCTTAGATCAAGAAATAAACGACTTGTGTACTTTTGATTTTCAGTTTTAGTTTAGATCTTGGTCAAAGTTTGATTCTAGTATCGATTCTTATTTATATTCATATATTGGGGCGTAATCACTTATCCCTATTTATTGTATATTTATCCTAATTTATTTAATTAAATAGTTATTAATATTTTGAATTATAGGTAAATTGGGTTGTTTAACATTATGGGTTTGATCTATTGATTTATTGATGTTTTGATTCATGTTCGGATTGACTGATATAAGATACTATGGATATTTTTATTACTATATGATATCGTTTGATTGCCTAAAATGACTTGATCAAAAATTGCCATTAAAATGGTGCATTTTTCTCAAAACATTCGTTTAAAATGAGTACAAGATAAGGGAGACGCAAAAACATAAATATGGGTTAAGCACTATCAACCCACAACCATTTCGACTTCCTTGTACAGATTTTAGACTACCAACCAATCTCGAACCAAAATGTTTGTGCTCAAATCCACCATTTCTTGATCACATGTTCAATTGGACAACTATCATTCAAATTTCGACCACATATTCTCGACCGACCTCACACCACTCGAATTCGACCACCTTCCCATCTGAACTTAAATATATGCAATTTAATCGATCGAGTTTGATCCTCTTGATTGGTCCATCTCAAATGCATTCATGTGCATTTCCACTGCCTTTGGTACATGCATTTCTACCAAATTTGAAGCATACTTTGACTGGCTCAAAGTATAATTTTGACTTCCCATTTCGATTCTAATTCTTAAATGCGCTAACTAATCATTCCAAGACCTTCTGTGTGGAGTTCATCTAATTAGCTATAGAGCATTAATAAGATAAAATAGATATGTTTCAATCATACTTCTAAGGGTAATTTTGATTGGTTGAAGCTATAAATATCCAAGAGTAGAGCGGAGACTAGATAGAGTGTGACTTTGAAGGGAAGATCGATGATTGAGACCTTTTAAAGGTTTATGGTCTTGTTGTGCTTGAAAATTCAACAACGATCATGATTTTCCTCATTATCCAAAGTAAGATCGAGAGAGAAATTTCTCTATTTGATTCACTTACATTATGATTTTTGAGGTTAATATGTCATGTGTTCCCAAAATCAGCAACCGTGTTCTGCTTTATCTTAACTAATTGGGTTATTGGTTTCTTTACTTATTACTAATAAATGGTTACTTATATTTAAAACCCCAACCCCTTGGTTATGTTTTTCATTAACTAATCTACGTTTTAGATTGATAAGGACTAATCCTATATTATTTACCTTATTAATTACCTAAACCTTGATTTTATATACTGATTGTTACAGTATGAAAGCCTAAACTAGTTAACTATAACCCGATCCACCAATGTATGTGTACGCTATAGTTAATTACTTATTTCCTCGGTCATATATGATATAATGTAATATCCAATATCTAGGTGCAAATGATAGGTCCCATGAGATTGGTACATTAGGGCTGACTAATGCTCAACCAACATGAAGATTAGGAATATTTTCTTATCACCTATATCGCCTTTAGTTTATTTAATATTTAATGTTCATGTTATATTTGGAGTAATTTCTACTTACACCAGACTGTCTTCTGATCCAGAGTTATCCATCTGTTGTTCTTCTAATTCATGGGTACTCTCATAAGTAGGCTAGGAGTTTGATCTGGAATAGAGTAAAACTTGGCAACTATCAGTAGATAAGTAGAAGACCATAGTTATTCTTAGTCTCTTGCATTATTATGTTGTTTCCATTCTACAATGCTACTATTTATTTATTTGATAACACATATTGTTTCATTTGTATTACTTCATATATATTGGTTATAATTTTCGTATGGTTTACGAGAATTTTGTAATACCTTCTCTATGTATCCTACTTAGATAGACCTCCTTTATTGGTACTCCACGTGTACGATCATTTTGGTTAATTTTTGGGTATCAGTGGTGGGGGGTAGTAAGATCACTAGTGGAGGGTTGTCGAAGAATGGGAAACAACCTTACTCATCGATGATATAAGGAAATCACCTAGAAAATACAAAACACAGTAATTGACTAGCAATCTATAAGATCAATACCATAATTAGCATTAGAGTTGACACGCGACTCCAAGGAAGAGGTAGATTTAAGAGAAGGCTATGAAAGACAATACTTAAAGGTACCTCCGAATACAAAGAACAATCGTTCAACCAACTATAGTTTAAGGTGCTATAAACTGGCTAACATCATAAACAACATATGTAATATGAAAATAATAAGTGTTAAATAAACCAAGCATCCAAAAATAGTATAATATAAAATGGAATTGAAAAGAGTACACCATTTAAAGAAGAGTTCTACATAAGCTTCACTGGCAGTGCCAATAGTCTCATTATCGTTGGATCTTACTTTTTGAATAATATTTGTAAAATATTTTAACTAAGAAAAAAGGTGGGCAATTGGTGATTTTGCTACCAAAATCCCTAAGAAATATCATTGAGGTCTCAAATCTTTCATTTCAAATCATTCAACTAGTTATTTCTTCAAACATTAACATCTTTTGTTATAATTATATCATCTCAATGTAAAGACAGTATGCTATGTCTACATTAGTGAACTTAACAAAGAGAGATAAATCATGAAAAATAGAGACAAGTCCAAGAGATGGAATCATAATAGAAAATTTCTTAAACAAAGCAAGAGCTGCTTGCCTGAGTCCAATGCCTTCTTAAACTTACTAATATATTCGAAATTATGTGGAACATCTAAAGGAGTCTCCGTATAAACTTCTTAAAGTTACCATTTATGAATAAAATTTAACACCAAGTTGTGAAGTAGACCATTAATGACTAAAGCTACAACAACAAAACAATAGTACAGCCAGTAGTCATTTTTTCAACATAAAAAAATGTCTTTTCATGATCCATGCTATACTATTAAAAATACAATTTCGTAAATAGGCTAATTTTTTAATGTTCAACTACCCAATGACAACCGACATTATTTTTTGACCACGAGGTATAAGAGTTAGATCCCAAATACCTTTCTTATACAATTTTTTTTTCTCATTTGTAGCATTCTACCGGTATGGAGGTTAAAATTAAGTAAAAGATAAATAATAAGAATAATCAAAATCTAATAAATCTGTAAACCTACGAAAGTGTATGGAATAATATGGAGGTAGATCCACAATCTATGATGGAGTTGAGGTGCCATGGAGGAGAAAGGAGCTCCAAGTGTGTTAATCTTAGCTGATTCGCTGGTATTAGAATACTCAAAGAGGATCAACATGAATAAGACAAAACTTGATGTATTATGAGTTCTAGATAGAAAAGAATAACATTGTGTTTGTTTTAGGAAAAAAATAATTTCAAAACACATAAAGTTTAAAATTTTGTGAATTGAAATTCTATACCTCCTTTTACCCTAATTATTGTTGGATCAAGTTCATTAAATAATGGGGGAAAAGGAGTAAATTTCAATTTTTTTCCTTTTAATTCATCATGCACTAGATCTTTATTATGTGTTATCATAAATAATAGTTTACACTAAATCATATTTAATGTATGTTGTTTGAATTTGATTAGAATCTAATTTTATTTATATATTTTTTGCAAGGCAAGCCAGTTTTTAGAGCGGTCATCCACTTTATAGCTAAAAGTAGTACATGTGTGAGGTAAAGCACCTTAGCAGCTTTGACACATCGGAAATTTTTCAAAATGTTGCATAAAGCAGCACACTTTTGATATCCTTAGACCCAAATTACATAAACTGTGACTCCATTGCTTAACAACAACTTGACTCGGCTAATATGACAAAATGTGCTGTACAACATACATAATACCACACAAAAACACCATACAAAAAGAACTAGCTAACAACAGAAGAACGATAGCAAAAGAGCCTAAACAAATTGGGCAAAGCGGCATAACAAATAACATCAGTGAGATTCCAACACACAACATGTCCTTGACATATCAATGATTCCAAATAACCAATAATTTCAGTGCAATAGAAGTATCATGATAGACACCCTAGGCCAAGCATGTCAAGATCGAAAGGAGGACATGAAAGTAAGAAACCCACCAAAATGCCTACAGTAAGCACAATAAGCAGCTATATTGACAGATGTCTCTAATGTAGAGCAATTGCGGAGGAGCCAAAAACAAGCTAAGAATAAAAAAATAGAAGGCAAAGAGTAAAGACCCAAAAACACCAAACCACCAAAGACTGCAAAACAAGACATTTCCATGTCTCGAGCCTACCAAGATGGGGAACGTTGAAAAAGTGATCACGATATAAAAAAAGGCGTTGAAGCACAATGCTACATCAAGCTAAGCCAGCTATTCACAAAAGGGATTTCAAAAATTTTGAGCTAGACATATCGAAAAAGGGGCTAGCACACCATATCAGAAGTGAGAGAAGCAAAATGAAGCTCGAGCAAGAAAGTAGATATGCAGGGTGATGCGGATCAATTAAAGTGGACTAGCAACAATAATAAAAGCTAGGGAGGATAGGATGAAAAAGGGGATAGAAGAGTGATATGGAAGAGGTGATGTAATTGATGCGGAGTAAGTTTGGACAGAAGGAGAAGAGGCGTTAAAGAGAAGGAAGAACAACACTAGTCCCTATTAATGCAAGCCCATTTTTGGTAATCACATTAAAATTACTAATTTGATTTACAATGTTATTATTTATTTAATTTTAATAAGATAATTTATTCTCAACCTAAATATCATTTATTCAATTATACATTTAATAATGAAATATATTTTTTCCTACATAATGATATATACAGTTTTAACTTTAAATAACAAATATCTGGATAAAATTTATTTTAAACATAAATAGTACTTGTTCAAATTTAATATTTCATAAATTGATATCAAACAATAAAATGATTATAATTCATTTTAATTCAAATAACAAATATTAGAATAAAATGAATAATTTTTCAATATATTAATTTTGATCAATGGTGTTGATATACAAATATTTAATAGTAATAGTGTTATCCGACCTTTTAATCCGGGTATATCCGAACTGACTGGATAAGTTAGACACGATTATCATCAAGGCCAATAGCCAAGAGCGATGATTTTGGGGTCCAAAAATAAAGCGTAGATGATAATATGAAGTATAAGCATGAAAGCTCATTACTCCCCGAAGATGGATCAGGTACGATCCATATTCAACACCATGGATCATATCGTATCGATTCCACAACTCGATTTTGCAACGATGATCCATCAATAACTCAAAATCTACACATGCAATCAACATGAAACTTGGAGTACAAGCTTACTACAACATGTGGAGCATCCAGTTGGAGGAAGTTGGAGAGATCGACATAACTCCCTTTGGAGGGATTGGTAAAAATCAGAATTCAAGCAACATTACTTTACGGAAAATGTGACATCTCACAAACCATATGTCAGAATTGCATGACATTTGGGGAGCAAGTAGCTAACATCATGGGACACCCTTCATAGGGATCGCACCCTATTTGGACACACTAATAGGGATCGGTACAAATCCCTAATGTGGGCATCGATGGGCTTGAAATTTTTTAGGTGGCCTCATCTTGGTCTCCCCAACCTTCTGCCAAAATTTCAATCCGATCCATGCACGTCTTCCCCTTAAAAATACAATAGGCATGGCATCAGAAAAGAGATCCTTCTTTCTACTGAAAATGCTTTTCCATTTTCATTTTTCATTCTTGTACTAATGGATTCTAGTTAATCCAAACATTCTTGTAATCATAATCAAATGCAGGATCAATAAAAATATAAAGTGGACATAGGCCATGATTGCCGAACCACTATAAAAATATGTGTGTTCACTTATGATATTTGTTCTGTTTTAATTTCATTCTTCATTTAATCCCTACTAGATTCTATTTGGTGTTGATGCCTATTTTTGATGTCAACATTTTGGTACCTTCACTGAGAATCAAATTCTTAGCTTGATCGGATCTCATCATCTCTTGTGGATTCCCATATTCGCGAAATAGATCCAGCGTTGCACTGATAAACTTCCTATTCTACTCAGATTTGAAGGAAATCTAAAGGAAGATGATAGCCATGATTCAAAGAATTTAATCAACTTCCCATGGAGCTGAAAGAAATGATGATGCAAGTGTTCTTGTTTGGAGTTATTCATGTCCATTTGGAAGGGATCATATTCATTCATGTATGCAAGTTTTTAGGATCAGATGCTGAAGTTTGCACTCAAGTTAGCTAAAGGTCGATCTCTCTCTCATGGCCAAAATGGTCATTCCCTCTCTCAAAGCCAAAATGGTCGATCCCTCCATCAATGCCATCATGACCGCTCCCTCCTTCTAAGTGCTAGCACTGGTCCCTACATGACCGATCCCTAAATACATTTACATGCTCAATACCGATCCCTCACGAACATCAATACCGACCCCACAGAAACAGCTATAACAATCCCTCCAACATATATGTATATATCAATCCATCCATCATATATACTGATCGCTCCAAAAAGTATATATACCAATCCTTCTACAAGGTGTATACACTGATCCCTCTGCAAGGTCTATATACCAATCCCTATACCACCAATCCCTCCTTGGCACTACAATTGATTGCATACCAACAACCATCTTTATGATTCACCCCTTCCGTCGATCGCTTATAGCTAATCCCTACATTCACTATCGATCCCTTCATACTTTGTATGACCGATCCCTCTCATAAAACATTCAATACTGATCCCTATGCCACGTTCGCCCAGAACCAAACCCTTATTTAACTGATCCCTACATCACACTCAACTACAACCGATCCCTCGGCTAACCCATTTTATATTCAAATAGGGAATGCAACCAAACCTCTTCTTGGGGACAAAAAGGGATCGGGACTGATCCCTTCTTCTTGCCACATATAAAAAATGTGGATTGGGTATGATCCATTTTTTTAAAATTAGCTCCAAAAAAAGATGGCGCATTCTATTCGCTTTCCTTGCATCCTGTGACTGACTGGAACATAGAAGATCAAGCGGTAGCTACTAAATTACAGCCAAGAAATGGACAAGGAACTATTATTCAAACATTACACCCAAAGGCTGAAGAACCAAGATGATATGACACGAACTGGGATCGATTAATGGATTAGGCTTCTAGGGTGGATTACAACCGCTCTCAACTGAGCAGCTTCCAAACGGCTGACTTGCCAGCTATGATATGATGGCTTGTGTGATGACCGCCCTACACTACTTATTATGCCATCTCAAAGTATATCCATCCAGCATCAAAGTCGAACTTGAAGTAGTCGCCCATTCGACTGAAGCAAACCCAAGAAGTTCTGGCCCAAAGTCAAACTTCAGTAAAACCAAGATTTTCTCTAAGAAAACACCAGTATGACTCCAAGCATAGTTCATCACCAACCTAGCACTTCAAATTCAGTGACTCCAAGAAAACCAGGATTGATCTAAGCAAATAACAGATTTTCTCAGTTCGGACCCCAAGTAAATTATCACCAATCCGTCACATGTTGGACAGTCATGCATACAACATTCACAAGAATTACAAGCAGTCATAACTTAAAAACGAATCGGACTAACGATGATTAGAGCATATCCCCAGTCAAATCCCATTCACTAAAGCCATTCAATACGTAGTATATCCCAAGAGATTCAATATGCCAACCATACCGGCGTATTCTGGAAACACAGACTCCAAGTGCATCTCATGAAATATGAAGGGCACATGAAATCTGCTGGAGCATCGAATATAATTAAGTGCTCATTCTTTTCGATATTCCTCGGGGAGTAGCAATCGATCATGTGATTT
Source organism: Allium cepa (assembly GCA_030765085.1). Taxonomy (NCBI): domain Eukaryota; kingdom Viridiplantae; phylum Streptophyta; class Magnoliopsida; order Asparagales; family Amaryllidaceae; genus Allium; species Allium cepa. Next base: position 152,054,600 of record CM060934.1, on the reverse strand, counting down.
ATGTGATCACCGCCCAGGTCCATCTCCTCGTTTAATTAGGCTAAGGAGTTCACCAAGCAATTCAGAATGCATGCGACTCATCCTAAGGATTCGATGTTGTTATCCCCAACTTATCCCAAGCGCCAAGCGAGCCACTCAAAGATTTTTGGCAGAGATTAACACCACTGCCACTAAAGTAAGCAATCCCAACGAGAATATCATACCGATGGCGTTCACAACGGGAATCGACACCGAGACACATTTTGGAAATTGGTTACCTAGAGTGCCTCATATGACTATGAATCATTTATATTATAGAGTGAAACAGAACCTAAGCAAGGAGGAGGTAGAGCAGACTAGGAGAAAGAATGATGTAGTCCCGTTGGTTGAAGGAAGTTAAAGCAAGGGAAGCATCGAGACCTTAGATGAGGACTCAAATTCTAGGAGACAACCCTGAATCCAAAAATTTGACTCATATACTCCTTTGAATGATTCAATTGAAAACATCTACCCTGGAGACTCACGACTTAGAGCAGTACTGGAAACCAGCCTCAAGAGAATCTATCAAAATGTAGAAGAAATCTAGGAAATGTTGTAAATTTCAAGATACATGCAGTCATAACACCAGCGATTGCAGACACCTATGAGATGTGATCGGAAAGCTGATCTGAAAAGAAAGTTTCAAAAATATGTGCAAGTCCCGTAGAATGGACGACATGGAATATCCAATAAATAAAGAACTTTGTTATCAATTAGACCACTTACGGTCGACTTCCAACTGAGAAGGGCTGAAGCGAAGTGGAATAGCAAACATACTACGTTGCTTCACTTATCAATAAGATTTATTTCAATAAGATTTATTTCAATTTCAATTATTTTATGAAATATGACCAACTTGAACTAAACTACTTCAAACGATGCAGGTGGCCAAGTAATTGGATTTAGGTGACAACCAATCTCCTTGGACCATGATCGGACCTTTGGAGGATCATTCAGACGAGCGCAATTGAACTGCTCATCAGCTACCATATGCCCTTTACTTGGGGGCAAGGACTTGAAATGGAAAGTGAGTGTGACTCATCCATCCACTATCTACTCCATGCTTCAATTCCGACAGAACATCTATGCCTTACTTAGAGCTCGACAAGGTTAGAATCTAGTACGAAGTGTACAGGACTGACCGTCTACTCATCAACCTCCATGCTTGGTTTGAAGACCAGAGAAACACTTAGAGTGGATGCAACCTGACCATCTACTCCCAGCTCATGCTTAAAGTTTGCCAAAATACATATACCTCTCCTGAAGCTTAGCATGACTGAAGTCTTACTAAATTGGTTGCGATTTCACTGTCCACACATTAATTTCTGCCTTGGAAACAGGGAACAGTCTGGAAGCTCCACTTAGAGTAGGCATGACTGACTACCTACTCGTCAACCACTGCCCTCAACACGTAGACATGACTGCAATTTGAGTTGGTGTGACTTGATCGTCCACCCGACAACTCTCTCCCTTGACTTGTTGGGAAGAATACTAAGCAAACTAGAAGAGACCCAACCATCCAACATAGTCATAAATGTGATCTAGCCATCCATCACTTACTCCCTTCCTCAATTTGATTGGAGGAGCTACAATTACCAAGTGGACATGAATCGACTATCTATTTGTCAAGTTTTTCCCTTGATGCTAGGGGCAGAATTCAATTCCATGGATGAATTTGTTTCAATCGTTCATTCGACAACTCTTACCTTGACTTGATAACTGGAGTATAAATTAAAAATGGGTGTGACTAACCACCCATTGACTAACTCCGGTCCCTAGAATGTGGACTGGCATATAAACACCAAAAAATTAGATGCAGTACGACCGTCCTTCGACCAACTCTAGTCCCTAGAGCACGGACTGGAGTATAAATACCAGACGGGCATGACTGACCACCCATCGACCAACTTTAGTCCCTAGAGCGCGGGCTGAAGTATAAACACCAGATGGGTGTGACTGACCACCCATCGACCAACTCTGGTGCCCAGAGCATGGACTTGAGTATAAACACTAGGTGTGTGTAACTGACCACCCATCAACCAACTTTGGTACCCAAAGTGCAGACTAGAGTATAGACATCAAATGGGTGTGACTGACCACCCATTATAAAACTCAGGTCCCCAGAGCATGGATCGAAATATAAATACAAAAAGATGGATGCGGTTCAACCGTCTATTGATCAATTTTGGTCCTTAGAACTGTCTATAGTATAAATACCCTAAAAAGTGATGTGGTTCGACCGTCCGCTCCTCAACTCTTTCCCTTGATTTGGGGCAAACTCATGACTCAAAGTGGATGCGATCTGACCATCTCCTCCTCTGCTCGAGCTCGAAGTTCTTCAGAACACTCATCTTACTCCTAAGGCTCGGTAGAAATAGGATTTGAAAGTGGACGTGTTACCACTTTCCAGGTATCTACTCCTGACCTAGACGCAGGGGCATTTTGAGAGCCCAAGTCTAAATTGGACATGGTTCGACCATCCAATCCAAAGCGGATGTGAGTCGTCCATTCACGAACTTATTTGCGCATGAGGTAAGGTGAACTATCCAAGCATTGCCCGGACATCGACAAGCCCAAAATCCAAACCAAGACATGGATGCGATTCGACTGTACAACAAATAACTTTGGTCCCCTATGCGGATTGGAGTACAAACACAAATTGGGTGCAATTCAACCAATTGCCAACAAAATATTATCCCCAACAAATAGATGAGTGCCGTTTGGCCACTCAATATTCCATAAACTCGGACCTGAACTCGATAGAAAGAGTACAAACTCACTACGGACATAATTCGACCATCCACGAATTAATTCTGCTAATCCAAGAATGGGAATGAAAGTAGAAACTACTATAAGCTGAGTACAACATCTTATTATAGCTCCGACTAGGTGAACTTTACAACTTAAGGCAACGACTTCAAGGAGGCCTCAATACAAAACCATCAGAACGACATCCAAAGTTACTATTGACGGACTATATCGTACCATCAAATCGAGGGTCAATATCGATCCACACCAACCATAAATGGATGTGACCTGAACATCCATCAAATAACTCCAGTCACCAGAGTATGGTTAGGGGAATAAACCATTAATGAGTGCGACTTGATCATTAATTCTCCAGTACCCTCCTCCGATCCATCAGAAGGAGTATGAAACCGGATGAGCATGACCCGACTGCATCTGAGCCAACTCTATCCCTATATCTGACAGGAGAATATGAATCAAAATGGATGCGACTGGCCATCCAGATCCAAATGAATGCGATGCGACCGTTCATTTGTTGACTCTTACCATGATCCAACTAGAAGAGCAATAAGAAACGGACATGGCTCGACCGACCGAACACTGATCCTTGCCTTTGGTTCAGCAGGGAGGGCATGAATCACTGATTGGATGTGATTTTTCTTCCTACTTATCGACATATGCCCCACAATTGAGGGCGCGAGCGAGAGACAAGATGAATGTGAACCGATCATTCATCGATCAACTCTAAGTCTTTAGAGTTTATATGGGAGTATAAACATGACTAGGACAGGAGTGGATTGTCCATGCAGTACATTTATCAACCTAAGACGGGGGGTGGAAGTGTGATCATCCAAAGACCGACAGTGATAGCTCAATACTGTGATTCATACTTAGTGTTTACTAAAAGGATGGCTAGAGATAGAATCATCGAATTAATGCCTAAGCTATTGGGAAACTGATCATCATTCCAACCCGATAGACGAGTAATGTATCATGAGTACATTGAATAGAAAGTGCATTACTCGAATATAAAAGTAGATTCAAACTAAAAGTAAGAGCCAGCTATGCAGTTGTGTGCATCACTAGGCTAAACCCTACTCAACATTTGATTCGACATGCTTCCAAGCCTGGTTTTCGGCCATTTGCAGATAAGTGCTCAAAACATTTAGAGCCCTTCACTATCAAACTCCATAACCCTTGATAAAACTATGGGATTCGACTGGAGTAACCGTCACCATTGACCGTCCCAACCTGATTTCACGTTGATTGATACGCGAAATAGTTATGTTTGAACTCAAGGAATCCAAAGCTGCAGAGCTGACAATCGACATTATAGTCAACTATGGCGACCCATCATGGGTATTGAAGATCAGATCATAGATCAGTGCAACGATGATGAAGGAATTAGTTGTCTTTCTCCAAATAAATATTGATGTGTTTGCTTGGACCCATTATGACATGCGTGATCTCACTGACTATCATGAGTCATGCACTAAATATTCACCTTAGGCATGGGTCCAGAGGGATTTGCTGCACTTAAATAGGAGGTGGATAAACTCAAAAATAATTGGTTTATCGACGCCCTCTACCGTAAATGGTATCCAATCCAGTTCTTATGAGAAAAGTTAATAGAAAGTAGCAGTCATGCATCGACTACTCAGACATGAACAAGGCATGCCCGAAAGACAGTTTTCCACTTTTGAGGATCGACTAGTTGGTAGACTCAACCGCTGGATATGAATCGCTTTCATTTATGGATGCGTACTCCGGATACAACCAGATCTCGATGCACGCCTCGGACCAGAAGCACATTAACTTCATTGTCGATCTAGGGCTATATTTTTTTATGTTGTGATGCCATTTGAACTAAATAATGCTGAAGCTACTTACTAGAGACTGGTCAACAGGATATTCAAAGACTAGATCGGGTGATTAACGGAAGTAAATTGGATGATATGCTTGTGAAGTCACAACGATCAAATGACCACATCGATAACTTAGCAGAGATGGTCAGTGCTCTAGGAAAATATGGAATGAAACCAAATCGCTTGAAATGAACTTTTGGCATTGCATCAGGAAAATTTCGAGGTTTCATCGTCTAGTCTCATGGAATCAAAGCCAATCCTGAGAAGATTCGAGCAATCCGAAACATCCAAGCGCCGAGGACGATTAAGAAAATATAGAGCTTAAATGAGAAGGTTTCCACTCTAAGGCGCTGCATCTCCAGGGCCATCAGCAAATGCATTCCTTTCTTTGACTTAATCAGAATAGAGAAGAAGAACTTTAAATGGATGTAGGATTGCATAGATGCATCTTAAGTTCTGGTAGATCACTTAAAGAAACCTCCTATCCTATTCAAGCTATTGGATCGTGAAGACTTATACATCTATTTAGCGGTGTCGGTACACGCTATAAGTGACACACTAATACGTGAAGATAATCTGATCCAAATATCTGTATATTATGTTAGCAAGCGATCTACAGGCACTGACAGAAACCAACCTAAAGCTGGAAAAGCTCGCATACTGCTTATTGTGTGTCATGAAAGCTTCGCCATTACTTCCCGGCCTACCCCACCAACATCTATGTCGACCAACTATTATGACAGGTCCTACATCAGCTTTAGATGTTTGGAAGGTTGCTCAAATGAAATGCCGAGCTAAGCCAATTCAATATCACTTATCTCCCTTGGAGAGTGTGACGATCCGAAATTTCTGAATATTTAAAATTGAAATATTTAATTGATTTTAAATATTTGAAAGTTAGTTTAACTTGAATTTCAAATATCAATATTTATTGGATAATTTAATTTTTGAATTTAATAATTGGAAGTTGGATAGAATATGAAATCTGGAGTTTCAAGCTTGTTAAAAATAATTTAAAAGCTTGTAAAATCTATTTTGATAATACTAAAGATAGTAAAAGTATTATAATTAAATTTTAAGGTGGTTTGTTCAGTTTTTAAAATATATTGTTTAAATCGATATTTGAAAATAATCGATATTTGAAAATAGCCTTCCGAGGCAGAGTCTCGGATTTTGACGAAACTAGTTCCATTGGATCCGTAATATTGTATCATTATCAGATATCAATTTTCGTAGTGCTTGGAGTTGTCGTATGATCATGCGGTAGATAAACGTGCTGAAATCTATATCGTAAATCTATACTATTATATTATTATTACTGAGTTGCATTTTAAGTGCGCAGTAGAGCCTTGAGAAATAAAAATACTAGATTTTTGCGTTTCAACGGCCCTTCGGGCATCTCCAGTGGTCCAATTCAACGCTGAATTGGGCGAAAAAAAAATCTCCAGTCGTTCGATTAAGGCAAAAAATTAAGCTGAATGTTCAGGATTCGATTCAGAATCCTGAACTGGGCTTGGGCACCCATTTAATGGGCGCTCAAGCCCCCCTCCCCACATGCCCCAGCGTCTTCCAACGGCTATAACTGGCCCCTGCATTTGAATTCCAATAGCTAAGAACGGTCATACTTTGACCCCAACGGCTATAAACGGTCATATTTATGATTTCACTACATATATCGGAATAATATTCAGATTGTAATACACACGTCTCTTCTTCTATTACAATTCTATTCTCAATTCCTTAATATTGAAAGTATGTCTCATCCGTTTCAATCATATACCGAAGCGATGAATATGGATAGCTGGGATTTAGATTCTCAACCCTTTCAAAATGTTCATCCCCAAACCGCCCCCCTCTATCGTTCCATTCTTCTGCTCCACGGTCTAGCGATGAAGATAAGGATTTGTGTTATATTTACTGTCATTTTTCTAACGATTCGGTAAAGGGGAACGACCAAAGTGGAGAGATGTTTTGGGCAAAAGTCATGACCGCGTACAATAAAAAACATGTTGAAAAGACGAGGTCAATGTCTGCAATCACGGGTCGTTTTGGGAAGATTAATCGACAAACACAATTCTATGAGTCGTACATCCAAAAAATAAGAATAGCAAATCCAAGTGGAATGGGTGGCGAAGCTGAATTGGTAGCGTTTTGTAAAATATGATTTTTAATTTACATTCATTTCTGATCACTTTGTTAATATATGATTTTGTGCTTCTGTTTTTGTAGAAGAGAATGACGAACGATCAATTCTTGAAATTATTTCCAAGAGAAAATGGTACAAAGAAGCCCCACTACTATCAGTTTGCAAACTGCTATGACTTGCTTGTTAGTCAACAAAAATGGAGCTTAAAAACCGCAAAAATCTTAAGAGATGTCCAGATGAAGTCGAAGGGAAAGGAAAAAACAAGTAGATCTAATTACAATTCTAGCCCAGGCAATTCTTCTCATATGGACTCAAATGTATGCCCAGATAACGAAGATGAAGAAGCAGTACCCGCATTTGATGAAGACGCTAGACCGATGGGGCAACGAGCAACTAAGAAGAAAATTGCTGTTCAATCTCAAATCTATTCTCATTTAGCCCTAATGCATGAAAAACATGCAAGAGAAAATGCAGAACGTCGAAAAGGAAGTGCAGAAAAGCTTGCCGTGTTAAAAGAATTGACTGAGATTGAGAAGGGTCGCTTTGAGCTAGAGCGGCAACGCCAAGAGACCTTAGTAATGGAAAAGGATGTCACCGTAATGGACCCAAATACAATGCAATATTGGATGGAGTACAAACAACGCATTGTTGAGAGTAGATATGGAACAAAACATATGTAGTTGACGTATTAATGTGAAATTTTTTGTTATTGCAGTTTAAATATCCATGTACCTTCGGTTCATATTTGCAATCAAGTGCTATTTTCAGTTTTACAATATTCAATATGTAGATATCAATATAGATTTACATATAGATTTACTTCATCAAATATAGATGATATTACAAACATAAAAATTGAAGCATTCTACACTTCGTTACAGAAATAAAAAAGGCAAACATATGTAATTAAACAAAGATCCACTATCCCCAACTACTGATTTCCATGAGAATTCCAAATATGCTTCATTAAATCCCTTTGGAGTCTATTATGAATAGCTGCATTATGATATACTTCATGATGATCATCATGAATTGCGTACTGTCCTTCATTTCGTAACGTGGCTGTGCGAAACAACTCGGGGGGTTTCTTGCCCCTCCATATTCGAAATCAGGATAATCCATACCTCGTTCATCTTCCATGATCATGTTATGCAGAATTATACAACAGAACATAATTGTAGCCATTTTTGATCTCTTCCATAATCTACATGGATTGCTGACCATTACAAACCTTGCTTGAAGGACCTCAAACGCCCATTCTACGTCCTTCCTTTGTCCTTCCTGCATTGCATCAAATTGTTTCTGTTTTGCCGTCATTGGGTTGCAAATGTCTTTACAATTGTACTCCATTTGGGATAAATTCCATCTCTTAAATAGTATCCATGCTTATATGTGTTATGACCAAGAGTAAATAATACGGGAGTTGACTTACTTTGCGCCAAATCATTAAACAAATGAGATCGTTCGACAACGTTTAAGTCATTAAGAGAACCTGACATTCCAAAGAAAGCATGTCAAATCCACAAATCATGAGAGGCAACTGCTTCTAAGATGATAGTAGGTTTTTTTTCTTTGCCGTTATATGCTCCATGAAAAGCTTTTGGACAGTTCTTCCACTCCCAATGCATACAATCTAGACTTCCAAGCATTCCAGGCCAGTCCTTGCTTTCATGCATTTCATGGAAGCGCGTTACATCTGCCTTGTTTGGAGAACGAAGATATTCCATCCCATAAATGTCCACAACTGACTGACAGAAGTGATCTAGGTTTTCCAATGCTGTACTCTCTGCAATACGATATGCGTCGTCAAGGGCATCGGCGGGTGTACCGTATGCTAACATCCTCAAAGCTGCGATCATCTTTTGATGGCCACTCAAACCTTGTTTTTTTGCAGCGTCCTGCTTAAAAACAAAATAATTATTATTCTGCTGAATACTTTCGATAATTCTTATAAATAATGGATGACTCATTCTGAATCGTCGTCTAAACATCTCTGGACCGTAAGTTGGATCACGGGCAAAGTAATCTTGCATAAGTGTTTTTTGAAATGCTTGCTGGTTACGGTTGATATATTTCCGACCCACGACGGAACCACCATGTTTTCCAGAAGTTGATCCGTATGCTTCACGGTATATCTCCATCAGTTCTCCGCCTCTTGTTGATGCGCTAACGCGTACGCTTCTTCTTCCGAGTCACTGTCGCATAGCAATATAGCTTTTAGTAAACTTCCAGACATTGTTTGATATTTGAGGATAGTTGTTTGATATTTGAATGTTTTGTTAGACTAAATCATGGTGAACAAGTATGACATCCATATGGTCATATATATATGACTAATTCTTGAGTGGAGAGAAGGGGGGTCAGTTTGCGGTCACCATCACGTACTGTAGCCACGTTAATTTTTCGGTCAAGAATCTCTGCTTTGTTGAGTGGAGAGAAGGGGGGTCAGTGTGCGGTCAAATCACGTACTGTACCCACGTTCATTTGCCGGTCAAGAATATCTGCTATGTTGAGTGGAGAGAAGGGGGTCAGTGTGCGGTCAAATTACGTACCGTAGCCACGTTTATTTGCCGGTCAAGAATTTCTGCTATGATGAGTGGAGAGAAGGTTGATCGGTGTGTGGTCAAATCAAGTACTGTAGCCACATTCATTTGCCGGTCAAGATTCTCTACTTTGTTGAGTGGAGAGAAGGTGTGTCAGTGTGAGGTCAAATCACATACTGTAGCCACGTTCAAATCACATACTGTAGCCACGTTCATTTTTCGGTCAAGATTCTCTGCTTTGTTGAGAGGAGAGAAGGAACATCCATTATATAAATTCACAAATCGTTATATGTTTAAATCATTTCAAAACCTAACATTATTCAAACTACATTGTCCAACATGACATTTACGTCTCATGAATTGAAGTTGCTTATGCAGTACTACATTCAAACCGATGAGATGTGCGATAATCATGAGTCAATGGTAATTAATTTTTGGGACACTCTGGCTGAGCTCTACAACAACGACGTGAGCTCTCAAGTCAGACGTACGGCTCAAGAGGTCAGGACTGCATACAGAAACTTTACTAGGGCATGCACGCGTTACACAAATATTATTAATGAGGTAATATTGAAAAATGTGTTTGAGACTACACGTTCGACTTATGACGGTCAATACAATTTAAAATATCGCACGCCTTCTTAGCCCATGATGCGTGCTTCATACGTCAAAACTGGCTAGAAAGATTTGGATGGCCTTAAGATAACAGTATTGCTGGTTATGTAACGTTCGTTAATGTGTCGAGAGCTTTCTGAATTGTCTTTTCAAATGATAATGTCTGTTGTTATTGTCAAAGCTAATGCCTACGTGTAATATTTGTTTATATATGCCCTTGTGTATTGTATGTTGTCAGATCAAAAAGTAGTGGTAGCACAAGTGTAATGTTTGTTTATATATTCTCTTTCTGGCTTACTTATTCATCAATCATAATCAACTTCTTCCTCATTCACAACAATAAATTCTTCAACGCAATGTCTTCTTGGCCTTCTTCTATCGGTTCAGATGCAGGTTACGTGACTACAGAAAGTCCACATACTAATGAGGATTGCTTATCGATTATCAAGAACAACACTATGAAGATGTCCGCGGTCAGTTTCAAAACCTTGAGCAGCTGAGACTTCAAAAAGTGGTTGAACCGCCATACGAACAAAATGTTGTTCATATGGCATATGAGCAACCTGAGAACCAGGATCAAGTAGTTCAACCTTCCACTGAGCAAGAAGTTGAATCGCACCTAGTTTGTTGTCATTGCGGGTATGAAGTTGAAGTTGTAGTACGTGCGGATGGAGAAAATATTGGTCGTCGAATCCAACTATGTCAATTCTGGCCAAATGATTGCAATTACGCGGAATGGTTGGATGATCCTTTATGTCCAAGGGGCATAACCTATGAAAACGAACTAGAACAGGAGATAAGACCTCTTAGACTTTCTATACAGGAGTTGCAGTTTAATCGTTACGTCTAGTTTCTTCATGTTTGTGGTCTACTATTACTGTGTCGTTTTTTATCAATGTTCTATGTTCGTATATGTCACTAGTAGTTTTTTTATGTCACTAGTAGGTTTTTATAAGTTCTCTATCGACTGTCACTATTGGTTTTTTGTATGTTTATATGTAACTAGTTAGTGCTTATAAGTATACACAAACATAAAGAATTCACATTGTACACCAACATATATAATTCATAGTTAAACAGACATATACAATTCACATTATACACCAACATGTATAATTCACACTATACATAGACATATAGAATTCACAGTATACTCGAGCATTATAATCCAAAATTCAAGAAAGTGAAAGTATATAAACATAAAGAATACACAATATACTCAAACAATGACATAAGTACATAAGCTATAGGAACTGCAACATATAATAAAACGTCTACTACGCATAAACTAAAAGGTATACAGCTAAAGGGATGCAACGTCGTCGTCGTCAGCATCATCACCATCATCATCATATCCATCATCGTCATCGTCATCATCATCATCTCCATCACCATCATCATCGCTAGCACCATCATCATCATCTCCATCGTCATCATCGTCATCCCCATCACCATCATCCCCCTCGTCCTCATCTAAACCACCAGCATCATACCCACTGGGACCAGCATCACCTCCGCCTTGTGATCCGAAAGGCTCATATACAGCAAGTCTAGCTGATAGATGATAAATCTGGACCTCTAGCATCTGTGTATGCTGCATGTACGTATCATGCATGGTGTGTGTATGTGCAAGAATCATATCGCGAAATACACCAAGTGAAACTCTGGCGTGGTCCAATCTAGCAGCATACTACATAAAGATGATATTTGACATAGTAAGAAACCAAGCAGAAAATAAAGGAAAAATGACAATAAACAACAAATGTACCTCATACGAAGGATATAACCCGACTGAAGGCACACCAGGATAGTCGGTGTGATCTGGAAAGACTAAAGGCTGCTCAATCAAAGTACATGTCACGTCATATGCTATAAAAGTAGTATCAGGCTCCAACTGCATGGGAGTCTGGGAGAACTGTGATGAAATCAGGTCAAATGAAACATGCGGTACCTGAACTCTACCGGTTGCCAGATGAGGTCCTGTATGATCAGAGTTGACCCCACGAACATAATCCGGTACGATGAATCTACAGGGTGCTACTCTAGCCCAATAAGCATCGTAATCCCCATCGATGAAGAAAGTACTACTATCCACCCATCCAGCCTGTCGTAGAGCATCTAAGTACTGATCGTCGATCACCCTATGTCTACCAAACATATCCTCACAAGATAAAGGATCATATGGTATACGACGATCACCCGTAATCTGATAAGCACATCTCTCTTTCAAATACCACATAGGCATAAATACAGGTGTATGCAAAGAAACCCTATGTCTAGATAGTGAATACACAACCATTAAGGGACGGTCGTCCACCAGAAGACCTGCATCTTCTAGATGAGTCCAATGTGAGGCCCAAGGAGTCCGAATGATGTTACCTCAACTACGCATATCAAGCTGTGACCTAGCCTCCATCAAGTCATGCTGTACACCTAAGGGGACATGATGTACGTACTGCATAGTCTTCCATCATCTCATCCTAGGAAAGTAATGCTCAGCAGCCTGACTAGCCGTGTCCTGGATGCGGAGATGCATGTTTGCCGTGTACTCGTAGTACCATAATGGAAACATATACCAAAAAGCATACATCTGCCTGACATCGCCAAGCGCAAATGAATCTAGAGCGGTATATAGGGTGCCTAATATCGCTGTGCCCCAGTCAATAGTATGTAGCTGGTCTAATCTGGCAAGAGATGCTAAATAGGCTAGTCTAACCGTACTTTTTTGGTTCGAAAAAAAGGTCGAACCAAACAGGTACAACAGAAATGCTCTAGTAACTGCATCCATCACATCGGCTCTAGCTATATAACTGGTGAAGTACTACTGCAAGTAAGTCAACTTAACAGAACCACTAGTTACGCAGGTTACATCTATCAGTGGTAAAAATACAGTAAACAAATTGGGCGACTCGTATAAATCAACAAATGGAAAAGGTCGAAGACCATGTCGTCCAATCTCAATCCCAATAAACATGTAGAAATCAACTGGGGTGATACAAAGCTCAAAATCTGAAAAATTAAACGTATGCGTGGTGGGCCACCACCTCTCAGCTAATGCCTGAATGAGAGGTCGATCAAAGGACTGAACATGCCTAATCGACAAAAATAGACCAAAAGGACTAGCCTGTAGCCTCTCAATAATAGGACCGGAAAGATGGTCATAAAACTGGGTAGTGCACTTAGCCCAACTACCCCGACAGTGAATGTAATGGTCCTATAGATAATTTATGAATTAACAATTTTTTGATAAAATAAGCGTTATTTAATATGAGTATGTAATGTACATATTAAAATAACAAGTTATAGTAATTTGCAATTTATACATTTATGGCCGTCAAAGCGGTTTCGGCTCTATGCCGATAACCATCTGGCAGCTCATATAGAACACGTAGATCGTCTGGTGAAAATTCAGATGGTGGCGGAACGTGCAATGATCTAGCTTGATCCGCTGGATGTCTGTGAACCGTTCTTCGGACGATTTTGGTTGGACGAGACGGCATTTCATTTAGATTTTTTAATTTAAAAAAAAAAATAAACGAAAAAAATAAGAGTGAAGTGAGGGGAAGGGGAGGGGTGCCCATAAAATGGACGCCTTAGTTCAGGACCACTTGGCACCAACGCATGTTACGGAAGGCATAGAAAAGTTACGTTTCATATGTCTTCCTTTTTCTACCTTGCTCCCTGTTTCATACTTTTTGCGTAAAAAAAAAATAAAAATTACTAGATTTCCCGTCGATTCTTCCGCTTAGTTTCTTCTGACGCAGTTACCTAAGTACAATCCTAGGAAGCTATCCACATCAGTACAACGTGGATATGCCTTCGTAGTGCTAACCACAGGAGATAGCTTAGCTACCGACATCGGATACAGCGGCTACTATCGGCATGAGTACTTCGTGGATATTTCTTCGAACTACTTTTGACCCTGATTTCAGTTTGATTTTTGTTAGTTTTTTAAAATTTCAGTTAAAATTTTGATGAAGTCTTATTTGGGTTCTTTTATATCTAGGTTTCAATTTGGATACAAATGAAAGATGCGCCTGTCCTTGGCAATTCGATGTAGTTCTGCAATTTATGATGGTAGGTTCCTACGATTTTCTAGAAGTTCTTTAATTGATAGTTTTAGACTTTTAGTTTATTTATCATTTTTTGCTAGGAAAAAATGTTTAATATCATTATTACTCATAACTGCGAAGAATTTGAGAACCCCATAGGAACATAGGTACACTTTTAAGACATTTAAATAACAAATATAAAGATTTTGATATCCCTGTTGGGATATAAGTATAGTTTGTGACAAGAAATAACAAATTTAAAGTGTAGTTAGGATATGTTCTGAATATATACTTTAAAGAATTGGTATACAAATGCCAGTTATGGCCCTAGCTGCATTCAGTTTACTCATTTTTACTTCAGCATTTTTTATTACACCGATATCAACTAATAAAAATGATTAACAGAAACCGCCTTAATAAAATGTTCATTAAACTAATATAAACCGTTAGCTTTTTTCTATTTGAAAATGCAGTATGTCATTACCTGTTTTTAAAATAATGTGGTATTATTTGATTTCCATCGGATAATTACACATGAACAATAAATTAATTCAATAGTTGTAATGAGTATGATATGAAATTTGCAGAGTATTTCACTCATTTTACTACTTGCATTGCACTTTATAATGTTCTGTTGATTCCTTTAGCATTTTGAAATATGTAGGCCTGGTATTTAATTTATAACTTACTGAATTAGGGAATACATGAACTTCTTTACTTTTTTGCAACTTTGACTTTAGTCGTAAGTATGCTCTATTGCTTTTTAATTCACGGTGCTTTCTTCTTAGCTTACACTACTATTACAGGGTAATGATGTATAAATAGGATGTGAGCTCAATGTTTAATTTGCAACTCAGCGAACTGCAAAATGCATTAGCTTTTATTATGTTGCAACATTAGCTTTAGGGGTAGTCTTCTAAATTTTCACAGTGATGCACGGTTCTTTCTTACTCGGTAATGCCATTACATAGAGGTGAAGAGATACAAATTTTGATATTTGAAGATATAACCTGTTTTCTTTGGTATGTGAAAAAGGAAGGGGAGGGTTTGGAGAATGGATTCAGGGAAAAATTAATATGGACAGTTTTTTGGGATTAAAAAGCATAATTATTTTTGGTGAAATAGATGAATTTTCTAATTATCCATCTAATTCCAAGTTTTATGGAGCATGCATATTTCTATGTTTTTTACGAGATATTTGGATGATCTAGAAATTACTTTAATTTAGCACATAAATGCATGTAATGTCCTTAAGATATTGAATAATAACATCTATGGCACACACATTCGTATATTCACAGAGCCTTGGGTAACATTTATGATATATCTATGAGATGTTATATTGCAATAATAATGACATAAAAGTCTACTGTGGCATAAATTAATTAATAATAATAGTAAATATTTGTAAGTATTATTTTTGTGCGTTGTCTATATATGATAATCTACACTCTTAGGGCATAAGATTACTTGCAACTAGTGTCTTGAGAAGGTCGCATCTTTTTTCAGTTAAAAAACTCTTCAATGAGCAATAGTACTCATAATGTTTGACACTTTTGAAAGATATTTTTCAAAACTTATTGTAAAGATTCGTGTTGTGTTTCTCTTGCATATGGTTAAGCCCTAATAAAATGGAAGGCTAAAGTATATTGCTTAATGATGTTTTTTATGTAATACAGCATGTACGTAAAGTTGAACCAAAAAACTAGAATATATAAGACCTGTGATCACAAAGGAAGGTTGAACCCAACTACATTTAAGGTTCTGCTTTCTTCTTTTATCAAAAGGAAAATTTTGTAGTCACCTCAATTAAAACATTAACAAGAACAATGTGATCATGACTTATAATTATGCCTTAAGTGCAAGACCGACTTTAATTTTCTGACCAATCGAAACAGTAGACTTGACTGCTAAATAAAAACGTATCATCATTTGCATTGCTGGATATAGTTTTTTGAACTGAAATGGTTCTAGCATTGGCATGACTAGCAAACGTATTGCAGCTGTTAAACTAAAAGTGAACATGTGCTATTAACTAAGTAGGCGCTAAGGCGCAAGCTTTGAGCCCTGAGCTTTTTTAAGCCTTGGACCTTTTTGCGTGCCTTTTATACAAGTTTAATCTACTTTTTTATTAACTACAAACTAAATTTTAAACCATATGTTATAATTCATTCAACTATTTAAATATTTTATTAACTAAATTTTAAACCATATTTTATCGTTCATTCAAATATTTAAAGATTTTATTAACTACATATTAAATTTTACACCATATTCTATAATTCATTAACTATTTAAATTTTCTATTTAACTTTTTTGTGAACTAAAATTTGAGTTTTGCAAAAAGATGCCTCAAACTACAAAAAAAGGCACAATATGCACATGAGCCTTTTTTCGAGGTTAGGTGCGCCTAGGCGCATGCCATGATAACATTGGCTATTGAAAAGGCAAAAATATCTCATTTATAATGTCAATGTATAGAACTTTTTTGGCTCCATCAACAGATCCGACGTCGACATATCATTATATAGAAGTTGTTTTTTAGCTGCATCAAGATGGGTGTTAGTGGGTTCACCGTGTTAGCAAAGAAACTGAGGTACTACATATGATACCCTTTGATGGTTTATAGATGGAAATTTTGCCATTAGTCCTTCTGTAACCATTAATTTGATTGGAGGTGGTGAAATTAATGGGTGTATTACTATAAATGTGTATTATTTACCATCAACTAAAGCTAAGATTTTGGCATAACATGGTCTGAAAGGATTGTAATCAAACAAGTTAAGCGGAGAAAGGTTATCCTCATCTGCAATCTACTTTTCCATAAATACTAAAATCGTCGAAATGTTTATATCAAATAAGCATCAATACACACACACAGTAATCAAGTGGATTAGCGTATGTACAGAACAATACCACTTTAGAGAACTGTCTTCGTCGATCTTTGTTCGACATTCTGATGTTTTTATGGGTTAATGAAACAAGAGTAGATGAAAAATGATGAACTTACCTTAAGATTTTTTAGATCTTATGTTAAAAAAAGATACATTAATGAATTTTTTTTGTTTCATTTTCAAAATTTTCTTACGTAAAATTGCATGTAATTTCTTTTCTCCATTAGCCTTAATTTAGGTTTGATAGTCTCAGTGTAATGTTTTGAAACTAATTATATATCTAATTAATGACATACGTTAATTGAGTTACATGCACTTCTATTCGAAAGATACCAAATTCAAAAGTAGATGATTACGAGTACCATTTACAAAGTATGCCCTTTGACTTTATTTTTTGCCAATGAGGATCTTATTTTTGCCTCTAATATGCGTGCTTGATACACAGACAAGAAAATTTTGCTGCAATTTTTACATTTTGCTATGATGGTTATGATTAGGTTATCTTATTGAATAAAAGGTGAAGTTTACAGTAAGTTTTCTTAATGGTCTGATAATAAAGGTTAGAATTAACAGAAATCTTTGAGATAATATAACAATAAGTTAAACATTCATGTATGTACTGCTTAGAGTAAACTATGAAGTCTTTCATACAAATGTGTGTCAATTAAAATGTTCTTTATACTTCACTATTTTGTAAATTTCGTGCTTAAGCTTTTTCCCTTTCTTGAATAAAATTCATATAAGAAAACCGACTTTCCCATGCCATCATTATGGTTTAAATAGTGTATATTACACCTAGGTATATATGTCTCCTCAACAACACATTCATATGAGAATCCTGACTTTCCCATGCCATCATTGTCGTTTGATAACCACATGTTGCGCAGCATTTTTGATCAAATATGTTTTATACATTTGAATCGTTACATATGAACCGTTCAACGGTTATCTTTGTATACTAAATTTCTGGACGTATAACTCTTGATATAACGTAGGAGGTTTGTCTATGTAACTATTATAATATTATTAAGGCAAGTAATTTGTAAGCAATTTTTCTATTTTTACCAGCATATAAAGTTGCTGCAATTCTCTGCACAAGCTATACAATTGGATTAACTATTTTCTTGACTTTTTTTTTCAGATAAATGTAGATCAAATTGGGTGAGCTATTTTGGAGAAACATCAAATGGGTTATAATTTGTTACATCTTCATGCTGTAAATAAATTACTAACAAAAATGATTATATAGACACCATACCCTTTCCAAGTGTTATGTTACTCTGTAAATATATAAATGATGTTATATTGTTAAACGAATGGATTATTTCAGCTTTCATTTACTTATTGAACCCATTCAACAACATTTCTTTTCTCATTCATGAATCGTTAGTGGTTGTAAAAATTAAATCATCATTATATTACATAATACATAATTTTGTAGTGATGGTGTCCTGAGTTTAAAGCTCAATCATAAAAATTTTAAGTCCATGTGGTGTTACATTTCTACATAAGCATGTTCTCACAAGGCCAAACCTTCACATATGTAACATAATAACGCTTCAATTTTCGTTATTACCGACAATCGACTAAGGAAATGTAATCAATATATTCTTAGTAAACACAAATTTGCCACAAAGTATACATATACAAGAAACCAATATATATTTTTATTGAATCTATGTGCATACAATAGTTCGCACTCATTCATTAATTCTTCAAGGCATTATATATTATCATTCCAGTTTACATGATCATCAATATGATAACTAATTAATTTGCTCGGAAATCAAGGCACTATTACTAACCTTGGTTATTGTTTACCTGCTGGTAAAAACAATTAAAGGAGGTAATATTTCATTTCCAACACTTAAGCATGCTATCAAGGAGTATTTAATTTTAATAGATATTTTTCTCAATAAATGGATAGGTTATTTACTATTGACATATATAAAATATGTATTATGTATATATATCTTAGAAGTACATGCACCTTGCATAAATTTATACATTTCATATTCATATAGTGAATCTAATAGAACTTCAGCTGAATATGTTCATGGGAGAAGTATATTCACATTGGCTTATACAACTTCCCATCGGTTTATCTTAACCTTTTCTAATTCATTATTTTTGAAAATTTAAGTGGTATATTATTACTCTTTACAATTTCTTTGCTTTTGTCAGTCAGTACGGGAAATATTTGTCCTGCATGAATGTCAACCAAGACAGCTGTGGTATTACATTTCAATTATCAAAACATGGTAATATTTTATTTTATTCGTTTATTATCTTCCTTATAAGTAAAAGAAGTTTTACATTCATGTGATGTGAAATTATTGAATGGCTGTGTAACTACATACAAGTAATATAAGAAGTTAAACATTACGAAATTAAACACACTATTTTTTCCTGTGGACATGCTTAAAAAATAGCACATATAATAAAGTTAAAACAAATCTGCGCTTGCCTTTCTATATGTATTTTATTTTCCGGTTTACTGTGTGAAAGCTATATTCAATAAAAAAATTCATGCTCTTATATAGTGTCATTGGATTAGCTTCGGGTTTATTGTTCGAGAGAGTACAATTCAATACTAGGACGTACTTAGTAAAAATAGATATGTCATTAGATGATTAGCACAATTTGTTCAATATTTCGTCTATAGGTGTTATTTATTGATGTGTTACAAATGTACTTTCAATAATTTTAATGGCATTAGTCACACAAGTACCAAGTATTTAAGCATTATATTGCTACTTTGAAGGAATGAGAAGGCTAGCTATTTACTGAAAATACTGGAATTAAGAGGTCGGCTAGGAAAGGGTATTGTAATTAGATCGTGGGTCCTAAGAGAAAAATGTTTCTTACCATGGGAAATGAAAATAACCACATCTTGTGCAGTAGCATGATATCACTAGAAATAGGCATTCTTTTATTACCTAACCAACAAAATGTTATAACTTGACTATGATGTATTATAATCTTTATTTTGTCTACTATGCATGCCAAAAATAATATTATTTTGTCTACTGTAAATCGAATTTTTTTGGAATACGTTTGACACAATACAAGTGCTTGCTTCTTTTAGACTTTGAATTCTACCACCATCCTAATAGGCTTAAGGGTACGTTGTGTTATTAGGATTCTAATTTTAATTTTAGAATGAAGTTATCAAAACTACTTTTAATCACCACATTTAGTTTTGCATTTTTGTAACCGTCATGACCAAATCAGTTTTATGTTAAAATGAACCCTTTTCAACTAGCATCGAGTATTTATCATTTTATGTCCTAAGACTTTTAGCTATTTTGTTTTATTCCCCACTAGGCTTGAATCCACAATTTGCATGTGCACTCTGTTCTTCATCAAAAGGCTAGGGAACTATAATGAATTCATTGATGTAGTTTTTGTTTCTATATTCTAACTATGCTGGGATGTTCATAAGATAAATGACTTTTTGTTTGCTAAAAAAGAAAATGTAAGTAGTGGTGTTGGTTTATGTGAGGACCCATTTAGCAAGATGGGCGTAAGTGCAGTAGAACGATAGAATTTAGCTTGGTTAAAAAACACAGATTCAAATTAATTGGAGATTTCTATGTTCATTAATTATTGTAATAAAGAAAGAATAAATTGACAATGTTTTTGCATGGAATGCGGTGACAATACCTAATGTGTGGCTATGGATTGTGACAAACTAAAACACATGGCTATTCAACTCGGTTTTACAACTAAATGCGATTGCATTTGGCAGGACCAATTGTTTTTGAAGGCTGCAGTATAATTTAGAACTGCATCACATTAGCACATATTTCCTTTGAATCATTTTCCTTTTATGTCATGATTTAATGGTAGAAAAATAATTTAACATCTCAAGAAGTATATTGCGTGTATGTTTGGTCAAAGTAAATCTTTAAAGTCTACAATTGCAATTGATGCATTTGGACATCTGTTTGATTCGAACACTGCTTTAATAAAACATGGTAAGAACTGTTGCTTTCTTCTACTCTATGCCTGTTACATTCTAGCTATAGTCAAACTAGATTAATGTTATATAGTGTTTATAAATTTAAATTCGTACTGCATTCGGCCTGTATGTAAATTTCAGTTTTCAAAGGTTTTTTTTCTTTATTTTACACATAAATCAGCTAATTTTTCAACTTTCAAACATCAGTTCATTTCTTACTTCCAGCTGGAGTGGAATGATGATTAGACATTTTGCTTACCATATAGAAGCAGTTTCGATAGAGTTTTTACCATCTATTTTCTTTGTACAAATTTGTCCTTTATATATGCAAATTGTATTATTTCGATTCAGGTCCATCATCAACCATTGTCATAATATTGACTTTTATGTGAACAAAAAATAATACATAACTCTCTTTATATAATATATTTATTTTTATTTTTATGTGATCTCACTTTTGTGCTTTGAATCATATCTCCTTTGCTATGTGCTCGAGTACAACAAATTGAAGTTTTAGCGTCCAAGTTCTGTAATTTAAATTTACAACCCATATTCAGCCTTTATTACTGAAAACAACACGTGGTCTGTGTTTTCCAACACAAAATCTATGTTTTTCAACACAAAATGTGTTTTTGGTTAACTTTTGATGAGTTAAGGTTTGATATATATCATATTTTGTATACATTAATCATCCATGGAATTCCAAGGATTATTCGAGTGACTCAATGGATAAAACTTAAACTTACCATTCATTTCTAAACTGTGCTTGGTGATTGTTTAAAGGATCTTCTTTAAACATTCATTTTAATGTTGACATAAAACTGTTTCATGATTTAATTAATGCTTTGCAACTGAAATTATATCTAACAAAGTTGAGTTGTTGTCAGCTGAACCGCTCATAAAACAAATACCTGTTTTATATCCAATAAACCCTTTCCTTTCATCGTTGATTTTTCTCTGTACTACTATATATCACGCGTCTCTGGAACCGTGTAGGATCATGTTATAACTTAGATTTGCCTCTAGAGTTGTATACGATCATGTTAAAATGCATGTATCTTCAATGACTTTCTTTATAATTTAATTGCTCTGTTACTCAAGATTATCATTTCACGTAAATATGCATATCAATTATTGCATGATATTTGCTTGCTCACACATTCGTTAAGTACCTAAGTTATCATCTGGTCGAAGACCAGTAGCAAAGTATTGTGCGTTTGAAAAACCCCAAAGCACCAATTACCCTTTTTAATTCTATTTTTCCCTCATCTGATAATTTGGAATTACAGGATTTCCCATTTCTCTTGATCCTTGCACTTCTCCTCAAACTAGCTGATAATCATATAATTCTGTGCAAGTTTATAACTAAAAACTGATACCGATGGACGATGACATTTACAAAATCTTAGGGTCTGTTTGGTATCATTTTGAGTTTTGTGTTTTCCATTTTCGACGTATATTAAAAATTATAAAAAAACGGAGAAGAAAATATAAAATTCTTAGTGATTACGACGATGGACGGACGTCGAACAGAATAAATTATTTTTCGTGCTTTCGTTTTTTAGGAATATGGAAAACAAAATAAATTTGTTTTCCTATTTGTAATGGTAATAATTTTAAACTATTTCTTCTACTTTTTCCTATTTTACAATATCCATCGAAAACGTGTAAAATGCAAAACTTAAAATGGAACTAAACAGACCCGTAGGTTGTGGATCTTGTAAGAAGAGCGGTTCCTCTTGCACTAACACCTGAAAACGACCCAAGAAGAGAAGAATTGAAACAACTAAAGAAAAAGGAAGAAATCGACTTGCTAGCTCATGAGCAAGTCCGTCGTGTACTCTGGTCTGGACTAGGGTTTTTGGTAGTTCAAATCAGTCTTTTCTTCAGTCTTACATTTTAGGATTTTTCTTGTGATGTCATGGAACCTATTGCATTTTTCGGTACTACAGCTGGTTATTGCTTGGGTATGCTTATTTTCTTTTCACTTCTAGAGATCCAACATATCAGGATTGAAGGAAGATGCTATTCCTATTGAGACAGAAGAAGCTGTGTCGGAAAAAAGGGTTTAATTTGGATAGGTACCTGGAGCTGTAGAATCATTGCAAGTGCCCTTTGATCGTGATGGAGAAAGGATACTGCGAATAATATATAATGAGAATAGGATGAAAAAATAATAATATTAAAATTGTGTGTATGTATGCTGGAATGTTATATGTAAGACTAGCGTTGTCCTTAAAAAGTTTATATTTTTGTTGTGCTTTTTGCCGTGTCAGTTAAGATGTCTGCATCTGCAAATGTGTTGCATAAAGTAATGAATGGCTTAGAGGAAGTTCTTCTAAGCATGCGTTTATCATTATGCATGCTGTAATCTAAAGATATCCTAAATTTCAAGTTGTGATGCATTATATACACAAGTAATTACAAATAAAAATTTATGTTTATCGTTTTATAAAAGAAGCTAGCTACTTTAAACATGTAATATCACACTAACAGTTGCACTAAAACAGGTATTTAAATATGTAACATCACCATCTACCTCAGGACTGATATTCTCTGTGTAGTATAAAATACAAATATGGGTTAACATTTATTATACTATATTTTTTCCAACTGTATATCAGCATATTTGTTCATATACTGTAATTTCAAGTCAATGAAACGTGCATTTATTCAGAAATAGATTATGTGTAGAAAAATAGGTCATATAGTTAATACCTTATGCATCATTATTGCTTTAATATTACTGGTGTGATCTTGAAGAGCAATCATGCATTTCTATTGTATGTATTGAAACCAATACGATCCATATAATAAGCCGTTATGTGCCAACAAAATGCGAATAATAGCATTCACTTATTATTTTATAAGTTTGATGCGGTCGGTTGGACATTTCCTACTATTAGTGCTAACTTGCATTCATTTGGTATGTATATTTTGTAGCTGTCTTTCAGCACGACCTACCAACTCTTAGCCTTCAAACGTTATGTTGTGCTGTTCCGAGCAAAGAAATATACAACTGGGTCTACATACCAAATTCATTGATTGAATACAGCATAACAATCAATTCCGACATCCAATGCATTTGTCAAACACCGCGATCATGAAATATACTATGCAAATTTAATTTACTTATAATGTGCAACTCCATGTGCAAAGCATAGGTTGACACTAGTTCTATATAATAAATGAGTCCAAAAAACTATCTTCTCCATACGATCGAATTAGAAATCGAAACTTTTTCCATTGCGTTCGTCATAGGGGTATAGCATTATAAACGCTTAGAGGCACGCCTCGATAGAAGGTCGAGATTTTGAGTTGCGAAATCAAGACAATTTGAATTTGAATTTAAATTTAAATATAAACAAGTATATATATTCTCTTTTCACATCAGAGCTTTCCACCACTTATTGCAATGTTACTGTAGCATTTTTGACACGCATGAGAAAATTTAAACACCTATCCTTCATTTTAATACGCGTCTTCATTTAAAATATAATAATAAAATAATGATAAAAAGATAAAGCCGAGCCTCCTTTTCTTTTCACTATGTTCAATCGAAAAAAAGAGAACTCAGATAATAATGGCCGCACTTCCCCTTTCTATTCAAAATCAGAAAGCCGAGCGCTCTCTTCCTCTCTCTCATTTCGAAATCAAACCCGGTTCAAAAATAAAATGGCGATGATGGAATCGCTTCGCGATTATTTTTTTAAAAGAAGGAAGCGCATTGTAGTGCTGGTGGGTGGCACGAACGTGAGCAAGCGCGTGAAGTTTCTATAGGGTTGGAGCATCTAGAATCGAGTAGCCGTTGGGTTTCCCTCGTGACTTAGGCACGTTAGGAGGGGGAAACGACCGGAGAGCGAAGTACTGTAGGATCGGTAAGGGCACGATTTGGTGGCATGAGCGGTGTTTGAGAGCGGCTCCATTGGGGAACGACGAACTGTCAAGGTGAGATCATGGTCCTAGCTACGGCCTGGACGGATGACGGATCGAACTGGGAATTTTCGTGCATTGCTTACTGAGGATGCAAGGCAGTAAGGTAGTTATTTCTTTTAATTATTGTAAGTGTAAGAAATCAGATTTATTTTTCCTACTGTAAATTTAAAAGTACGCTTGGAAAATTTTGTATCACCATTCAAATGGAATTTTGGTAATTAGTTGTTAGGGTGGAAACTTTAAACTTAAATGACTTATAATTAAATTACGATTGCATAATGAGGTGATGAGGAAGCTAATCATTTTTATTAAGTCGATTGATAGGTGAGTTAATTCGTTAATGGGTGGTTAATTTAAGTTCGGTAAGCAGTTGATTAAATTGTTTACTAAACTGATTTAATTTATTTTAGGCACTAAAAATAATCTATTAAAAGAAAATTAGTTTAAGTTAAATTTTTAGTTTAAAAATTTAAAATCATTTGTTAAGTAAATTATTAAGTGAGATTAATTGTTCGATTGTTCGAATATTAATAAAATCATCCAATGTTTATACAAGGTCGAAAATCGTGGAAACAAGTCGAGATTGAAATGGATTGCAAACAAAATCAAAAGTGAGTTGATCTTACTCATTTGGAATTCCATTTAAATTTAAATAGTTAAATTTAAATTATTGGTTGAATGATTGAATTGACTGGATATAATGTTATATATAATAGCTTTTGTGTGTGTGTGTGTGTGTGTGTGTGTATTGGAGTGATTGATTCCCGCATTATATAGCGGATAAGACCCTATGCGTCCCGCATAATAGCGGATGACCCTTTATACCGTGATATCCCACCTTGAAGCGGGATTGATATTTTAAATTGTTGTGCTAACATCCGTGGATGCAGGGAAACAGGTTGGAGGGATCCAACTGGATTTCTTTAATGTTTGAATTTATTTTGTAATCTGTGATATGATTTATCGATAATCTGTGATTGATTTTATTGGTAATTGAAACTATTGAATGCTATGGTTTAGCCGAATATATTTTGGTATTTAAGATATCAGAAGTGTAAAAAAATTGGATTTTTGGAAGGAAATTTAAGTAGAGAATTTCAAGTAAAATAATTTTAGAGAATTGGATAAATTAAAAGAAGGAATTTGGAAAAGGATAAAAGTTAATTTTTAAAATCCTATCGAATAAATTCCAAGTATGCAGAAAATGATTTTTAATAAATGGAAATAAATGGATTTTGAGAACTTAAGTAGTATTGTTTAAATATTGAAGAATTTATTTTAAATTCAGGATTTATAATGGTTTGGGAGAAATAAATGGAGAATTTTTAAAATTAAGTTTGAAATTAATATTTCAGATTTTAAGTAAGATTTTAAATCATAAATATAGAAGTGAATATGGAATTAGTGGTTTTAAAATAAATTGAGTAAGTAAAGGAATTTAATTTTAAATGGTGTAAATTTTGGAAATCAATTTGAAAATTGATTAGCGTTTGAAACTGTGTTTAAAAAAAATAGAATGAGAGTATTGAATTTATAAACTGGGTTTATAAAGTGAAATAAGATATCAGTGGATATTTGGAAGTATAAATTCACAGTGGGAATTTATAAAGGATGGGTAATTTGTTTTAAAAAATAAATAGTGGTTTTATTTTTAAAAGTGTGGGAAGGAAATTTATGGAATTGGGACGTAAATTAAATTGGAATAAATCGTGAAAGATTTATAAATTATTTGATGGCTATATTTAAATGGGAAGTGTATTTTCCTGAAAAACCAAGTATATTTTCAAAGAATGTTTTCAAACTATAAGTTAGAGTTTTTAAAGTGGCTTTAAAGAAATGTTTTTGATAGGAATTATTAATTAATAGTTTTAAAATTTTTAAAAGTAAATATCTATTAAGTTAATTATATAAGTAAATTATTTTAAAGGTTTAAATAGTATAATGATTTAAAAGATAATTATTAAATATTTATATTTTATAAAATAGTTTTATTTAAAGGAAGTTTGGCAAAAGTTTTTATTTTAAATTTGGTATAGAATTTCATAACTTTTATTTTTAAATTTGTTTGGCTTAAGTTTTACATGAGAAATAAGTATATATTTTTAATAAAGTGTTTTAAATAGTTTTATTTCAAGTGTTTTAAAATATATATTTTAAAATAAGTGTTTTAAATAGTTTTTATTTTAAGCGTTTTAAATATTTTTTATTTTAAAATGTTGTAAAGTATATTTTTTTTTGGACAAGGTGATTTAAATTATTTTAAAAATCTAAAATAATAAGGCTTGGCGATTTTCAGTGGAATAAAACAATTGGGTGGGAATTTTCTTCCGAGAGAGAAAAGTGATTTGAAAACTATTTTTCAAAGGGTTGAAGAGTGGAAATATATCTTGCAAAGATATTTTGAGATTAATGAATAATTTGGAAAAATATTTAATCTAATGGTTGTTGGTGAATGTTATTTGATAGTTGAATAACCGACTATCAATATTGGCTAATGCGCAAATCGTTTTGAAGAGACCGAGATTGGGATTAATTTATCGGAAACCACTTCGATGCGGTTTGAATGTTTCCGTGAGGAAGACAAGAGCTTGGAGTGGAGCAGTGAAGTGCAAGAGCTAATCGCTACTAATCCTGAGGGTGTTTCCAAAATGGATGTAGTAGGAGTTGTGCCTTCGGTTCCGTTCGAACCCGGAACGGACTTATATGGACAAATGCTTTCAGAACATCGTCAGAAGGACGGCGAGCATTCAAAGTTATGTGTGCTAAAAAGGTAACGCATAGCCTCAAGCCTCATCAACCGGGAATGGCTAAAACAGGGAAGGTGCACGCAAGGCTAAGTGGCTAGCAACCAATTATGGTAAGGTCATCCCTATCAAGAGGTCCCTTTTATTCGGCTGTATGGGCAGTTGCTGACCCCAACCGCCAGTTGATCTTATTCGGACTATCCAGTAAGGGGTAGCTCCGGTCTTGTGATGCAGGGGATCAGGGTAGATCCTCGGTACGGTGATCTAGACCACGTATTGTGACGGGCGGTACCCCAATAGCCCTGCCATTGATGGAAATCCATTCTCCCTACGTGCCCTTTACGATTTTGATTGTATAGCCTAACATTGCTGGAATTTAATAATGTAATAATTTTAGCTATTTGAATAAGCATTTGTATATAGACACTACTATAGTATCAAAGGATTTTATAAGAATTGTTTTGGTTATGTAAGGTAAAAACCCGGCATGTTTATTTGTGGTGGTCTTGTGAGATACCTTTGGTTTCAAAGGATTTTGTAAACTTTAATAATCCAATTGAGTGTGTTTTCTCACTCTGGTTTTCCAGACTGACCCGGATGTTATTAACTATAATTCTCGGGTCAGACCGAGTATTATAGAGTACAGATTTTGGATGGACGGTTGTGGAGCGCAGGAGAAGAGCTGGATAGCGAGGCATATTTCTGTAGATTTATATTTCCACTGTGCAGTTTAAGTTGTATATTCAATTTTGGACGACAAGATATTATAACTGTCCTGAATTGTTTGTTGATTTGTATTGTACTCTGATGATGTAATAATATACAAACAGATATAGTTCTTTTGTTTTAAAGATTAGTCACTTATCTATTATATATTGTTCCACAAAATTTGTGAGATTCTAATATTGTTTTCTATTTCTTCTTCTACCTCCTTCTTATTTAACCATAATGGTTCGATTTTCCTGCATTCGATTGTTCGAAAATTGATACACTGGGCGTATTGATGTCGATCTTTGGGCGTCGAAAAATCGGGTCGTTACAGAGAGCTACCTATGTATAGACATTAGCAGACTTCGTATCTAAATTCACTTCTTCAGACGACTATTTGAAGAGCAATGGAGAATCGATAAACTGATGGAAAATGTACATGGATGGAGCTTCCGATGATCGGTGTTCTAGCGTCGAAGTTGTGTTAATGACTCCTAAGGAGCAATCGATCTACTATTCCCTAAAATTTAACTTTCCTGCAAAAAATAACGAAGCTGAGTATGAAGCCTTGATCGCCAGGTTCAAACTTGCTAGAGTACTGGGAGTGGAAACTTTACATATCTTTCACGATTCTTGGTTAGTAGTATACCAAATCAGGGAAGATTATCTTGCTAGGTGCAGTGTCTTTCTCTTTATCTCATCCGGGTCCAAGAGCTAATAGCCGACTTTGAGTATTAAACCATTACACACATCCTCAGTGAACAAAATCAAAAACCGAGTTATTGGCCATGCTAGCCAATTCTGGGAATGTGTAACAAATATACTTTGTTCGGTTAAAATACTTAACACTCCAAGCATTGACAAATGGAGTTCGACTAGATCTTGGAGAAGGAGCCAAAAAAGGAGTCATGTCATAACACCCCACATTTTTCGATAATTAAATAATCAAATAATAACGAATAGTGAAAATAAACATATTTTGAATTTTCAGAATATGACCTCGAAACTTAAACCATTGTGTCCGCGGTGATTTTCTAATCAATTTCCAAATATAACTTGTCAAAGACCGAGTCACAACGAAGAAGTTACAAAAAGATCAAGAATATATATATATATATATATATATAGGTTGATCCACAACATCACAGGTCTATTGCCAGGTCGACCCGAAGTGAACATAGGTCCTCTTTAGAGTCGACCCGCATTATTACCTGGACGCAATCTCATCCAGGTACGTGCCAAACCAAATTAAATTGATTTTTATTCAATCTGAGCCATACATTGATGCGTCTGATGGTTCCAAACGACCCTGTGATGTGGTGGCTACAGGTTCATCCAAGAATCCAAAGGTCGGAGATCCCTAAGCCGCTCTATAAATAGGACCCTAGGCCTGGCTATTCTCCCACAATCAGATTTTCTCCCAATTGGTTTCAATACCTGAGGCTAAACCCTAAATAGAAAATATTTCCAAGGAGAAGATCTTCTTAATAAAATATTAGACACCTTAGAAGGGGATCCAGGAAGGCCATGGGGCAAAGCTAAGGACAAGCGAAGCCAAGGACGACTTGTGAGTGGGTTTAAATTATATATCTTTTACGGTTATGATATATTATCATTAGATTCCCTTTAATATTTTAATTCAGCATTTCTTTCAGTAATTAGTTCTGTTGAAAATTGTAAATTGTATATGAAAGCTTATATTTAATTATTATCTATATAGAAAAGGAAGATTATAATCCAATTAAATGTGAATAATATTAGGCTTGATAGTTAGAGAAAGGCATAAGCCTAGGAGTAAGAAATTTACAGTTATTTACATCTATTTTAAAGTTGAAATTTAGCCTATAAATGTTAGCTTCTTTTTATTCCTTTTTACACGAATAAAATAGTTAAAGAGAAGAATTCACAAACATGGACTAACATAGAAAAACACTACATTAACAGAAATTAGTTATAAAATATGAAAAATTGAAATAAAAAGAGAAAAATAGAAATTTACAATAAATTGTGCTAAAATGGGAAAAATAAACAAAACGGGGAAAATTTAATAACTTGATTGGGAAGTTAGTGAAGATTAGTTAGTTGGTTTAGAAAAGAGAATACATTCCTTAGTTTAATATTTAAAGGATAACAATAAACGTAATTGCAAGAATAAAAGTAAGAAAAAGAGAATTAGTGTAGAATAGAGACACTACTGTATTTTGCACTACCGAAAAAGTGAAGAAATAATAAAAGAAATATCTTGAAGTTACGGATTATTGTTTTAGCATTATTTAGTATTAAAACTAGGAAATGGATTTTTAGCACAGTTTTTGTAACCAACCAAATAGGATAGAACTACTTCCTAGGATATAAGAAAATAAAGTGAAGAATTAAAGGAAGTAAAGAAGAAATCAAGACAAGACTAGAAGCTATGTAACTAAATCTGCAATTACTGTGTAGATGGTAGAATAAAAGCAAAGTATGATCAATAAATTTATGATAGTCAGACGTAGTCCCGAACCAAGATTGTCGTATAATATAAGAGAATTAAGGAGAATTCAATGTCATAATAAAAGAAAAAAGATTAGAATAGAAAAGAGTCACTTGTAATTATATTTGTAATATATATAGATTATAAAAGAATATAGAAGTGACCATTGCAAGTAAAATTA
This sequence comes from Allium cepa, assembly GCA_030765085.1. NCBI lineage: Eukaryota > Viridiplantae > Streptophyta > Magnoliopsida > Asparagales > Amaryllidaceae > Allium > Allium cepa. The sequence goes on along the minus strand of CM060934.1, from coordinate 152,023,713 downwards.
TAATATAGGTTATAATCAAACAGAAAGAACGGAAAAGGCTTATTTTAAGACTTAGATTAAGCTAATAAGCAAATAGAGCAGAAATAACAGAAGAGGCTTATTTTAAAACTTACACTAAGTTAATAGACAAACATAGAAACAGGGCCCATACCAACCGCATTCCCTTTTAGTCAGGAACTAATGGTCTCACAATAGCTAGGTGAGGCTGGGACAAGCTTATGCTGATTAGGGTAAATAAGTAGCCAACAGAATAAGAAAATTAAACTAAACGCATAATAAAAGATTAGATGTAGGTCCAATAAAATAGTAAGAAACGTTGGAGTAGCCTAAAAGATGAAGAGCCTAACGAAGCAGTTCATCATAGACTTTAGCATAGAAGGAGCATGCCCAACTTAGTTAGTTTGGGGTTAAAAGGAAGTACGAGACTTCAACGGGACATGAGGGTACTCTAGGATGGCCCTTTGGGGTAGGCCTAACGAAACAATCCCCCAGAAGCAGGTCTGTAGGTGTTCCATCAAGAGAGTATGCCTTGGCTGCTTTTGCATGGCAGAACCATTTTAGGTGATTAAAATGGTTAATACTTGGAGTTGGATATTCGTATGACACTGTACTCTAACTTGCGAGTAAGTTGTAGTGGGCAGGACCCAATCGCATGCGGATATCGAGCCAGCATCAAACCAAGAAGCGAGTTCGGGAAAGACTTGAATTAAACCAAAAGGCCAGTGATTCTTGTTTGTAGTAGGGCACAACCACTAGCTCTTTAGAGATATTTCGATTAGTTGAGGGGTGGCTGCGTGGGGTCATAGCGACGACGAGAAAAGAGAAAGACCAAGTAGAATATCTATATTGTGGGCCTAACGAAGCTGTCCTTTACAGATATAGAAAATCCCAACCGAGTTCCGTACAAGTTACTTGTTAAGCGGGATTCAGGGAGTAGACATAACGATTATGTATAGTCCTCAAGTGGTACGCACTGGGTGGTACATTGTGGATGTCCGAGCATTAGTATAGGCTACTATGGACGCATTTTTATATTTTCATAGCAGATGATGGAACATCTGTATTGTAGGCCTCACGAAGCTGTCTTTTACAGATGTAGTCACAGAACGCTCTAGGAGCAAGACGATGGAGTCCTTTTCTAAAAGGATAGGGAAGGTACCATGGTAGTACCTAGGACCAATGCAGTCCCTAGGCATATAGCTACATATATATTAGTTATTAGGTTTTAATCTACTAGGGAGTAGATGGATATGATTCACGCATGAAGGCGAGAGTAGTATAAACCCAATAAACCTAATATAACAAAAAATGGAAATAAAACGGTATATGTAGAATTAAGCCTAGAAGTGTATAATTTGTTCATTCACCAGAACTTTAGTTCTGAACCCCTCCTCATAACATCCTAAAGGTTAGGTAGATGGCAGAGACTTTCCGGCTTTGAGACACTAGTTTAGAAAATGTTATTATATTGGTGAGTATTTGCTTACTATTATATTTTAGTCAGCTCTAATATAAGATACTTATGTGAGCTCTGATATATTTGTCTTTACCTATTTGCAGGATACCAGATACCTAAATCGAGCTTCAATGGGCTTGGATTTTAGCATTTTTGTGAAATATCCGGACCCACTAGAATTCGGGTTGTTGCATTTGGTATCAGAGCCGAGGTTTAGGGTTCCTAGGTAGATAATGAGTGAACGTATTTGTATTTTTGAATAAAAGATAAATATATTATGTACTAAAATCTAAGTAGCCCCCAATTATAGATTTTAACATATGGAAAGTTTTAGAAGGATGTTTGTGCATAGTTAGCTAGTTGGGTTTGGGATGACCCAAGGGTGTTGAGTCCTAAGTTGTTACCAATTTATAGTGTACAATAAGCTATGCTTTGAGAGAAGATTAGTATCCATAGGTTATAAGAAGTGGGAAATTTCCCTAGGTAGAGTAGGGAGATTATTTTTATTTTGGAAGGAATAAGAGATTTTAGTAAGAAGAAAATCCACTTTATGTCTAGCTCAATAAAATGAAACTTTTGGAATTGAAAAGGTTGAAAAATATAATTGTTAATATGTTTGAGGAAGTAAATGTTGGGTTTTTGAAAAAAAAGTGGTACGAAATTTTAATTGGTTTTTATATGATGTAAGTTTTGTTAAAAGTAATTTTTTTTGAAGAATTATAGATCATGTATAGCTCGCTAGTTTCTTTGTAGGTAAACAAAGATTTTAAATATGACAACCTAGAGTGTGTTAAGTATCGACAACTAGGTTACAACATTTATGATTGAATAAATGTTTTTGATAAAAATAGAGGAAGCATGATCTATGGCACTATTATTATAGTAGGTGACTCCCAAAGGAAATGTTTTTGCAAAGCATACAGATTTATTAATATTTATTTTAATTGAATCCATAAACTAGTATTTTTGGGTTGTAGTAACGGTGTTTTACGCAACATCGTTTTTGATCCAAATAAAAATATATTTTGAAGATAATTTCTAAGTGTAGAAATAAAGTGGTTTGTAAGCACACTTATTATTTAAATAAGTATATTAAAATGTTTCTAGTTATGAAAATATTAAAACAGTTTTGATAATGAGTTCTTTTGAAAAAAAAAAGATGCAAGTTAAATTACTAAATTTAGTAATAAGTATCTTTTATAAGTGAATATATATTAAACATACTTTAATCTATTGGACAGAAATGAATAATGATATAATTTCTATAAATCACAAACAAAAATGTTTTGTGCAAGTTATAGGGAATAATTGAAAGAGATGTACAAGGTATGGAAAGCACCATATTTTGTATAGCCTATTTCGATAAATTATAAAATAAGTTTCTTATAATTTCACATAACAAGAAATCCTCTTTTAAAGGATTCATAGATGGTTTTAGCATTAATGGTTTCTTATAAGAGAAAGTTGTTCTAATACATTAAGGTATGAAGCCATTTGGTGTAATAAGAAGTGCAGTAATTAGAGACGGTGTTAGTTAGAGAGTCTTAGTAGGAAAGCTAAGCAATGGAAATTTCATATTTTTTCATTGATTATGCGCATTGGTTGCTTGCCTTTGTAGAAAGTCCTCATTTGTAGTAAGTTACTCCTCCAAGGTTAGGTAATTGGAAGAGTAAGAAAGTTAAAGGAATTTTGATAAAATAATTGTTCTTATCTACTCAAGTTTTTGTAAATTTGAAAATCTACGAAAAGAAGATGTTTTGAAAACTTGAGAGGACACTTTTGGAAGTCAAGAAAAATGAAAAACATTTTAAGAACAAGAAAAGCATGTTTTAAAGAAAAATGGTTTGGTGAAAAAGTAAATAAGTTTTTGGAAGAGAAAAACTTAGTAAACAGTTAAATTTAAAAAGTCCAAAATATTTTTAAGGAAAGCTGTAAAGATCTATAAAGGAGAAGAGGAATAAGTTCTGAACTTGAATTTGTAAGTTTTCCTCTCTAGATTTGGGAACAATTTAAGTTCAAAGAGCTGTAAAGATGCAAGTTTAGAAAGATAGAATTTTAAGTAACCAAGTACCTTTGAATTTAATAGAAACTTCAAAGCAACACTTTTAAAGTCAAGAATTTTAGGATTTGATGTTTTAAAAATTTAGAAGCTTTAATTTTTGAATGAAATGATAAATACTAAACTAAATTTTAAATATGGAGTAGATAGGAATTATTTCCTAGGTGTGACGGGAAAAGTGTAAGGCTATAGCAGTGATTACTTTTAGTAGTAATAATAAAAGTTCCCGTAATGTGTATAGGACACTGGTGAAAACCTAAAAATGTTGCTTCATGTGTGTAGACTATAGAAGAATAGTAAAGTGATATTAGTAAGACAGTAAGACACACGTGATTGGGATAAATAGACCTTAGTTGGGGAAAAAGGAAAAGTAAAGGAAAAGAGAAAATTTCTCCAAGCTTAGTTGCCTTTAAGATAGAGACTACATAGATTAAAATCCTTGTTCATTGTAGTAAATGAGACTTGGTTATTCCATTTTGAGTTTGGAAAGGAAGAGATGAATAAATCATATTCATCGTGAATAATACATTATAAATTAGTAAAAAGTAATAGAAAGTAGGAGGAGCATATGAGTTACTTGGATTCCTAGAGTAGGACCTTTTTGTGTCAGAGTGGACATGGTCCTAGGCCTCCTAGCCCTAAAAGATAGCTGTGTTTAGCTGTTATCTTAAAGAAAAGTAAAAGCAGATAAAAGTAACCAAAAGGAAAACAACAAACTTAAAGAAAATAACAGAAACATTAATAGAAATAAATGAGAATTTCATAAGGAAATACATTTTTCCCATAAATTAAGCTTGGAAAAATTTTGAAAAGAAAAATTTTCTTATGTGAACTGTGCTTGGGATGGTAAAATAAAGATTTTTATAGAATGGTAACATAAGTTCCAAGTACAGAGAAAGAGGTGCGCAAAATTAAAAGGATAAATCTAGAGTTTTTCAATTTCTACCTTCATTTTGACATAAGAAATCGAGTTCGAAAAAATTATATTTTTCTGAAATTCGAATACTAAAAATAATGTGGTTGGATTTGGATATAAAATTCGTTGAACTACGCACCTATTCTGTAGGAGTGCGGGAAAAAATTGGATGAAAAATGTTTTGATTTTTCAAAAGGTTGCATTCATATAGAAATTGCAAGTATATTTAAGATGTGTGCATCGTATTTTAAAAAGGAGTTTTTAAAGAAGAGAAGCATTCATATAGGAGGTACCGCTTAGAGATTCGTATACATGCATATATTTCATCTTGAATGACACTCTGCACAAGTACATGGATGGTCGCAAAATTGGATGCACACATAATGGATGTGACTGATACGAGGAATTGCATAATTTTACCCTTGTCGAATTTCGGGGACGAATTTCCTAAAGGGCGGGAGAATGTAACACCCCGCATTTTTCGATAATTGAATAATCAAATAAGATGAATAGTGAAAATAAACATTTTTTGAAATTGTCAGAATATGGCCTCGAAACTTATACCATTGTGTCTGTGGCGATTTTCTGATCAATTTCCATACATGACTTGTCAAAATTCGAGTTAGGACAAAGAAGTTACAAAAAGAACAAGAAACACACACACACACACACACACACACACACACACACACACATGGATCGACCCACAACACGACTGGTCGACCGCCAGGTCGACCTGCATTATTACTTGGACACAATCTCTTCCAAGTACGTTCCGAACCAAATAAAATTTATTTTTATTCAATTTGAGCCATGCGTTGATGCATCTGATGGCTCCAAACGACCCTGTGACGTGGTGGATTTAGATTCAATCCAAGAATCCAATGGCCTGAGATCCCCAAGCTGCACTATAAATAGGAACCTAGGCCTATCTATTCTCTCACAATCAGATATTCTCCCAATTGGGTTCATAGCCTGAGCCTGAACCCTAAATAGAAAATATTTCTAAAGAGAAGATCTTCTTAATCACCTTAGAAGGGGCTCTAGGAAGGCCATGGAGCAAAGGTAAGGACAAGCGAAGCTAAGGACGACTTGTGAGTGGGTTTAAATTATATATCTTTTACGTTTATGATATACTGTCGTTAGATTCCCTTTAATATTTTGATACAGCATTTATTTCAGTAACTAGTTCTGTTGAAAACTGTAAATTGTATAAGAGAGCTTGTATTTAATTATTATTTATATAGAAAAGGAAGATAGTATTTCAATTAATATGAATAATATTAGGCTTGATAGTTAGAAAAAGGCATAAGCCTAAGAGTAAGAAATTTACAGTTATTTACATCTATTTTAAAGTTGAAATTTAGCCTGTAATGTTAGCTTCTTTTTATTCCTTTTTACGCGAATAAAATAGTTAAAGAGAGAATTCGCAAATATGGACTAAAATAGAAAAACACTAGATTTAAAGAAATTAGATGTAAAACAAGAACAACGGAAAAAAATAGAGAAATAGAAATTTACAGTAAATTGTGCTAAAATGGAAAAAATAAATAAAAGGAGAAAATTTAATAACTTGATTGGGAATTTAGTGATAGATTATTTGGTTGGTTTAGAAAAGAGAATACATTTCCATAGTTAATATTCAAAGGATAACGATAAGCGCAATTCCAAGAAATAGAAGAAAAAAAGGGAATTAGTGTAAAATAGAGACACTACTGTATTTTTCACTACCCAAAAAGTAAAGGAATAATAAAAGAAATATATTGCAGTTACGGATTATTATTTATGGCATTATTTAGTATTACAACTTGGAAATGAATTTTTTGCATAGTTTTCGTAACCAACCAAATAGGATAGAACTACTTCCTAGGATATAAGAAAATAAAGTGAAAAATTAAAGGAAGTAGAGAAGAAATCAAGATAAGGCTTGAAGCAATGTAACTAGATCTGCATTTACTGCGTAGATAGCAGAATAAAAGCGAATCAGTTGTTATGATCAGTAAATTTGTGACAGTTGGACATAGTCCAAACCAAGATTGTCGTATAATATAAGAGAATTAAAAAGAATTCAATGTCATAATAAAAGAAAACTGACTAGAATAGAAAAGAGACACTTGTAATTATATTTATAATATATATATATATATATATATATATATATATATATTATAGAAGAATATAGAAGTGACAATTGTAAGTAAAATTATAACATAGGTTATAATCACACAGAAAGAACAAAAAAGGCTTGTTCTAATAATAAGATTAAGTTAATAAGCAAATGGAGCAGAAATAAAAGAAGAGGCTTATTTTAAAACTTACACTAAGTTAATAAGCAAACATAGAAACATGGTCCATACCAACAACATTCCCTTTCAGTCAGGAGCCGATGGTCTCACAATAGCTAGGTGAGACTGGGACAAGCTTATGCTGATTAGGGTAATTAAGTAGACAACAGAATAAGAAAAGTAAACTAAGTGTATAATAAAAGATTAGATGTAGGGTCTAATGAAATAGTAAGATGCATTGGAGCAGCCTAAAGGTTGAAGTGCTTACCGAAGTAGTTCATCGTAGACTTCATCATAGAAGGAGCTCGTCCAACTTAGTTAGTTTGGGCTAGAAGGAAGTACTAGATTTCAACGGGACGTGAGGGTACTCTAGGATGTCCCTTTGGGGTAGGTCTAACGAAGCAGCCCCCCAGAGGCAGGTCTGTAAGTGTTCCATCAAGAGAGTATGCCTTGACTGCTTTTGCATGGTAGGACCATTAATTATAGGAAATCAAAGGGGTTGATGTTTGGAGTAGGATATTCGTATGACACCGTACTTTGACTTGCGAGTAGGTTTTAGTGGGTAGGATCCAAAAGAATAGTCGCATGCGGATATCAGGCCAGCATCAAACCAAAAGGCCAATGACTCTTTCACTATCAAGACATTGGATGAGGGGCACATGCAATTGGATGTTTAAATTGTTTGTAGTAGGGCACAACCACTTAGCTCTTTAGATGTCTTTCAATTAGTTAAGGGGTGGATGCGTAGGGCCATAGCCACGATGAGAAAAGAGGTAGACCAAGTAGAATATCTGTATTGTAAGCCTAACGAAGCAACCCTTTACAGATATAGAAAATCCTCGACCTAGTTTCATACAAGGTTGAACTTGTTAAGTAGGATTCATGGAGTAAATAGAATGATTACGTATTGTCCTCAAGTTACGCAATAGGTGGTACATTGTGGATGTCTGAGCATTATTATAGGCTAGTGCAGATGTAGTTTTACATTTTCATAGCAGACGAAGAACATCTGTATTGTAGGCCTCACGAAGCTGTCATTTATAGATGTAATCATAGAACGCTCTTGTAGCAAGATGATGGAGTCCTTTCGGAGGAGGATACGGAAGGTACTGTGGGTAGTACACAGGACCCTTGCGATTATTGAGCATATAGCTACACATATATATATATTAGTCATTAGGTTTTAATCTACTAGCGACTAGATGGATATGATTCATGCATGGAGGCGAGAGTAGTATAAACCCAATAAACCTAATATAACAGAAAATGAAACGGTATATGTAGAATTAAGACTAAAAGTGTATAATTTATCCATTCACTGGAACTTTAGTTCTCACCCCCTCCTCATAACATCCTATAGGTTAGATAGATGGCAGAGACTTTCCATCTTTGAGACACTGGTTTTGAAAGTATTATTATATTGGTGAGTACTTACTATTATATTTTAGCCAGTTCAGCTGTGAGATATTTATTTGAGCTATGATATATTTGTCTTTGCCTATTTACAGGATACCAGATACCCAACTCGGGCTTTAGTGGACTAGGATTTAAGCATTTTTGCGAAAAATCCAGACCCACTGGAATTTGGGTTGTTACACATGGATAACTCTTATCAAGAACAATCTACAATGGGAGATCTTTTCTAGATGGAGGAATGAAAAATGACAGGTCCTCCCCAAAGCTTCATATGGCATCATCCAAGAAGGAGTCATGTATAGAAAGGGTTTCCTCGTTCCCCTACTTCGGTGTATCGTCCATGATGAAATCAAACGAGTCTTGAGAGAATTCCATGAAGAAGAACGCGTCAATCACACCGAGGCCCCACCGATGAAAATTACTCAAATGGCCAGTCCATAGTCGTTTACCACTTGGGGTATTGAAATCATTGGCCTCTTGCCGATTCTAAAGGTGATGTGAAATACACCATCATATACGTTGATTACTTCACCAAATAGGCTGAAGCAGAACTTTTAACCACCATCGCGATGAAGAAAATATTATACTTCATTATCCAAAACATCATCTGTCGTTTTGGCCTTTCATGTACCATTATAACTAATAATGGAACCCAATTCGATAGTGCTAAATCTAAAGGCTTCTACCGTCGACATCATATTGAAAAGTGATTTGCGGTAGTTGCTCACCCTCAAGCAAATGGATAGGTTGAAGGTGTGAACAAAATGTTTGGAAAAGGCTAGAGGCAAGTGGGTGGATGAACTCCTAATAGCATTATGGGCTTATACATCCACCCACAAGTCCGTGACTAGCCATACTCCGTTCGCATTTGCTTACAGCTCCGAGATTGTCATCCCTTAGAACTTGAAATCCCCTCCCATTAAATGCCTTATTACATCCCCTAATTCATTATAAAATAATATATAAACAAGGAATTGGTGACTATTTGTGAGGGTACAAATGCATTCGAGGGCCAATGATAAGAACGTGTACCTGAACATGCACATGTATATTCATTCGATTTCTTAAAACTGAAAAAAATTGAATTTTCACCTGGAGTTATTAAAGAAAAGACTGGATCAGATAGCCAAAGCTTACTGGCCATGTAGAATCGGATACAGATAGCAACCAATTTAATATAATCCTGAATTTATACTATTGAAAATCGACCAAGCGTCATGACGATCAAAGAGGGATACAACAGTTGGGGAAGATAATTCAATGGAAGGATAGCGACTATTCAGGAAACTGGATGAATTTCTTTCCGATGACTCTAACTTACTTCAATTCAAAGCACGCCATGTAAGCAGCAAGACATACTTTAGGGTCAAATGTTATCCAGCGTTTTAACCTGGCTATATATGAACTGATTGGACAAGTTAGACTCGACTATCATCAAGGCCAGTAGCCCTGTGCGATGATTGTAGGTCCAAAAATCAAGCATGGATGATAATATGAATTAGAAGCATGAAAGCTCACTACTCCCCGACGATGGATCAGGTACGATCCATATTCAACACAATGGATCGTATCGCATCGATTCCACAACTCAATTTTGCAGCGATGATCAGTCAATAACTCAAAATCTACGCATGCTATCAACATGAAACTTGGAGTATAAGCTTACTACAACATGTGGAACACCCCATAAGGATCTAATTCCAATGGGAGAAAGTTGGAGGGATCGACATAACTCCGTCTGGAGGGATTGGTAGAAATCAGAATTCAAGCAACATTACTTCAAAGAAAATGCGATATCCCACAAACCGTATGTCGGAATTGCATGAAATTTGGGAAGCCAGTAGCTAACATCATGGGACACCCCTCGTAAGGATCACGACCCATTTTGACACAATAATAGGATCAGCACCAATATCTATTTTGGGCCCCCATGGGCTGGGAAATTTTTAGGTGGCCTCGTCTTGGTCTCCCGAACCTTCTGCCAAAATTTCAGCCCGACCCATGCATGTCTTCCCCTATATAGAAGCAGGCATGGAGTTAGTAAAGGGAACATTTTTTCTGCTAAAAATACTCTTCTATTTTTATTATTCGTTCTTGTACTAATGGATCTTAATTGATCCAATTCTTGTGATCATAATCATGTGCAAGATCAATGAAAATATGAAGTGAACGTAGGCTAAGACTGCTGGACTGCTATAAAAATATGTGTGTTCATTTATGATATTTGCTCTATTTTAGTTTCATTGTTCATTTAATTTTTACTAGATTCTATTGGTGTTGATGGCCATTTTTGGCGTTAACAAATAGTAGTATTAAAATGTCTAATTTATAGTTTTAAAAATAAGTATATAGTTTACCATCGAAAATGTCAATGTGTTCAGAATATAATTATAAATTCGTCCCATAAGTTGTGTTGGAAAATGGAGCTCATGTGCGGGAGTTATTCTAGTTTTCAATATTCGTGGATCAGACTATAATTTTATTAAAGTTGAGGATTTTTGAATAAAACTACCTTCTTCCTTATCCATACTTTGGTCGCCTTACCTATCTCCTTCACTTAATTTCTGCCACCTTCATATGCCATCAGGGTCAATGCCACTACCAACACAGTGACCGCCACAATGAGTGCTATCGACCAACATTATTAGATCCACCTTTGATGATGATTCCAAAATGCTAATTATTGCTGTCAATATTTAGCTTGCTACCGTCATCGCTATAATATACTAAAACCACCATCTGTGCTTTCACACAATTTTCTTTGTCAGAACACTCAATTAGACTTCAATATGGGTGTCATAACGATGGATCGTCGGAATGTAGTGACCATCATAGTCGGAGATGTGCACATTTAATTTAAGATAATTTAAATTTTAAATCAACTATAGTCCTGCCAGTCGATTATAGCTCGAACCATCAGGTCATCTTAGAGAGAAAATTTATCGAACTCAATGATAGAGTTGAGAGTCCACTATTAAGAAAAAATTTATTTTGAAGAGAGAAGATAATTTTATGTGTTTTAAATGAAGGCTTTATGGATCGACTTGTAACATCTGATGCTACAAAAATATCTCCTTAATACATTTCCATAATTTATTAATTATGTCTATCAACCCAGTAAAATAATAAATCAATTATATTACTAATATACTTATAATTTCAACTACCATACAATATCTATTATTTAATATATATTATTTTTGGCCAATATAAATAATTAAACAAATAGGAAATAATTATATATTTAATTAATTTTTCATGCCTTTGATATTATTAATAAAATAGTAAATAAATCAATATAAAAATTATATTAATTTCTCCATAGTAATTTTAACTTCTGAAAATCATTTCATTAAATTATTTTTGGTGGAAAGATTAGAGTTGCGGTTATATAACTCCTAAGTATTGATTCAACCCTTAGTAACGTCTAAGTAATTTTATTATTTAAGCATGTATGGACTTTGTTGAAACATAGTAGTGGACTAGAGTTTAGTTGCTTATGGATTATTCGAGTCAATTCCAATTTCTTATCTTTTAAAATGATAACCTGAAGCAACGATATATTGTGTACATTTTCTCCTCGTCGTCACTATATCACTTTAGTATCTCGAACTCGATTAATGGTCAAAATCCCCAAAATATATGTATTTAGTTCCAAAGTCCAATGTTAAAATCCATGGTTCAATCTATTTATATATATCAATTAACCAATTTACTTTAGCCAAAGACTTTGACTTTAAGTTGACTACCAATTATGGTAATACTAACTTCCTATTAGAAAGAGATGAATCGTCCCTTTAATAGCGTTTTACTAAAATTTGTTCAACTTATACCCAACTGTGACCTTAACATGATCATTATTGCCATCTGATTGATCATAACTAAAGTATAGTTTACACACTTAAGAATTATAGTTTTTCTATGTCAAAAGACTATCGGACATCACCACATGATATTTTCTATTTAAAGTTTAATCAGTAGAAGACTCTTGATGAGTTATTCTATAGTTGTTCCAAACAACTACGTTTATGTAACCCTAGGCAGTTCACGGTCAAGGATAATTCATCGACCATGACATGGAAAGCGTTATGTTGAATAGACTCAATCGATATATCAGTATTCCATTCTCAATATGAATTGATTAGGAATTGTAACAATATGTATTCTGAATGTCTAGGTATTTAAATGATTTATCTAAATATTAAAGTTAATTTAAGCAATAGCTCAAAAACACAACTTACGGATATGACTAAAGGGTTTGATAGTGCTTCCATTAGGTCAAGAATGTCATTTCAAGCATTTTGATTATAAATGTTGAAATGTTTGCGATTGCGGAATTTATGCTATATATTAGGAGTCAATTGATAAATGACCTAAAAATCAAACTTTTTTATACAAGTGAATCATGTCATGGGATTTTTTGATTGTGTTCAAAATGTCATTTTAAGTCTTTTGAGTATGAAATTCAATATATTTGGAGTTACAGATTTTGAACTTGGAACTAATGAGTTTCTTGAAAAAGGAGATAAGTGGGCTTTGACTTTTCAAAGCTAACCCATATCTATATAGTGCAAGCCTTTTCTCCTCTCTCTCTAATCCATTTAATATTTTCCCACATTAATTAAAAATTGCCTTAACTCTCTCTTAACCTAAAGGAATAGGTATGACAACATAAAATGTCATAATGCACAAAATGTCACAATAGAAAGCACATGATGCAAATATTAACATACACGAATGCTATTATGTAAATAACCGTTTCATGATGCAAAAAAGACCCATAAAGTGAACTATAAAACATATGAAATGATAGAGATATGAAATAAATCCACACCATCTTATTGTTATCATGAGGAGATAGCATGCGACGATGACCAGTGTGGGTAGTAGGATTAGACTTTGAGGTAATGCAAGCCCTGGGTCTAGTACCTTTAGCTAGTGTGGAAGTCCTAGGTCCTCCTACTAGACTAGTATATGCAGCATCCTCTAGATATGTGACCTTTGGCTTGTGCATGGAAATTGTGTTATAAAAAGTAAGAAATGGAGCATGGTTGCTACTTTGGCGGCTTAGTCCTACATCACTATGTTCGTTCCTGGTAGATCAACGCAAGGCATGTAAAAAATGCTCTATGATTCTTGATCTCTTCTTCTTATCCTTCAACTCTTCTTTATTTTTTTTGATTATTCATAATTTGTTCTTATTGATCAGACTACGATAGTGTGAAGTGATTGTACATTTGTGGGAATTATCTCTCTTTAGGCATCACCCTCATCATCTCTATATCATAATCATCCTCTTCTTTTATAGGATCAGGCTCTAGTGAACCATAGACTCTCCCTCACTATAGTTTAGATTTTTAAAACCACGTGTATTGGTTTTGATGATAACAACTGGATAATATTGGTACCAGTGATGTTTCAAGTTTGTGGATGACATAGTATGGGAAATACATAAAATTTATCAAGATATTTTGAAAGATAATCAAGTAGAGATGTAGTACATAAATAAGAGTAGGTTTCTAGGATAAGACCAGGTAGATCAAAGAGGATTCAAGGAGATCAAGAGGAATGACGTAAACCAAGGAGATCGATAAGATGAAGGAGATCAAGAGGAATAAAAGAGATTCAAAGGCAAGGCTAGGAGAACATAGGAGACTCAAGGAATAAAGACTGGAAGTGTACAGGACAATAGCCGGTCAGTTTTGTAGTATATCGAGTCGTAAAATTAATTGTTAAAAAACTCGTGATAATTCTTTGAATTCTCTATTTTATTCCCCAAAGTCATTTTTAAAATTTTCATTTTGGTTTTAAAGTTAAAAGAGTTAAGACAACTTCTATAAAGAAATTGTGCTTTTGAATTTGGATATGTCAACATATCCTTATGAGCATATCGATATACTTGTCGTTGGATGAAACTTTTCATTTGAAACAAACCGACACTTCTTTTTACCTTTCGCTAAAAGTCACTTCTCTTTATCTTCTACACTATGTCTTTGGAATATAAAACTTTAAAAGAATTCTTCATCATTTCTATCACTCTCTTCTATCTCAGATTTTGCATAAAAGTGCTATTGCTTATATACACTATACTTTGCAAATCCACCCTCTATCTACCTACTTCTTAATATATTTACAATCTACTAAAAAGTTAGAGAGTCTACTCTCCATTCTTTACTATTTTCTCTCTGTTCTAATCTCATTCCATAAATAAACCAAAGATATATTGCCATTGGAGGTTTATAGGAAGTTCTATAGAAAATTATTTGAAATTGTGATCGAAAGCTTCGATTTCTTATAGATATTACTCTATTATTTACAAAGGTGTACCTACCACCCATAGAAATTCAAAATTGTATAGATGATTTTGATCACCTATGAAAAGTTAAGAGGCCAGGTGTTCTTACCATCCATGGATGTGCTAGATGTTAGTTATGTCCTGCCACATGTGGAAAGTTAGGATTGGTGTTACTTGCCACTGTGAGAAGTTGCGGAATACAGATCTTAAGGCTAGGATTAACACTAGAGGGGGGGGGGGTGAATAGCGTTTTAAGGAAATACAAAATCTTTTTGAGTTTTTGTTAATGTTAACACAAAAGTATACAATATTCAGACACATATACGATCACAGAAACAAACACAGATGCGGAAATAAAGTAAAAGCAATAAAGGAAAGAACATACCAAATTTTATACTAGTTCGGAGTTACCCTACATCAAGTCCCGCACAAAAGTACGGATTTCGTTTCAAAAGAAATTGTACAATTATACCCTCGATTTCCAGGCCACGAGGTACACCATTCCAGATTCATAATCCTCTGGGTAGAGATACTTGATTTCATGGGCAACAAGTTCACCCAATTGATTTCCAAGGCTACAATCACACATTTACTTGATTGATTTCCAAGGCTACAATCACACCTTTACTTCGTTGATTTCCAAGGGTACAATCATACCTTTTCTCGCTAAATTGATTACAAAGAAGTATATAACTCTGAATAGCACCGAGATCTTGTTGAGATAGTGATAGAGAATCAAACCAGAAATAATCTAGTTAGATTCAATGTTGATTTGGCAGAGTAACGGTAAGAATGTGTATAAAGAAATATGGAAGAAGAAGAGGAGTGAAAACAAGAAAAATATGATTACAAATTCGTTCAAAACCACCCCTATTTATAGTAGAACAACAGTCATGTCCATTCGTGAAGGGATATGACAAATAAACACTTCTTTTGAAATTTAAATTTTGAAATCAACTGCTACCATGTCGACATGGGGTATTCGAGTATGTCGACATGCCAAAGGAAACTTTGGTGATTTTTTTTCTTTGAAAATAACTTCTCTCTTATATTAAAACTATTTTAAACTTTATAAATATACTTAACTATAGTTAAAATACATAAGTAAATATAGAGAAGAAATTTTTGGTATATATAAAATTTTACTATAATTTTATATTTAAATCTAAGTATAAATATTAAAAATTAAATATATTATTATTAAAAGATAGTTTAAAACCAAGGATAATTTGATTTTGAAAATAAAGATTATTTTGAGGCTAAAAGTATTAAAACCGGGATAGATATTTTTGATTCATTTAAAAGGAAGATTTTGAAAACATTTTGAAAACAAGATATAATTTTGTAAAACATTTTGAATAAAAGTTAGCGGATACAAAACAATGTTCCACTGGATTTTTCGTAGGTTCCATACTACTTAGAGTTCCATCCCTTTAACGGGATCGAAGTGGATTCCATTCCACGAATAAATTGGATTTTAAGATATCAGTGCTTTTCAAGGAGTTTTAACAAAATTCCTAATTAAATTACTTATCTTGAAATCTTGAACTCTTGATAATCTTGATACTCATGAGTCTTCAATCTTGATATCTTCAATCTTGAATCTTTATACTGTACAATCTTCATTCTTGGTACCTGCATGGTTAAATCCTGCATATACATATATATCTAAACTATAATTTTAGTATTTATATTTTATAATCTTATTCTAAGGTTGTTGTCATCAAAATCATTATCTCAAGGACTAACAATGTCCCCCATTTTGATGATGACAACCTTTGTTTATAAAATATTACTTCTATCCTAATAACTCCCCTAAAACTAATAACTTCCCCTTAATCTATGCCTAACTATCCTATTTTATACTTCTCCCCTTTGTCATCAAAAAAAAAAAAAAAAAAACTAACTCGAAACTATATAACTCCCCTTAATCTAATACTTTGTGATTATAATGATAGTGTTATCATAAATAATCAACACTTAATTCTAAAACTAAAATTTAGTCCTAAACTACTAACTTTCCTAAGAATCCATGATAATACTTATAATAATGAGAAATCAAATATAAGCACACAAATCATTTATTAATTATATTGTTATATGTACATTTGCATAGAGAACGTAGATAAAAACATACAACAATAAGAAAGAACGAAAATAAACTAATGCGTGTCCTTGAAAATGGAAGATCCATGAATCGAACAATTTGGATAGTGGAAACAGAAATTTCCACGTTGTTCGACAAGATTTCCATCTTTGTCAAAGCACACTTCGCCAATCCACATGACTTTGTCATCATCTTCAGCATGCTCTTCTTTCATGAGTGCTTCTTCTTCTTCTTCCTCGCTGTCCTCTTGCACTTGATCTCCTGAAGACTCTTCATCAATCAAGATCGGATTAGCGTGATTGTCCATTAGAAATTTTTGCAAATTTCAAAGGATTTTGCCTTACCGTTCTTGTTCTTTGTCCATTCTAAGTTGCACCACTTGAATTTCAGTCATTAGTTGCAGTGCACCCTTCAAAGAATCCTCTATTTTCGTTACTCGTGCAAGCGTAGTTCATTGAAACGGCCCAAAAGTAGGAGATAGGAACGAAAAGGTTGAATTTTTGTTTGATTTCGAAGAGGATGCCATAGTTTTATTGATTTCAGAAGTTAGAACAGAAAGGAAACAGAAGGAATGATAAAAATTTTGAAAGTAAGAAGAATATATAACCACTTATTTGAATTTTGGTGGGAAAATTTTCAAAAATAAAAAATCATTATATGTCGACATGGGTAGAGGGGGGATGTCGACATGGTGCTTGATATTTTTACTATTTGATTTATTTTGATTTAATTTTTAATTATACTTTGTTATTTATATTTTATATTTCAGTTATTGAACAAATACCTAATTCTCTTCTTAATTTAGTAAATATAGATTCATTTAAGGGTTTTGTTAAGATATCATCAATTTGATTTTCAGAATTGACATAATTGAGAGTAATTACTTCCTTACTTATATTATCTCTGAGAAAATGATGTCTGATATCAATATGTTTAGTTTGAGCATGATGAATAGTATTTTTGGATAAATTTATTGCACTAGTATTGTCACAATAAATTGGTGATTTTGAGATATTTAAACCAAAATCTTTTAAAGTTTTATTGCATATGTATTACTTGAGAACAGACTAAAGCAGCAAAAATATACTCTGCTTCGACTGTTGAAAAAGAAACCGTGTTTTGCTTTTTACTAAACTAGGAAATCGGATGATGCCCCAAAAAATGACAAGTTCCACTTGTACTTTTTCGGTCTGATTTCCAACCAGCATAATCAGCATCACAGTAAGATATTAAGTCAAAAGAATCATTTTTAGGATAAAATAAGCCATAATCAGAGGTGTGTTTAACATATCTTATGATACGTTTTACGGCTTTTAAGTGGGTCTCTTTAGGTTGGGATTGATATCTTGCACAGAGACAAACACTATGCATGATATCAGGTCTACTAGCAGTGATATAGAGTAGTGATCCAATCATTCCCCTATATAATTTTTGATCTACATCTTTCGAGAGATCTTCTTTACTTAGGTACTCATTGGTTGCCATGGGAGTGGGCTTTCCACCTACAATAGACAAACCAAATTTACTAACTAGGTCTTTCGCATATTTTTCTTGACTAATAAAGATACCATTATCTAATTGTTTTATTTGTAATCCTAGAAAGAAGTTTAATTCACCCATATGACTCATCATAAACTCTTTTGTCATTATTTCAGAAAATTCTCTATTCATTTCAAAATTAGTTGATCTAAAAATGATATCATCTACGTAGACTTGTACTAGTTGAATATCATTTTTACTTCTTTTAATAAAAAAAGTATTATCTACTTTACCAATTTCAAAATTTGATTGTAATAAGTAAGGTCTTAGTCTATCATACCATGCTCTAGGAGCTTGTTTTAGACCATATAGAGCTTTCTTAAGTTTGTAAACATGATTTGGTAATTTTTCATTTTCAAAAAGTGGTGGTTGTTCAACATATACTTCCTCTTTTACAAATCCATTTAAAATGGCACTTTTAACATCCATTTGATATAATTTGAAATTATTATGATTTGCGAAAGCAAGTAGAATCCTAATGGCCTCTAATCTTGCTACGGGAGCAAAGGTTTCATCAAAATCTATTCCTTCTTCTTGACAATAACCTCGAGCGACTAGCCGGGCTTTATTTCTACCAACCTCCCTAGTTCATTCATTTTATTTTTATAAACCCATTTAGTTCAAATTATAGTGTTATTTTCAGGTCTAGGAACAAGTTTCCAAACATCAGTTCTAGTGAATTAATTTAGTTCTTCTTGCATAACCAAAATCCATGAATCATCAGTTGATGCTTCTTTTGGATTTTTGTGTTCAATAGATGATATAAAGGCTACATTGCTCATTTTACTTAGTTGATTTTTAGTTTTAACAACAGATTGCATATCTCCTAGTATATTTTCTATAGGATGATCTTTTAAAAGTTTAGTCTTTTTATTAGGATGATTAATTTCATTATTAGTTTCAGTTGACTCTTGATTTTGAGTGATTAAATCCTCTTCATCATTTGTATCTTCAAAATTTTTGTGACTTTCATTGAATGAAACATGCATTGTTTCTTCGATGATGTTAGCTCTTAAATTAAACACTCTGTACGCTTTACTTCTATTAGAATATCCGATAAAGATACCCTTGTCGGATTTAGGATGAAATTTATATAAGTAATCTTTTGTATTTAAAATAAAACATTTACTTCCAAAAATTCTAAAATAAGATACCTTAGGTTTCTTTCTGTAAAGAAGTTCATAAGATGTCTTATCAGTTAAAGGTCTAATTAAAATTCTATTTAAAATATAACAGGCGGTAGCAACAACTTCTGCCCAAAAATACTTTGGTAATTACTATCTGAAAGCATAGTTCTCGCACTCTTGAATCATCCTATTTTTACGTTCTACTACCCCGTTTTGTTGTGGACTTCCTGGAAATGAAAAATTGTGAGTTATTCCCTTTTTATTGCAGAATTCCTCAAACTTTTCATTTTCAAATTTACCACCGTGATCACTATAGATGGTTATAATTTTTAGGGAAAGTTGATTTTGAATCCTTTTTGTAAAGTTCTTAAAACATTCAAAAGTATCACTTTTATGTTTCAAAAATGTTGTCCATGTAAATCTAGAATAATCATCTATAATTACAAAAACATATTTACTATGATTTATTGACAGAATTTGAGATGGACCAAATAAATCAAGGTGAAGTAATTCAAGAGGTTTTGAGGTTGAAATCATATCTTTTAATTTAAAGGAACTTTTTCTAAGTTTTCCTAATTGACATGCATCACATGGACTATCTACTTTAAAATTCATTTTAGGGAGACCCCTTACTAGATCATGTTTTGACAGTCTAGATATGAGTTTGAAATTCAAATGTCCAAATCTCTTATGCCAAATCCAAGGGTCACTTGTATTTGCCAATAGACATAAGTTATCATTTGAAACTTTCATACTAAGAATATAAATATTCTTTTTCCTAATTTCCTCAAATATTATGGTCGAATTATTATCTTCAATGTGACACTTATCTTTTTCAAATTTAATTTTATCATTTATTGAAAGTTGACTTATACCTAGCAGAATATGTTTCAGATTCTTAACTAGCAAAACATTAGTAATAATAGGAGTTTCAGAGTTACCGACTTTGCCGATGCCAATCACATATCCTCTTGAATTATCTCCAAAGTTAACCAGTCCTCCATCTTTGTATATTATATCATTCAGCATATCTGGATTGCCATTCATGTGTTTAGAGCATCCACTATCGAGTATCCATTTATTATTTCTGATCTGCACAATTTATCCATTGTGCATTGATTCCTCAACCCCCATAAAGCATGTTTCCAACACATCAAACAATCTTAGTAGACAACTTGAATTTGAATATTGATTATATGCAGACTCATGAGACAATGATGATCTGAATATTTCTAAACTAGTATTAACAAAATTTTAAACAAAGCTATTTTTTTTCAAAAATCAGATTATGAAACTTTGAAAACCTTGCTCTGATACCAAATGTGAGAAGTTGCGGAATACGGATCTTAAGGCTAGGATTAACACTAGAGGGGGGGGGGTTGAATAGTGTTTTGAGGAATTACTAAATCTTTTTGAGTTTTTGTTAATTTGAACACAAAAGTATACAATATTCAGACACAGATATGATCACAGAAAAAAACATAGATGTCGAAATAAAGTAAAAGCAATAAAGGAAAGAACACACCGGATTTTATACTAGTTCGGAGTTACCTTACATCCAGTCCCGTACACAAGCACATATTTCCTTTCAAAAGCGATTGTACAATTACACCCTCGATTTTAAGGCCACGAGGTACACCACTCCAGATTCACAATCCTCTGGGTAGAGATACTTGATTTCAGGGGCAACAAGTTCGCCAAATTGATTTCCAAGACTACAATCACACCTTTACTTGATTGATTTCCAAGGCCACAATCACACCTTTACTTGATTGATTTCCAAGGCTACGATCACACCTTTATTTGATTGATTTCCAAGGCTACAATCACACCTTTTCTCGCCAAATTGATTGCAAAGAAGTCTATAACTCTGAATAGCACCGAGATCTTGTTAAGATAGTGATAGAGAATCAAACCAGAAATGATCTAGTTAGATTCAATGTTGATTTCAGCAGAGTAATGGTAAGAATGTGTATAAAGAAATATGGAAGAAGAAGAGGAGTGAAAACCAGAAAAATATGATTACGAATTCGTTCAAAACCACCCCTATTTATAGTAGAACAACAGTCATGTCCATTCGTGAAGGGATATGACGAATAGACACTTATTTTGAAATTCAAATTTTGAAATCAACTGCTACCATGTCGACATGGGGTACTTGAGTATGTTGACATGCCAAAGGAAATTTTGATGATTTGTTTTTCTTTGAAAATAACTTCTATCTTATATTAAAACTATTTTAAACTTTATAAATATACTTAACTATAGTTAAAATACATAAGTAAATATAGAGAATAATATTTTTGTATATATAAAATTTTACTATAATTTTATGTTTAAATCTAAGTATAAATATTAAAAATTAAATATATTATTATTAAAAGATAGTTTAAAACCAAGGATAATTTGATTTTGAAAATAAAGATTATTTTGAGGCTAAAAGTATTAAAACAAGGACATATATTTTTGATTCTTTTAAAAGGAAGATTTTGAAAACAAGATATAATTTTGTAAAACATTTTGAATAAAAGTTAGAGGATACAAAACAATGTTCCACTAGATTTTTCGTAGGTTCCATCCTACTTAGGGTTCCATCCCTTTAACGGGCTCGAAGTGGATTCCATTCCACGAATAAATTGGATTTTAAGATGCCAGTGCTTTTTTAGGAGTTTTAACAAAATTCCTAATTAAATTACTTATCTTAAAATCTTGAACTATTGATAATCTTGATAATCATGAGTCTTCAATCTTGATAACTTCAGTCTTGAATCTCTATATTGTACAGTCTTCATTCTTGGTACCTACATGGTTAAATCCTACATATACATATACATCTAAACTATTGTGTTAGTATTTATATTTTATAATCTTATTCTAAGGTTGTTGTCATCAAAACCATCATCTCAAGGACTAACAACCACATGGTTCAAAGTCAAATTAGAAATGTTTGCTTGCCACCTATTGGAAGTTCAAGTTGGTAATAGTGAAATTCTGTAGGTGTATGGACTAGATGTAGGATTAGGAATTCGAACCAGTATGAAAATCTTAGTGTTTCCTCTTTGCTTTTATCATTTTTATTTACTACATCAATTATATTACTTTCTGTGATTCTGATTCTATATTATTAAATTTGGTTATCATAAAGTAAATTGATAGTTTAAAAACACTATTCACTTCATCTATTGTTAAATTAGCCTTAAGATCCATTCTGCACATTATCAATATAATGCATCGTGTACTCCACATTTGGTGTCAAGTGTTTTTTGTTTTCAAAACTTCATGAACTATGTTTTGAAAAGCTTAAATGGCTAGTAACACAAATATCCTATTTAACGCTTTTATTGAATGACAATCTCCTTCTAGGCCATCATGTTTTAATGATAGTAATTATGTTTATTCATCATGTAGCATGAAAATTTATTCATAGTCTAATGGTTTAAATATATGGAATATCACATAAATTAGGTACATTGAACCATGGACTAATTGGGCACAATAGTTTAATGATTAAAAGGCACAAACTGTTACTCCAAAAATTCATCTTTTGACTAAGTCAAAACCATTTTAAGCAAAGAACAAAGGAGAATAAGAAAGAAGAGCTACAACTAGACCTTTCGAAGGAGTCGAAGGGATGCTACCGCTTAGGTTTCAAAGATATAGGACCTTTCGAAGGTGTCGATGGGGTTACAAAATCATGAGTCATTAGGCTCTTACCTTCTTAAGGAGTCGAAAGCATTCTTTTGTCTTTAGTAGCTACCATTCGACTGGGTCATTCCATATGCATGATGGCCTTTCGAAGACAATGAGAACGACTATTTGTATATGTGCCAAACCTTTCGACACCAAAGGTTTCGCCTTCATTTCAACCATGCTAAGGTAAGCATTGTCCTGAATAACCCCTTCAAAGGCTATGGTAAGCCTTTCCAACTGGTCTAAACCAATGTGATCTAGGAGGGTTCTACATCAAATCAAATATAAGAGCTCAGATGTAACCAACATCGTCGAAACCTTTAGACAATGCATATAGACAGAGTCGTAAGCACTTACAAGGCAACACAAAGGAGAGAGGTGCAACCCTTCATTGCGACAAATACGAAGCATACTTGATCATTCAGCAGCCACCTTTCAACCAAGTTAGAAGCATCAAGGTCGAAAGGTGTTGATCCGCATCTATAAATTAGACCCAAGGGTTCACATTAAGGGGATCCAATTCTTCCATTCTAAACTTTAATTTGCTTAATCAAAAGTGTTATAAAGCCTAATTACTAAATTGATTTAGGGATTTGGAGAAATAATGTTTTCTTTAGCTTGTTGAAGGGAAGTTTCAAATATTTCAAATTATTTACTGTTTTTCTGGCTATTGGCAGGTTTAATCTTATATTTCAGGTGATGCCTATATCGAAAGGTCCCTGCCAACATAGTCGATACTTTGCAAATCTAAATAACTTTAGTTATATACTTCATACTGCCATCCCATGGTTTTCTACTTTTGAAACAGTCGAGACCAAGCCTTTATCCACCAAAACCTTTGATTAACACTAAGTGCCGAAAGATTTAGCTTTTGACATGGACGGAACCTTGTTCCAAGTTATTTCTTCTTGAGATGCCTGATCCAAACCAAAAGCATTTAAGCTTATTGCTTTATTCAGGTTTTAACACTTAAGCAACCTTGCTTTCAACAGGGTTGAAACCTCTGTCTTCGACTCTTGGATAAAGTCCTGGCCATATAACAACTAAGGTTTCGACAAGGTCAAAACCAATAAAGGAAAATCTTATAGAAGTAATTTCAACCATTTCGAAAGGTGAGCTTTCAAAGGAAATACTAATCCATCTCAATAGCATTGAAAGGTTTTCAAAGGAAGAAGTCGACCCTTTCGACCGAGTCGAAAGGTCAGTTTGAACAACTTCATACATCATCAATCAAATCGAAAGGAAATTCAAGGGAGATAGACTTTTCCCTCTTCTTTTAATCTACTCAAAGAATGAACCTTATTCCATAACTCAACCTTGGGGTGTTGACAAGATTTCTTATTAACATTTTGACGCAAGAAGGAGGGCTTGAACCTCCGACTTGGTTAAACACCCAACACTATTGTTCCCTAACCCCACTTTGGTCAAATCATGGCAAGAAGAATCATAAGATCTTAACAAGGATCGTCTGAGCCCCATGAGATAAGTTCCCCTCAAAATCATCAAAGATTCCAATCGAAATGAGAATCAAAAATTAAGGCTAGAAGCTTTGAGGATTATAGATAAGAAACAAGCAGAATCATATGTTCCTGAAAAATGGCGCTTAAACCCCTTTCATGTTGGTACTATCCCAATTTTTGCACTAGGAAAAAGAACAAATGGAAGTGACAATGTGTTCAATCAAATGAGAGGAACCATCCAATACTATTCCAAAGGCATAATATTTGAAGAAGAAATAATGGCTAATTGTAATGCCTTTGCAAATAAGTGGCAAAAATCAATTATAAAGAGAACACTTCCTTTACAAGAAGTATAAAGGGAGGCAAAAAGAAAAGCAATTGAAGAGCATGAAAACATAAGGCCAAGAAACAAAAAGTCAAAAATCCATCCCCAAGAATCAAGCTTCAAGTCTAAACTTCCAAAGGAGTGCAACACAACAACATCTATAAATAATGTCTACTTGCTTACAAAGGATGGGCTCAACTATTGACCATCACAGAAAAAGAAACCAAGCATGAAAGAAATTTGGAAGGATACTACTGTTACTACCATATGATGAATGACCATGAAACCAATCATTACAGAGCCCTGAAGGGGATGAGTATAAATTTCTTTCGACAAGGAAAGATCCATGAATCTGTAAAGGAAACGTAAGAAAAATCAATAAAGAGATACTTTGAGAAATTTACATGGTTGGCAGTGAAATGCTAGATGGAAACCACCAAAGATGGTAGTCTACCTAATATGGGAGAAAAGCCTCTGTCCGCGTCTAGTTGGCCAGGGCAGAGCACTTCCTAAAGGGAGGTCGGGTAAGCCTTTAGCCGTGCCATAAGATGGCTAGGTTAAAGCATCGAAAAAACCCTTGACCGCGCCTCTGGTCAGGTCAAGGCATCTCCTGAAGGGAGGACAAAGTAAGCCTTTATCCATGCCATAAGATAGCTAGGGTAAAGCACCGAACAAGCCCCTATCCATGTCGTAAAAGGGCTAGAGCAGGGTGATTCCTGGGAGGAGGTCTAGTAAGTCCATGGTTCAAGCCTTTAATATGAGCTAATTAAAAGCATCAAACAACAATGGACTAAGATGTACAGGCCCAAGAAGAAGCCTATCAAATAATGGACTAAGATGTCCAGGCCCAAGAAGAGGCCCATGAAATAATGGATTAAGACGTCCAAGCCCAAGAGGAAGCTCATTCAGCAATAGACTAAGATGTCCAAGCTCGAGAAACAACATATCCAATTATGGGCTACGACGTCCGAAATTAAGAGGAAACTAATCAAATTACTTCCTACAATACCAGAAGGGTTCGCACATCAAATGAGTAGAATAGAGCTTGGTTTCAGGACTTTTATTTCTAAACATGATCTATTGATACCTGAATCTGGGTTTTGGGTCGCTCATACCAGAATTTCATCTATTAATACCTGAATTAGGGTTTCGGGTCTCTTATATCTGAATTTCATCTATTTATACCCGAACCTAGATTTCAGGATATTCATTTCAAAACTTCACTAATTAATACTTGAATCTGGGTTTCAGGTCTCTATCATTCACAAAACATCTTTATCATACCCAAATCTAGGTTGCGAGGTATTACTTATCAATGTACTAATATGGGCTTGGAATTTCTATTATGGATCTCTATAATGGATTTCTATCACAAATGCCTGAATCTGGGTCAAAGAATACCCTCAAGGAGATCATTACTATATGTTTCCGCTAATGCCCAAATCTGGGTCTCGGATTTCTGTGGTTTCAAATCTCATTAATACCCAAGAATGCGTCAATGGGTTTCTACTACAGTTATTCAGATAATGATTTCAAGATTTAGCCCTGTATTAAATATTTCTTGAAGATTACATTCCAACATTTATACCCCTGTTTGAAGGTGTGATTTCCAATCTACCTGACTTGGACATTCCGACCAAATGGTTGGAGTTGAATTCTTAATTATTTCTCGTCAAGGTTGAAGATGAGATTTAGACATTTAATATAAACTACTTTTCATGCAATTAACATGATGATTTGCTAGTCTAAGAAAATGATATGCATAGATCGGTATGTCACTTTCAAGCTAACAACTAGAAATCTTGTTTGTTTTATAATTTTCAAGGAAATCAGCACAGAGAAATGAAAGATTCGGCGAGAACAAAAATAATGAATGAAGTATCAAAAAGCATTTCAGAAGTGAAATTACAGGAAAGGATTGCAAATAAGGTGATATTTACAAAATTTATATGATTTACATAAGTCATGAAATTATTTACACAACTATAAAGTTCTTCACATATATACAAATTAAGTTTATACATTTCAAAGACACAAATATCTTGTAAGTCTTGAGCAGCTTTGTTAAGATTCTTGGCGATTAGAAGATCAATTATGTGGCGAATTGCGGTGTAGAGAACTTATTTAAGTTTCTTTTCCTTCTTCCTAGCCATATCTGCATCGCGTCAATATTTGTCTTCAGAGCACGGTTGAAAGCTCTGTTTGCATCCCTAAGGGTCTTGTTGCCCCATTTCTAACTCTACAATTTGCGCTTCTGAAGGAAGTATTTATCGCGTTCGAGCTTTTGAACTTTAGCAGCATATTTGTTGATACTTTGAAAATACTTCGCTTTTTGTTGCTCATCATAATACTTAGATATTTCGAACTTAACTCTCCTACATCAATTACCCACAACATTCTCATCCAAGCCCGGGGGAGGGTTAATCATTGAGGGAAATTTTTAGCAGCAAGAGAATTCGACCTCATGGGTTTGAAGACCAAGGGAGTAGCGTGAGGAATCATCAAATCAAAACTTGAAATCTTATCTCCTATGATGAAATCACACTAAGCTTGGTTATCCTTCAATTTCAATTCTAAATCACTGATTTGTTGGATAAGCTCTGACATCTTATGATCGAAATCAATTGAAGGGTTAAACCTTATTTGTCGCTTCAGCAACGAGATCATTTCATCTTTACATTTAATATCATCCTTTAGATAGGCGATTTGATCTTTCTGAGTGCTAGCAATGATTTTTTGAACAAAGTATCTTTTTTTCCATTTCAATGCTTCTGCGTTGCCGCCGAAGCATTCCAATAAAATGTTATCGCTGAGTTCACTCCTTCCACTTGATTTTAACAGTTTCTCTCTAAGTGTAGCGATATATGATGGTAAATCAAGGGGGAGAGAAACTATCTAATAATTATAGCTCCTATTTAAGCAAAAAGAAATAAAACAAAGTTAAAATCAAGACGAAAATTCTCTTTATTATATAATAACATATTACAATTCAAACAATAACGAAGTTGAAAGATACAATAAACTATTAGTTTACATCTAAAGTTGAGAAACTACTTTTCTAACTTTATCTAATGAGTTAGCGAAAAGGGTAAATATTGAACCAAGAGGGATATTGACTCCTTCTGGAGTGATAACTGGTAGGCATTTTTTATGTCCCACTTCCCGACTGGAAGGCTATAACGACCACAAATTAATTTCGTATGAAATGTTCTAATTTCCTTAAGAAGTGTTTCCTTCTCATCACCAAGGAAGTTAAAGCAGAGACAAGGATATTCCAAGTAGAATTTTTATAGTTCTCTAAAAAAACAATATCCTGCCAATTTTGAAGATTTAAAATTGATGAATTTTCAAGATAAAACCTTCTTGGTTTAACATATTGGTTTAAGTGGTCTCTAGAAATAAGTCAACCTAGTGAATAATCACTCTGTGATAATATAATAAAATGAAGCTAAGCATAAAGAGCGAAACTAAAACAAATATTTAAAAATCAATACACCATTACATGTTTACAACTACTCATTTGGTTCATACAAAATAGACTAAGAAAACAACTCAGATACAAATTTTTTCTTATAGCAGTTAAGCTTTTCAGTGGGATATCCTGGGGAATCGATCTGACCCATAGTAAATTCCAACAAGCTCCATGGTGCAAGTCAGAACTAAATTCATCCAAGTATCTCTTTTGGAATTGTCTAAGGAGACCCCCACTAAATTCGCCTAAGTATGAAAAATCAATAATTGAATGTCTACAATAAGTCTTATATAAAAAGTTGATTAAAATGTTTCTTTCTTTGATCAACATCCAAAATAGGGTGATCAACTCCCGGTTCTCTTTAAAGAGAGCGCCATAGCGAAAGCGTGCTCTCTTTAGAAAAGGGGTAACTTTTTGGTGTTAAAAGATGCCAACAGCGGTGCACTTCTATCCAGTCTATGATATTTTTCTAAAATACACTGTGCTCGTTTATTTGGTTGTCTTGCTCCCTATATAACCTGTTTATTTCTACTTGTTTTCTCTCAAGTTTGGTTTTATAGGGGATGATAGATTTCTTCCTTCTAAAATAAATGATTTGCACTATTATTATCTTCGATCTGAAAGATATTTAAACAGAGAATCCCATACATGCGATATCGGGACAGAGGTTTGGGAAGCTTGCTCATTTTCTTTTATCTCTTCAACATAAACAGGAGCAGGCTCATCTTCTTTGGGAGTAGAAGGCCCTGTGAGAAATGCGGATTAAGGATCTTAAGGCTAGGATAAGCACTAGAGGTGGTGAATAGTGTTTTAGAGAATTGTTAAATCTTTTTGAGTTTTTGTTAATTTGAATACAAATGTATGCAATGTTCAGACATAGATATGATCACAGAATCAAACACAGATGCAAATATAAAGTAAAAGCAGTAAAGGAAAGAACACACCGGATTTTATACTGGTTTGGAGTTACCCTACATCCAGTTCCGCACACAAGTACAGATTTCCTTTCAAAAACAATCTTTACAATTACACCCTCGATTTCAAGGCAACGAGGTACACCCTCCAGATTCACAATCCTCTGGGTAGAGATACTTGATTTCTCGGGCAACAAGTTCACCCAATTGATTTCCAATGCTACTATCACACCTTATCGCGCTTGATTGATTTCCAAGGCCACAATCACACATTTTCTCGTTTAATTGATTACAAAGAAGCCTATAACTCTAAATAGCACTGAGAATCTTGTGGAGATAGTGATAGAGAATCAAACCAGAGATAATCTAGTTAGATTCAATGTTGATTTTGGTAGAGTAATGGTAGGAATATGTATAAGAAATGTGGAAGAAGAAGAGGAGTGAAAAACCAGAAAATCTGTGTTAAAATTCGTTGGAAACATCCCCTATTTATAGAAGAACAATAGCCATGTCCATTCGTGAAGAGATATGACGAATAGACACTTCTTTTGAAATTTAAATTTTGAAACCAACTGACACTATGTCGACATGGGTAGGTTGAGCATGTCGACATCCCAAAGGAATTTTTGGTGATTTGTTTTTCTTTGAAAATAACTTCTATTTTATATTAAAACTATTTTAAACTTTATAAATATACTTGTTTATAGTTAAAATACATAAGTAAATATATAGAATAATATATACAAAATTTTACTATAATTTTATATTTAAATCTAAGTATAAATATTTAAAAATTAAATATATTATTATTAAAGATAGTTAAAGCTATGGATAATTTGATTTTGAAATTAAAAATTATTTTGAGGCTAAAAGTATTTGAAATCAGGATAGATGTTTTTGATGCTTTTAAACGGAAGGTTTTGAAAACATTTCGAAAACAAGATATAATTTTGTAAAAATAATTTTGAATAAAAATTAGCGGATACAAAACAATGTTCCACTAGATTTTTCGTAGGTTCCATCCTACTTAGGGTTCCATCCCTTTAACAGGCTCGAAGTGGATTCCATTCCATGAATAAATTGGATTTTAAGATGCCAGTGCTTTTCTAGGAGTTTTAACAAAATTCCTCTTAAATTAAAAGAAAAATTACTTGAACTCTTGAACTCTCGATAATCTTGATACTCATGAGTCTTCAATCTTGATATCTTGAATCTCTATACTGTACAGTCTTCATTTTTGGTACCTACATGGTTAAATCCTGCATATATATATATATATATCTAAACTTATACTGTTAGTATTTATATTTTATAATCTATTCTAAGGTTGTTGTCATCAAAACCATCATCTCAAGGACTAACAGGCCCGACAGATTCAGGCGGAACATCTTTTCGAGGAGATGGCTCTTTTTCAGGAACTTTAGCATTATCATTGCCATCCTTCTAAGAAGTTCCGAAATGGTCCCCTTTATCACCTGAACCTTTGCCAACATCAAGGTTATCGTCATAATCATCATCATTATTGTCATCGTTGTCATCACCATCATCATCGCCCTCCTCCTTGACAACAACATCCTTGTCCCCTTCGTCATCAGAGTCATATTCAATTTCAAAAGATGGGACATCCCAAGAATTTTTTTTGGAGGCGTCGATTTTCTCCTCTACTACGCTTCAACCCCTGCTTCATTTGATTGATCTTGCCCATTACTCTATCAACAAGGGTAGAGTCAAGCAAGGGAAGGCTTAGATCAGGGCATTTCTTAAAATTATCAGTATAGGCGAGCATTAGGGCTTCTTCATAAGAATTCAGCATGATCTCCACGAGAGTCGTGTTAAGAAATTGAAATGCTCGCTGCTTGGCGTCAGAAATGGTATTGACAGCAAGTTTCAGTGTAACCCTGTTTTTCTTTAACTTCTCCTTTAAAAAGCATTTTTCACAACCATGTAGGCTTCTCCTCGTCGGATTCTTTTAAGGTTAGATCCATGGAAAAATTTTCATCCGTAAGGAGTTGACGAGCCCTTCTTTCTTCTAGGAGATCATATTCTGTCTGGGCAAGAGAAGCTTTTAATTATTCCAATTCAGAGGTCGCTTCATCTTTTACCACAAACAAGACATTTGATTCTTAAGAGTAGAGATTTCCTCTTGGAACTTGGAGGATTCAATGGAAGACTTGGATGTATGCTCATGAAGAGTTAACCAATTCTTAGAAATCTGAAAGAGAAAAAGTGCAATGCAAGTTAGAAATTTAGAGAAAACCAGAATGACAAAGTTAATTGAAGTGAACTCACCAAGAATTATTGCTCGATCAAAGAGAGGTAATGCCCCGCCAAATCAGGACATTGGAAGGTGGATGAATGGAGATGAAGGACTCCGAGTTTAGGATAGAATGGGATATCTCTTTGAAATTGACAAAAGGAGAAGAAGATATTGGCTTCGAAGGAGTGTGCTTTAAAGTGGGGTCATCTCAAAAGCCAGTTGCATTTTTGCGAGAGCAATCGAAGAGTCAGAAACGGAAATGCATGAAAGCAGATCAATGGCAGAAGGAGTCTGCTCTAGTTTTTCTTTAGTAGCTTCTACGATCGGGCTCTCTGGAGCTACATCAAAAGAAGAACAATTCTCCTACTCTATTCAATAATTTTAGCAATCTTCTTAGGAGGTTCCACTTCAGTTGGTGCCAATAATTTCCTTTCTATGGCCTTCTTAGTTTTGGCAAAGGATTGGATGATAGATAGCGCTCCAGGAGTTGTAGGAAGGGAAGCAACACCATTAAAGGCACTGTAACCTAAGAAGAAGCTGTAAAGGACCCAAATAGATTAAAAGTTAGAAAGATAATTTGGAAAGCAACTGGGATAGAAAGTAAGTATTGTGCTTGTAACTTACCAAAGCGATCTGAGAAAATAGGCGGCACAGGGGAAAAATGTTCAAAATCTCCCAAGGACAAGAAGCGTTTTCCCTTGGATGTATGCTGGATCAAAGGGGGTAGTCCCAAAACCCTTTGACCAGAGGGAAGAAGAGAATGCTTTCTCAAGTTCAAAGGGACCAGCAGCTTCACTCGATTTCCTATCTTAATAGTAGCTGCGATTAAAGACTCCAGCGTTCTTCTATCATCTTCATTAATTTCTTTGACAGGAAAACCTAATATAAGATAAAGATTAAACAAGAGAAGTAGCAAGATAGAAGGAGGATAATTAAAATTTGATCTCACAAGGAGTAGAGAAGATCCCACTGATGATTGGGAAACATCTAGCAAAGGAAAATTAGTTTTCCCAGTCTTCGAACTTGTTAACCCCATCTGATATCAGTTTCTTTGGGGGGTTGTCTTGGAAAATATGATGATTCAGAGTGATGAGTTTAATTAGTTGAGTTAAGTAGTTTAGAAATTCCGTGTTTAAGGAGGGAAGCCTAGACTCTAGCACCATAAATTCAAGAGATAAGTGATAAGTGTAGACATTTGGGGATAGTTGGATTGGAGCAACCCCAAGGTGATAAAGAAATCTGGACAAGAATTTGGGAAAAGGCAGAAATCCTCTATGCCATATGTGGACGACAATGTAAGCGAATAATCCTTCAGGAGGGTTGTTGATGGTATATGTTTCCCTAGGTGGAATAGCTTCTACATGAGTAATTCCTAAGTCTTCGAGGATGTCATTGACTTCATCCTATGAAGATATCGAGGAATGCTTTGAAATGGCATCAAGTTTCTTTGGAGAGCTCATGATTTTGCCAAGTGAAAACATTTCGGTTGGCATTTTCAAGTTTATTATGAATGTAGTATTCTTTCAAGATTAGTAAAAAAACCTACTTAAATAACTTAAGAAATAACCAAACATGAAACTTTAAAATTTTGAAATAAAATTTTAAGTTAAAGGTCAAAGATATTGGGTTTCGACAGAGTTAAAAGGAAAAGGACATCAACACTTAGCAAATACCTCTCGACAGTGTCAAAAGCCTAATAAGAGTATCCATCGAGCTTTCGACAGAGTTTAAAGGGAAAGAAAGTTAACATTTAGCCACAACCTTTCGGCAGTGTCGGAAGCATAAATATGAACAATCATTGGGCTTTCGATGGGGTTGAAAGAAAAGATGAGAATGCACAGTAACACTTTTCAACTATGTTAAAAGCTTCACAGAAACCAAGTTGTTAAAAGGAAATAGTTAAAGTTAGCTTAAAAACTTGAACGAAAATATACACTACAAACATTTCACAAACAAAATATCAAAACCATACAACACTGTCGAAACCTACGACTTAAGTTTTCTTTGGATATTGTCGAAACCTTGTACACCCATCAAGTCGAAAGGTCCTAGGATAAGTTTGTATGAACCAAGAACGTTTCGACAGTACTAAGGAAAGTTGATTGTAGAAGGTTCTGACTGTGTCATTATAAAAAGGGGAAGAAGGAGCATTAATGTTCCGTAAGCATACTAGAGAAAATGGATTGCAATCGGCACAAAAGGTTTCGACCAAGTCAAAACATTTTTCTTTTGAGAGGGGTGACTACACTGTACTTAACTACATGGCCTCTTGACAAGGTTGATTAAATTCGCGCTACAACACCTTTCAACCCCATTGAAAGGGGCTAAGGAAGCAAACAATTGTTGTCGCCCCAATCCCTTTCGAAGGGGTAGAAAGGTCATTTGTGGCACCAATTTTTCATCCGTACACTTGAAACCTCAAGGCGAAGAAAACATATGCTTCTGTCTTCCCCAAACCCTATTGTAATCTAGGGTTTCAAACTTCTTATTAAACAAATGAATTAATCCATTAAGAAAATGGGTTTCAACAGGAATCAACCTTCGTCGATTTAAAAAAAATATCATTAGACCATAAATCTAGATTTTCTAAAGAAGTGTAGAAATCGTACATATCGAAATAAAAATCCAAAACGAGAAGCAAGTTTTATCGATTCATGAAACCGAATTGAAATTTTTTTCACTATACTAAATCAAACCTACTCTCAAGAAATGTTTCAAAGTTGAATCTCGATTTTGAGATATGGAAAATCAAAGTTCAGCTAAAACATGAAAAACAAAGAAGAGAAATTATAAAAACAGAAAAAATCTTGAACTTAGGTCTAGGTTTGATTAGACTTTGATCCAGGAAGAAGAAAATTTGAGAATTTTTAGAGTTCTTTTACTCGTACTTGAATTTTTGTTTGCAGAAAAGTGAAGAAGGATGAAGAAGAAAAACGTACTTTATAAGAAAAGTCACCAAGAATCATCAACCGCTAGATAAAATTTGAATGGACGGCCTAGATTCATGTGAGAAGGCCAAGAGGAGGGAAGGTTCTCGTTTTCCAGAAAATTGACTAGGAAAGTCAAGTGCATCTCTTTGCGGGGGGAGGGGGGGGGATGTTAATCTAAAAATTCATCTTTTGACTAGGTCGAAACTATTTTAAGCAAGGAAAAAAGGGGAACAAGAAAGAAGAATTTCAGCTAGACCTTTCGAAGGAGTCGAAGAGATGCTACCGCCTAGATTTCAAAGCTATAGGATCTTTCGAAGGTGTCAAAGGGTTTCCACAATCATGATTCATTGGGTTCTTATCTTCTGAAGGAGTCGAAGGCACATTTCCCCCTTCAGTAGCTACCGTTCGATTGGGTCATTCCATATGCATGATGACCTTTCACTTGAGTCAAAGCAGCACCTTTTGAAGACAGTGAGAATAGCTATTTGCATACACGCCAAACCTTTCGACACCAAAGGTTTTGCCTACATTTCAACCATGCTAAGGCAAGCATTGTCCTGAACAACCCCTTCGAAGGCTATGGTAAGCCTTTTGAACCGGTTGAAACCAATGTGATCCAGGAGGGTTCCGCATCAAATAAAAAATAAGAGCTCAGATACCACCAAAATCGTCAAAACCTTTAGGCAATGCCTATCAACATAGTTGGAAGCACTTACAAGGCAATACAGAGAAGAGAGGCGCAACCCTTCCTTTCGACAAAGCCGAAGCATATTTGAGTCATTCAGTAGCCACCTTTCGACCAAGTCGGAAGCATCAGGGTCGAAAGATGCTAACCAACATCTATAAATAAGACCTAAGGAGTCACGTTTAGGGGATCCGATTCTTCCATTCTAAACTTGTATTTGCTTAATCAAAAGTGTTTTAAACCCTAACTACTAAATTGACTTGGGGATTTTAAGAAATAGAGTCTTCTTTAGCTTGTTGAAGGGAAGTTTCAAATATTTAAAATTACTTACTATTTTTCAGGCTATTGTCAGGTTTAATCATATATTTCAGGTGACGCATACATCGAAAGGTCCCTGCTGACATAGTCGAAAGCCTGCAAATCTAAATAACTTCAGTTATATACTTCATGCTGCCTTCCCTTGATTTTCTGCTTTCGACACAGTCGAGACTAAGCCTGTATCCACCAAAACCTTTGATTAACATTAAGTGCCAAAAGGTTTAGCTTTCGACATGGACGACACCTGTTCTAAGTTATTTCTACATGAAATACCTAATCCAAATCAGAAGCAATTAAGCATATTGCTTTCGACAAGGTCGAAACCCCAACCCCTGATTCCTAATTCAAGTTTTAACACCTAAGCAACCTTGCTTTCAACAGGGTCGAAATCTCCATCTCCAACTCTTGGATAAACTCCTAGAAATATAACAACTAAGGTTTCGACAAGGTCAAAACCAACAATGGAAAATCTTATCAAAGGAATTTCAACCGTTTCGAAAGGTGAGATTTTGAAGGAAATACCAATCCATCTCAATAGAATCAAAAGGTTTTCAAAGGAAGAAACCAACCCTTTTGACTGAGTCGAAAGGTCAGTTTGAACAACTTCACACATCATCAATCAACTCGAAGGAAATTCAAGGGAGATAGAATTTTCCCTTTTCTTTTCACCTACTCAAAGAATAAACATTATTCCATAACTCAACTTTGGGGTGTTGACAAGATTTCTTGTTAACACAAACACTTAACGATTCAAAAGAAATAAATATTTTATTTTGTGTCCTATATAAAAATGAGTTCAATAAAGGGTTTGTATGCAAAATTTCATATATAGTTTGGAATAAGTCATAAATGAAGGCACTAAGAAAGTTAAATAAACCAAGATTTTATGTTAACTAATCGGGTTCATTTAACAAGTCTATTTCTAAAATATGTTTCAGATTCCAAGATATATTGGATGCTTTAATTTCACCAGGTAAAAATTTTACCGAGGAAGATCGGATCCATAAGATTTCAAATTCGAATCAAAAGACTTCAGTGATAAAAGAGACTAAGAAGATAAGTTTTAGGAAATTATAAGAGTTAGTAGGTAATTTAATATTATATGAAGTTCATTTGTATAGAAAAAAGGAAAGGCAGACAAATGAAAAGAAGTCGCTCGTTATCAACACTATAATCGATGAATAAGGATCAGACAATGCTAAGAAAGAGATATCATTTATGGCAACGAATTTCCAAAGATTTCTAAAGTATAGAAAAGGAAAAGAATTCAGAAGGATGGACAACAATAGTAACAATAACAACTTCAGAAGTTTCGTAAAATATTTAGAATGCGACATGGTTGGACATCTTAGAAGGGACTGCACAACGCTGAAGAAATCAAAGGATTCACCAAACACAAATTCTATTAAAAAGAGGTAAAGAGCGCTTACAGAAACTTAGGATGATTTCGACACCACTTCAAGCATCACAAGTTCAGATTAATGACGACCCACCTTTCTGACCATTAGGGATGACGCTTAAAACCACCATGGTATTCACTTGCCGTTGCCCAAGCGTTCGGAAGACAAGTTGTATTAGGGTAAAATAAAGAACAGAAGATAGAATAGATAAACCTCACATTGGAATGATTACATATAATATAAAATGATATAGTATAAAAGGTGACTCCTTATAAGGAGTTATCAGAGTTATAAAAAAATACTACATCTAATAGATTGATAGCTATACATTCTAACTTTTCATTTTTAAGATACAAAATACATCGACATAATCTACAACATAAATAAGTACTAGATAACTAAGGAGCCTCCTACTTACCCATTATCTTCAAAGAGATCCAAAAAACCTGCTATTCTCCGACTACTCAATAATAATTAAGTACCCGAGAGTTAGGGAAAATAAACAATTTGGGTAAGACAAAATGTCTGGTATCAGTAAAACTGAAACAAATTGGGTGCATTTAAACAATAACATGTGGAATCATGCTGCTAATGCGTAACGAATTTTCTCCCACATAAACAACAACCAAACATAACAAAATTGGAAATAAATAATAGGTAACACATCCAAACATAAATGATGGGCATAAGTAGTATAACATTCAGACTTTAAAGAATGGAAATAGTCTGAATAAAAATCCAAACTGGAAAGAATGGATAAAACAAGACAATAGTTCAAACTTGATAGAATGGACTAAACACGATAATAGTTCAAACTCAATAGAATGGAAAAAACCAATAGTTGAACACCGCGAAGAGTGGTTGACTCTTCCCATTGTAATTAAAGTAAACAAATTCAAAGGTTCGAATCAAATAAGGAAAATCTCCAACAATGACTAGGAGGATGCGCCTCCTTACCAAAAGTATACTTCTAGAAATATACTTAAGAGCTCTGATAGCTCTCGAAAACCTCCAAGCCGGACCCCGCCAACTGTTACCGAGTATCCGAGTATTTAACTTTTGAATGCGGAAAACCAAATCCAATATAGAGTTGATGTGAGAATACCCGAATGGGAGCAACCCCACATAGCTTGGCCACCACTTGCTCTTCGTTTTTTTCATTTCAAACAAAGGATATCAAAAATCAATGGATCAACACATTGTCTTAGAATAACGATAATAAAAATTTAAGGTAAACGATAGCTGAGAAACCAACTATCGAGGATATAAAACGATCGTATATGGAAATTTAGTCTTGTATACATATCGCCACTCATTGAATTCCAACTTGTACTATTTCTTTGTAAACAATATTACTGGACAAGTCAAGGTAGTGTTACCTCAAAGTCATGTCTCACAATTATTCTTAACTTTCAAAATAGCGACAAATCTACTTCTTTGACGTCCAATGCTAAGTATACAAATAAATCGTTCCGATATAAGTGAATCGTTGCACAATAATTCTTTTTCATAAATTAATAAAACCTTTTCTTTTAAAAACCCAAATTCGTGCTTGGCCTCACATTACAAGTATTAGTTTTAAAACAATTTGTTAGAAGAGTTTGCAAACTTCAAAACTTCAATTTAAAAAGATTTATTAACTTAAAACATCATTATTACATTGAATAATCAACTTTAAACCTCATCACACAATTTGATTTTGAACTTCTAATGTCTTTCAATAATAAAAAGGGTAAACCACGTTAAACCTTATTAATTCAATTAATTATTAAAATATAATTAATTAAATAAATAAATAAATATAATTATTTAAATGAATAACCAAGTCAAAACATCCTCTTTACTTTGATAAATTCACTTTGAAACTTCATAAATTAAGTTGATTAATCAACTCAAATAACATTTAATTAAAAAGGGTAAATCATCACTAAAACATCATTAATTCAATTAATTAATAAATTTAAATATAATTAATTAAATTAATTAATTAATTAATTAATTCTCATTATTTAAAAATGATTTATTAATTATAAACATCAATAAAGGAAAATTAATTAGAGTTAAGACAACTTGATAAATTTTAAAAATCATTTACTAAAATGATATATTAATTTAAAAACGTCATTAGCAAATTCATTAATTAACTTTAATTCATCATTACTAAATGATTAATTATCCTTAAACATCAATAAATAAATTGATTAATTTAATTTAAACATTATTAAATAATATGATTAAATAATTTAAACAATCATTATCTAGGTAATTAATTAAATTTGAAACACACCATTAACTAAGTTAATAGTTAACCTTAATCCTTATTAATTAATTAACTAACCATTATTAAAATAATTTTTTTTTTGAAAAAATCACTAATCAAAAACTTGCTTTTTTTTTTACTTGTAAAATAATTCTAAGCACGATAATGAAGCCAAACGGTTTCGACAAAAGGTGATTTTCCGAAAGTGCCGATATAACAACTATCGCTATACGGGCTGTAACATCCCAAAATTATCAATTAAAATAAACAATATATTTTAAACCTTTGGAATTTAATTTGAAAATTAAATTGGAAAAAAAATCTTAAAAAAATTAAATAAGTGATAATAATATATAAATAAATTCCAATTTTATTTTGAGTTCAAAATATTGAAATAATGAATGTTTTAAAAAGTCATTTAAATTTAAAATCTTATACATATGTACTTTGCATATATGAGTAAATTGAATACATAATGAAAATTAATTTAAATTACTTAGGATATGTGTGAATATAACAAATGGACATAAATGTTTGTATTTCAAGTTTGAAATTGAAATTTAGATTTATAATAAGTGTTTAAAAAAAATAAGTAGCATTTAAAATTATTAAGATGTAATATATGTGATGTAAATATTAGTTAAATTCTTTCAACATTGTACATATATATATATACAAATGGAAAAAAGAAATACATTTATTTAGAAAGTGTATGTAATATAAAAATAAAGTTTATAAAATTTTCTTTTGTCTTGTAAAAAAAATCACACATGTAAACATACATGCACATGTGAGAATGGAGTAGAGTAATCGAAAAAATCTAAAGCTTATGATTTTCTTTTTACAAATGGCACAAACCATCGTTACTATAAAATAATCAAATAAAAATTTCAGAAAAACTTTTCACCTTCCCAATTCAAATTTTTAAACCTCCAAATCTCTGAAGTTTAGTAACCAAAAAGGATTTTACAATCTTAACTGAAACATTCAAGAAAAAAAAATTCAGAAAAAAAGGAAAAAGAGAAAACTGCCTATCTTCAATTCAATTCAAAAGTAAAATCTGAAGTGTTTTCTTAAGCATCAAACTGTAGTGATACATTCATCTCTCAGGTAAGTTTTGTTTTAACTTTATAGTTTATGAAATTATGATTTAAAAATCAAGTTTTTAACAACC
This sequence comes from Allium cepa, assembly GCA_030765085.1. NCBI lineage: Eukaryota > Viridiplantae > Streptophyta > Magnoliopsida > Asparagales > Amaryllidaceae > Allium > Allium cepa. The sequence goes on along the minus strand of CM060934.1, from coordinate 151,983,628 downwards.
AATTCAAAACAAAACTGCAGATTTGTAAAAGCAGGGAGTTTCTAGGTTTCAAAGCAGTGCATAGCTTTTTTTCTAGAAATAATAAAAGGCAAGTGAAACTTTTCTTTTAAAATTTGAATTTGAGGTTATAATCTGTAATGAAGCAAGATTTAATACAATAACATTCAATCAATTACAGGAAAATTCAAGATCAAAGCTTTAATCTACTTTTGGTTTTCTAGTTGCAGAAAATAAAAAGGCTTCTCTGTTATAACTCCCAACTGTAAGTAAAATAAAAATTATTGTTATTAATGAAATAAGTGAATGAACATAACAAGAATAATCACAGATCTGTGTTTAAAATTTGCAGATCTAAACTTAAAAGAAATTAAAGTAGGAAAAGTAAGGAAGTTGCCAGGCCTCATCTCTGTTTTGGAAACTGTCAGGAATTTCTGGAAAATAAGGTGAGTAAACCCTTGTCTTTCTTCAATCTTTTGTTGTTGTGTGAATGCTTGGATGATGTAGGAAAACCTAATCTTTGTTTTGCATGCAAGAATCTTAGTATATGATTGAATTTCTGGTCTGTGCATATTGATTTGTACAGGGATACAAATCCCTGTTTAGCTTCAGGATATAAAAAAACCCTGTCAAACCCCAACCTTTTGTTTCTAGTTGTGGATAGATTAAAGTGTTAAAATGGAAATTGTTCAGATACACTTAAATTGAATTTGAAAAATATTTGTATGGACCAAAATCAAGGATGCATGCCTGGGGATATTTTTTCTTCTTCCCTGTTTCCTTAATTATCTGATTTACAGTATAAACTATGGCCAATCCAATCTTCTCACCCTCATTTCTTCGGAAAAATAAATTGGAACAAGTTTTGTTTTGTTTTTGAACCTGTACTATATTCCAATAACAACTCAAAGCAAGCTTTTTTTGTGATTTTCTATTTACTGGAAACTAAGTTACAGGTTTACAAAGTAACCCACATCAAAATTATAAATCACTCTCTTCCTCTTTACTTCTAAAAAGGAATGTAAACGAGTAAAATAAAATATTGTTTAAACCTGTATTACATTTCAGTAACGAATTAAAGTAGGTTTTATATAGTTTTTTTTGGAAATTATAAAACAGCTACCAATCAAACTTTTCAAGAAATTCAAACCTCACGAATTTTAACTTCAATAACACTATGTGAATCCCCTTGAAAAGTGATGAATTTTGAAACCAAAATGTAAATATTTTATTGAGTTATCATCGAGATTTTTGGGATGGTCTGAAAAATGAACGTATGCAAAATTCTGGCGACCAAGATGATCGTGGACCTCGAGTTCGACGTCGCTGATAGTTTGAAGATCATAGATCACCAGAAAAATACTAGCAAAATTTATAAATCGTCAAATCTTTGATTCGAGATCAAAGTAGGGTTTAAGAACCCATTTTTGTTCACGCTCAAAACGACGGTGTTGCACCGTTATGGGTTGATCGGACTGTGTGCCTCCAGTGCAAATCGATGCGTCGCACGATGATGGAGCTAGGGTCAAAGTTTGGTGGCCGCGAACAATCAGCGGAGGCGGCGCGAGATGTTTTACTGATGATGGTTCTGATGGGTTTTGGGGTCGAAGGGCCTTGATTCACGTTTTCGAATCTTTTTCAAATTCTGGGTGTTCGTGGTGTCTTGCTGGATGGTGGTTGACTCGTTGGCGGCCGCAGCTCTGACCAACGGCGGCGAAATTGGCCGTGCACGTGCACGTGTTGGTTGTGTGTCAGGTTGATAATTTGGGGAAGAAGGGCGGCAGCTCGAAGCAGTACGTGGGGATTTGGGGTGGAAACTCGAAGACGAACTCGAGTTGTTTTGACGTTGTAACGTGTTATTTTTAAACCTTAAACAAATTTTCGAAAAAAAAATGCAACGCGGGTCAATCTGGGGTAAAACTCGAAGCAGTGGATGTTTGGCTCAGGGTAAAACTCGAAGCACCCTCGGGTAGTCATGCAAATAGCAAATAAACCCAGTTTTAATAAAATTTTGGAAAACAAGTTAAATAATTTTCTGAATAAATTAATGACAGTTGTAAATGGAATTAGAAGCAAAAGATATTGAGTCAATTATTTAAAAATTTATGAAGTTCAAAAATATTTCAAATTGTATATTTTCCTTTAAACAAAAAGTTGCTTTAAAACCTAACTAAATAAAACGTTTAAAAGTAAATCAATTGTTCAAGTGTTAATGTAAAAACCCAATTTATTTATAATGGTGAAATAGTATTAACAATTAATGTCTTGTAATGATTTTATGATTAATAATTAATTAATTTAAAGAATTGTTAATGAATAAAAGTAATTAGACTTAATTAGTTAACAACCAAGAATTAATAAATTAAAAATAATAAATTAAAGAGTAATTAATTAATTAAGCCAATTAAATTAATTCATAATTAAGTAAATATTAAACATTGATTTAAAATAATTAATAAAGATAATTACATGGTTAATTCACTTTAATCACAATCACCTTGATCAAAGATGATTGACCATCATCAAATATCCAGTACTGGACTGATATTTCCGTTGTGATACTGTGATTGCTTTGTGATGAACTGTGATTTGTGATTTGTTCCTATATGTATGTAAAACCCTTTTGCCCGTAAAATGACATTTAAACTTCGATGCGACAGGGAGTCGGATTTCAATTTGTTATCCGAAACCCACATCGAACCTTGAATGTGAATCCTTGTGATTGATACACCCACATGTTTTTAAATTGAGCGTTCACTATTCGGATTAGCCGGGAGAGGACCTTTGTGTCATATAACCCATTTCGAATAGTGATTCGACGGGATAGCATTTGAAGACGGCGATGAAGACCGGGTGTCTTCGAAAATGATAAAATAACCTATCGATTGTCTCTGCACTGAGTTGCTCCGGTATAGAGATTCCCTAAGTGATGGAAAGTCCGATCGGGATTGTGGACGCCCGGATTTGCAAGGGCTTCTTCCTTTATTGGACGAAGTGCCCTCGGTTCTGTTCGAACTTGGAACAGACTGGTATGGTCGTGTGTCTGACACTACACTTTGAGATATAAAGCCGATTTCTTTCAAATACATATCTGTTGGTAGCGGAGAACGTATTCTCTTAGCTTAACACCCTTCTCTGAGACATACAAGCTCAGAGGTTATGTAGTTGAAGGTTATCAGCGATATACTCCCAATTTGGTAGTGTGGCATGCTAAGTTGCTGCCGTGTGTTGATGATCATTTGTGATCAAAGCATGGCTTTCGTGTAAAGCGTAGCTTTGTGGACGAGACCTCATTGTACCTCACACCCCGGAAATGGTCGAAACAGGAAAGATGCGGCAAGGTTATGAGGGTCGTGCTCTTTAGGGTATGTCATTTCCTTCTGGAAAAAGGTGATATCATGGTATGGAGCCCAGATACTTACCTATGTGGTTTCTTCAATCTCATTTACTGTGTGGTTGTTGCTTTGTGATGGGGGCCCCTCGGATAAAGGTCCCAAAGGACCGGGGAATGGCATACTCGAGTAGTAGTTACCTAGTTACAGAGGTAATTCGGCCTTGTGTTGGCAGAAAGCCGGGTAGGTTCTCGGGACGTCCCGCCAGAGGCGTACCCATCTGGCATAGGAAGTTACTTAGCCTGACCATTTATTGGAAATCCAATTCCCAATACGAACCCAGTACGGTTTTAGTTGTATAACCTGCCATTTACTTATGGTGGTGCCCCACTGTTTAGATGGTAGCTATAGTAGGCATATACTATTGGTTGTATGCTGGCTAGGATTGATATTATACTTTCGAAATGGTTTTCTACACTATGCACTAGTAATAATATCAAAGAAGTTTTCCCTATCAAGCATATTTCACTATCATATAAAGAAATCTCCTCCAATTCTGCGATTGCATTGTGTGTGTGGCGGGAGGTCTTATGGTGGTTTCATTTTCCAAAAGCATACCGGTTTTTCTTGTATAAATCTGTTCTATTTAAAAGCAACTATCTTTGTTTACTCATACCAGTCCCACGATTGAACTTGCTTATCTAGGTGAAACGTGATGGGGGGTTCTCACTTTTTGTTTGGTGGCGAGCAGGAGACTCTTACCCCCACATGTCCTCTTTACGGGGTTGGTTAGCCGGTTAGGCGTGACAGTCGAAAGGCTGGCCGTAAAAGCAAGGGCAGGGTACCAGTTTCTGCCACGGCGGGGCTGGGATGGTTGAAAAGCCTACCAGTCGAGATTGGCCACTGTTGATGGTTAAAAAGCCTGGACCGTGACAGTTGGTATCAGAGCTAAAGGTTGAGTAAGAACTTTAGCTACGGAGTATAACACATTAGATGGCTCATTCGAGATAGGGTGAAGTATACCCTAGAATGAGTATAATTGAGACCGAAACCTTAAATTTTCTTAGCCTATTTCCTTTAACTGCTGATATTCCTTAAGATATCTCGTCCGATTATCTAAATCAATTTTTCTTACTAATTACAGATAGTAAGGATGAGCGGACGAAGAGGATGAGCTGGGGGCAAGGAAATGCCACAACACCTAGCCAAGTTCCCCCTATAGTAGAAGCTGCTTTACCTACTCAGCATCAGCCGAATCTGGCTGATTCATATAAGAATTTCTCAAGGCTTGGTGGTAAGCCATTCACCGGCAAGGAGTCAATTGTTGAGGCCCAACCATGGATTAGATCGTGTGAGGAAATTTTTAAAGGGCTTAAGCTGCAAGATGATCAGATGTGTCTCATAGCTTCTTGGCAACTTCAAGATGAAGCCTTAGCATAGTGGGAGACAGTTGTTGAATATGTGCTTATATGTTTTTGTTTGATGATAATAAAATATATATTCATTTAAATATATTTGGTAATGTACTATTTTGTTTTTCATAGATTAAATAAATATTTGTTGAATAAAATAAATTACACAGAATTTGAATTCAAACAGAAATTTTATTCAAACAAATATTTATTACAATCTTGAATAGTACAAATTCAAGCTCTCAATATACATATACATTTATGAATACATCAAAATTCAATTTACATTAATAACCTCACTACATATCACTCACACTCGTATTTTGTCTTCAACTGCATTCCAGTTTGAATCCAGCATCTGAGCAATCTGCAAAAATATTCACTAACGCAGTAAAATTGAAAAAGAAATATTTTTGCAATATAAAATGAAACATGATTTTTGAAAATATGATTTGCCTCAGTTATTTGGGTTGTTCGTCATCATTTATATTTGAATTCATCATACACGAACAGTATGACATGCACAGTGTATCACTGTACATGCCATAAAGTCGTGCACGTAGATATATACACTTGATAATGCTACAGGGACAGGTGTGCACAAGGTCAAACCCAAATATACAGACAGGTTCAACTCACGTGCAATATATTCAAAATCACGACACGAGCACAAGGTCAAACCCGAGTTTTTGAAACTGGTTCAACTCAAGTGAATTTTCAAAAATCAACATGAATGGATGCAAAGACCACTAATGCAATAGTGATATGCATAGATGCATTCAAAGTACAAACCAGTTGCAACATGGTGAACAAGACATAGTGCATACACAAAGAGGCAACAAATGCCATCAGGCCAAATGCAAAGACCAAAGTCAACAGCAAATACAAGATGCTACAAGATAAACAATTGCAGACAAATGCACAAATGAATACTGCAACAACCAAGACCACAAGTATACAACAACAAGCAGCAGTGTGAAAGTGCAAACTCAAATAAGTATGTGCGACTGTGAAAACTGGAGTGAGCTAGTGCAATTTATACAAGATTGCCACCAACATAAGCAGCAACAATGAAGACCACTATGCAGTAGACAGAGTGCAACTATCAAAGAAACAACAGAGACCAAACAATGAACAGCAGGTGCATGAATAATGCAATAGTGTCACAGTGTCACAGCAAACAAGGTACACCAGACACACATAAATGAGAAGACCGCAAAGACAACAGCCAGTGCCAACAAAGAAAAGGGATGACCAAGTCAAAAGTTCAATTCATGCATGCATCAGTGACCAAACACAGAAACTCAAGATCACACAAGCAATGACCAGAATCAAGTTCAGTAAGACAATGCACCAATGCAAGCAATGACCAGGCTACAAGATATCATAGGTCAGACCAACCAGAATGGATGTAGTGATACAAGGCAAACTGGCAACAACAAGTTCAAATGAATCAAATTCAGGTCAGACAAATCAGCAGCGTCCAAATGAAGACCACAAATATGCAACACAATGAAAACTACAGTGATCTCAATATAGCAATGACAGTGTACATGAATGCAACAGAAAGTGCTATAAATACAGCTCGAAGCAATGAAAGTTCATATATACAGCAAGCTACAAGTGATGCAGAATCAAGGTGAACAAACAGTGGCACATGAATACAAGTATGCACAGCAATGCAAAGCCAGCAGAGCTTCATAAGAAATAAAGAAATGCAGATCAATGATCTCAAGCCAAAGTCAAAATTGACCAAGTTACTGTATCAAGCCGAAGTCAGAATTCAACGCAAATATATCTTCGAAAATAGGAAAGTCAAACAAAATAAAACAAGAAAGTCTTTGCCGTATTACACAAGAAAAATCGAACATTCTCAAGTTAAAGCCGTGAGTATCAAGTCGAGAAAATATATCAGGAAAGACGTGCGCATCAGGAAAGCAACAATTTTGGAAAGTATCGAATTGATACGAACAAACTCAAGTGTCGAATTCATATAAATACCAAACCCAAGAATTCATCATAGGCATCGAGTCAAGCAAGTATTAAAACCAGCAATGAAAGATACATACCATAATCCAGTGAACTCGATCAAATAGGAGCAGCCGACATCATCTCAAGAGACGATCAAATAAAGCAAGAGATCGCAAGAGAATCAATCATCAGAGAACGAGCGCGAGCAAGAGTGACACAAATCAGATCGAACGAAGAATCAAAGCCCCAATTTTCACAAGGGAATAGAAGCCCTAATTTAGTGGCAAAGAGGATCGACCGCAATTGTTTCACAAGCCAAAAGAAAAAGGAACGAGAAAAAGAATTGGGTCGGCCTTTATTATTATAAAGGGGATTTAGTTTTTATTTTCAAATAGGGTTTAAAGTTTAATTGTTTTTTTATTTGTTGTTTTTACTTTTCGAATCAAGTCTTGGTAAATCACCACCTAGGTTGTAGGTAGTGTCAGATTGTCTACTTAGAATTAGTTCAGTGAGCAAGGTATGCGAGTTTGCAAAACTCTATAGGCGGGAGCAAGGGTTTGCGAGTTTGCAAAACTCTATAGGCGGGAGCAGGGAGTGCGAGTCTATTAGAGTGTTTGTAAGCAGGAGAAGGGTTTGCGAGTCTGTTAGAGTGTTTGTAAGCGGGAGACTGTTTAATTCTAATAGAAATCTGGGAATGCAGCAGTAGGCAGGGGTTGCCGAAGCTGGGTAAATTTTGTGTGTGATTTACTTTTCAGCATATTTATTTCTCTGCAGTTTGTTTTTGCGTTTAATTGGAGAAAATTTGCTATAACCCTATTCACCCCCCTAGGGTTAATCTAGATCCTACAAGTGGTATCAGAGCACAGTATTTTTTTTAACTCTAGAATCATGAATCCATCAAATAATGCTTTTTCTGAGGGGCAATCTATTGTTAGGCCACCTATGTTTAAATGGGAATGATTATGCTTATTGGAAAGTTAGGATGGTCATTTATCTTAGTTCTGTTGATTATGATGTTTGGGATATTATTGAAACTGACTATAAATCTCCCACTATAACCGTTGGTGATACTGAGATTCCTAAACCTAAGGATATGTGGGATGCTAACGATAAGAGATTAAAAACTACAAATGCTAAAGCCATGAATGCTTTGATCTGTGCTCTTGATAAGAATGAATTTAATAGAATTTCACATTGTAAAACTGCACAGGAAATTTGGCATACCTTGGAGGTGACACATGAAGGAACTTCTCAAGTCAAGGAGTCTCGTCTAGCCTTATTCAGCAATGAATACGAGAAATTTGTGATGGACAAAGGCGAGAGCATAAAGGACATGTTTGGACGCTTTTCAACTTTGGTGTACAACGCTAGAGCGCTTGGGAAGGTATGCACTGAGGTGGAGCTTGTGAGGAAGGTGCTACGAGTTTTACCAATAAACTTTGAGGCAAAAGTCACGGCAATACAAGAATCGAAAGATCTGAGTAAACTAAGCATGGAGGAGTTGATTGGCAACTTGATGACATATGAGCTTGAGCTAAAAGCAAAACAGGAGCGCAACAAGTCCGAACCAAAGAAGAAAACGATTGCCTTAAAGAGCAAAGAAGAGAGCGATGAAGAAGAAGAAGATCCAATTGAAGAGCTTGCAATGGCTATCAATAATCTTAGAAAATGGTCAAGATTCAAGCCACGCAAGAAGAAAACTAGTGGTAATAGGTCAAAAGATTCTGACAATTCCGATAATGAATCGACGTGCTTTAACTGCAACAAGCCTGGCCACTTCAAACAACAATGCCCACTTCTCAAAAACAACAGAGGAAAGAAAAAGAAGAAGAAGGCCTTTGCAGCAACTTGGGATGATGAAGAAGGAGAGAAAGTTTCGAACAGTAGCTCAGAGGAGGCTAATTTGTGTCTTATGGCAAAATCAGATTCAGAAGCAAGCTCAGAGGAATCTAGTAAGGCAGGTGACTATTCTTATAAAGATCTTGTTTTTATGTGTCTTGATCTTACTAAAGTAGTTGATACTCTTGAATCTAAAATTGAAAAACTGAGATCTGATAGGAGAGAACTTGCTCGTGAAAATTTTAGGTTAGAAACTGAACTTGAAAATATTCAAAACCTAAAATGTAAAAAATGTAAAATTTTAGATTCAGAATTATCAAGACTTAAGAATAGCTTTGAGAATCTTGAAAAAGAAAACTTGAGTCTTAAGGAAACCATTGACACTAGAAAAAAGGATTTTATAAATAGATGCACCTTACTTGTAACTGAAAACACAACACTAAAAGCCAAAGTCCAAAATCTTGAGAATTCTCTGAATAACTTTTCAAGAGGCGAAAAATCTTTCAACATGCTATTGGGAAATCAAATTTTTGCTAACAACAGAAAAGGACTTGGCTTTGGGAAAACACAAGTTGATGGTAATGAAAAAAGTAAGAGTGTCTTAGATAGATGTGAAATAATTGGATATCGTGTTGAAAGTTGTAGTCATAGGAGCAAGAACACAAAATTTATACAAGTTTGGGTTCCTAAGAATTCTACAAACAAATTTCATGTCTATTGGAACAAGAATGAAAGGACTAAACAAGTTTGGGTTCTAAAGGGATTGTTTGTTCACAAATATTCTGCCACTAACAACCATGGACCTATCAAAACAAATAGGTCACATAAATCTTTTTCCGTGTAGGTATGGTGGCGGGCTAAGGAATAACAACAGTGTTCGCTGGATTTTGGCTGTTCCAGAAACACAATGGGCAACAAAGCAAAGTTCCTTAACCTAGTACAAAGATGACAGAATCACAATGGGTAACCACGAAAAATTATCGTAAAGGTAAAACAGGTGAAGGTATATTAAATGTGATAATCTGCACCGTATTCTGAATGAAATCAGTCAATATTGAGATGTTATAAAGATGATGTTTTTTATTCTGACTTGTTCAACATAGTTGGCCAATTATATTTTCTAGATTCTTGGATTTATTTCATATATATTTATTTGAATAAAATTCAAGAGAATGCCATCTAAAATGTTGTTTGAGTTTTATGCACACTTCATGGTCTGGTCTATCAAATTTAGTTTGTGATATTTTGGAGTGAAAGAGAAATTCAGATGCAGATTACACTGGTAATCTAGTTGATAGAAAAATTACTAGTTGAACGTGATTTTTGAGACATTTAGTAACTGCATCGTTTTTTCAAAGAAAATATCTGCATATTTTTCATTTCAAATAATTTTCAATTAGCAGAAATTTTTTTCTCATATAACCCCTTCGAGAAAATCATTGTTGACCATATTTTCATATTAGTCATTTTTATTTGATTTTAAATGACAAATTTTGACTAATCCGACTCCCTACTAATTATCAAAAAGATAAATAGTGATTGAAAAGGTGATAAGTGTTGATATTTAACATGCATTACTCAAGAGAGTATATTTGGAAAATTTCTTTAGGAATTCAAACAAGAGTTATAAAATTTTTTGTTGGGTAAAGATTCCATGACCATTTCTATATCTATCATATTTCTACCGACCATTGTTTATCATAGTTTGTCGATATGTGGTACTATAATCAGGAATCATTTGTTTTTCATGTCACATTTTTTTTGTAAAAATAAATAAATATCCAAAGTATTCACTCTCATGTTATGCATGGGTGAATTACTTGGATTTTTGATTATGTGCTTCCATGCTCATTTAAAAGTCCTTACGGTTATGCATGTATGGAACGCATATCAAAATTAATTGATTAAATAGACAAGTTGATTCTAATCCCATTTAAAAGTCCTCACAGTCATGCGTGGTTAGAAGATACTTGATTTCATTTTTTAAAATTAAATTGGAATACTACTAATCTCATTTAAAAGTCCTAACGGTTATGCATGATTAGTACATATTCAAATTCCTAATATAAATGTACCACAAGTTGATACAATTGTATGATTTTATATGAGAATATCATTTTCATTATTTCTAAAAGTGGAATATGCGCCTAACAAGGGTAGTTATGATTTTTGTTTGATTTTTATTGAAGTTTAATATTTATATTCAATTTGAGTTTAATGATGGATTAATATCGATCACTCTATCTCTATTTTCTCTAACACTATCATTCTTTTGCTGATAACAAAAGGGGGAGAGAAAAGTTAAGATTTTGTCAAATAGAATCAAGAAAAGGTCAAACAATTTTCCATTTGCATCTAGGCTTATTTATATATTTCTATTTGTATGCATATATGTAGGGGGAGCATCATGTAGAGAGGAAGCATTTAAATAGGGGGAGCAATTAGAGTATATCATTGATCAAATACATTTAACACAGTCAAAATCTTAAATATATGTTTGTTATCATCAAAAGGGGGAGAATGTTGAATATGCGCTTATATGTTTTTGTTTGATGATAATAAACATATATATTCATTTAAATGTATTTGGTAATGTACTATTTTGTTTTTCATAGATTAAATAAATATTTGTTGAATAAAATAAATTACACAGAATTTGAATTCAAACAGAAATTTTATTCAAACAAATATTTATTATAATCTTGAATAGTACAAATTCAAGCGCTCACTATACATATACATTTATGAATACATCGCAATTCAATTTACATTAATAACCTCACTACATATCACTCACGCTCGTATTTTGTCTTCAACTGCATTCCAGTTTGAATCCAGCATCTGAGCAATCTGCAAAAATATCCACTAACGCAGTAAAATTGAAAAAGAAATATTTTTGCATTATAAAATCAAACATGATTTTTGAAAATATGATTTGCCTCAGTTATTTGGGTTGTTCGTCATCATTTATATTTGAATTCATCACACACGAACAGTATGACATGCACAGTGTATCACTGTACATGCCATAAAGTCGTGCACATAGATATATACACTTGATAATGCTACAGGGACAGGTGTGCACAAGGTCAAACCAAAATATACAGACAGGTTCAACTCACGTGCAATATATTCAAAATCACGACACGAGCACAAGGTCAAACCCGAGTTTTTGAAACTGGATTCAACTCAAGTGAATTTTCAAAAATCAACATGAATGGATGCAAAGACCAGTAATGCAACAGTGATATGCACAGATGCATTCAAAGTACAAACCAGTTGCAACATGGTGAACAAGGCATAGTGCATACACAAAGAGGCAACAAATGCCATCAGACCAAATGTAAAGACCAAAGTCAACAGCAAATACAAGCTGCTACAAGATAAACAAATGCAGACAAATGCACAAATGAATACTGCAACAACCAAGACCACAAGTATACAACAACAAGCAGCAGTGTGAAAGTGCAAACTCAAATAAGTATGTGCGACTGTGAAAACTGGAGTGAGCTAGTGCAATTTATACAAGATTGCCACCAACATAAGCAGCAACAATGAAGACCACTATGCAGTATACAAAGTGCAACTATCAAAGAAACAACAGAGACCAAACAATGAACAGCAGATACATGAATAATGCAATAGTGTCACAATGTCACAGCAAACAAGGTACACCAGACACACATAAATGAGAAGACCGCAAAGACAACAGCCAGTGCCAACAAAGAAAAGGGATGACGAAGTCAAAAGTTCAATTCGTGCATGCATCAGTGATCAAACACAGAAACTCAAGATCACACAAGCAATGACCAGAATCAAGTTCAGTAAGACAATGCACCAATGCAAGAAATGACCAGGCTACAAGATATCATAGGTCAGACCAACCAGAATGGATGTAGTGATACAAGGCAAACTGGCAACAACAAGTTCAAATGAATCAAATTCAGGTCAGACAAATCAGTAGCGTGCAAATGGAGACCACAAATGTGCAACACAATGAAAACTACAGTGATCTCAATATAGCAATGACAGTGTACATGAATGCAACAGAAAGTGCTATAAATACAGCTCGAAGCAATGAAAGTTCATATATACAGCAAGCTACAAGTGATGTAGAATCAAGGTGAACAAATAGTGGCACATGAATACAAGTATGCACAGCAATGCAAAGCCAACAGAGCTTCATAAGAAATAAAGAAATGCAGAACAATGATCTCAAGCCAAAGTCAAAATTGACCAAGTTACTGTATCAAGCCGAAGTCAGAATTCAACGCAAATATATCTTCGAAAATAGGAAAGTCAAACAAAATAAAACAGGAAAGTCTTTGCCGTATTACACAAGAAAAATCGAACGTTCTCAAGTTAAAGCCGTGAGTATCAAGTCGAGAAAATATATCAGGAAAGCCGTGCGCATCAGGAAAGCAACAATTTTGGAAAGTATCGAATTGATACGAACAAACTCAAGTGTCGAATTCATATAAATACCAAACCCAAGAATTCATCATAGGCATCGAGTCAAGCAAGCATTAAAACCAGCAACGAAAGATACATACCATAATCCAGTGGACTCGATCAAATAGGAGCGGCCGACATCATCTCAAGAGACAATCAAATAAAGCAAGAGATCTCAAGAGAATCAATCATCAGAGAACGAGCGCGAGCAAGAGCGACACAAATCAGATCGAACGAAGAATCAAAGCCCCAATTTTCATAAGGGAACAGAAGCCCTAATTTAGTGGCAAAGAGGATCGGTCGCAGTTGTTTCACAAGCCAAAAGAAAAAGGAACGAGAAAAAGAATTGGGCCGGCCTTTATTATTATAAAGGGGATTTAGTTTTTATTTTCAAATAGGGTTTTAAGTTTAATTGTTTTTTTATTTATTGTTTTTACTTTTCGAATCAAGTCTTGGTAAATCACCACCTAGGTTGTAGGTAGTGTCAGATTGTCTAGTTAGAATTAGTTCCGTGAGCAGGGTGTGCGAGTTTGCAAAACTCTATAGGCGGGAGCAAGGGTTTGCGAGTTTGCAAAACTCTATAGGCGGGAGCAAGGAGTGCGAGTCTATTAGAGTGTTTGTAAGCGGGAGCAGGGTTTGCGAGTCTGTTAGAGTGCTTGTAAGCTGGAGACTGTTTAATTCTAATAGAAATCTGGGAATGCAACAGTAGGCAGGGGTTGCCGAAGCTGGGTAAATTTTGTGTGTGATTTACTTTTCAGCATATTTATTTCTCTGCAGTTTGTTTTTGTGTTTAATTCAAGAAAATTTTCTATAACCCTATTCACCCCCTCTAGGGTTAATCTAGATCCTACAACAGTCACTATTGATGAGCCCGAAGATGAGTTCACTTGGGGAAGATTCAAAGAAGTATTTGAGAAGTGCTATTTGCCATTAGCTGGGATTTCTCGTATGTACCAGGAATTCATGGACTTAAAGCAAGGGAGTTTGTCATTCGAGGAGTATCTTAACAAATTCAATGAATTGTCTCGCTTCGGCTCAGAATTAGTGAACACGCCATTGAAGAAGAATGAGAGGTTCATTCGTGGGATGAATCAGAAGTTTCACGAATAGATGACTGGCCACGTCAAAGAATCCTTCTCAGATTTGGTTGATATGGGATACCGTTATGCTACACTTGATATGCAAGATGCCCCGGTGGAGAAAGGAAATTCGAGCTATCAGAATTGGAAGAAGAGGAAATTTGGAGGCAAGAAACCATGGCATGGTAAGAAGAAAAAGAAGAGCTATCAGGGAAGCACAGCCGAGAATGTTACTTGGTATAATTGCTTGGAGAAGGGCCATTATTCTAGCAGATGTACGAAGCCTAAGAGACAAGTCAGCAAATCCGCTCAAGCAAAGCCCAGAAAATGCTATTATTGTCAGAAAGTGGGACATGAAGTTAAAGACTGCCCAATTATGAAGCAAGTCCAGACAGCCAAAGTGTACTCAGTCAAAGACAAGCCTACATCATCCAAAGAAGAAAAGGGGAAGGGAGTCCTGGAAGGTAATCTTACTATTTATAACAGCATTGTTAGAGTTCTTTTTGACACTGGCGCTACACACAGTTTTATCTCTCAACAAGCTATTAATGAATTGAATCTTGAACCTGATTTTGTTGATAAGCCTATATGTGTAAGGAATCCAGTTGGAGGTCCCACGAATCTTTGTCTTCAATGTAGAGATGTTCCTATCTCATATTCTAGCTACCAATTCCCTATAGGTCTCTTTGTTCTTGATTTCAACGAGTTTGAAGTCTTACTCGGAATGGATTGGCAAGAAAAATATGAAGCCAAATTGGATTGCAATAATCGATTGATTTCAATCAAAATCGAATTTGGAGATTTCATTAAGATTTCTTGTGAGGACCCTAGTCCTAAAAGAGAAGGGTTAATGTATAATTTGGGTTATCCTGAACCTAGTCTAGAGTCCATTCCTATTGTTAGAGATTTTCCAGATGTATTTGAAGAAGTGAAATCTCTACCTCCACACCGAGAAATAGAATTCAGAATCGACCTTGTACCCAATGCTCATCATGTCGTTCATGCAAGTCGCGGGATGGCACCCAGGAAAAGGGTTGAATTAGTCGACCAGACCAGGGATCTACTAGAGAAAGGGTTGATTCGACCTAGTGTTTCTGAATGGGGATCAGCCGTCGTATTTGTTGCTAAATCAGACGGATCTATGAGATTGTGTGTAGATAACCGTGATCTCAATAAGCAAACTCTTAAGAATAAATTCCCTCTGCCCAGAATTGATGATTTATTTGATCAGTTGCACGGTGCTTGTTTCTTTTCGAAGATGGATCTAGCCCAAGGGTTCCATCAACTACGAATCGTCGAACACTGTGTTCATTTGACAGCTTTCAGGGGTCCTAATATGTTCTATGAATGGTTAGTCATGCCTTTCGGGCTAACCAATGCCCCGACATACTTTGTAGACCTTATGACTCGTGTGTTTCGGGATGTATTAAACAAATTTGTGCTCGTATTCATTGATGATATTTTGGTCTATTCCAAGACCGAAGAGGAGCATGCCGAACACCTTAGAATCATTTTGGAAATATTGAGGAGAAATATTCTATATGCTAAATTTTCCAAATGCCATTTCTGGGTCAAAGAAGTAAAATTTCTTGGCCATATTGTTAATGAAGAAGGGATTTCTGTTGATCCTAGCAAAATTTCCGCTATTCTTGATTGGAGGAGACCTACTACCCCAAAGGAAGTTCGAAGCTTTTGAGGAGTTGAAGAAGAGATTAACCGCCGCTCATGTTCTTGCTATTATCAACGGGAATCAGGGTTTATCTGTTTATACCGATGCTTGCGGTGAAGGCTTGGGTGCAGTATTGATGCAGAACGGGAAGGTGATTGCCTACGCAAGTAGACAATTACAACCTCATGAAAGAAATAATCCAACCCATGATTTGGAGCTTCTAGCTGTTATCTTCGCTTTGAAAATATGGCGACATTATCTTCTAGGTAAGAATCTTTTCAGCTTTCTTAACAATCTACGAATTTAATTTGACTTAACTTAACAATATACTTATTGAACTCTCTTTATTTCTAGGTGAAAAATTCGAATTATTCACCGACCACAAATCTTTGAAATATCTCTTCACCCAGAAAGATCTGAATTTACGACAACAACGTTGGTTGAAATTTCTGGCATCGTATGACCTAGACATTCTATATACCCCCAGAAAAGCCAATGTAGTTGCCGATGCTTTGAGCAGAAGACATGCTGTTCTCGCGCATCTTGTTATCGCTCCCACTCTTCTTAAGAAGATTGCAAGACAGCAAACAGGAGACAAGTTTCTTCGGGAAATTCGTAGAAGAATATGTCGAGGGGAGAATTCCAGTTTTGAGATTGACGATAATGAAGTTATAAAGATGAAGATGAAAGGCAGGATTTGTGTCCCAGACTTCCCTGATCTGAAACGTGAAGTTTTAGATGAATGCCACAAATCTAAATTCAGCATCCATCCAGGAGTTAACAAGATGTATAGAGATATCAAAAGAATTTTCTGGTGGAAGACGATGAAAAGGGATATATCAATATATGTGAGTTGCTGTGCTACTTGCTAACAAATCAAGAGCGACCAAAAGAAAATGGCGGGTTTACTTCAGCCTTTAGAGGTACCCAAGTGGAAATGGCACCAAGTATCGATGGATATCATCGACGGTTGGCCTCGTACTCGGAAAGGCAATGAAGCAATTTGGGTCATTGTGGACCGTTTGACTAAGACAGCTCACTTCTTGCTAGTGAAAGCTATCCGCACGGCTGCAAGTCTAGCTGAATTGTATGTGAAAGAAATTGTCCGTCTCCATGGCATTCCTAGCAGCATAGTGAGTGATTGTGATCCGATCTTCACTAGTAGATTTTGGAAGGCGTTTCAAGACGCATTGGGAACGAAGCTGAATTTTAGCACTACTTATCACCCACAGTCCGATGGGCAGACTGAGAGGATTAACCGAATCTTGGAGGACCTATTGCATGCTTGTATACTTGATTTTGGTGGTTCTTGGGAGGACCATTTGCATCTTATCGAGTTCTCTTATAACAATAGCTATCAGGCCAGTATAGAGATGGCTCCTTTTGAGGCTTTATATGGTCGTCCGTGTCGATCACCGGCATGCTAGATCGAGGCAGGCAATAGACTTGTTCTCAGACCGGATATGATTAAAGAAGCCACCGAGAAAGTTGATTTTATTCAAAAGAAATTGAAGACAGCTCAAAGTCGTCAAAAGAGTTATTATGATCATAGAAGAAGGGATTTGGTATTTCAGATTAGAGACTCTGTCTTTCTTAAAGTATCTCCTATGCGAGGTGTATTGAGGTTTGGGAAGACCGGTAAGCTAGCACCCCGATATATTGGTCCTTTTCCTATTTTGGAAAGAATCGGTTTTTTAGCCTATCGAGTGCAGTTGCCTAGACGATTATCGGGTGTGCATGATGTATTCCACATTTCTAACCTTCAGAAGTATGTGCACGATCCGGATAGTATTGTTGAAGAAGCTGCCCAACAGGATCTCGACATCACTCCCAACTTGATAGTCAAAAGTGAACCGTTAAAGATTGTGGATCGTGATGAGAAGCAATTGAGAAACAAAGTTGTGAAGCTAGTTAAAGTTCAGTGGAGTGGCGATCCAAAGGACTGCACTTGGGAAACTGAAGATAATATGCAGAAATCCTACCCCAATTGCAGAGTGGATATCTCGGCTTAAGCCGATAAGCCATTTCCTTATTCTTTCTGAATTCGTATATTCTTTTTTTGTTTTTCTCTCTCTTTCAATTTCGAGGATGAAATTTTCTAAAGGAGGGGATATCTGTAACATCCCAAAATTATCAATTAAAATAAACAATATATTTTAAACCTTTGAAATTTAATTTGAAAAATAAATTGGAAAAAAATCTTAAAAACAAATTAAATAAGTGATAATAATATATAAATAAATTCCAATTTTATTTTGAGTTGAAAATATTGAAATAATGAATGTTTTAAAAAATCATTTAAATTTAAAATCTTATACATATGTACTTTGCATATATGAGTAAATTGAATACATATTGAAAATTAATTTAAATTACTTAGGATATGTGTGAATATAACAATGGACATAAATGTTTGTATTTCAAGTTTAAAATTGAAATTTAGATTTATAATAAGTGTTTAAAAAAAATAAGTAGCATTTAAAATTATTAAGATGTAATATATGTGATGTAAATATTAGTTAAATTCTTTCAACATTGTACATATATATATATATATATATATATATATATATACACACACAAATGGAAAAAAGAAATACATTTATTTAGAAAGTGTATGTAATATAAAAATAAAGTTTATAAAATTTTCTTTTGTCTTGTAAAAAAAATCACACATGCAAACATACATGCACATGTGAGAATGGAGTAGAGTAATCAACAAAATCTAAAGCTTATGATTTTCTTTTTACAAATGGCACAAACCATCATTACTATAAAATAATCAAATAAAAATTTCAGAAAAACTTTTCACCTTCCCAATTCAAAATTTTAAACCTCCAAATCTCTGAAGTTCAGTAACCAAAAAGGATTTTGCAATCTTAACTCCAACATTCAAGAAAGAAAAAAATCAAAAAAGAAGGAAAAGAGAAAACTGCCTATCTTCAATTCAATTCAAAAGTAAAATCTGAAGTGTTTTCTTAAGCGTCAAACTGTAGTGATACATTCATCTCTCAGGTAAGTTTTGTTTTAAACTTTATAGTTTATGAAATTATGATTTTAAAATCAAGTTTTTAACATTATGATTTTAAAATCAAGTTTTTAACAATCAATTCAAAACAAAACTACAGATTTGTAAAGGCAAGGAGTTTCTGGGTTTCAAAGCAGTGCATAGTTTTTTTTTCTAGAAATAATAAAAGGCAAGTGAATCTTTTCTTTTAAAATTTGAATTTGAGGTTATAATCTGCAATGAAGCAAGATTTAATACAATAAAATTCAATCAATCGCAGGAAAAATCAAAATCAAAGCTTTAATCTACTTTCGGTTTTCTAGTTGCAGAAAATAAAAAGGATTTTCTGTTATAGATCCCAACTGTAAGTAAAATAAAAACTATTGTTATTAATGAAATAGGTGAATGAACATAACAAGAATAATCACAGATCTGTGTTTAAAATTTGCAGATCTAAACTTAAAAGAAATTAAAGTAGGAAAAGTAAGGAAGTTGCCAGGCCTCATCTCTGTTTTGGAAAGTGTCAGGAATTTCTGGAAAATAAGGTGAGTAAACCCTTGTCTTTCTTCAATCTTTTGTTGATGTGTGAATGCTTGGATGATGTAGGAAAACCTAATCTTTGTTTTGCATGCAATAATCTTGGGTATATGATTAAATTTCTGGTTTGTGCATATTGATTTGTACAGGGATACATATCCCTGTTTAGCTTCCGGATATAAAAAACCTTGTCAAACCCCAACTTTTTGTTTCTAGATGTGGATAGATTAAAGTGTTGAATGGAAATTGTTCAGATACACTTAAATTGAATTTGAAAAATATTTGTATGGACCAAAATCGAGGATGCATGCCTGGGGATATTTTTTTTCTTACCGGTTTCCTTAATTCTCTTATTTACAGTATAAACTATGGCCAATCCAATCTTCTCTCCCTCATTTCTTCTAAAAAATAAATTGGAACAAGTTGAAGTTTTGTTTTTGAACATGTACTATGTTCCAATAACAACTCAAAGCAAGCTTTTTTTTGTGACTTTCTTTTTACTGGAAACTGAGTTACAGGTTTACAAAGTAACCCACATCAAAATTTTAAATCTCTCTCTTCCTCTTTACTTCTGAAAAGGAATGTAAACGAGTAAATTAAAATATTGTGTAAACCTATATTACATTTCAGTAACGAATTAAAGCAGGTTTTATATAGTTTTTTATTCTGGAAATCATAAAACAGCTACCATTCAAACTTTTCAAGAAATTTAAACTTCACGAATTTTAACTTCAATAACACTATGTGAATCCCCTTGAAAAGTGATGATTTTTGAAACCAAAATGCAAATTTTTCTTTGAGTTATCATTGAGATTTTTGGGATGGTCTGAAAAATGAACATATGCCAAATTCCCGCGACCAAGATGATCGTGGCCCTCGAGTTCGACGTCGCTGATAGTTTGAGTATCATAGATCACCAGAAAAATACTAGCAAAATTTATAAATCGTCGAATCTTTGATTCGAGATCAAAGTAGGGTTTAAGAACCCATTTTTGTTCACGCTCGAAACGACGGTGCTGCACCATCATGGGTTGATCGGACTGTGTGCCTCCGGTGCAAATCGATGCGTTGCACGATGATGGAGCTAGGGTCAAAGTTTGGTGGCCGCGAACGATCTGGGGAGGCGGCGCGAGATGTTTTACTGACGATGGTTCTGATGGGTTTTGGGGTTGAAGGGTCTCGATTCACGTTTTCGAATCTTTTTTAAATTCTGGGTGTTCATGGTGTCTTTGGGGATGGTGGTCAACTCGTTGGTGGCCGCAGCTCCGACCAACGATGGCGAAATTGGCCGTGCATGTGCACATGTTGGTTGTGTGCCAGGTTGATAATTTGGGGAAGAAGGGTGGCAGCTCGAAGCAGTACGCGGGGATTTGGGGTGGAACTCGAAGACGAACTCGAGTTGTTTTGACGTTGTAACGTGTTGTTTTAAACCTTAAACAAATTTTCGAAAAAAATGCAATACAGGTCAATCTGGGGTAAAACTCGAAGCAGGGGATGTTTGGCTCAGGGTAAAACTCGAAGCAGCCTCGGGTAGTCATGCAAACAGCAAAGAAACCCAGTTTTAACAAAATTTTCGAAAACAAGTTAAATAATTTTTTGAATAAATTAATGACAGTTGTAATTGGAATTAGAAGCAAATGATATTGAGTCAATTATTTAAAAATTTATGAAGTTCAAAAATATTTCAAATTGTATATTTTCCTTTAAACAAAAAGTTGCTTTAAAACCTATCTAAATAAAACGTCTAAAAGTAAATCAATTGTTCAAGTGTTAATGTAAAAACCCAATTTATTTATTATGGTGAAATAGTATTAACAATTAATGTCTTGTAATGATTTTATGATTAATAATTAATTAACTTAAAGAATTGTTAATGAATAAAAGTATTAGACTTAATTATTTAACAACCAAGAATTAATAAATTAAAGAGTAATTAATTAATTAAGACAATTAAATTAATTCATATTTAAGTAAAAATTAAACATTAACTTAAAATAATTAATAAAAATAATTATATGATTAATTCACTTTAATCACAACCACCTTAATCAAAGATGATTGACCATCATCAAATATCCTGCACTGGATTGATATTTCCGTT
This sequence comes from Allium cepa, assembly GCA_030765085.1. NCBI lineage: Eukaryota > Viridiplantae > Streptophyta > Magnoliopsida > Asparagales > Amaryllidaceae > Allium > Allium cepa. The sequence continues at coordinate 151,962,232 of CM060934.1, read as the reverse complement.
GTGATACTATGATTGCTTTGTGATGAACTATGATTTGTGATTTATTCCTATATGTATGTGAAACCCTTTTACCCGTAAAACGACATTTAAACTTCGATGCGACATGGAGTTGGATTTCAATTTTTATCCGAAACCCACATCAAACCATGAATGTGAATCCTTGTGATTGATACACCCACATGTTTTTAAATTGAGCGTTCACTATTCAGATTAGCCGGGAGAGGACCTTTGTGCCGTATAACCCGTTCCGAATAGTGATCCGACGAAATGGATAGCATTTGAAGATGGTGGTGAAGACCGGGTGTCTTCGAAAACGATAGGATAACCTATCGATTGTCTCTGCACTGAGTTGCTCCGGTACTGAGATTCCCTAAGTGATGGGAAGTCCGATCGGGATTGTGGACTCCCGGATTTGCAAGGTCTTCTTGCTTTATTGGACGAAGTGCATTCGGTTCTGTTCGAACTCGGAACAGACTTATATGGTCGTGTGTCTGACACTACACTTCGAGATATAAAGCCGATTTCTTTCAAATACATATCTGTTGGTGGCGGAGAACTTATTCTCTTAGCTTAACACCCTTCTCTGAGACGTACGAGCTCAGAGGTTATGTAGTTGAAGGTTATCAGCGATATACTCCCAATTTGGTAGTGTGGCATGCTAAGTGCTACTGTGTGTTGATGATTATTTGTTGATCATTTGTGATCAAAGCATGGCTTTCGTGTAAAGCGTAGCTTTGTGGACAAGACGTCATCGGACCTCACACCCCGAAAATGGTCGAAACAGGAAAGATGCGGCAAGGTTATGAGGGTCGCGCCCTTTAGGGTATGTCATTTCCTTCTGGAAAAAGGTGGTGTCATGGTATGGAGCCTAGATACTTACCTATGTGGTTGCTTCAATCTCATTTACCGTGTGGTTGTTGCTTTGTGATGGGGGCCCCTCGGATAAAGGTCCCAAAGGACCGGGGAATGGCATACTCGAGTAGTAGTTACCTAGTTACAAAGGTAACCCGGCGTTGTGTTGGCAAAGAGCCGGGTAGGTTCTCGTGACGTCCTGCCAGAGGCGTACCCATATGGCATAGGAAGTTCCTTAGCCCGACCATTTGTTGGAAATCTAATTCCCAATATGAACCCAGTACGGTTTTAGTTGTATAACATGCCATTTACTTATGCTGACACCCTACTGTTTAGATGGTAGCTATAGTAGGCATACAATAATGGTTGTATGCTGGCTAGGATTGATATTATACTTTCGAAATGGTTTTCTACACTATGCACTAGTAATAATATCAAAGAAGTTTTCCTGTATCAAGCATATTTGACTATCATAAGAAGAAATCTCCTCCAATTCTGTGATTGCATTGTGTGTGTGGCGGGAGGTCTTATGGTAGTTTCATCTTCCAAAAGCATACTGGTTTTTCATGTATAAATCTGTTCTATTTAAAAGCAACTATCTTTGTTTGATCATACCAGTCCCATGACTGACACGGAGTTTACTGTTTCCTTTCTAAACTCTGGGTGCCCACCATTTCTACACGGGTAGCCTAGTAGCAGGTTTTCCGTATTTTGACACTAGCTATATTTTGGAGTATTTTGGTTTGGAGATTATCGGTTTTTGGAGGCTTTTACCTTGAAGACATTTTGGAAGCTTTTGAATCTCAAGGTGCTTAGGTTTGGATGTTCGCTATCACTCTATCTTCTTGGAGACTTTTGGCATATGATCTCTTCTTATTCTATTATGACATTCTATTTGGAGTTGTGATTCATGTATTATGATACTCTGATGTTGTAAGAGATATTATTATGATGTTGTATCTGTGATGTAATGCATGATATTCATTTTTTTCCGCTGTTTCATTTTCATCTAATGTTGTTATAAGCTCCATTCGACTGGAGTTGGATGTTTGAATCTTTGGCAGTCGAATACAAGTGAGGTATTTGATGTCAATTTTCGAAAGTTGGATTTCGGGTCGCAACACGGGCAGTTCGACAAACAAATTTATAACATTAGCCATATAATCAAACATCACATAGCAATGCTTTAAGCACAATACAAGGTAAATAACAATGATGCAATATGTATTTAGTATTTACTAACAATTATGTTAACTTTAACAACCAACTTTTCATATAGCAAACTACATGCTTACTAACTTTCAAATGCGACAACTTTTCAGAGCATGAAACAAACAAACAACCAAACCATTAATTCACATATACGACAAGTATTCATAAGCTATTAACATGAACATTAATATAGTATAAACTTGGTATAAGAAGGTGTAGTTTTACTGACAGAAAGCTATCCAAACACTTGCTAACTTAAGGTATGACCTAACACTTCCATTCCTAAGCTAAAGATGGAGTCTTTGACCTTTAATGCACTAGGTAGGCTAGGCCTTGAAAAAAGAAGGAAGTGAAACTTGTTCTGGTAAGGTGAAGTGACTTTAGATAATCATCGAATTCTCAAAAATGAACCCGAAAATAGGTCTTTTTCCAATCGGTTTTTGGACTATTTACTTTTGGATTTTGAATAGGTGGTAAGGGGAAACTTTTATAAAATTCATTTCTCTAAGACTTCAAAAAATAATCACTCAATTTCAATTATCTTTGAAGAAGAAATGTTCAAAAGAAGAAGGACCATTTTAGGACTTGAAATTCTGGGTCCAAAAACACTCTATAAACAATTGATATTTTGACATAGCTATGCTCGAAATTCTAAGAAGTGATCAACATAAAAGTTGTAGTTACTGGGATTTGAAATTTTTTGAAGAAAAGAATTATTTCATTTGGACAAGATATGGGTGAGAATTGATTGGTGGAAGAAGAGGAAAATTTAGAGAGATGAAAGGCTATTTATAAGCAAGTGAAAATGTGAATTACCTAAATGCCCTTATCCCTTACCCTCCACAAATCGAATACCACCTCACTCCCATGTCTCCCTCCTTTTAAATTTAGAAAATATCATTTTCACCATCCATTTACCTTTCTCCAACATCCATAAAACACTAATTGTGCTTGAATCACCAATATGTTTGCTTATGATGTGACATTTTCTATTTTATTTTGTTTTTAAATTCTTTTAAACTTATTTATACTTAAATGTGTTTATATACTTATATACTAACATATGCTGACTCATTTATATCTATATGTGTATATTTACACAAAAGAGTTTACAACATTCCGACAACTTTTATCAGATGAAAAGTTGAAAATCCGAAAAACGAATTCCGGTCACATTTTCGATTTTTCTTTAAAACTAAATATTTCATAAACTAATTTATCTTCAATATTTATTATTTAAAATATTTTTATTTTAATTATACAACAAATTATTTTAATATTTAAATTAATTAAATATTCGAAAATTAATATAGTGAAATTCTGGGTCGTTATACTCTTCCCTACTTAAAAGAATTTCGTCCCTAAAATTTACAACAATCCTATCCCAATAAACAAAATATCCTAGAAATACCTAGCATATTAATCAGATGTAGCTTATCCAGTAAAAACTAGTATGCTATAAATCTATATGTAACCAAATTCAGTGAATACCCTGAAATAAAATACTACACATCCAATTATATCAAAAGTTAAATTTAGAACTAAATGAACGGGCTCTTATATTTAAAATTTTATTTTTAAATTTATTCAAGAAATAAATGCATTTTAACCAAAAATGACAAGGTGGTGGTCCTCCAAGGAAAACATGTAAAATTCTAGAATCAAAACAACATGGAGCATTCAGTGGTATTCTGGTTCCTCCAAATACAACAACTAGAGTGAAAAATCATTATTTCTTTCTAAAAAATTTCAAAATCACTTTTTTTTTCAAAAGCACCAGGATTTAAGTCATGAACAACAATTCAAAAACCTTGGTTTATTGTTTTTACTATATATGCTATGGTATATAACACCCCACAATCAATCAATCAAATTCAATTAAATCAAATAAATCAAATTCAGTTAAATAAAATCAAATAAATCGAATTCAGTTAAATCAAATCAACCAAATTTCGTAAAGGAATACACTAACACTATCAATCATTCAAATTGCATAAGGGAAAAAAAATCTAGCACTTACTGTTATTTAAAATGTTGAAAGATTAACAATGAACTCCTAACTTTGGTCCAAATTTTTTTGATGCCCCAAAATATAGATAATTATCTAAGCATACAATTCTTTGCTCATTAGCATTTGGTTATTGCTTAGAAGATTATCCAAATTTACTCGGACAAAATTTAAAGTTATACTCTAAAATATTAGCTTCTTGACTAGACCAATCTTTTAAATCACTTAAATTTGCATTTAATATTTTATTCAATACCAAAATTGTTTATGAATTATTTTATAAATTATCATCCAAGTTTAAAAATATTTTATAAAGTCATTTATTTATAAAACACAAAATAATAACTTATTCTACTTTTTTACTTGTATAATACCCTTTTAAATCCTAAAAGCATATACAAAACACAAAATTTATTTTGCTTTTCACAATTTAGGTGAAGATATCAAATCAAAATTCGGGTCATTTAAAACTGAGTCAACCTCTCGACCTCTTTAACTTAGAGTGTTAAGATGGACAATGTTTATTGATTGACTCAAAATAACAAATTGTTTACGCTACTTACATGTTTTAGACAAAAGCTATGGTTTTAATAAAACAATGTCTATTAAAATCTTCCTATGGTAACGACCGGCCTTTTTGGACGGTTCAAATCGACAACAAACCACACGTGTCAGACTTAAACCATTCAAAAGTGGAGATTGTTATGGGGTAAATAAGAAAAAGCAGAGAAAGAAAGAAAACAAACACAGAATCTCAGCGGAATGACAAAATATTATAGTCATAAACAGTTCATGAAGCTGTTTTACAAATAATATTTGATTACTCTTTTACAATTTAGAATCAGAGTTACATACAATAGAAATAAATAATAATGCTGTTAAACAACGTGATGTAGTGGAACAAATAAAATAAATAATAATAGTACTAAATCTTCATCGCCGTCCTCCAAAGCAGTCTTCGATACACCGAAAAGCTCAAACTGACCCGAGCGTAATGAAAAAACAAAAAACTTGAGTCAAAAATAAAGGATCTTATGTAAGTTAAATCAACATTAAATAAATATGAGTGTAAAGGCGTCAGAGATGTTTATGGGGTTTGACATCTCCTATCCAGTGTCTAATGTGAGTGCAATAAATTAAGAGATGTTTGGGATTTCATCTCCTAAGGATGCGTTAAACTATCTACATACATAGTACAATATGCTATTATAATAGTGTCTATAGTAAAGTAAAGTATTAAAATAGCATTAAGGCGTTATCCATATCTCGCTTAACACATTTTTATATATTCACGTAGTCTATACAGTACCGTAATTCCTCCTTAAACTGGAGGGCTATCAGAAGGCACTCCATTGGTACAGTACTAAACAAACTCGTAGAAGACGAGATAAGGCATGTGACAAGGCACGCGAGGCAATGCTTAGGATAGGATACTACCATTTTGCGGATCCGGACTAGTGGTAGCGCATAGAAGCTACTACCGCCCACCTTAAAACACACTCCCAAATCAAATTGAGGGGTGGCCACCAAATCAATCGCAAAGTCATAATATGGTATCGAACAAATGTGTCCAATTGGAGGTGCGACCTCACTTGGCCCGGCATGGCTCCTGTTTTAGCCACATCGAGCTAACTCACTGGAGTCAGGGCTACGTAAATACCTCATGCAGAATCGTTTGCTAAACCATCCTGCTTCATTCTGGAATCTCCACCACGTATACAATTGTTAAATTGGTTTTCGATATTAGCAGAGAGTATGACAATATCTGATCCCGGTCTCTTTAACACCAAACACATATTTCACACCGGATGGTTCTTTTAAATTTCCAAAAACGTTTCATAATTGATATTAAAATATCATAATCAATTCTAACACATCATTATCAAAAATCATATTCACTTTCAAAATCATATGGACAACATAGGTTAAATCACATTTCAAATTAATCATATTCAATCAACTATGTCATTTCACTAGAAAATATCATTTAAATCCCAACTTAGCTTATACAATCATTTAACCATATTCACTTTTAAATCAGGGATTTAAATATAAACACTTCCACTTTATGCAAATCTGAAATTTAGAAAATACTTTAGATAGTTATAAATAGTTTAATTAGTTTGGTATAGTTTAAAAATAAACCTTTAAATAGTTAGAATACTCTAAAATAGAAAAAAATAGATAAAATAATTTTAATGGATTTAAGATAGTTTTACTAGGTTTAAAATAGTTTAAATGGATTTAAAATATATTAAATAAATTTTAATTATATTAAATTGATTTAAAATAAATTAAATAAATTTACAATAGATTTAAATTATATTAAATATATTAAATAAATTTAAAATAGATTAAATAGATTTAATTATATTAAATAGATTTAAAATAGATTAAATAAATTTAAAATAGATTAAATAGATCTAAATTGTATTAATAGATTTAAAATAGGTTAAACAAATTAAAAATAGATTAAATAGATTTAAAATAGATTAAATAAATTTAAAATAGATTAAATAGATTTAAATTATATTAAATAAATTTAAAATAGATTTAAATTATATTAAATAGATTTAAAATAGGTTAAATAAATTTAAAAAGAATTAAAATAGATTAATTAGTTTAAAATAGGTAAAATAGATTAAATTGGAATAAATGGATTATAATATATTAAAATAAGTTAAAATAGTTTAAGTTGATTAAAATAGTCTACAATAGAAGTTTAATAATTGAAAATCTTAATAGTTGGTATTTTTCAAAACAATATATTTTAAATAGTTTATACTAGAATAATAGATTTGAAATTAACTTCAAATTTAACTATTTCTTCCGATTCAACAAATCTGGACCATATCCAGATTTCAAGTCTAAACCCAATTTCAAATCTTGAAATATTAATTTTGGCTATTCCAATCTGAATAGATTTCAAAGTTACAATTTCAAATGTTTCGATAACTCAATTTCCATAAATTTCATTTATACTTTAAATTCAACTTATAAATTTTAATTTATACCAATTTCCAATTCCAAAATTTAAACTTGGATTCTCCAAATGATTCTGTTTATATAAATCAATTTCCTTCAAAATATCATTTAAAAAAATTCAATATTTAAAGGTTTAAAATCGTTTAGTTTAACCAAGCCGGTGTCCGTATATAATTTTCTACCCTATGGTCAAGTGATACAGATATTTATGATTTCAACCGCAAATATTTTAAACTTTATATTATTTCAACCTGCAATCCTAAATTTTACTTCAAATCCAAGAAATCACTCGAGTCTATCATTTCAACCCATAACGATTTCTCCCTAATCTAATGGATCGTTCCGGTATGCATCATTTCAACCCATAGGAAGCTTGCAATGAATATGAAATATAACATCCAGTCATCCAAAATCAACAATCAACATCCATCACAATCACCATTCAAACCAATCAATAAACAATAATAAGTGACTGATTATTAACAACATGTATTATTTGGCAATTTAGAATTTAATATGATATTAATGGCGACAATATTCAATAAAAGTTAAATTTAACTGGAATGACAATTTAAATATAGCAAACATCAATCAATCAATTACCAATCGCATCATAAATTCAATTTAACCAATATAAGATAATCAAATAGTTGTGAGTGGGTCAAAACGTTCACTTTCGATTTGTCGTCGATTTAAAATCCAAAATTAGCCCAAAAATTTAACATTCTCAAAATGCAGCTAAATTAGTTCCAAATATCCAGAATTTCAATACAATCACAATAAAGAAAACCACGCGTGAATCCGAGCTCGTATGCAAAAGTTATTAACGTTAGAAGATTGGAAAATTTCGACTTAGGGTCGCCGCGTCAATTACCCGTTGCTTGCTCTGAGCTTTTTGCCAAAATCACCCAAGACCCAAGTCATTTGGCTCCTGATCGGAAGTCGTTGCAGGGTTTTAGCCTCTAGGACTTGAAGCGCGACCAGATCCGCTTTATTTGGCATGGAAATCTCTTTGACCCGAAGTCGCTGCAAGATTTTCGTCTCTGGAACCCGTAGCGAACCTCTTCCTGACTCGAAGTAAACCTGGAGCTACCAAATTTATTTATTTATTATTTTTATTATTTTTTGAAATTAAGTTTTGAAACTTTGGGAATTAGGTTTGATGCTTTGACGTTTGAGAAGGTGGAAGAAGATGTACGTACAGAAGTAATGAAATAAGAAACAAATAGGGTTTATAACAGCATATACATAGGCAGGGTTGGATCGAAACGATAACAACGACCCGAAAAGCACGTTTCGTTCCTAAAACGAAAATGGGTCATCCAATATATCAAAATATAAGTTTTCGATATTTTTAAACTCCGTGGAACAAGTTTCAAGGCCTAATTTCATTGTATATAGAAGTTAGTTTTCAAAATCACCTTATATCATATTGATTTCAACTAAATTGATTTCTACGCGTTTCGAGCCTGCACGATCAAATGACAAGTTCGATCGTTACGAAACTTGAAACCCTACAATATTTTACTGTAACGGATCCGACGAAACTGTTTTTGTTGAAATCTGAGATAGTGGCCATAGTGGCTAATGATGTGCACATAAATGTGCATATTTTTACCACCATATTTATTCTAATTAATTTAAATAAATGATCATATTGGGTATTTTAACTTGTTTTAAACAAAATCCATATTCATTCCAAATTGTCACATATTCATCTTCATCCAAGGGAAAAATAGTCATTTTTATGCATAAATTAACTTGAGAAAATTTAATTAGAAATTTTCATAGTATTTTGTAGGAATTTGATTTCTATTACAAGTTGTTTCATGAAGAAGATATGCATGCACAAAAAAACACAAAGGAATGAAGATGGAAATAGTTCAAAGTGAAGATCATGGAGGACCCCACCTACCCATCTACCATAATGCACAAATTAGAGGCTAATGCACATGCTTATGGAGTTTATGGCTTCATGTATATTTAAATGATGATTAGTAGAAGCCAATGATTACTTGTCCTCCACACTTTCTCAAGGGTAGTTTAATCATTCCTTAAATTATGGATTAGGATTTCATGCTTGTATAAATAACCATTATATTCATGTAACCTCTTCTACCTTCTTTAAGCCCTCTTATGGAGGCACTCTCTTCTCTTAGCTTTAGTTTAGAATAATTGCCTTTTCTTTCTTTTCATGGCTACTTAGCTATTTGTTTTTATTTTCATGTAACTTTCTTTTCCTTATGCAATTTAATTGCTTGTTCATTTTACTTTCCTTGTTCATTTACTTTAATGTTGGTAGTGTAGATTTACATTCATGCAAAGTAGATTAGTTTTAATTCTTGTTAATTAGCTTCTCTTTTCCATTAGCATTCATTTTCCTTTATTTTTGCTTTCATGTTGCTAGCAACATTTGTTAATCAAATGACAAATATGAGAGGGTAGACCCCTTCAATTCAAGGGTAAGGGAGCTCTCAACCTATATAGCTTCAACTATTTGCTAATTCATGCTCTCTTTTTGTGCTTAATGATGATCAATGAAGTATTTTATTTGTGTTCTTGCTTTGAATTTGATAGCCTATATTGTTGACACGAAATAGGCTATGCTTAAACTATCACTAACACAAATGCCTCTTCATCAAAATATGATTATGACATAAGAAAGTGATTTGAAATTCAAATTTGATGGTCTATATTTTTAATCAATAATTAATATGCCATACATAAAATAATTTCATTTTCGTTGTCAAGTTTCATAAAAGTTAGTAAGTGGTTTAAAGGATGTGTTATAGTTTGAAAGCTTATGTTGGCTAACTAATAGCACAAATATTCCATATTTATGATAAGCACATCGACTAAAGCACTAATGACCATAAAAGAGAGATCATGATTTCATATGTGTTGAACTACATGATCTAGAGAGTGGATTTATTTTCTAAATTGTCATTTAACTCTTATATTTACATCTCTTTTCTTTTAGTTAGTTCATTATCTAATTCTCTAACTTAACTTTCACTTGAAATTGGTATAATTTGATTGAATTGAATTTTTTAAAACATCAATTCTCTACGGATCGACCCGTACTCGCCACGTACTTTAATAGTACGTCGTGCGCTTGCAGTTCATTTTATTATAAATTTTTCGACGATTTTTAGTCCGATAGAAAATTCGTCGTTAAACAGCTATTTTCATGTTAATTAAATAAATTATTATTAAATTAAATTTATCACTTTTCAAATTCAAATATTATAACTAACATATTTTTATCATTTTTAATTAACTAGTAATTATAATCCTTTAAAATAAATTTTCCAAGTCAAATTCAACTATTAATATTGCACTAATTACAGCATTCCAATTCTAATTGCAATAAATTCATTAATTATAATTTAAAACCTAATAAATTGATTCATTTTAATTTCACTCTTTTTATTCAATCAATCATTTTTTATGGACATAGTTAACATTGGTTTGCCATTATTACATCAATATTCTATATTTACCATCTTAATTCACATGAACTGGGGTATTTAAATAGATTAATTGCAATTGATTTCCAATTAAATTTCAATGGATTAAATAAGGATAATTAAGCAACTGTTAGAACTTATGATTTCAAACACATTTCTATGTTTATTGTTAACAAACAAAACTAATAAGTTCACATACAATTATTCTATTTTAATCAATTCCAATTAATTACATACAATTTCACTGTTTAATATAACTTTTGGTTTATTTACCATTTACACTTTATGACCAATTATAACTTGCCAATCATTCCAATTAATTGAGATTGCATTAAAATAGTTATCAATTGCCTTAAATTAACATTATTAACATTACATCCTAGTTATTTTTCTTATTAATAAATCATAAATTTTTATTTCTTCCAATATTAACGCCAACATCTTATTAAATTAAATATTATTTTTCTTTTCATCAAAAATTACGGGTCATTACGCTCTCCTCCACTCAATACTTTTCGTCCTCGAAAAGTAAAAAGAAGGGAAAAGAAGGAATTAAGGAATTAACTTATTTGATTCAAAGTATTCAATTTATAAACAATAAATTTACATAGTTAAATAATTTAAATAAGATATATCAATTTAAAACAATTAAATCCTTTTATATTCAAGTCCTATAAAAGCTTGAAAAACATTTTTACTTTCACAAAAATTTTCTAAGTCCGAAATACATGGAAAATTTCGACAGATTCTCCTTTGTACGGAGAGGTTTGGATGAAATAATAATATCAATAAAAAAAAAAATCATATTTCAAAAATAATATCCCAAACCACGTGAAAACAATATAATAACGCTATAAAACCGTAATTCGAGAACGTACCCATTTGTCGAGCAAACAATGCTTATTTATGAAAGCAAAAGCAGTAGCAATTGCTTCCATAAACTTGTATTTCACTTACATAATCCAAAAGAGTTAGATTTATGCAAAAGAGAATATTTACCTTTTTTCAATTAATAACAACAGATCAACACAACATAACAATAGTCACTTGCAACCAAACTATGGAATCATCACATGAAATCAAGGAAGTTACCCATCCATCTATAGCAACCAAACAACGGTTTTTTTGAGTTCAAAACCTTTAATCGTATAAAATGATAAATAAACTACTAAGTATACCATACACTCAATAGTATTAGATAAAACTTAATAGATTATCCATACATTCTAAATAATTTAAAGTATCACTTCCCAATCATCACATAAGCCAAACAACCAATAAATTCAAATGTCATGTAAGTTTTGCTTAGTAATCCCCTTTCATATTATTTACTATTCTTCAGTTTCATTCATTCATACAATGCTTATTTTCATAAATTTACGTTCATTATTACAAAAATTTCATTTCTCATTTATACATACAATGCTATTTTTCTCTTTTCATTACCTTACATTCATTGTTTACACAAGTTATTTCCATTCAATTATTTAGATTATCCTTTATTATGTAATCCTCTTTACAATTTAATTCATCATTAATAGATTATTTCTTTTCACATTCATTTCTTTCATATATAATATTATTAAACATTTTAATCTATTTCTGGATCATTTCACATTTTCTAAAGTTATAATCATTCAATTAATTTAGTATTCACTTTAATTTTTAGATGGCTTCAACATTAACTTAGTTTATAATCCACTACTTACCATATTCACCTTTACTATTCAATCTGATTATAAATAGCTTAACATATTAACTTAAGTTTATAATCATTTTTCTTACAATGTTCACTCTTCTATTACATTTTATTGGTAGCATTTCAAACTATTAACTTAAGTTTATAACAATTTATAACATCAGAATTCTTATTTACAGAAGAAATTCTATTGAAACTTTCTTAATAAAGTTTTACTTATATAATATTCTATTACATATTCTTATTAACATTTCAACTTTTAATATTTTGGTAAGTTACAAATTTCTTATTAACATTTTCTTATCTTTCATATCTATATGTTACAAATTTTCAATTTCTTATATATTCCATTAATCACTTAGCATCTAATTTCTTCTTTTTTTTTCTTTTTAGAAGTTTCCAACTATTAAAATAGTTAAGATTTCATTCATTACAATAATTGAAAACTGCTAATTAACAAAAAGTTTAAGAACTAAATCCCAGATTCATTTCAGTCATTTTTAAAACAATATATATATATATATCCTTTGTAGATCAAATCATATTTATTAATTCAAAATTAAGATTTATTCATCAAAATAGATATTTAGTAAAACTACTACAGTAGTCTTCCCATTAAAAATATTTTCTTTTAAAATTAAGAACTTATTTTCTTTTAAAAAATTCTTTTTAAAACTTTCTTTCAAATCACATTGAAAATATTTATATTCGAAATATACTTCTAAATAATAATATTTTATTCCAAAATCCTTTGAAAACAAATTCCAAAACCCTGGAACTTAAGCTCTCAAATTCCAATTTATATTCATTTTATATACAATCCCATTTTTGCAACTAATATTTACAAATTTCACTACCTAACAAATAACCAAACATATCACATACAATTATATATATATTTATAAAGATTATTCTATTATATAAAAAATATAACACTAGGAAAAATTTACATATATTTCAAAACAATATTATGTCAGTCTGCCCTATTTAGTATTTAGAAATCCCAATCGGTGCCATAGCGTCCTTGTACCGACTAGAATTTATAAATACTAAACAGAACAAATTAACACAATACAAAAACCTTTTATAACACTAACAAATATGCTCTCTCATATACACGCACTCAATGACTCATTCTAGGGTGCTACTACCCTATTCCTAATGAGTCAGACCCCGCAAAGCTAAGGTTATCGCCAAACCAAAGCTTTGATACCACCTGTAACGACCCGCCTTTTTGGACGGTTTAAATCGACAATAAATCACACATGTCAGACTCAAACCATTCAAAAGGGAGGATTGTTATGGGGTAAATTAGAAAAGGCAGAGAAAGAAAGAAAACAAACACAGATTCTCATAGCGGAATGACAAAATATAATAATCAAATAAATAGTTCATGAAGCTGTTTACAAATAACATTTGATTAGTCTTTTACAATATAGAATCAGAGTTACATACAACAGAAATAAATAACAATGCGGCGGAACAACACGATGTAGTGGAATAAATAAAATAAATAATAATAGTACTAAATCTTCATCTTCATCCTCCATAGCATTCTTCAATACACCGAAAAGCTCAAACTTATCCGAGCATAATGAAAAAACAAAACATTCGAGTCAAAACTAAAAGATCTTATGTAAGTTAAATCAACAGTAATAATTATGTGTGTAACAGTGTCAGAGATGTTTATGGGGTTTGACATCTCCTATCTAGTTTCTAAAATGAGTGCAATAACTTAAGAGATGTTTGGGATTCCATCTTCTAAGGATTCGTTAAACTATCTACATACATAGTACAATACGCTATAATAATAATAGTGTCTACAGTAAAGTATTAAAATAGCGTTAAGGCATTACCCAAATCCCCCTTAAGACATTTTTATAAATCCTCGTAGTCTATACAATATCGTAATTCCTCTGTAAACTGGAGGACTATCAAAGGGCACACCATAGGTACGGTGCAACGACCCGGAATTTTCGACTCTAAATTTCGACACTCGTTTACTGTAGAAGTGCCAAGCAATTGACTGCCGAAAACTCTAGATTGTTAGGGTAAAGAAGCAAAAGAGATGGAAGAAGAAACAGAAACAACAGCATAGAATCTCACAACATAGCGGAAAAGAATATAATGTCAAATAACATCATTTGTACAAAGAAAAGCTGTAACTGTTAATTTTACAATCAAAATATCAGAGTACAACCATTCACAATAAATCGGATAGTTATAATGACTTGCCCTTGACTATTATCAATACAATCTCAAATACATAGTGGAATAAACTCTATACGTTCCTGTCACCCAGCTCGTCTCTTGAACTCTAGAACGTCTTAACCTGAAAATCTGTAATACTTGGTCTGACTTGAGCATTACATTAAAGTAACACCCGAGTCAGGCTAGAAACCAGTGCGAGTAAACCCATTTAATATGAAATACTTTAAGTTATAAAACTTCTTGAAAACCTAGTAACTTGTTCTTCACTACGATTTTTATCTTGTTATAGTCAAACACTTATTTCACAAAATAATACTAAGTACTGTTTTTAGTTCCAATGGTCCAGTTACTTAATTTATTCCATTCCATCCTATTTGATTCTATAATCAAATCTATAAGGAATTTTAGATAGTTACTAATCGAAGTGATTCCGGATATTGCTGATATCCGGCTTCGGTCTCTTCGAATCCAATGTCATCCTTTAAGATAGGTTGTTTAAGTAAAACCAATTCAATTTAAACTCAGAGTATCATATACAACAGAAATTCATCACAGATAAATAACTCACATTTATCACCGTTCAACCCAAACATATCATATCACATAACATCACAAATTATCAGATTAGAGATATTAATCAATCAAAACATTCAATACAATTTAATCATCCATAAGCAAGATAACTGGTCACACCATTTTAATTGATTTAATTAACACAAAATAAATTAATTACTTTTGAATCTTGCTTAGTTAACACTAATTAATTACAAATTATTATTATTATTTTAAAAAATTATTGTAATTAATTATCCTTTAATTACTTACGTCCTTAATTAATTTAAGATAAACCATTTATCTTAATTAATTACTTCATTAAATTTTATTTAAATTAAAGGTTTTAAATTAATTTATTATCAACATACAAAATTACTTCAGACCCTTTTGATTGATTAAAGTTTGATACATTTATCTAATCACCTACTTAACTACATCATTAGATTTCATTTGGAAACACTTAAGAATTAATTTAATTAATTAACCTAATACATAATTCAAATCAAATCAACTTAAATTCATAACACCTTGACTTTAAAATTTAATTTTTGAAACTTGTTTGAAAAACTTGATAAATACTTTTACTTTGAAAATTTGCTTATTTTCATTTTTCTTGGAAAACTTTGTTTAATAATTTGCTTTGGAACTTGGTTAATAATTTACTTTGGAAACTTGTTTATTTTTATTTTTAATCTTAGTAAACTTACTAAAGAAACCCGACCCAAAGCCTAAAAATCCTCGAGCCAGACCCGAGCCAATCCTGATGTAATCACTCATCTCTCCCCTCTCGATAAAACTGGAGAACAACTTCGACCCAAAACCTATCTTCCCCAATGCTCCAATCCAGCACAGCAATACCAGACACAAAGGACACACGTGAACGTGCATGCATGATCCGATCACCTCCGACCATCGCTACGTCTACCCACCAGTCGCCGACGACCTCGCCGATGGTCTCGACCACCTAGAACTTAAATCGACTTCGCCTATCGAAATCGAGATAGGCGAGCACCTGTCTGGAACATATCCCATCGACGAAGATGCCTCGCGCCGCCGCCTACGACCACCAGAATGCTCACCGACCAACCCAAGCCGTCTCCTCTATCCCACGCTTCGATTCCCCCGCCACAGATCCATCCCGTTGCACCCACGACGACACAAATGCTTCGACAACAACGTCGACCAAACAGGTTGCAAAACCCTAAATTTCCATCGACTAGCCACTCCGATGATCGATAAATCCTCCGTCTATTTTTCCTCTGATCCCCATCACTCAGGCTTCCTCTAGCATCAAGCGCGATGCTCATCCTCCCTTCGATCGTCGAGAATCGACGTAAAACCAAATATAATTCAACTCACAAATTATCATCAACCACAAACTTAAAAATCATGATAATATTATCAAAATTCATCATTTTCCAATATGAAGCAGGTTATATGTTCAAAACGTGAAATTTAGATAATTGATTTTCTGACTTCAATTGATCATCAGTGTAATATCCAATTTTCGA
This sequence comes from Allium cepa, assembly GCA_030765085.1. Lineage (NCBI taxonomy): Eukaryota > Viridiplantae > Streptophyta > Magnoliopsida > Asparagales > Amaryllidaceae > Allium > Allium cepa. Next base: position 151,945,729 of record CM060934.1, on the reverse strand, counting down.
AATGTTTTATTAATATACACATTTGAAAATATTTTTAAAAATGAAATTACATCCACACAAACATTTTATCTTTAATGATCATAACTTAAAATTGTTTAGATAGGAAGATATGAATTTATTTAGGTTGTTCTTGGGTCTATTGAACATGAATATGAAAATGCTTTGAGTGTAAGGTGAAAGAAAGGAGAGATTGAGAAATGAATATGAAAATGCTTTGAACTGAAAACCCCCTTCTTTTTCCTTTTATTATTTATATTCAAAATTAAAGAAAAAGACATATGCCACTTGTTATTTGCATGTTATAATTAACTTCCACTTGCTAAATTGCATGCATTTATATTTTATGTATTTTATATAATATTTTCAATTAGTTTTATAATTATATATGTTTTTTTATGTTTTTATATTTATACTTTTACCAATTATATTTTTATATATAGAACTTATATTTACCTTATGAAATTTTAAAAGAAAGTTTATTAAACCTTTTTTTAAACTTATTTTAAGCTTCAACTATTATATTTTAAATTAATAAATATTTATCTTGAGTGTTTCAAAATATAGAATTTGACTTTAACTAGATTTTGAAAATTATTACATTGAATTAAGATCAATGCTTCCCAACCACAATATATATATATATATATATATATATATATACTATAATTAGAAATATCTTATGCAAATTTTTGATATTATATTTATTCACACTTATATGCTTGTATATGTATTCACTTAAAATTTTCAACATCATGAAGTTTGCATATATCTATTTATATGTTTATTAATTTATTGTAAGATTTATCATTTCCAGAGATTTATAATTCAACAATTATTATAGTTTCAAATCCATTTATATGTATCCAGATATTTTTAATTATCAAAGTTCTATTTGTTCAACTAAATAAAATTAGTATTTCTAAAAATTAAATCCAGTTAATTACCAATTAACAGTTGTCCAAAAATCCATGTTATCACATTCCTTCCCCCTTTAAAACTTTTCATCCTCGAAAAGGAACGAAGCTAGAACTTTATTAAAATGTTTATTATTAGTTAAATTATCCTTTAAACATTTTGAACTCTCAAATCCCATTATTTAAATTTTTTATAACACTTTTAAAATCTACATAATATTGCCAAAATATCTTTATAAAAATACTTTTATAACTCGATGTCTCAACAAGTCCATCCTTGTTCGTACAGAAATTCGGTCATACGTTGATCAGACATAGGACTGAAAATCTATAAGTACTTGGTAAACCCGTTTTCAACACCCAGTGAAAATACATGGAAAATATTTTTGTGAAAATATAGAAAACATTTTTGGTGAGAATGCTCTAGAAATCATCACCCTCTCCATGGTCGCAGTTAACCCGATGTTGTAAGTGTAAAGTGTTTGGACATGAAACTAAGGATTGTTCAGGAAATTGTAGGTATGTGAGACTTGGAATGAGCTTGAGAATGATATTGAAGAGGTAGATTGCAGTGGTTTTAATGCTAAGGAAAATACACAGGATGAAGTTGTGAGGATTCATAATTCAGGAAAATTCAATGTGAATACTAAGAAAGTTTGGAGAAAGAAGGAAATAGAGCAAGAAAATTTTAATAATGATGGTACTACTCTTGATAATTGGAAGAAGAAGTTAGATCAACAAAATAAAATTAACAATATAGAATACTCCAATGCAGTTACTGTTACTGTAGATTTAAGTTCTGATCAAGGAAGTAAGAATGGAAAAGGCTATGCAGAAAGCATTACTGCATCAAATACTTTTATGACACTATCAGGCTTATGTGAAGAATCAGTCAATAATATTTTACTTAATGAAAATAATGCCTCTTCTTTCAATGCTGAAAATGCTCATGAGGACTTGATGGCTATTAAAATTCAAGGCTCTGTTGATGTTAATATAGCAAATAACTCAGTTTCTCAAGACATTGTAGTTACTCCAGAGAAGCATTCTTCAAATGGAATTATAGAGAGGAATCTATTGCTAAGGAGAAATTTGAATCTTATAAGGTGCAAGAAAAATCTCAAAATAGTAAAAATTTAGAAAACAGGGGAGATATGAAAAAACAGTTGGATCAGGATACTGTTACAATAATGAAAAATGGAAATGATAAGTTCTCTAATTCTCAGACAAGACTAGGTCCTGTCATATCTGAAGAAACCTTAATTCAGAATTCTCCACATATCAATTTAACTCCACATACACATCTAATATTACCTCCCCCTCCTTGTATACCAAATGAAGTAAATGTTGAACAGAATACGTCTATTAATAAAAAACGAAAAAGAGGAAAAAAGAAAGTTTCATTCATTGATCCTGCTGATGATGTCAATAAAGGTGATAGCTATAATATTGATTAAATACAGCCAATAAATCATAATCAGTTTCCATCATCAAACAAAAATTCTTCTATTCTGGCAAGTGGAAATAGGCATACAAGAAAGCATCCTACCCAATTATTAACTCCTAATATGTTATGATGATAAGCAACAATATTGCATACTGGAATATTAGAGGAGCACATCTATCCTCAAAGTAATCTGAAGTGAAAAAATTGATAAAGGATGAACAAATTCAACTTATTGCTTTAAGTGAAACAAAGTTAGACAAGACAATGTCTGAAAGAGCCTGCAAGTATATTGCATCAAATTGGTCTTATGATGATAATTTGCAAAGTGCTCCTTATGGAAGATTATTAGTACTATGGAATCCTGCTATCTTCAGCCTAACCAAATTACTGGAGACTGATCAAATTATTCACTTTATTTGACTACAAACATTTCTTTCTTGATTTCTTTTATTTATGCTCAAAATTGTATAGATAGAAGACTTTCATTTCTCTCTAGTATATCTTCTCTTGCTCAACAAAATTTACCTTAGCTTATTCTAGGAGACTTTAATTGCATGTTTTCTTCTGAGCAAAAAGTTGGAGGAATTCCTCTATCTTTGAAAGACATTTCCCCTTTGAAACAGACACTTATAAATTCATCACTTAGCCATATTTCTTTTGTAGGAGCTGAATTCACGTGGAATAATAAATGTAAAAATGGTCTAAGAACATTCTGTAAACTTGATCATGCTTTTCAAAATATCCATTCTATAAACTTATGGCCAAATCTACATTGTAAATTCCTAAATCCCTCTATCTCTGATCACTCTCCAATTATTTTATCATGGGGACAGAATGCTACTAGCAGAAATACATTTTTTAAATTTTATAAATCATGGATTAATCACAGAAATTTCCATAGCATTGTTATAAAGGTTTGGCAAGAAACAATTTTTGGAAATCCATTGTTTATTTTAAAGACAAAGCTTCAAAAGTTGAAGGAAAAAACTTAAATTCTAGGCAAAGGAAATTTTTGGAGAAGGAACAAAAGTATCTGATAGAATTAGAGAGAAACTAAATCATATTCAACAACTACTTCAGAATGATCCAATAAATACTATATTAGCTTGCCAAGAATCAGAATTATCTAGAGATTTACATGAAGCATTGGAATTTGAAGATTTGATGAAGCAAGAAATTCTGCATGATATTATTGATAAGCAAGGTGATAGGAATACAAGATATTACCATAACTCAATCAAATTAAAACAGAACAGAGAAAGGATAATGAGTATTACTGGTATGAATGGAGTTATGCAGGATAATGATAATTCCATAACAAAGGCTTTCATTGATTATTTTTCTTCTATACTTGCCAATACAACTCCAATGATACCAAATCTGTTTCCTCTCTTTAATATGAAAGTTCCCTACCTGAACATGAAGCAAGCTAATTTTTTAATAGAAGAATTTTCACCTGAGGAGATTAAAGAAGCAGTTTTCTCTTTAAAATCTGATAGCAGTGGTGGACCAGATGGTTATAATGCTTACTTCCATCAAAGCACATGGAGAATAATTAAACTTGATGTTATCAAAGCAATTTAATTTTTCTTCCATCATAATAAAATGCCAACTGGTGTAAATGCAACAAATATAGCTCTAGTGCCAAAATGTTCAAACGTAGTAAATGTTTCAGAGTTTAGACCAATTTCATGTTGCAATGTTGTATACAAAATCATATCCAAGATTTTAGCTAATAGAATTAAAAATGTTCTCCCTTCAATCATATCAAGCAATCAAGTTGCTTTCATGCCTTATAGAAACATCAGTGACAATATTTTACTTACTCAAGAACTTTTAAGAGGATATGGAACTGGGAATATTTCGCCTAGATGTATGTTGAAACTGATATACAGAAAGCTTTCGATTCTATTACATGGAGTTCTATTATAGAAATTCTTTCAAGGATGAATTTCCCTAAACCAATGCTAGCATGGATTTATACATGTATTTCAACTTCTCACTTTTCCATATTAAGGAATGGACGTTCTAAAGGATTCTTCAAAGGAACTCAAGGGATTCGTCAAGGTGATCCAATATCTGCATACCTTTCCATTATTGTAATGGAAGTTCTGAATTCTTTGATTATTGAACAAGTGAAATCTAAGAGTTGGAGCTGCATCCAAAATGCAAGGATCCTCTCATTACTCATATGCTTTTTGCAGATGATCTAGTCATTTTTACTAAACCATCTATTTCAAATATTACTGCTATTCTTGAGGTTCTAAATCAATTTTTTGAAATTACTGGGTTGAAGATAAATTTTAATAAATCTTATATCTTAGTTGCTGGTCTTAGTGAGAGTATGAAAGCTGATATTATAGCACACTCTGGTCTTAAAGAGATGCAACACAATGCCAGATACCTTGGTTTACCTCTTATTTCTGTTAGAATCACCAAATCTGACTGTTTGCCTCTTTATGAAAAAATTACTGACAAATTATCCATATGGCCTAACACAAAATTATCTCAAGTAGGAAGATTAGTCATTATATAGAGTATTGCAACTGCTATGACTAATTATTGGATGAGGCATTTTATTCTTCCAAGCAAACATATATCAATGATAAATAGTGCATTGAATAGATTTCTATGGCGTGGTGATCCATTTTCTAAAAAAGTAATTCCAATATCTTTTATGAAGATACAATTGCATAAGGAAAATGGGGGTCTGGGAATAACTAATATAAAGGTATGGAATATTGCAGCTTTCTCAATCTATTTTGACATGATTTTATCAAGAAAGGAAGATCTATGGACTCAGTGGATTTTAAAAAACCTTATTAAAGGAAAAGATTTTTGGTCGACGAATATTCCAAATTTTTGCAGCTGGAGTTGGCATAATATCCTTAAATTAAGAGCTACTTTCTTGCCTTTCATTCATTGTATTCCTTCAGAGAATAATGAACTTCATTTCTGGTCATCACCATGGGCTAAACCTGGTTTGATTTTACAGGAAATTCTTCCATATTCTTTAATAATGTAGTCTGGTATTCCTATTAATGCTAAAGTATCATCCTATATAACTAATGGATCAATTGATTTACCTTATTGTAGTTCTAATCAAATCCGGAATTCATGGCAACATATATCATCTCTGCCTCTCCCCTCATCAAACCTTAAAGTCCTCTGGACAAATAATGGAAAGAAGCATGCAATATCTTTAGTATATAAAGCTCTGTTAAATAATGTTAAATCAGAGAAGTGTCCACGGGCTATGAGAATTTGGAAGGAAAAATCCCCTACAAAGGAAAACTTATTGTTATGGAAAGTCATGGAAAATGCTATTAACACTAAACAGATATTAACATGTATGGGTATTGGTAACAATGAAGATTGTGTCTTCTGTCAAAAACATCCTGAATCAAATACTCATTTATTTTTCGAGTGCTATTACACTTTTGGAATCTGGTGCAGATTACTAACAAATGGAAATTTTCAAAAACCTAATTAGAAGCTCGAAAATTGAATGGTTTAATATTTTCAAGGCAACAAGGTGGAAGTCTCCGAAGACAAATATTCTTATGATTATGTTGAAGACATTTATATATGAAATATGGAAGGAAAGAAATAGGAGAATTTTTGATATGAAAATGGAATCTGCAGCTTCTTTATATAGTATAATTGACAAGAGAATTCGGAAAAGATTAGGAAGGCTGAAGTGAATTATGAGATGTTTTGATATTTTAGTTTTTATGTCATTGATATGGAATGTTGTATTGTGATATTTATTTTCTGAATTGAGGCTGTAATTTGCATGTAAACATTTTTGTTTAAGGAATATATTGGGCAGGCCTCCCTTAGCCCATTGCTTTTCAAAAAAAAAACATTTGTTTGTTAATAATAGCTTATAAGTGAAATTAAACGTTAGTGGTAACAATTATTATAAGTTAACCATTTATTTAGTATATTAAATTAAAACTGGTAATCAATTGCAATAAATCTAAATTAAAAGTGATGTTAGTACAAATTAAGGAAATAACTGGAAATAATGTCAGTTTTATTTATAATATGACAATTGGTTGAATAAAAAAAATGAGAATAAAGTTTTATCAATATATTGGAATTTAATTTATGATAATAGGATTAATTGCAATTAAATGAAAATTAATATTTAAATATTACATAAATGGAAATTTAGATGGAATCCGAGAATATTAATGTAAACAATCAAGAACCAATATTAACTTGATCCTTTTGATAATAATGGTTTGAACAATGGAGTGGGAGGTCAATTAAATGGAATTATGGAAAAATTAAATTTGTATTTTCTACAATTTTTGAAATTGAAACTAAATATGGTAATTAGCGAAATAATTAATGTTGAATTAACATAGAATTTGTTTTAAGTTATTATAATTGTTTAAGAAATCACAAGTGATTAAATTAATTAATTAATTAATTATTTAATTAACTGGAAAATAGCCATTTTGGCCACTGACTCGGATTTCAAAAAGACCAGTTTCATCGGATCCGTAATGGTGAATCATAGTACGATTTCAAGTTTCGTAACGATCGGACTTGTCGTTTGATCGTACGGACTCGAAACGCCTAGAAATCAATTAAATTGAAATCAATTGATATCAATTTGAAATAACTTGATTTTAGCATAACTTATTCATACGATGAAATTTGGACCTAAAACCTGTTCCATTGTGTTTAAAATATTTTAAAACATCTATTTTGATACATGGGTTGACCAAATTTCATTCCGAAGTTAGAACAGGCTTTTCGGGCCTTTTTATCGTTCAACGCGTATATCAATCGGGTCCATCTATTCTATTTCAACTTTTTCTGTATATACCTTGTTATAAACCCTAGCCTATTTCTTATTCCTCATTTCTATACGTACAATTCCTTCTCACCTCCTCATTTCAATGGCAGACAATTCCAAATCCAATTGTAATTCAAAAATCAAATTGAAAATTCAATCTCCTCAAACTATATCGAATTATATATGGATTTGAAGCTATCGACGAGCGCAAGTCAAATATATGATTCGTTTTTGGATCTGGGTTTCTGAGTAGCCGGAATTAGCTCGTCTATTCTCGGTAGTTCTTTTCATCGCGATCGACTGCAACCGATCGCCAAATTAAGCTGTGGGTTTTGTCGAGGTCATCAAGTGGAGTTCATCGGTATGCTTCGTTTCGCGAATCAACGGTTGGATTTCATGTAATAATTCGATTAGGGTTATGGATTAAGGCGGTGGCAGTCGATTTTTGCTTCGTTCGAGATGGCGCTGGTGGCCGCGGTATCGGGGGTAGGGCGTGGCGGCCTCCCTGGTCGCGGCTGCGCTTGTTTTTGGCGTTTCGGTGCATGCGTGGGGAGGCGTGACATCTGGGTTGCGTTCGAACTTTCTGTATTAGGGTTTCGAATGATGCGTCGCAACCATCCTACTTCATTCTGGAATCTCCACCGCATACACGGTTGTCAAAGTGGTTTTCAGTATCGACAAAGAGTATGCCCATATCCGATCCCGGTCTCTTTGCTAACCAATCGCTATTATAACACCGTAGTCATTTCAAAATAATTTTACTTCAAAACCATAATATAATATTCATTTCAAAACCATATAAATACGATATCATTTCCATTTCAAAAACCCAAAGCAATATAATATCATTGTTATAAAACCCAAATTAATATAATATCATTTTTATTTCAAATATATCTCTTTTCCAAAATCATAGCACTTTTCAAATTTATGATATTTCGAAACCAAACGCTTGAAATATAACCCTTCAAAACATAATACTTCGAATTTCATAGCTTCTAAACCATAACCTCCAAAAATTAAATGGTTTGGATATTCAAACAGTATATAAAATAAAATAGTTTGAATTTAAAATTACTTTATAAAGTAAAATAATTTCCTCGACTTCACAATTTTATTCACTTTAAATTAAGTCTCAATTCATAACTTTCAACTCACTTTCAGTTTCAATAAACCATCTCAATTTCAATATATTTCAAACTTTGAGTCTTAAACAATTTCAAACTAAGGTTGGTATTACGATTCAACAATTAAATGCTCTATTATTTAGTTTTTAATATTTGCATAATAAATCCATTATCATTTAAATAAACTCAAATTACAAATAACTAAATATTTCATTCAATTTATTTATACTTGAAATATTCGTTTAATTCATCTCAAAACAAAATCCAGTTATAAAAATCATACCTTTAAAATCTCAATTTTATTAAATTTCAAATCAGTTTCATATTTATCTTCCCACCCTATTCTCATTTAAGTTATTATAAACTCCAGAAATATAATAAATACTTAACCATATTATATCTTAATAAAATCAAACTTTATTATTAAACTTCTTTTACACTTTAAACCAATTTTATACATAGTTTAAAAACCAAGGATTTAACTATATATAGAATAACATTTATAAAATATCCAAATCAATATGTCATAAAACCATATATTTCTCTACAAAACCATAGAAATTATTTCAAATTATTTTTATATATAGACCACCGAGTCTGCAACATCCTTGAATTTTGGTCAAGATAATTTGATAATTAATTTAATCTTTAGGATTAAATTTTGTAATATTTGGTAATTAATCTAAAATAGATTGAAATAGAATTTGAAATTAAGATTCAAATTTAAACATCTTAGAAAATAAAATTGTATTTGGATTTCTGGTATGATTAAATAAGATGTATCTTTATTTAAATAAATGGATTTTAATTTGGAATTTGGTTATAAGTAAATATTGAATTTATCAAACTTTATATTTCAAAGAACTAATACATATATATAGTAATTGTAATAATGAATGATTTGATCTCAAATCAGTTGTTACGAAATTGTCTAAGTATAAAAATATATGTATATTAAAATCTTGAACTAAATTAAAATTGTAATGTGAAGAATAATTGAGATAAAGATTTTATTTGTGTAAATATAAATATAAAAGAAGGAATAAACATTTTAAAAATAAAAATATATGTTGTATATGAAATTTTATTTACATAAAGGGTTAAAACAAATTTACAAAAATAATTTAAACTAAGGAGTTAAATATAAAATACACATTTGTGACATTTGTAAAATAAGGAAATGTATGCATTAATACTTGTAGGCTTTGTTAAAAAGTTGCATCTTATTCTTTTAAATTGAATTTATACAAAACATGAACATGTAAAATGAAACTAAGCTATTCTCAGATTTCAAATCGTGAAACAAAAGAAAATCAAAATAGAAAGCAAAATAAAACCTGGAAATGAAGATCAAAAACAAAATCAAAACACTAGCAACCCAAAAAACTTCCAGTTTCCTGATTTAGGAACCAAATCAAAAGCCTGGGAATCAAATCAAACAAGATCAAAGCAAAACAAAAGTCCGGAAAACATGCAAGAATCAATTTACAAGCTATGTCTATGTTCATCATCAAAGATAGATGAATCAGGTGGCAGATCATAATCAAATTCTAGTTTTAAAGATTAAATCGAGATCAAATCTCAGTTTCAAAAGTGGTAGAAACAATTTCCAATTTTGCCAATTTCGTTCGAGCTGCTCTGATACCGAATGTGACGACCCGGATTTTTCGCGTTCGAAAATCGACATCCATACTTCACATCGTATTCGAATGCCGCAGATTCGACCGTTCAAATCCGATTCGCCGAAGCTTATAACACATTAAGTATAACAACACAGCGGAAGAAAAGAATGAATGTCATATACAACTCCAATGATACAATATTCAAATATACAACAATGATCAATATCAGAGATATTATGAAATGTTACGGCGGAAACCAATGAACCAACAGTGGAAACAACTAGAACTTGAAACTCCAGAAGAAACACCAATATCAGCAATCTCCATAGATAGCTTGAACCACCATCAAGTTATACAAAGCTAAGTAAGGCCAGTCGTGCTAACCAAAGACTTCAATATCCAAAGTCTCCAAAGAATTTCAAAGAGAAAGCTAAAAGCTACTGAATCGATATCTACTATCTGAAAAGCCCAACTCTAGACTGCCCATGTGGAAAATTGTGGGCACCCGGATTTTAACGGTCGAATCTGCGGCATTCGAATACGATGTGAAGTATGGATGTCGATTTTCGAACGCGAAAAATCCAGGTCGTCATAGTGTCTGTATATAATTTTCTACCATATGGTCAAGTGATACAGATATTTATCGTTTCAATCCATAATTTAAAAATAAAATACGGTTATATATCATTTCAAACTGTAATCCGGAATGAAATATAAATGCCTAACAACTTGCAGTTTATAATAATATATAATACAACATCCATTCATCCAATATAAATCATCAACCATTTATCACAAACATCATCCAATTCAAACAATAACATCGATATATAACAGATAATAAACAATAGGTATTTGCTGACAGTTTATATTCAATAATAAATTAAACAACTATTTAACTGGCAGTTTATATGCAAAAATAAACTAATAACAAATAAATTCAATTTACTGGGATGATGATTAAAAATATGCCAAACAGTCATATATAAATTTCAAATCACATCGGAAATTAATTTAACACACATAAAATTTTTTAGAAGTTGTGAGTGGGTTAAAACACTCACCTTTTGAATTTAAATTGAATTTAAACCCAAAGTTTTCACAGTCTCAGAATTCATCCAAACTAGTGCCATAATGTCCGGAATTTTATTACGATCCCAGCGGAGAAAATCGCACGAAATTTGGACCTCGTATGTGAAAGATACGTGCATCAGAATGATTGAAATTGAAAATAAAATAAAATATAAAAAAAGAAAACGACAACTCACGGTTCCATGTCACTTCATCTTCACGCACACATATAGCAGCATCGTTCGAAACCCTAATACAAAAAGTTCGAACGCGACCCAGATGTCGCGCCTCCCCACGCATGCACCGGAATGCCAAAAACAAACGCCGTCGCGACCAGAGAGGCCGCCGCGTCCTACCCCCGATAGACAATATAATATCAAATATAACAATATATAATATATATTTTCCAAAATAATATATATCCCAACATGGAAAAAATAATATAATATAGCTATAAAACCGTAATCCGAAAACTTACCTATTGGTCGGACAATTACGCTTAATTATTAAACCAAAAGTAGTAGCAATTGCTTCCATAACCTGTATTTCACTTATATAATCCAAAAAGGTTAACAATTATATAAAATGAAATATTTAAAGTTGTTTCAAACACTGACAAACAAATCAATTTAACAACAATCATTCACAACCAACAGCTTACACATCATATACAAATCAACCATACAAGCAAAACAAAACAATTGGTTGGTTCGGGTTAAGACACTTTAAATCACATAGAATGACAAATAACTATGAAGTATTCCATTTACTTAATAGTCTTCGATAAAACTCAATATACTATTCACACATCTAAGCAATTAAAAGTATCTTTTACCCAAACAACTCATAAACCAAACCAAACAACAATTTCAAACAATAGATCACGTTCATTCTTATTAATTCCACTTCATAACATTTGTTGTTTGCTTTCCTTTTATTTCATATAATGATTCATCCTTTAATTTACATTTATTTCTTACAAACTATATTTTCATTCACTCATTCAACGTTTATTTCATTTACTTTCATTTATTACTTACAAATATTCATTTCATTTGTTCAGGTCATGTCAGCTTCTTTTTATTGCATTATATTTATTCATTCATTCATTATTACTTAAGTTCATTTATTTACATTCATTTATTTATAGTATTTATGTTTAATTCAATTTCTTTGCATATTAATTCATTAAGTTAAGTTTATAATCTTATACTTACAATACTTACTTCCTATCGCAATTTATTATAGTAATATTTCAATTATAACATAAGTTTATAACAACTACAACATCAATTCTTATTTATAAAGGAATTTCATTACATACTTTCATTACCTCAAGTTTATTACTTGTATAATATCCATTACATTTTCTTATTAAACATTAGAACTTTTAATACCTGGTAAGTTATATATATGCTTATAAGAATGCAATTGAAATTTATACAAGTTCACCTCATTTTTTTTAATTAGTTTAATGTTCAATAATCATATCTTTTGTTTTACAGGTTACAATTTCAACTTTCTTGAAATTTCATTTATAACTTAGCATTAAATCTATTATTTCATTTATAGGTTTGAATTATTAGTTAAATTCCGTTTCTCTAAGGCAATTGAAACTATTAATTAACGGAAACTTAAGAACTAAATACTGGGTTTAATTTCAAATCATTTTAAAAATAATAGATAAATGTATATATTCAAAATTTATATATCTAATTATGTTTAAAACAATTTAAAATTTATATTTGTTTATCAAAATAAATCTATAGTAAAACTACTACAGTGGCCTTCCCACTGTGAAACTCGAAAATGAATGTCGATGATACATGCACTCATCACCGAAATTATTTTCCAGCGAGAGAGAGGGAAGTACAGAACTTATTTCTTTCCAAAATTTCTTTTAAAACATTTCTTTCAAATTAAATTGAAATATTTATATCAGAAAATACTTCTAAGCAATATTATTATATTCCAAAATCCTTTGAAGCCATTTTCAAAATCCCGAAACTTAAGTTCTAACTTTCCAATTTTTCTTTATTTTTATTTGTAGATTTTATTTACAGCCAATATTTATAAATTTCTCTGCCAAACAACAATTATATTACAACCAAATATATATTATTCATAAAATTATTATTTTATATATGAAAATATAATAGGCAAAATTATTTTATTCACCTATATTCAAAACAAATATTGTGTCGATCTGTCCTATTAAGTGTTTAGAAATCCCTATTGATGTCATAGCGTCCTATGCACCAACCAGAATTTATAAATACAAAACGGAACAAATTAACACGGTATCAAAACCTTTTTATAACACTAACAAATACACTCTCTCATATATACGCTCAGCAACTCATCATAGGGTATTACTACCCTATTAATAAAGAGTCAGACCCCACAATGCTAAGGTTTATCGCTAAACCCAAGCTTTGATACCAGATGTAACATCCTCCCTTTTGTAAGCTTTAAATCAATGATAAACCACGCACGTTAGAGTTAAACCATACAGAAGGGCGGATTGTTATGGGGTAAATAAGAAAAAGCAGAGAAAGAAAAAAAATAAAATAGAATTTTGTAGCGGAACGATAAAATATAATAATCAAATAAACAGTTCATGAAGCTATTTACAAAATATTTGATTAAATTTATATAATATATATCAGAGTTACACATACCAGATAATAATAAATAACAATGCAGCGGAACAATATGATGCAGTGGAATAATATAACAAATAATAGTAATAAAATCTTCGTCTTCGTCCTCCAGAAATAAAGTCTTCGAATCCTGAAATGCTTAGACTGACCCGAGCGAATTGAAAAGACAAAACACTCGAGTCAGAACTAAAAGATATTGTGTAAGTTAAATAATTAGTAAATAATATGAGTGGAATGGTGTCAGAGATATTTACGGGATTTGACATCTCCTATCCAGTGTCTAACGTGAGTGCGGTAACTTAAGAGATGCTCGGGATTCACATCTCCTAAGGATCCGTCAAATTATTTACTATGTAGTAATATTTCGCTATTATAATAATGTCTACTAGTAAAATAAACGTACTTTTAAATAGCGTTAAGGAGTTACCCAATCTCCCACTTAACACAATAATAGTCCCAGTAGTCCATCCAGTATTAGCGCTTCTCCAGATTGGGAGACTACCCTAAATACTCCATGGGCTATGGGAGAAAAGAAAATTCGTACAAGGCGCGCTAGGGTAAGTGACACGGCACACAAGGCAATGCCAGGGTAGACATACTAATTACGCATCCGGACTGGTCGTAACGCGTAGCAGCTACAACCGCCCACCTCGAGCCACACCCCTAAAATCAAAAATCAAAAGTGGCCACCGAATCAATCCAAAAGTCAGGGTATAATATCGAAGGGATGTTTCCGATAAGAGGGGCTACCTGCTTGGCCCGAGAATCGCTCCTGTTTTAGCCACCTTATGCCAACTCATGGGAGTTGGGTCCACTTATATACCTTAATAGAACGTCGCCACCATCCTACTTCATTCTGGAATCTCCGCTGCGTACATGTTGTCAAAGTGGTTTTCGGTATCGAAAGAGAGTATGCCCATATTCGATCCCGGTCTCTTTGCCAACCAATCGTTATTATAACACCGCGGTCATTTCAAAATAATTTTACTTCAAAACCATAATATAATATTCATTTCAAAACCATATAAATACGATATCATTTTCATTTCATAAACCCAAAGCAATATACTATCATTGTTATAAAACCCAAATCAATATAATATCATTTTTATTTCAAATATATCTCTTTTCCAAAATCATAACACTTTTCAAATTATTGATATTTCGAAACCAAACGCTTGAAATATAACCCTTCAAAACATAATACTTCGAATTTCATAGCTTCTAAACAATAACCTCCAAAACTTAAATTGTTTGGATATTCAAACAGTATGTAAAATCAAATAGTTTGAATTTAAAATTACTTTATAAAGTAAAATAATTTCCTCGACTTCACAATTTTATTCACTTTAAATTAAGTCTCAATTCATAGCTTCCAACTCACTTTTAGTTTCAGTAAACCATCCCAATTTTAATATATTTCAAACTTTGAGTATTAAACAATTTCAAACTAAGGTTGGTAATTACGATTCAATAATTCAATGTTCTATAATTTAGTTTTGAAATGTAACAACCCGCATATTTTTCGATTTTTATATTTAAATATTTTATTTAAATATTTTATCGATACTCGGAATTTAGTCCGAAAAGCTACTTTTTGCATACGGTCGAATTAGGACTCGGGACCACTCCCATTGAGTTTAAAATGCCGTTTGCGACCTTTTTGAGTATAAGCTTCGATATGTTTGGAGAAAGTTGATTTTTGCTACTTTTCACTTTGGGTTTGGTTTTGGGCTCAGCCCTATGTTTAACTTATGCTCAAATCTGAGCCACTCTTCCACACTCACCCTCATTCTCTTCTCTTTTCAGTTCTATGGCTATAATGGTGGGAGAGATTGGAAATTAAAACTCCAAAACCCTAGTTTTCTCTTTAACAAATCAACTCAAGCTCCAAACTAATAGAAGAACCCATTGGTAAGCTTCTCCTTCTTCTTCTCCAACTCATTCTCTTACCAATTTCAGAAATTCCTAAACCTAATTTTGGGAATGTTCTTGTTTTGAGCATAGATTCAAGCTCATTTGGGTTGTGTTGAAGAGAGGTTGATTCTCCTTTGCTTCTAAGCTTCTTTTTCGATCGTTTGGGTTCAAAGGTGAGATTTTTATCTCACATCTATGCTTATATTTATCTTCGATTGTTAGGTATGAATTCCTAACACTTATTCGTGTCATTTGCTTTTGGTTTGGATTGATTTGGCGAATATTCCAATTTTTGGTGTTTTGAGTTCAATTCGTTAAAAATCCTAACTTTGATGTTTTAACATGTTTTTGGTGATGCATTGAGGAGCATATAGGGTCGGGTAGTCGATAGGCATAAACCCTTAGCACCGTTGCTCGAGCGAATGCAATTTGGTCGAGGTTGGACCTCATTTGGATGGGCTGGGAAGGGACTGGCAACAGGTCCGGTCGACCGAGCTCTGTAGCCGGCCGACCGACCTGCTGCCAAGTGCATAAGCAATTCTCTGTTTAAGGTTAGGTCGACCGAGTACAGGGTTCGGCCGACCGACCTGCTTCCCGAGGAATTTTGAGGACAGGGTCCGGTCGACCGAGCCCTGTAGCCGGCCGACCGACCTGGTGCATTTTTGCCTATTTTACCTAGTTGTTTGAATTTCCAACTTTAATCGATTCGTGTTGTTTCCTATGTGTTGTTATCATTTGTTATGACTTTGATGACTCCTTTTTAGGGATTTTTGAATATCCATTTTGATGGATTCTTTATCGATTTCGTTGGGTTTTTATTCACATCTCCGTATGTGAATTTTAGTGATTGATTGTTCCTACAATCTTCTTCGTGATTTGTCACTTTTAAAATATAAAGGTTTTCTATACTAGTAGTAAATATCAAAACTCTTCCCTCAAAACAATTTCAACTCTATTTTTAATACAAAATTCGTTTATAAAACCGTTTTCCAATCTATTAGTATATACAAACCTTTACCTCACTCGTATGAGAAATCTAATTAAACGGCTTAGTAAAACAAGTGGTATGAAACGCTTGCGTTTACTTCGTCGGTTAATTCTTGGACTTGTTCGATTGAATCTCTTGTGACAATTTTCTAGTGAAGATTTACAGTTTGTTCGTAAATATTTAAGTTAAGCAAGTGGTTATGGGACATGAAGCTAAACTTTTATACTTACTAGCTTAGTGTAATTGACACTTCTCGATGATCATGACGATCATTTTTGTGATTTAGACTAGCAATGTGCGATGTCTCTTTGTCTGCGAGGGAGACTAAACCCCATTTTGTGGAGTTTCGACTCAAATTGGTGGGGTAGCAACCCACGGTCTTCGGGCCATTCGTGTGTCAGGTCTTCGGACCATTCGTGTGTCAAATTAATGGCTAGCTACCATGAGATAGCTTCTCGTTCATGTGTTGCAGCTGTTGGTGAATTTTCATGCTCCCGTTCGTGTGATAGGCCTCCCCCCTATTTTGTGTGATTTCTGGGTTTCGTGTGTCGAATTATGGAATTTTCTTCTTCACCTATTTTTGTGATTTCTATTGATATGATTTATCAATTTTTGTGCATAGGTGAATTCGTGTGTCATTGACCGGATTTCTTGAGATGATTTCTAGAATTTATGCTTCACCAATTTTAGTGATTTCCATTGATATGATTTATCAATTTTTGTGTATTGGTGAATTTGTGTGTCATTAACTTGTTGTGAATACAAGTTTTGGGTATGATACCCTTTTTGGATCTTTGAGAAGATTCTCTGATATTGATTAATCGTTTGTTGATTATCATTTACATACTTATAGTAATATGCCATTATGGATATCATATGTCTATGCCATATCTTTCGTTCTATATCATGTTATCTGATATTTATAGCTAGACTGATCCGTTTATTATTTTCTTATAAATAATACTCGGGTCAGACCGAGATGTTGCAGGTGCTTCGACTTGACTTCTCTCCAGGGATCCATTGCTATGACCTTTTGCTTACTACTTAGATTAGTAGTTTTTGTTGTATACTCTTGAGATATTGACTCATTGATGTATTCTTTTGTATAGCACATGTTGCTATTATTTTGTGTTATTGTGTATCTTTCTAACCACTACTCTGATGTACACTTCCTAGTGTAATATTCATATCTATTTCGGCCTTTGTGATATGAATTGTCTGTGACTGATTTATGTTATGTTTATTTCTATATTTATTTCCGAAGATTATTATAGCCACTGTGTAGTAGCTTTGTGTTTGTATCGGTATGTCGGATTTTTCCCTTGAAATAAAAATGCATGTTATACTATCTGACATATCGGTGCTCGCGCAAAGCAATTAAACGGATGGTCGCTCCTCAACAGCCTTATTCTCCGTGCTAGTTGACAGCATTACTCCGTAGTGTTCTTGGCTAGCGTGGGTATAGAGGTGGGGCGTCACAGCTTGGTATCAGAGCCAAATTTTGGAACAATATGGAATATTATAACAAGGATCATCGTCCTAAGTCCATCTTAGGAGTCATGCTTTAGGATTTAATTCGAGTCTTCGTACCGTTCTATCCTATTTTCTTTTATGATTCCTTGTTTTGTCTATCAAGATTGCTTGATATTCATTAGTGAATAATCTTCTTCTTGCTCTTCTTTCTTTCTAAGGAAGAGGAATGTCTAGACCAGGCCATCCCAGAGCTGGACCATCTAGTGTTCCACCCCAAGATAGAGTTTTTATGACTGCTCAACAGCTTCTTGATTTAGTGACGAATGCTCAAGCAGCTGGAGCTAACCCGGAACTTACTCACCTAAAGTCGGGATTTGCACGTTTGTGCAGCGATTACACTAATTTGGGTGGGAAGCCATTCAAAGGTTCCGAAACTATTATTGAAGTACAGGCTTGGCTAAGGTCATGCGATCGAATCTTTTCTCGCATGAATCTTATTGACCTTCACCGAGTTCAGGTAGCCTCTAGTATGCTCCGAGAAAGAGCATTGGACTGGTAGGAGCTTCTTATTTCTGAGATTAATGAAGCGGATCTCACCTGGGAGCAATTCCGAGAACGCTTCGAGTTGAAATTTGTACCAGAAGCAGAGAAGGTGACATTGGCTCGACGATTTATAGACCTTGTTCAAGGTGAGTCCTCCGTGACTGATTACGTCGCCTCCTTCGAGTCGCTTTCCAAATACGGGGTTGAATACATCAACACCCCTTTAAAGAAGAACCAGAGGTTCGTCTATGGCTTAAACAAAAGTCTCAAGAAGCCATTACTTCTAAAATTAGAAGTTTCTTTCAACCAACCCGTTGATATCGCTCTTCGTCTTGAAGAGGCGGATAGGGAGAATGATGTTGAAGTGGTGGGTTCCAAACCAAACTTCAACAACAACAAGAAGAGGCCAAACAAATCCAAAGGCCCTTATCCCAATAAGAAAGGGAGGCAAGAAACTCCTGCTGAAAAGACCTTTTCCTCTACTCAAGGGAAATGCTATAATTGTGGTTCGAAAGACCATTTTGCGAACAAGTGTTCAAAGCCTCGTACTTGTCGCTATTGCAAAAGCCCGGACCATTTTATGCATGCATGTCCCAAACTTCAAAATAGGAGGGAGGGAAAGCTTAATGTTGCTCAAGCCCCTGGCAACACATCTCGTGGCCAAGGTATTTCTCATTCTATTCTGGATGGAATTATTTTATTTCGTGATCGTCCTATTCGAGTTCTTTTTGATACGGGTGCGTCCCATTCTTTTATATCAAAAGTACTTGTTGATACTTTTTCTTTGGATGTTTTGTGTTTAATGACTTCTTTGAGAATTGCGAATCCGGTTGGTGGATCCGCAACAATCAGTTTATTGTGTAAAGATGTCGAGATTATTTTGTATGATTTTCCTTTCCTAGCCGATTTGCATGTCATGCGTTATTTAGGCTTTGGAATGATTTTGGGAATGGATTGGCTTAACCGTTATGAAGCTCATATCCTATGTCCTGAGCGGACTATTCATCTTCGACATCTTCAATCTGTTAAGCAGATTTCTATTAATCTTAAAGATTCAGATTCCAGCTTGGTTGCATCTTTATATTCTTTAAATCCTCGTGATGACGATGATGATGATGAGGGTGATATTATTTCTCTTATTCACGTCGTTTGTGAATTTTCTGACATATTCGAGCCCGTTTTAGGATTACCACCTAAGCGAGCAATTGAGTTCAGAATTAATCTCATTCCTGGAGCTCAACCTATCACTCGCCCTCCTTATCGTATGTCCAATAAAGAAAATGAGGAGATGCGTAAACAATTATCCGAATTGGAGACGAAGCAATTTATTCGCTCTAGTTCCTCGCCTTGGGGAGCTTCGGCTATTTTTGTGAAGAAATCCGATGGTACACTTAGGCTTTGCGTTGACTACCGCAAGCTTAATGATCTTACTATCAAAAATAAATATCCTTTACCTCGGATTGATGACCTATTTGATCAACTTAGTGGTGCTAGAGTCTTTTCGCAATTAGACTTAGCTACTGGATTTCATCAGCTTCATATTGCAGAGGATATCATTCCTTTGACATCGTTCCGTACTCGTTATGGATCTTATGAATGGCTTGTTATGCCATTTGGTTTAACGAATGCTCCGGCTTATTTCGTTGACCTTATGAATAGAGTTTTCAAAGACTTCCTCGATCGATTTGTTCTCATCTTTATCGATGATATTCTTGTGTATTCTAAAACCGAGGAGGAGCATGAAAAACATCTTCGGATTGTGTTGGAAACTCTTAGGAGTAACCAATTAAAGGCAAAATTTTCTAAATGCCACTTTTGGCAATCTCGTGTGAAGTTTCTCGGTCATATTATTTCCGAATCCGGAATTTCCGTGGATCCTTCAAAGATTGAAGGGATTCAAGATTGGAAGAGACCGGAGAGTGTGACAGAGATTCGTAGTTTTCTCGGATTGGCGGGCTATTACCGTCGTTTTATCAAAGACTTTTCTAAGATTGTCGTGCCTCTCACTAGCTTGACGAAGAAAGGTGTTAAATACATTTGGTCGGAAAAATGTGAAGCTTCTTTTCAGAAATTAAAAGAACTTCTTTCTGATGCTCCTATTCTTGTTATCCCCAAGGGGAATCAAGATTTCGATGTTTATACCGATGCTAGTCGCATTGGTTTGGGTGCCGTTCTTATGCAAAAAGAATGTGTTATTGCTTATGCTTCTAGGCAATTAAAGCCTGCTGAGACTAGATATGCCACTCATGATTTAGAACTTGCGGCTATTGTTTTTGCTCTTCGGATTTGGCGTCATTATCTTTTAGGAGAGAAATTTGTTCTTTATACCGACCATAAATCCTTGAAGTATTTATTCTCTCAAAAGGAACTTAATTTGTGTCAACAGTGTTGGCTCGAATTTCTTGCACCATATGATCTTGATATTCTTTATACTCCCGGTAGGGTAATCGTGTCGCCGATGCTCTTAGCCGTAAAAAACAAGCTGTTGTTTCTATGATGATATCCGAATGGAATGATCTCGGGATATTATCCTCTTGTGAGATTCAAGACCGTGTCTCCGATTTATGTTCATCACTTGTGTTATGTAGCCTTGAGGCTCATCCTTCTCTTTTAGACCGCATTCTTGAAGCTCAAAGGCTAGATCCCGAAATGGCTCTTCTTGGCCAAAATATTAGGGATAAAATTGATATTGAAGGATTGAAAGAATTTGATATCGATTCTCGTGGCGGCATTCGAAGTTTTGATAGACTTATCGTGCCAAATATTAGTGATCTTCGTAAAGATATTTTAGAAGATTCACATCGTTCTAAATTTATCATTCATCCCGGTAGTAGTAAAATGTACGCGGATATGAAGCGACTATATTATTGGGAGGGAATGAAATTCGATATTGCTAACTTTGTTAAGTGTTGCATGACTTGCCAACTCGTTAAGGCCGAACATCAAAGGCCCGGTGGGTTATTGCAACCTTTAGAAATTCCAATTTGGAAGTGGGACCAAATTTCCATGGATTTTATAGATGGCCTTCCCCATTCTCGTTCGGGTCATGATAGCTTATGGGTGATCGTTGATAGACTTACTAAATCCGCCCATTTTATTCCCGTTCAGTCTAACTGAACCGTTCCTCTTTTGGCCAACCTCTTTATCAAAGAGATTGTTAAATTGCATGGAGTCCCTACTTCTATTGTTAGTGATCGTGATCCATTGTTTACTAGTGGATTTTGGAAGAGTCTTCAAAAAGTTTTGGGAACGAAGCTTAATTTTAGCACCGCTTATCATCCTCAGTCCGATGGACAAACCGAGCGTGTGAATCAAACTCTTGAAGATCTTCTTCGTGCTTGTGTTCTTGATTTTGGTGGAAGTTGGGAAGATTATATTTCACTTGTTGAATTTTCCTATAATAATAGCTTCCAATCTAGTATTGGAATGGCACCTTTCGAGGCACTCTATGAAAGGCCATGCCGATCTCCTTCTTGTTGGCTTGAGGCCGGTGAGAAGCTGGTTTTAGGTCCAGATTTTATTCGGGATTCCACAGAGAAAATTAACCTTATTCGACATAGAATGAAAGAAGCCCAGAGTAGACAAAAATCCTATGCCGATAACCGAAGAAGGAAATTAAAATTTTCTGTTGGAGATCTTGTTTTTATTCGTGTTTCACCTATGAAGGGTGTTGTACGTTTCAGTCGATCGGGAAAGTTAGCGCCTCGATATATTGGGCCATTTCCTATCGCTGAACGTATTGGTTCCATGGCTTATCGCCTTTTATTACCGGCTCAATTTTCTGCTATTCATGACGTGTTTCACGTTTCTCAATGACGGAAATGCCTTTGAGATTCCGATTCTATTCTTGAGCCCGGTGTTGTGGAAGAGATTGAAGTTTCACCGAATTTAACTTTTGAGCAGCATCCTGTTCGTATTATTGCTTCGGAAGTCAAACGACTTCGAAATAAAGATGTTCCGCTTGTTAAAGTTCAATGGTCTTCAAATCCTAAGGATTGTTCTTGGGAATCTAGAGAGTTCATCGAGCGAACACATCCGGACTTACTTTCCCGTGCTCTTTAAGGTGAACTTCTTATTTCAAACTTCTTTTGTGTTGAATATGCTTTTATGGTTGTTACTATATATGTTCTTTTTAAATATTGCGAGGACGCAATTTCTTTAAGGAGGGGAGTCTGTAACAACCCGCATATTTGTCGATTTTTATATTTAAATATTTTATTTAAATATTTTATCGATACTCGGAATTTAGTCCGAAAAGCTACTTTTTGCATACGGTCGAATTAGGACTCGGGACCACTCCCATTGAGTTTAAAATGCCGTTTGCGAGCTTTTTGAGTATAAGCTTCGATATGTTTGGAGAAAGTTGATTTTTGCTACTTTTCACTTTGGGTTTGGTTTTGGGCTCAGCCCTATGTTTAACTTATGCTCAAATCTGAGCCACTCTTCCCCACTCACCCTCATTCTCTTCTCTTTTCAGTTCTAAGGCAATAATGGTGGGAGAGATTGGAAATTAAAACCCCAAAACCCTAGTTTTCTCTTTAACAAATCAACTCAAGCTCCAAACTAATAGAAGAACCCATTGGTAAGCTTCTCCTTCTTCTTCTCCAACTCATTCTCTTACCAATTTCAGAAATTCCTAAACCAAATTTTGGGAATGTTCTTGTTTTGAGCATAGATTCAAGCTCATTTGGGTTGTGTTGAAGAGAGGTTGATTCTCCTTTGCTTCCAAGCTTCTTTTTCGATCGTTTGGGTTCAAAGGTGAGATTTTTATCTCACATCTATGCTTATATTTATCTTCGATTGTTAGGTATGAATTCCTAACACTTATTCGTGTGCATTTGCTTTTGGTTTGGATTGATTTGGTGAATATTCCAATTTTTGGTGTTTTGAGTTCAATTCGTTAAAAATCTTAACTTTGATGTTTGAACATGTTTTTGGTGATGCATCGAGGAGCATATAGGGTCGGGTAGTCGATAGGCATAAACCCTTAGCGCCGTTGCTCGAGCGAATGCAATTTGGTCGAGGTTGGACCTCATTTGGATGGGCTGGGAAGGGACTGGCAACAGGTCCGGTCGACCGAGCTCTGTAGCCGGCCGACCGACCTGCTGCCAAGTGCATAAGCACTTCTCTGTTTAAGGTTTGGTCGACCGAGTACAGGGTTCGGCCGATCGACCTGCTTCTCGAGGAATTTTGAGGACAGGGTCCGGTCGATCGAGCTCTGTAGCCGGCCGACCGACCTGGTGCATTTTTGCCTATTTTACCTAGTTGTTTGAATTTCCAATTTAAACCATTCGTGTTGTTTCCTATGTGTTGTTATCATTTGTTATGACTTTGATGACTCCTTTTTAGGGATTTTTGAATATCCATTTTGATGGATTCTTTACCGGTTTCGTTGGGTTTTTATTCACATCTTCGTATGTGAATTTTAGTGATTGATTGTTCCTACAATCTTCTTCGTGATTTGTCACTTTAAAAATATAAATTTTTTCTATACTAGTAGTAAATATCAAAACTCTTCCCTCAAAATGATTTCAACTCTATTTTTAATACCAAATTCGTTTATAAAACCGTTTTCCAATCTATTAGTATATACAAACCTTTACCTCACCCGTATGAGAAATCTAATTAAACGGCTTAGTAAAACAAGTGGTATGAAACGCTTGCGTTTACTTCGTCGGTTAATTCTTGGACTTGTTCGATTGAATCTCTTGTGACAATTTTCTAGTGAAGATTTACAGTTTGTTCGTAAATATTTAAGTTAAGCAAGTGGTTATGGGACATGAAGCTAAACTTTTATACTTACTAGCTTAGTGTAATTAACACTTCTCGATGATCATGACGATCATTTTTGTGATTTAGACTAGCAATGTGCGATGTCTCTTTGTCTGCGAGGGAGACTAAACCCCGTTTTGTGGAGTTTCGACTCAAATTGGTGGGGTAGCAACCCACGGTCTTCGGAACATTCATGTGTCAGGTCTTCGGACCATTCGTGTGTAAAATTAATGGCTAGCTACCATGAGATAGCTTCTCGTTCATGTGTTACAGCTGTTGGAGAGTTTTCATGCTCCCGTTCGTGTGATAGGCCTCCCCCTATTTTGTGTGATTTCTGGGTTTCGTGTGTCGAATTCTGGAATTTTCTTCTTCACCTATTTTTGTGATTTCTATTGATATGATTTATCAATTTTTGTGCATAGGTGAATTCGTGTGTCATTGACCGGATTTCTTGAGATGATTTCTAGAATTTATGCTTCACCAATTTTAGTGATTTCCATTGATATGATTTATCAATTTTTGTGTATTGGTGAATTTGTGTGTCATTAACTTGTTGTGAATACAAGTTTTGGGTACGATACCCTTTTTGGATCTTTGAGAAGATTCTCTGATATTGATTAATCGTTTGTTGATTATCATTTACATACTTATAGTAGTATGCCATTATGGATATCATGTATATGCCATATCTTTCGTTCTATATCATGTTATTTGATATTTATAGCTAGACTGATCCATTTATTATTTTCTTATAAATAATACTCGGGTCAGACCGAGATGTTGCAGGTGCTTCGACTTGACTTCTCTCCAGGGATCCATTGCTATGACCTTTTGCTTACTACTTAGATTAGTAGTTTTTGTTGTATACTCTTGAGATATTGACTCATTGATGTATTCTTTTGTATAGCACATGTTGCTATTATTTTGTGTTATTGTGGATCTTTCTGACCACTACTCTGATGTACACTTCCTAGTGTAATATTCATATCTATTTCCGCCTTTGTGATATGAATTGTTTGTGACTGATTTATGTTATGTTTATTTCTATATTTATTTCCAAAGATTATTATAGCCACTGTGTAGTAGCTTTGTGTTTGTATCGGTATGTCGGATTTTTCCCTTGAAATAAAAATGCATGTTATACTATCTGACATATTGGTGCTCGTGCAAAGCAATTACACGGATGGTTGCTCCTCAACAGCCTTATTCTCCATGCTAGTTGACAGCATTACTCCGTAGTGTTCTTGGCTAGCGTGGGTATAGAGGTGGGGCGTCACATGAAATATTTGCATAATAAATCCATTATCATTTAAATAAAACTAAAATTACAAATAACTAAATTTTTCCTTCAATTTATTTATACTTTAAATATTTGTTTAATTCATCTTAAACCAAAATCCAATTGTAAAAATCATACCTTTAAAATCTCAATTTTATTAAATTTCAAATCAATTTCTTATTTATCTTCCCACCTTATTCTCATTTAAGTTATTATAAACTCCAGAAATATAATAAATACTTAACCATATTATTATCTTAATAAAATCAAACTTTATTATTAAACTTCTTTTATACTTTAAACCAATTTTGTACATAGTTTAAAGACCAAGGATTTAACTATATATAAAATAACATTTATCAAATATCCAAATCAATATCTTATAAAACCATATATTTCTTTACAACCATAGAAATCATTTCAAAATATTTTTATATATAGACCACGGTGTCTGTATATAATTTTCTACCCTATGGTCAAGTGATAAAGATATTTATCATTTCAATCCGCAATATAAAAATAAAATACGGTTATATATCATTTCAAACTGCAATCTCGAATGAAATAAAAATGCATAACAACTTGCAGTTTATAATAATATGTAATACAACATCCATTCATCCAACATCAATCATCAACCATTTATCACAATCATCATCCAATTCAAACAATAACATCAATATATAACAGATAATAAACAATAGGTATTTACTGACAGTTTATATTCAATAATATATTAAACAACTATTTAACTGGCAGTTTATATGCAAAAATAAATAAATAACAAATAAATTCAATTTAATTGGGTTGATGATTAAAAATATGCCAAACAGTCATAAATAAATTTCAAATCACATCCAAAATTAATTTAACATACATAAGAAATTTTAGAAGTTGTGAGCGGGTTAAAACACTCACCTTTTGAATTTAAATTCAATTTAAACCCAAAATTTTCACAACCTTAGAATTCGTCCAAACCTACGCCAAAATGTCCGGAATTTTATTACGATCCCAGCGGAGAAAACCATTACGAATTCCATCATATGAAGAAGTTATGTTATATCAAGTTATTTCAAATTGATTTCAAATTAATTGATTTCTGGGCGTTTCGAGTCCGTACGATCAAACGACAAGTCCAATCGTTACGAAAATTGAAATCCTACTATAATTCACCGTTACGGATCCGATGAAACTGGTTTCGTCGAAGTCCGAGTCAGTGGCCAAAATGGCTATTTTCCAGTTAATTAAATAATTTAAGAATTAATCAATTTAATCACTTTTGATTTCTTAAACAATTATAATAACTTAAACAAATTCTATGTTAACTCAACATTAATTATTTCGCTAATTACCATATTTAATTTCAATTTCAAAAATTGTAGAAATTACAAATTTAATTTTTTCCATAATTCTATTTAATTGACCCCCCACTCCATTGTTCAATCCATTATTATCAAAAGGATGAAGTTAATATTGGTTTATAATTATTTACATTAATATTCTCAGATTTCATCTAAATTTCCATTTATGTAACATTTAAATATTTAATTCATTTAATTGCAATTAATCCTATTGTCATAAATTAAATTCCAATATATTGATAAAACTTTATTCCCATTCTTTTTATTCAACCAATTGTCATATTATAAATAAAATTGACATTATTTCCAATTATTTCCTTAATTTATACTAATATCACTTTTAATTTAGATTTATTGCAATTGATTACCAGTTTTAATTTAATATACTAAATAAATGGTTAACTTATAATAATTATTACCATTAACGTTTAATTTCACTTATAAGCTATTATTAACAAACAAATGTTGTAATTGATTTAGATCTAATTTAATAAATTAAATGAATGGGTAAAAAAATTAATATTTATCACTATTGCCAACTTTACTCACATTCATACTTAATTATCAACTAACAATTATTATAATTATTTATCTAGCATTGATTCTATCAAATTGCAATTTTATTACGTATTATTTCATCAATTAATATAACTTTTGAATTTATTTCCCAATTCACTAATTTCAATCAATTATAACCTTACAGTTGTTTCAATTAATAGGTATTGCACTAAATTAATTACTTATCAACTTGCGTAAACCATATTACATTAATTTACATTCAGTTACTGTTAATCAACATATTATTCCATTGGTTGGTTCAATACTCTTACTCTTATTTACTTATTTTCTATTTTATAACCAAGTGCAACAATTTACACTATTCCACTATTGGGATTTCCCTCCAATTGTCAATAATTAATTTTTAATTACCAATGCTACATTTTATTTCTAACATTCGCTTCATTTCAAGTTATAAAGTTTTTATTCTTTCTAAATTTAGTTACAAAAATCATATTAAATTACCCAATTTAATTATCGAATTTTACGGGTCGTTACATATACTATACACATATAGTATCTTTCAAATCATACTCTTTATATGTATCACGTATAAATCTCCTTTACATAAAATCGATATCTCAAATCGATAGTTCCAAACTTGGCTTTTCAAATTCCCAAAATTGATTTTTCCAAAAAATCAAATGCTTTTCAAAATCAATGGGTTTCAATAACCCTTTTTTTCAAAATCGTTCTAATAAAATCATTTTTATGTATATATATATATATGTATGTACATAAGTTTATTCTTTTAACTAGAACAAAATATTTTTTAAAGATCTTTTCTTCTGGTTAAAAATCTAGTAAGGGGAGTTTATCATATATAAATATATATAACTTTATTTATGCCCAATCAAGTTTGATTTCTTTTATGAAATTATTTAACTTACTTTTATAAAATGAGTTTGGTTATAGTGATATCCAACTTCCACCCTTATAAATCATAAATTTCTCAAAATATACTTTTCTATTTCAAAAATCATTTTACATTTATTTCAAAATTTTCAATATCTATTTCATTTAAGCACATACGATGTACATATATCATCCGCACGCAACATCAAATCTGATCACTCACTAGATCACACAATTTCACTTTTTAACTAGTATCGTCCACCCGATTTCCTAGTGCGGACTCAGATCTGGTTTCTTAATCAGAAACTGTCATTCTCCTTGCATAGCCATAACTATGATAGAGAATTTCCAGAATCAATCAAAAATCGATATCCAGGATTCGCCGTCGAAAATCGAGTGAAAAAGGCCAACTCAGATCGATATACTATTCCATAATTCTGTGCTGAATCTGGATCAAATCGTTATGCGAATATGATAATATACGTACACCCTACGTATTTATCTTTATTTATTATTAGCTAAATCAATTTTCTTTTATTACATATTCATTTTGAATTCTATTTAATTATTCACAATTGCTTAAATTTCCATCTGGGTTATCACTTCAACTCTTATCTTAATTGGTTTTAATTATAAACAGTTCGCACTCTGACCAGCTTGAATTTAGAAAATAGCTGAAAAGTTTAAAATAGATAAGTTGTTGTAAAATAGTAGTTAGTTGTAAAATAGTTGTAGAATAGTTAAGTATATATAAAATAGTTGTAAAATAGTTGAATAGTTGCAGAATAGTTAGATAGTTGCAAAATAGTTGTAAAAAATAGTAAGTAGTTTGTAAAAAAGATGTAAAATAGTAATTAGTTTTCAAAATAGTTATAAAATAAGTATAAGATAGTTTGGGTTTTAAACGAAAGGTTGTATATTAAATAGCTAGGAAAAATAGATTTAAAACAGTTTATATTAAAATAATTTATTCATAAATAGTTTCAGAGTCAAACTGGTTCAATTTCCCAATTTATCATTTCAATCACTCTTCAATTTCTACTTCCATTTTAATTGATTCAGTTTCAGTTAAACTTGAATTTGCTTCAATTTCTTTCCCAAATTCAAATTATTTTCCATTTGAATTAAACTTATTCAACTCCAATCACAATTCTAAATTATTCAAATAAAATTCAATTTGAACTAATTTCAATTCCAATCTCAACTTTAAACCATCTCGAATTATATAAATTCGAGTTACATTTTCAAATGCTAATTTAATTCTTTAAATCAAATTAACTCTTATTTTTAATTTATCAACCTAGATTTTTAAACAGTTTAATTCTTAGTCAAATTTTTAATATTCATTTTAAATTACCTTTACTTAACTTATTTCAAAGTTTAAGTAAGAGTTCAAATCTTTTTAAACAATTTAAATCTTCGAAATCAAATTTATTACCTAATTTTAACTTCAAACTTTGAAACCAGTTCTTAATAATTTTAGTTTGCAAATTCATTTTTAACATTAAAATCTTAAGTTCAAAGTGATTGCATTCCATAATTATAATATTATTTCAAAAATCAAAATCTTTTTAAATAGTTTTCAAAATAAGGTTTTATTCCTATTTAATTTCAGTATTATCTCAATCCAATTCTTAGTTCATTCAGATAATTCAATTCATAGATTATTAATAACAACATGAGGATATTAGGTTAAGTCAAAGTAAATAAACATCCAAATTATCTAAAACATCCATCAGTAACATCCATTACCCGTTTCCAGAACTCAACCCATTTTGAGATCCCACATAACTCCCATTTAAACCAACCCATTTAACTTTCCTAAGTTAAATCTCAATTTCATCTTGAAATTTTCAATTCAGGTTGTTCGTTTTAAACTTATTTAACTTCCGCTAAGTTGAATTCACTTAGTCCAGTCAACCTTACTAAATTTGAATTATCCATTTCAAATTTTAAACGTTTTATCAATATCCTTTCCCACTTATTAGTTCAAAAAATTATTTTACTTTGGGTTTTTACATCACATTCCAGGGGAAAATTCAAAACTCAACACTTAGTGTTTATTCAAATCAACTTTGATGTTATGTGTATCCCACATATATACATATACATACTTATTTATTTGCACAACAAGTCATATTTCAAAATTTAAACTATTCTTGGTTTTTAATTTAAAAAAATTCCTTTAAAAAAATTAAAACAACTCTTGTTTTAAAATAAGATTCCTACATTTAAAAATATTATTAGTTATATCTTTTAATAGTTTGAAACAATTTAATTTTTCTGGACTTAGATTTAAAACTTCATAATGTAAATCCTTTTCAATTTATAAGTCATACTTATCTAAATTGCTAAATTGTTACTTCCTTAAAACATTCCATTTTACTTATCATAATTTATTATTAGAAAAAAACATCCCTTTATTAGACACAACAACCATTTTATGATAATGACTAAGATTATCATATCTGGAAACCAATTTACTATATATTATCTCATAATTTATTGGAAAATAAAATTAGGGTAACTTAATTCAGCACTCTGAAAACACTCCTACAAATTGTAATTTCTGGTTTTGAATCCATTTTAGCTCAACTTATTTGCATAGTTAAATCTTACCAAAATTCCTATTTGGTTGTCTATTTATTACCACTTAGTTCTTACTATTATATTTAATTTCAATAATCAACAACCAATTACCTTAATATATATATAATAATTAGAAAAATTATAGCTTTATATAACAAAAATATAAGCTTATATATAAAACTACTTTTAAAACCGTTTTTAAAAACTTTATATAAGAAAATGAAAAGTACGCTCTCTTATAATACGCTCAACTCATTCTAGGGTTTTACTGACCCTATCCTTAATGAGTAACCCCCACCAGAGCCAAGGTTCTCGCTTAACCTTCAGCTCTAATACCAAATGTAACGACCCGAAATTTTTGACTCTGAAAATTCGACACTAATTCGTTCACTGTAGAAGTGCCGAGCAATCGAATGCCGGAAATTCTCGATTGTTAGGGTAAAGAAGAAAAGGAGGTAGAAGAAGAAATAGAAACAACAACA
The DNA here is from genome assembly GCA_030765085.1 of Allium cepa. Lineage (NCBI taxonomy): Eukaryota > Viridiplantae > Streptophyta > Magnoliopsida > Asparagales > Amaryllidaceae > Allium > Allium cepa. The sequence continues at coordinate 151,914,255 of CM060934.1, read as the reverse complement.
CAGAATCCCATGATCGTAGAGGAACAAAATATAATATCAAATAACAGCATTTATACAAAGAAAATTTATAACTGTCAAATTACAATCAAAATATCATAGTACAACCATTCACGAAAAATCAGACTGTTATAATGACTTGTCCTTGACTATTATCAATACAACCTCAAACACACAGCGGAATATACTCCATACTTTTCTATAATCCAGCTCATCTCCTAAACTCTAAAACATCCTAACCTGAAAATCTATAATACTCGGTCTGAATTGAGCATTACAATAAAGTAACACCCAAGTCAGGCTGGAAACCATCATGAGTAAACCCATTTAATATGAAATACTTTAAGTGCTAAATGTAACATCCAGCCTTTTTGTACGCTTTAAATCGACGATAAATCATACACGTCAGACTTAAACCATACAGAAGGGCAGATTGTTATTGGGGGTGAATAAGAAAAAGCAGAGAAAGAAAGAAAAAAATACAAAATAGAATCTTGCAGCGAAACGACGAAATATAATATTCAAATAAACTGTTCATGAAGCTGTTTCACAGAACATTTGATTTTACCAATACAACACAGAATCAGAGTTACACATACCAAAGAATAATAACTAATAATGCAGTGGAACAATGTAGTAAATAATAGTAATAATACAATCTTTGTCTTCGTCTTCCAGAAATAAGGTCTTCAAACCCTGAAATGCTCAGACTGACCCAAGCGAATTGAAAAGACAAAACACTCGAGTCAGAACTAAAAGATCTTATGTAAGTTAAATCAATGGTAAATAATATGGATGGAATGGTATCAGAGATGTTTACGGGATTTGACATCTCCTATCTAGTGTCTAACGTGGGTGCAGTAACTTAAGAGATGTTCGGGATTCACACATCGTACGGATCCATTAAACTATCTACTATGTAGTAGTATATGCTATTATAATAGTGTCTAAAGTAAAGTAAAATATGCTTGAAAATAGCGAAAGGCTTTACATTTTCCACCTTAACACACTTTTGTATTCCCATAGTTTATACAGTACTGTAATCTCCCCCGTACTGGGCGTCGTCAGAGGGCACTCCATAGGTATGGTACAAAACAAAATCGTATAAGTCACGCTAGGGTAGGTGACACGACACAACTAGGCAATGCTAGGGTATATATATACCAATTACGCTTCCGGACCGATGGTAACGCGTAGCAGCTACTACCGCCCACCTCGAGCCGCACCCCCAAAATCAAAATGCCCCAAATCAATCACAAAGTAAGAGAATGGTATCGAAAGAGTGTGTCCGATAAAAGGTGCTACCTTCTTAGCCCGTCGATCGCTCCTGTTTAGCCACCTTATGCCAACTCACGGTGGTCGGGTCCATGTATGTACCTCAAAAGAAACGCCGCCACCATCCTACTTCATTTTGGAATCTCCACCGCGTACCCGGTTGTTAAAGTGGTTTTTGGAGTTGGCAGAAAGTATGACAACTTTCGATCCCGGTCTCTTTAACAACCAAACATTACTATAACACCGCAGTCATTTCAAAATAATTTATACTTCAAAACCAGAATATAATATCCATTTCGAAACCATATAAATACGATATCATTTCCATTTCAAAAACCTAATCAATATGATATCATTTTTATAAAAACCCAAACAATATAATATCATTTTATTCCAAAATCCCTTTTCCAAAATTATAGCACTTTCAAAATTATAACACTTCAAAATTAAACACTCGAAATATAGCACTTTCAAATCATAATACTTTGAAACTCCTATCTTTGAAACATATCTTCCACCACTTAAATGATTAAAATATTAAAATACTTTATAAAATAAACTAGCTTCTCCAATTTCACAAATCAATTCCAAAACAACTTGAATTTCTAAATTTTAAATTTTACCAAATCCCAAATCATAAATTTCAATACGATTCAATTTCCAAATAAACTATTCCAAATTATATCGATTTCAAAACAGATTTGATCCACAGGATAAACCATTCCAAATTAAATATATTTCAACTTTAAGTATTCAACACTTTCAAAATTAAGTTTGGAAATTTCATATATAAATATATACATATATATATATATATATATATATATCAAACCCAATTTTGTAATATTTAGTTTTGAAAATTTTTACTTAACAAATCCATTATCATTTAAGTAAAACCCAAATTACAATTAACTAAGTATTTCATTTAATTTATTTATACTTGAAATATTCATTTACATCATCTTGAACAAAATCAATTTATAAAATCATAACCTTTAAAATCTCAATTTTATTTAAATTTCAAATCAATTTTATTCGAGTATAATTCTTAAATACTTTAATTCAAGTCAAATTCATATTTATCTTCCAACCTTAATTTTATTTAAGTCATTATAAACTCTATACTCAATATAATTTAAACAGATACTTACCATATTATATAAAAGAAATCAAACTTTATTGTTTAACTTATTTTATATTTCAATTTTTTTTTATACATAGCAATAAATCAATAATAAATGTTATTTTATATAACATCTAAAATAAATATTTATATAGCCCGTATATTTCTTTACAAAACCATAAAAATCATTTCAAAATATTTTTATATATAAGCCATGGTGTCTGTATATAATTTTATATCGTATGGTCAAGTGATACGGTATTTATCATTTCAATCCGTAATTTAAATTATAAGTACGGCTATATATCATTCCAAACCGCAATCCCGAATGAAATAAAATTCATAACAACTTGAAGTTTATAACAATATAAAATACAACATCCATTCATCCAATATCAACCATCAAACATTTATCACAATCATCATCCAATTCAATCAATAACATCAATATAAAGCAGATAATAAATACAGGTATTTACCGACAGTTTATATACAATAATAATTTAAATAATTGTTTAACTGGCAGTTTATATGCAAGAATAAATTAAATAACAATTTAACTAGCAGTTTATATACAATAATAAATTACATGACAATTTAATTTAATAAATTCAATTTAACTGGGATGATGATTAAAAATATGTCAAACAGTCATAAATAAATTTCTAATCACATCATAAATTAATTTAACACACATAAGAAATTCTAGAAGTTGTGAGTGTGTTAAAACACTCACCTTTTGAATTTAAATTGAATTTAAATCCAATTTAAACCCAAAATTCAAATAGCCTCAGAATCTGCCCAAACCAGCGTCAAAACGTTCGGAATTTTAATACGATCCTAACAAAAACACCATGCATAAATCGGATATTGTATGCAGAAGTTATATCAATTTGAAGTTATACGATTAAAGTTTTAAAACAAATAAAATAGAATAAAATGTACACGTCACCATCCACCTTGTACGCGAGAAAACCCTAGCCCATGCGTTCGAAATCGAAGCCGCCACCACGTTCCAACTTTGACCATCAACATCATGCCCCACGACCATCGAACCGCTGATTTGAACTCGCCATCACGTAGCCCTCCTCTGGCAACTCACGGCCACCTAGATCGGCCACAGGCGAACAACCGCTGCCACCGACGTAGTTCGTCGATTTCTGACGATGTCATGACCTCTGACAATGAATAAATATCACCACTCGAACCTGCTCGACTCAATCTTCCAAATGTCGCAGCCCGATCGTCATTTCGACGAATGTCCACCGCACGATCAAACCCCCACCAATGGACGGTCGGAATTTGTTCTTCAGTTTCTGGTCAGACATAGATTCAAATTGGAAAATGAATTACAGATCTGAGATGAACTCATCGAGAGCTTCAGATCGATATAAATTTGATATAGTTTGGGGAGATTTAATTTTTGATTTGATTTTGAATTGCAATTGGATTTGAAATTGAGAATTTGTTTGTCTGCCATTAAGAAAGAGGAGCAACAAAAAATTTTTATACGTACAGAAATCAGGAATAGAAAGGTTGCTAGGGTTTACAATGAGGTATATATAGATAGATCATAAATAGAGATGAATGGACACGATTGGTTAGGACCGTTGAACGATAAATGGCCCGTATAGCACTTTCTGACTCCGGAACGAAATTGGGTCAACCCATATATCAAAATAGATGTTTTTGAATATTTTAAACGCAATGGATCAGGTTTCAAGTCCAAATTCCATGATATGAAGAAGTTATGCTAAAGTCAAGTTATTTCAAATAGATTTCAATTAATTTCAATTTCATTGATTTCTAGGCGTTTCGAGCTCGTACGATTAAATGACAAATCCGATCGCTATGAAACTTGAAATCCTATAATAATTCACCGTTACGGATCCAATGAAACTAATTTCGTCGAAATCCAAGTCCGTGGCCAAAATGGTTATTTTCACATTATTAAATTATTTAATATTAAATTAATTAAATCAAATCTTCAATTCTAATTATATAATTAGCAATCTTTATCATTTTTGATTTCTTAAACCTTCATAAAAATTTAGACGCGTTCAGATATCAATTTGAAGTTAATTAATTTACCCATTACCGTATTAAATTTCAATTTTAAATAAATTCACTAATTATCAATTGAAATTCAAATAAATCCATTTATTTGATTTTAATTCTTGCTATTCAATCCATTATCACCAAATAGATAAAATTAACATTGGTTCATGGTCTATTACATTAATATTCTCAAATTTCATCTTAATCTCCATTAACATAATATTTAAATATTTAATTTCAATTATTTGCAATTAATCCAATTACTGAATTTAAATTCCAATAAGTTAATAAATCTTGATTTTCCATTCTTTTTATTCAACCTATTATTATATTAAAATTAACATTGTTACATCTCATTCTCGTTATTAATTCATTAACAAATTTCAACTTTTTATTTATTCCAGATCTAATTACCAAAAATCTTATTAAATTGACAAATTTAATTATCAAAATTTACGAGTTGTTATACTAAAACTTCTTGAAACCCAGGTAACTCGTTCTTCACTACAAGTTTTATCTTGTTATAGTCAAACACTTATTTCACAAAATAATATCTAAGTATCGTTTCTTAGTTTCAATGGTCCAGTTACTTAGTTTATTCCATTCCAGCCTATTTGATTCTACAGTCAAATCTATAAAGAATTTTAGAGAGTTACTAATCGAAGTGGATCCTAATATTGTTGATATCTGGCTCCAGTCTCTTTGAATCCAATGTCATCCTTTAAGATAGGTTGTTTAAGTAAAAATAATTCAATTTGAACTCAGAATATCATATACAACAGAAATTCGTCACAGATAAATAACTCACATTTATCACCGTTCAACCCAAACATATCATATCACAGAACATCACAGATTATCAGACTAGAGATATTAATCAATCCAAACATTCAATACAATTTAATCATCCATAAGCAAGATAACTGGTCACATCATTCTAATTAATTTAATTAGCAAAAAGCAAATTAATTACTTTTGAACCTTTCTTAAATAACACTAACTAGTTACAAATAATAATTATTATTTTAATAAATTATTTAATTAATTAATTATCCTTTAATTACTTAAGTCCTTAATTAATTTAAGATAAACCATTTATCTTAATTAATTACTGAATTAAATTTATTTAAATTAAAGGTTTGAAATTAATTTATTATTAACATACAAAATTTTTGAGACCCTATTGATTTATTAAAGTTTGATACATTTATCTAATCACCTACCAAACTATATCATTACATTTCATTTGGAAACACTTAAGAATTAATTTAATTAATTAATCTAATGTATAATTATTCAAATCAAATAAACTTAAATTCAAAACACATTGACTTTAAAATTTAATTTTTGAAACTTGTTTGAAAAACTTGATAAATACTTTTACTTTGAAAACTTGCTTATTTTCATTTTGCTTTGAAAACTTTGTTTAATAATTTGCTTTGGAACTTGGTTAATAATTTACATTGGAAACTTGTTTATTTTTATTTTTAAGCTTAGTTAACTTACAAAAGAAACCCAATCCAGCCCAAAAATCCTCGAGCCAGACCCGAGCCAATTCGTTCTAATCACTCATGTCTCCCCTCTCGATAAAACTCGAGACTAACTTCGAGCCAAAACTTATCTTCCCCGATGCTCCAATCCAACACAGCAATACCAAACACAAAGGACACACGTGCATGTGCACGCATGATTCGATCACCTCCGACCATCGCTACGTCCACCCACATGTCGCCGGTGACTTCGCCGATGATCCTGAACACCCAGAACTTAAATCGACTTCGCCTATCGAAATCGAGATAGACGAGCACCTGTTTGGAACATAACCCATTGACGAAAATGCCTCCCACCGCCACCTACAACCACCGGAACGCTTACCGACCAACCCAAGCCTTCGCCTCTGTCCCACGCTTCTCCCACCACCGATCCATCCTGATGCACCCATGACGATGCACATGCTTCGACAGCAACGTCGACCAAACAGGTTGCAAAACCCAAAATTTCCGTCGACCAGCCACTTCGATGGTCGATAAATCCTCCATCTATTTTCCCCTGATCTTCGTCACTCAGGCTTCCTCTAGCATCAAGCACGATGCTCATCCTCCCTCTGATCGTCGAGAATCGACGAAAAACCAAATACCGTTCAACTCACAAATTCTCATCAACCACAAACTTAAAAATCATGATAATATTATCAAAATTCATCATTTTCCAATCCGAATCAGGTTATATAATCAAAATGTGAAATTTAGATAACTGATTTTCTGACTTTAATTGATCATCACTTTAATATCCTATTTTCGAAATGATTACTTAATATATACACTTGAAACTATTTTTTAAAATGAAATCACATCCATACAAACATTTTCTCTTTAATGATCATAACGTAAAATTGTTTAGATGGAAAGATATGAATTTATTTAGTTTGTTCTTGAGTCTATTGAACATAACAGAGGCTTGTACATACATAGACATGCACATAAATATACACACAGTAATTTACTATATTTCAAACAAAATACATCCATGCAACATTCCTACAACTTTACTTTAATTATATATCACATGCAACCAGATATAAAATATATTAAGCTTAAAAATGATTGTTTGCTCACAGAAACTTGAACAGAGGATGATTTTGAAACTGGAAGCTGGAAATGCTATTGACCTTTGAAAATCCGGAACTTAATAGTTGATTTACTTTGATCTAAAACTGAAAGCTTGAATCTTGCTTGCTTAAGTTGAATTTGAAGTTGTTTTATTCCAGTTTGAAAGCTTAAAGTTTGATTTTCTTTTTAGTTTTAATTTTGAAAGGTGAAAGAAAGGAGAGATTGAGAAATGAATATGAAAATGCTTTGAACATAAAACAACCTTCTTTTTCCTTTTATTATTTATATTCATATTTAAAGAAAAAGAAATATACCGCTTGTTATTTGCACGTTATAATTAACTTCCACTTGTTAAATTGCATGCATTTATATTTTATATAATATTTTCTATTAGTTTTATATTTATATATGTTTTTTTTATGTTTTTATGTTTTTATATTTATACTTTTACTAATTATATTTTTATATATACAACTTATATTTATTCTTATGAAATTTTAAAAGAAAGTGTATTAAATTTTTTGTCAAACTTATTTTAAGCTTAAACTATTATATTTTAAATTAATAAATATTTATCTATAGTGTTTTAAAATATAGAATTTAACTTTAACTAGCTTTTGAAAATTATTATATTGAATTCAGATCAATGCTTCCTAATCACAGTATATATATATATATTATAATTAGAAATATCTTATGTGAACTTTTGATATTATATATATTCACACCTATATGCTTGTATATGTATTCACTTAAAATTTTCAACATCATAAAGTTTGCATATATCTATTATATATTTATTAATTTATTGTAAGATTTATCATTTCCAGAGATTTATAATTCAACATTTATTATAGTTTCTAATCCATTTATATATATCCATATATTTTTTATTATCAGAATTTTATTTGTTCAACCAAATAAAATTAGTATTTCTAAAAATTAAATCCAGTTAATTACCAAATAATAGCTGCCTAAAAATCCGGGCTATCACATACGGTATAAATTAAACTTGTAGAAGGCACGATAAGGCATGTGACAAGACACGTGAGGCAATGGCCAGGGTAGGATACGAACGTATTGTGGATCCGGACTGGTGGTAACGCATAGCAGCAACTACCGCCCACCTCGGAACACACTCCCAAATCAAATTGAGGGGTGGCCACCAAATCAATCACAAAATCATAATACGGTACCGAAGAAATGAGTCTGATCGGAGGTGCGACCTCATTTGGCCCGATGTGGCTCCCGTTTTAACCACGTCAAGCTGACTCACTGGAGTCAGGGCTATGTAAATACCTCTTGTAGAATCGTTCGCCAAACCATCCTACTTCATTCTAGAATCTCCACCATGTACACAGTTGTTAATGTGGTTTTCGGTATTGGCAGAGAGTACAACAATATCTAATCCCGGTCTTGTTACCGACCAACGCTTATTCACAGTGGATGGTTCTTTTAAATTTCCAAAACCATTTCATAATTGATATTAAAATATCATATTCAATTCAAACATATCACTTTCAAAAATCATATTCACTTTCAAAATCATATCGACAAAATAGGTTAAATCTCATTTCAAAATCATTATATTCAATCAAATATGTCATTTCACCAGAAAATATCATTCAAACCCCAACTTAGGTTATAACATCATCTAACCATATTCGCTTTTATATCAAGGATTTAAATATAAACACTTCCACTTTACACAAATCTAAAATTCAGAAAATAATTTAGATAATAATAACTAGTTTAATTAGTTTGGCATAGTTTAGAAATAAATCTTTAAATAGTTAGAATACTCCAAAATAGAAAAAAAGAGATTAAAATAATTTAAATCGATTTAGGATAGTTTTAATAGGTTTAAAATAGTTTAAATAGATTTAAAATAGATTAATTAGATTTAAATTATATTCAATAGATTTAAAATAGATTAAATAAAAAATAGATTAAATATATTTAAATAATATTTAATAGATTTAATAGATCTAAAATAGATTAAAAGATTTCAATTATATTAAATAGATTAAATAAATTTAAAATAGATTAAATGGATTTAAATTATATTAAATAGGTTTAAAATAGATTAAATAAATTTAAAATAGATTAAATATATTTAAATTATATTAAATAAATTTAAAATATATTAAATAGATTTAAATTATATTAAATAGATTTAAAATAGATTAAATAGATTTAAAATAGATTAAATAAATTTAAAATAGATTAAAATGGATTAATTAGTTTAAAATAGGTAAAATAGGTTAAATTGGATTAAACTGATTATAATAGATTAAAATAAATTAAAATAGTGTAAATTGATTAGAATAGTTTATAATAGTTTAAAATAGACTAAATTGGTTTAATAATTGAAACCCTTAGTAGTTCGGATTTATCCAAACAATATATTTTAAATAGTTTATATTAAAATAATAGATTTGATATTAACATCAAATTTAACCGTTTCTTCCATTTCCACAAATCTAGACCATATCTAGAAAACAAATAAAAAACTAATTTCAAATCTTGAAATATCTATTTAGGCTGTTCCAATTCCAATAGATTTCAAAGTTATAATTTTAAACGTTTCGATAACTCAATTTCGATAAATTTTGTTTATACTTCAAATTCAACTTTTAAATTTTAATTTAAACCAATTTCCAATTCTAACATTTAAATTTGGATTCTCAAAATGATTCAGTTTATAAATCAATTTCCTTCAAAATATCATTTAACCAAATTCAAGATTTAAGGGTTTAAAATCATTTAATATAACCAATCCGGTGTCCGTATATAATTTTCTACCCTATGGTCAAGTTGTAAGATCGATTTCACCCTAGAGGAGGGGTGAATAGGGTGATGCTATTAATTATAAAAATTATTGCGGAAGCTTATAAAATTATTTCAACACAGATATATCAAAATAATAGCAGCACAAATAATAGCAGAATAACAAATGCAGAAATAGAACGACACGATTAGAAAATTACAACGGTTTAGAAGAATTTAAATTTTAAAACAAATTTAAAATAAGAATACCCTAATTAATATAAGATTTATGAAATGAAAGCAAAAAAGGCCGGCCAAAAATAAAAGTCCCCGTTTTCTTTTTTTATTGTGTCGACCCGTTTATTCCTCTTTGCTTCTGTAAAATGGCGTTCGTTCTTCTTCAACTAAATTAGGGCTTGTGAAAACTGTAGCTGTCGACTTCAATCTCTCGATTGAATTAATGGTTTAGCATCCCTTGCTTCGTCAATCGATGATCTCTCTACTTAGCACACGGCTGCCCCAATTTCTGATCGAGTTGACTGAGTGGTATGTGATTTATGCCTTTGCTTCTTCTGATTTGCTTGCTTTAACTCGATCTGATTCGAGTTGTAATGATTTATTGTTCGTTTGTTTTGCTCGAACTCGAATCCTCCTTTGCCGATGATGTTTAGGGTTTATATTGGATTTGAATTCCTATTTTCCCGTTCGTTTGAATTTGCCATTTAATTTATCTCGGCCGTTTGATTTTGTATTGATGCTTGAGATTCATCTATGACTTGTTCAAATTCGTATATTTTGTTTACTTGATTTTCATGGCTTTATTTTGACATTTGTTTGGCCACCATGGTGTTGAATTCTCTGTTGGCATCGGCCTTGACTTTGATCGTGGTTGACTTTGACCATTTTGATTCTGTTGTATTTTCAACCTGATGCCGAACTTGCTTGATCATTGACACTGCTTCATCGACTTGTTTCTGCATTTGTTGTCATATTGTATTTGACTTGTTGGTTGAACTTGCTACTCTTTACTCCATTTGTTGTTGCTGTTGGTCTGCACGGTGTCTGGTCTTTGTTTAGCGTCTGTAGTGTTGAAGTGTTGTTTCATTGAGCCATGTAGTACACGTGTACTTGAATATGTACTAGTTTATTTTATTTTTCATTTGCTTGTATACTTCATGTAGAGGCTGCACTTGTTCTGTCCACTGTTTCTATTTGAGCTTGCACTGTCCAGTTTCATTTAGTTGTTCACTGGTGCATTATGTTGTATCCTGTAACAACCCGCATATTTATCGAGTTTACATTTAAATATTTTTATTTAAATATTAAATCGTTAATCGGATTTTGGTCCGAAAAACTACTTTTTGCAAACGGTCAAATTAGGACTCGAGACCACTTCCATTGAGTTCGAAATGTCGTTTACAACTTTTTAAGTATAAACATCGATAGGTTTGGAGTTAGTGAAATTTCACTAACTTTTCCCGCTTTGGACTTTGGGTTAGTTTAGCCTATTAAGCCCAAGTTCCAACCCTCTTCTCCTCACTCTTCATAAATTTCCTAACTAACTCAAGCTTTAGCATTAATGGTGAAGAGAATGGGAAATTAAAACTCCAAGCTCAAATTCAATTGCAACTCCATCATTCAACTCCAAATTCAAGTAGAAGGTATTGGATTCAAGCTTTGGATTGCTTCTCCTTGCTTTCAAGCTTCATCTTCATAAATTTTAGTGCAAAGGTGAGATTTTTATCTCACAATTCTAGCCTATAACTATATTGGACTGTTGGGAATGATTCCCCATCACTTTAGCATGTGCATTTGCATTTGGTTTGGATTGGATTGGCGAAAAACTCCAATTTTTAGCGTTTTTGACAAAAAACTGCAGTTAGGTCGCACTGCCTCGGAGTTAAGTCGTTTCTGGCCATCGCTAAGTCGTCCACGAGTTAAGCCTAAGTCGTAAGTCGCGCGCGTTGAAAAGTCACCGCCTTTGTATTTCTGTTCGCCTGTGTTGAGTCGTTCACGAGTTAGAGTGCTAAGTCGGCTGCGAGTTAAGAGTTAAGTCGGCTGTCCTTAAGTCGTTCGACCCCACTAAGTCGTAGGTCGCCTCCGACCTTACCCTTAGGTCGTATGACCTGTCATCCACTAGGTCGTAGGTCGTATCCGACCTAAGCCTCTCTAAGTCGCGAATTGTTAAGTCGGCTGTCCTTAAGTCGTTCGACCCCACTAAGTCGTAAGTCGCCTCCGACCTTACCCTTAGGTCGTATGACCTGTCATCCACTAGGTCGCGCCACTTAGGTCGTATCCCTTAGGCCGCGAACTCTTTAGGTCGTTAGACCTCATTTTGCTTTAGGTCGTAAGCCGCTTGTCTTCACTTAGGTCGTATCCCTTAGGTCGAACCCCGTATAACTCTGCGTAGGGGATCTTATATGAAAAACATTGAGCTGATTTCCTTGGATTTTATTCGCATCTCCGTATGCGATCTTTGTGACTGATTGTTTCTACACTTGCTTATGTGTTTTGTCACTTTATAATATAAAGGTTTCAATACTAGTAGTAAATATCAAAACTCTTTTAACAAACAATTTCAACTCTATTTTTAATAACAAAGCTCTTTTCTTAAACCGTTTTCCAATCTATTAGTATATACAAGCCTTTACCTCACTCGGATGAGAAATCTAATTAAACGACTTAGTAAAACAAGTGGTATGAAACGCTTGCGTTCACTTCGTCGGTTAATTCTTGGACTTGTTCGATTGAACCCCTTGTGACAATTTTATTAGTGAAGATTTACAGTTTGTTCGTAAATATTTAAGTTAAGCAAGTGGTTATGGGACATGAGGCTAAACTTCTATATTTACTAGCTTAGTGTAATTGACACTTCTCGTTGATCTTGATGATCGCTTTATGAATTAGACTAGCAATTGCGCGATGTCTCTTTCATTGCAAGGTTAGACTAGACACCACTTGTGTGATTCCATTCACACATACCTTTCTGCTTTTTGGTTAGTCTTGACCTCATTCTGTGTGATTCCACTCACACATGTGGGGTAGCTCCCCATGGTCTTCGGACCGTCATGTGATAGGCCTCTTTCCCTTTTTATGATTTCTGGATTTCTCGTGTTGATTTCTGGAATTTGTGTCATTGACTTGTTATGAGTACAAGTTTAGGGTATGATGCCCCCTTCGAATCTTTGAGAAGATTCTTGTGATATTGATTATCTCTTATTGATTGATCTTCTGTTGATCATTATTTACATACTTATAGCGGTATGTCGTTATGGATGTTTATGTTTATGCCATATCTTTTATGTTATATCATGTCATCTGATATTTATAGCTAGACTGATCCGTTTATTATTTTCTTAAATAATACTCGGATCAGACCGAGATGTTACAGGTGCTTCTGCTTGACTTCTTCCCAGGGATTCATCACTCTGACTTTTGGCTAACTGTTTAGATTAGCAGTTTTTGTTGTATACACTTGAGATATAGACTCATAGTTGTATTCTTTTGTATAGCACGTGTTGCTATTCTTTTGTATTATCGTGGATCTTATTGACCACTACTCTGATGTACACTTTCATGTGTTAGTTATATATTCATATCTTCTTCCGCCTTTGTGATATGGATATCTGTGACTGATTTGTGATATGATTATTTCTATGTTTGTTTCCGAAGATTATTTATAGCCACCGTGTGATAAGCTATTATATGGATGGTCGCTCCTCAACAGCCTTATTCTCCGTGCTAGTTGACAGCACTTCTCCGGAGTGTTCTTGGCTAGCGTGGGTATTGAGGTGGGGCGTCACATATCTTTTGGAGCTCAAGTTGCTTCACGTGGTTCGTTGTAGTTTGAATTGGGTTGTTGTGCACTGATTTGAGTTCGAGCCTTGTTCATGTCTTCACTGGTCTGATCATGCTACTTGTATGTGGTCTTGTTTCATGTGATGCTCATTTGAACTGTGTTTGCATTCTTGCCATATTGGCTTGTTCCTTCGAGTCAGTGAAACTTGTATATGATTGTTTTGTTGTCTGCTCTTCATGTACATGCCAAGTCTTATTAACATCGTCTATATGTTGCATGTTGTAGTATTCACTGTGAAGCCTGGTTTACTGGTGCATCCCTTGACTTGTTGACATGTCTGGTATGTGCATTTGTGTGTGTAACAACCCACATATTTTACGATTGAGTATTTAAATATTTCATCGTTAATCGGATTTTTGTCCGAAAAAGCTACTTTTTACAAACAGTCAAATTAGGACACCAGACCACTCCCATTGAGTTCAAAATAATGTTTGCGATCTTTTAAGTATAAACTTTGATATGTTTGGAGATAGTAGAATTTTGCTACTTTTTCACTTAGGGCTTTGGTTTGGGTTTCAGCCCATTAACCTAACATATGAACCCAACTCCACTCCAACTCTTCATTACTTCATTTCTAATTCCTAATACTCAAGCTTTAGCAACAATGGTGAGTGGAATGGGAAATTAAAACTCCAAACCCTAGTCTCCATTTACACATCAAGTTCTAGCTCCAAAATCAATAGAAGAAACTTTGGTAAGCCTCTTCTTCTTCTTCTCCAACCCATTCTCTTATCAATTTCAGAAATTCCTAAACCTAACTTTGGGAATGTTCTTCTTTTTTAGTATAGATTCAAGCTCGTTTGGGTTGTGTTGAAGAGTGGTTGCTTCTCCCTTTTGCTTTCAAGCTTCTTCTTTATTGTTTTTGTGAAAAGGTGATATTTTTATCTCACATCTATGACTATAATTATCTTTGGTGGTTAGGTATGAATTCCTAACACCTCTTCATGTGAATTTGCTTTTGATTTGGATTGGTTTTGTGAATATTCCAATTTTGGGTTTTTAAGTCAAATTTGTGTGAAAATCCTTTTATGGATGTTTGATTATGCTTTGGATGATGCATCTGGGAGCATATAGGGTCGGGTTGCCGATTGGCATAAACCCTTAGAGCCAATGTTCGTACGGTTGCATTTTGGAAGAGTTTGCTCTTTATTTGGATAGGCTGAAAAACAGCCCAGGCAAGATTCAGTCGACTGAAAAGTCTGTTCAGTCGTTTGAACCTGGAACCCGAAAGTTTCCAGGCATGATTCAGTCGACTGAATCCTCTGTTCAGTCGACTGAACCTGGAAACAGAAAGTTTTCTGAACCTGGAAAATTTCCAGGTACAGGGTCAGTCGACTGAAAACTCTGTTCAGTCGACTGAACCTGCTGTTTCAGTCCAGTTTGCCTTTTTGGATTGAATTTCCAATTTAAATCGATTCGTGATGATCCTATTTGTTGTTATCATTTATTATCGAGGTCGCTCGATCCTATCCTCCCTTAGGTCTTCACTAGGTCGTACCTTTTGGGACGGGGCGCTGCCCCCCGGACCCCCGCGACCTGACCGGGCAGGTCGAACCCCGTAGCGGGGGTGTTACCCCCGCACCCCCACCTTGGGGGGTTGCCACTCCCCTGGACCCCCCCTCCGTAGGGGATCTTATCTGAAAAACATTCAACAGAACTTGCTTTGTTGAGATGCTGAGTTGACCATTCTTTGAGACAAACTTTCTTGGGCTTCTCGGTCGATTTTATGGTATCACGGCCTTGCTAAAAAGGCGGGATAACAACTTTAAAAATATAAAGGTTTTCTATACTAGTAGTAAATATCAAAACTCTTTCTTCAAATGATTTCAACACTATTTTCAATAACAAAGCTCTTTTCTTAAACCGTTTTCCAATCTACTAGTATATACAAACCTTTACCTCACTCGGATGAGAAATCTAATTAAACGGCTTAGTAAAACAAGTGGTATGAAACGCTTGCATTCACTTCGTCGGTTAATTCTTGGACTTGTTCGATTGAACCTCTTGTGACAATTTCTAGTGAAGATTTACAGTTTGTTCGTAAATATTTAAGTTAAGCAAGTGGTTATGGGACACGAAGATAAACTTTTATATTTACTAGCTTAGTGTAATTGACACTTCTTGTTGATCATGATGATCATTTTATGATTTAGACTAGCAATTGTGCGATGTCTCTTTGTTTGCAAGGTTAGACTAGACCTCATGGGTGTGATTCCGACTCACACATATCTCTTTGTCCGCAAGGTTAGTCTAGACACCATTTGTGTGATTCCACTCACACATACCTTTTTGTTGCGAGGTTAGGCTAGACATTTGTGTGATTCCACTCACACATACCTTTTTGCTTTTTGGTTAGCCTAGACCTCATCTGGGTGATTCCGACTCACCCATATGGGGTAGCTCCCCATGGTCTTAGGACCGTCATGTGATGGGCCTCTTTCCCTTTTTCTGTGATTTCTGGATTTCTTGTGTTGATATTTGGAATTTATGTCATCACTTGTTATGAGTACAAGTTTAGGCCATGATGCCCTCTTTGGATCTTTGAGAAGATTCTTGTGATATTGATTTATCTCTTATTGATTGATCTTCTGTTGATCATCATTTGCATACTTATAGTAGTATGTCGGTATGGATATTTTATGTTTATGCCATATCTTTTATTTTATACCATGTCATCTGATATTTATAGCTAGACTGATCCGTTTATTATTTTCTTAAATAAAACTCGGGTTAGACCGAGATGTTACAGGTGCTTCTGCTTGACTTCTTCTCGGGATTTTCTACTCTGACTTTTGGCTAACTATTTAGATTAGCAGTTTTTGTTGTATACACTTGAGATATAGACTCATAGTTGTATTATTTTGTATAGCACGTGTTTCTATTCTTTTGTATTTGTGGATCTTTTTGACCACTACTCTGATGTACACTTTCATTTGTTAGTTATATATCCATATCTTCATTCGCCTTTGTGATATGGATGTCTGTGACTGATTTGTGTTATGCTTATTTCTATGTTTGTTTCCGAAGATTATTTATAGCCACCGTGTGATAAGCAATCACATGGATGGTCGCTCCTCAACAGCCTTATTCTCCGTGCTAGTTGACAGCACTACACTGTAGTGTTCTTGGCTAGCGTGGGTATAGAGGTGGGGCGTCACAGTGTGCTTCCAGTTAGAGTTGTACTTGCCTTTGAGTTTTTCTTGGAGTTCAGTAGCTTGTCTTCACTATGTGTTCATATGGAAGTTTTGCATTCTTCTGATCTTTGACATTGCCTGACTTTTTGAATTGAATCAGTGGTGGTTATACTTTGGTATTGATGCATTTCCTTGTGTGGTCGGTTCCACTTGCTGTTCTCTGGTCTTTAAGCCTGGGCAGTTTGGTTTTGCTGCACTGAGTTGTAGATCATCACTTTTGTACTGAGTTAAATTCATGTGAACGACTTGAACTTTGGTCGAGGCTTGATTTTTGAGTTTTGACCATTTGCACCTGTGTTGAATCCAGCTCAAAGCTTGGGTTTGACCTTGTGCTGGTATTGTGACATTATTTTTTATTGCACTTGAGTTGAACCCGGCTTTTCATTTGGGTTTGACCTGTGCTCACCTGCCCCTGTAATTTTATCAAGTGTATATATTGGTGTGCACGGCCTTGTGGCATATACAGTGATACACTGTGCATGTCACAAGCTGTTCGTGTATGATGAATTCAAATTTAAATGATGACGAACAACTCAAATAACTGAGACAAATATTATATTAAAAATCACATTTTATTTTATACTGCAAAAATATTTTATTTTCAATTTTACTGCATCAACGTATATTTTTACAGATTGCTCAGATGCTGGATTCACATTGGAATGAAGTTGAAGATAAATACGAGTGTGAGTGATATGTAGTGAGGTGCAAATGTAAATGTTAATTGTGATGTAATCAAATTTGTATTGTAATTGAAATTGTATATATATATATATATATATATATATATAATGAGAGCTTGAAATTTGTACTATTCTAAAATTGTAATAAATATTTGTTTGAATAATTTTTTTTAATTCAAATTCTGTATTATTTATTTTATTCATCAAATATTTATTTAATCTTTGAAAATAAAATAGTATATTAACAAATACATTTAAGTGAATGTATATATGTTTATTATCATCAGACAAAAATCATATAGTCGCATATTCAACAATCTCCCCTTTTTGATGATAACAAACATATATTTAAGATTTTGAATTTGTTAAATGTATTTGAACATTCAATTTGCTCCCCCTATTTGAAAGCTTCCTCTCTACACAAATCTCCCCCTCTATTTGAATGCTTCCTCTCTACACAAAGCTCCCCCTTCATATATGCATGTAAATGCAAATAAGCCTAAATGCAAATAGAAAATATTTGACCTTTACTTGATTTTATTTGACAAAATCTTAACTTTTCTCTCCCCATTTTGCTATTTGCAAAGGAGTAATAGTGTTAGAAAAATGGAGATAAAGTGATAGACATTAATACAACATTAAAACTCAATCGAATATAAATATTAAATTTCAGTAAAAATCAAACAAAAATCATAAATACTTTGTTAGGCGCATATTCCACTTTTAGAATGATGGGAATGATATCATCATATAAAACCATGCAGTTGTGTCTATTTGTGGTATATTTGTATCAGGAATTTGAATATGAACCAACCATGCATAACCGTTAGGACTTTTAAATGAGATTAGTAGTATTCCAATTTTATTTTTAAAAAATGAATTCAAGTATCTTCTAAGCACGCATAACCGTGAGGACTTTTGAATGGGATTAGAATCAACTTGTTTATTTAAAAAATCAATTTTAATATGCGTTCCATACATGCATAACCGTGAGGACTTTTAAATGAGCATGGAAGCACATAACAAATTCCAAGTAGTTCACCCATGCATAACCGTGAGGACTTTTAAATGAGAGTGAATACTTCGGATTTTATTATTATTATTATTATTATTATTCTTAAAAATATAAAATGAAAAAAGAATTATTCCTGTTTAAAGTACCACATATCGACAACTATATAGAATTTTGATGAGTGATGGTCGTTAGAAATATGATAGAAATAGAGATGGTCATGGAATTTTTACCAAAAAAAAGTTTTTATAATTCTTGTTCAAATTTATAAAGAAATTTATTAAATATATCGTCTCAAGTTATAATATACGATTAATATTATTTTCAATCACTATTTATCCTTTCGATAATCATTAGGGATTCAGATTAGTCAATGTAATCATATTCAAAAATAATTATGACCCTAAATTTTCAAAATGACTAATATGTAACCAAGGTCAAAAATGATTTTCTAGAAGGGGTTTTATAAAAATTTTTTTTTGCAATTTGTAAATTATTTGAAGTGAAAATATGCATATATTTTCTTTGAAAAACGATGCAGTTACTAAATGTCTCTTCGTATATCACGTTCCACTAGTAAATTTTCTATCAATTAGATTACCAGTGTAATTTGCATCTGAATTTTTCTTTCACTCAAAATTATTATTAACCAAATTTAATGGACCAAATCATGAAGTGTGCAAACAAAATATCTCAAAATCATTTTTAACAATTTTTTTAAATGACATTCTCTTGAATTTGAATTGAAACCATGTAAATAATCAAAAACCGTGCATATAGAGTCAGCCGTAAAATAATCAAATGTATTATCATCCAATAAAACACTATTATTAATCCAAACTAATATATATGAAGTAATTCAAAGACTCTAGAAATTTTTGTAGTGTTCTTGGCATAAGAATATAATTGGCCAACAATTTTGAATAAGTCAGAATCAAAATCATCATTTATTTCTTCATCACATTATTGGCTGATTTAATTTAGAATATGACGCAAATTATCACATTTAATATATCGTTCAAAATAAATATACTATTACCAATTTTACCTTTACGATATTTTCCGTTGTTGTCCATTGTGATTCTGTCACCTTTGTACTAGGCTAAGGAACTTTGTTTTGATGCTCATTGTGTCCTTGGAACAGCCAGAATCCAAGTAACACTATTGTTGTTCCTTAGCCTGCCACCACACCCACACGATGAAAGATTTTTATGACCTATTTGTTTATGTAGGTCCTTGATTGTTAGTAGCAGAATATTATGAAACAGAATTTTGTGGAGACCCAAAACTATTTATATATGATCCTTTCGGCACCCAGATTTGTTTAATTTTGAAAGATTTTATATTTGTGCCTTTTGGAACCCAAATTGGTATAGTTTTCACGTGTTTGGGTCTATACCAACAATTGTTTTGATTGTGTCCAAATTTTCTACAAATTGTGCACATTGAATTGACTTGATTAAATTTTCTTTTAACAGGTTCAGATTGATTATATCCAAGTCCTTGTCTAACTGTATTAACAGTTTATTTCCCTAAGAGCATATTCAACGATTTTTCACTTTTGGAAAATTTATCTAAAGTCGTTGACAGTTATTGGACTTGTGTTTTGAGAGATTCATTTTCGTCTAATAATTGTGTGCACTTTTTAATAGAATTTTCTCTTCTAGTATTTTCACTCTCTTTCAAAGTCAGAATTTTATTATCAAGCGATTTAATTTTGATTTCTGCTTTTTTAATTTCTTCTTCAAATGTTGGACACTTATCACACTTAAGAATCCTACTTTGATAGGTTTTAACTAATTGTTCAAGTTATTTATTTAAATCTATTAAATTATATTTTTGTGATTCAAGTTTGGTATACTTCTCCCTAAGTCGTTCAAAACAGCCATTTACTTCGTGGAAATATATAAGTAATTCTGAATGAGTAAGTTTTGATACCTCACTTGGCTCGTCATCATCACTGTCAGTTATTTCACCATAAAGACACAAATTTGCTTTCTCACTTTCACTGCTAGTACTTTGATTATCTTCATCACTTGTATTCCACGTGGCTGCAAAACTTCTCCTTTTTTATTTCTTTTCAAAATCGCGTCGATTTTGAGGACAATTGGGCTTGATGTGGCCGGATTGGTTGCACTTATGATAGATGATTTTTTGCTGTTCTGTGTTATCTAAAACTTCGATTATTCTGCTTTTTTATCTTTGATTTAGAGCTGGATTTCCGTATCTGCGGTTCCACCTTTTTAATTTCTTTATTACCATTTCCAACTCTGCTGCTCCACCATCATCATCAGCATCACTTTTAGTTGTTCCTTTGAAAGCTATTGATTTCTTTCGAGTATCTCCTCCTTCACGCTCTTCCTTGAATTTCATTTCTATCTCATAAGTGATGAGATTTCCGATGAGTTCTTCGACTTTCATTTGTTTCAAATCTTTTGATTCTTGAATGGCAGTTACTTTGGCTTCAAAACTTCGTGGAAGGACTCTGAGGATTTTTCGGACTATCTCAAATTCTGTGTATGATTTTCCAAGAGCCTTTGATTTGTATATGATATTGGAAAGTCGTCCGTACATTTCTTTGACATTTTCTTCCTTTGCCATTGTGAAATTCTCGTATTGGCTACTCGGCATGGCAAGGTGAGATTCTTTGACTTGAGACGTTCCTTCACGTGTCACTTCGAGTGTGTGCCATATTTCCTGTGCAGTTAGACAATGTGAGACACGATTAAATTCAGATTGATACAATGAATAGATGATAGAATTCATAGCTTTAGCATTAGCATTTTGTAATGATTTTCTAGTTCTGTCCATTGATCCATCGGTTTATCTATTTCCTAATTATCTACAATTATAGTTGGTGCTCTATAACCTGTCTCAACAATATTCCAAGCGTCAATGGTTTTCAGAAAAATTTCCATTCTATTCTTCCAGTAGGCGTATTCACCATTGAACATTGGTGGTCTAACTATGGACTGACCCTCAGCAAAAGCATTATTAAAAGATGCCATTTTAAAAATTCAACTTTTTAAAACAAAAATTGATTTAAAAAAAAAAAATCAAATTTCTAAAAGCAAAAGCTGACTTCTATTCCTAGCTCTGATACCACTTGTAGGATCGATTTCACCTTAGATGGGGGGTGAATAGGGTAATGCTATTAATTATAAAAATTATTGCAGAAGCTTATAAAATCATTTCAATACAGATATATCAAAATAATAGCAGTACAGATAATAGCAGAATAACAAATGCAGAAATAGAATGACACAGAATTTACCCAGCATCGGCAAAACCCTGCCTACGTGCTGGCCCCAAGGTTTCTACTAGAAATTGAGCCGTCAGACGCTTACACACGTAAACTCGCAACACCCGCTATCGACTAGCCTTAACTCTACGCTCAAAACCCTGCCATAACTCAGCCACTGAGTTGCAAATTCTCAAACTACGCCACGTAGTTTGTCCCTAGTCACACGACTAGAAAATTACAACGGTTTAGAAGAATTTAAATTTAAAAACAAATTTAAAATAACATAACCCTAATTAATATAAGACTTATGAAATGAAAGCAAAAAGGCCAGCCAAAAATAAAAGTCCCCTTTTTTATTTTTTATTGTGCCGGCCCGTTTTTTCCTCTTTGCTTCTATAAAATGGCGTTCGTTCTTCTTCAACTAAATTAGGGCTTGTAAAAATTGGAGTTGTCGACTTCAATCTCTCGATTGAATGAATGGTTTAGCGTCCCTTGCTTCATCAATCGATGATCTCTCTGCTTAGCACACAGCTGCCCCAATTTCTGATCGAGTTGACTGAGTGGTATGTGATTTATGCCTTTGCTTCTTCTGATTTGCTTACTTTAACTCGATCTGACTCGAGTTGTAATGATTTATTATTTGGTTGTTTTGCTCGAACTCGAATCCTCCTTTGCCGATGATGTTTAGGGTTTATATAGGATTTGAATTCCTATTTTCCCGTTCGTTTGAATTTTCCATTTAATTTATCTCGGCTGGTTGATTTTATATTGATGCTTGAGATTGATCTCTGACTTGTTCAAATTCGTATATTTTGTTTACTTGATTTTCATGGCTTTATTTTGACTTTTTCTTGGCTACCACGGTGTTGAATTCTCTGTTGACATCGACCTTGACTTTGATCGTAGTTGACTTTGACCATTTTGATTCTGTTTTATTTTCAACCTGATGTCGAACTTGCTTGATCATTGACACTGCTTCATCGACTAGTTACTGCATTTGTTGTCATATTGTATTTGACTTGTTTTAGTTGAACTTGGTACTCTTTACTCCATTTGTTGTTGCTGTTGGTCTGCACGGTGTCTGGTCTTTGTTTAGCATCTGTAGTGTTGAAGTGTTGGTTCATTGAGCCATGTAGTTCATGTGTACTTGAATATGTACTTGTTTATTTGATTTTTCATTTGCTTGTATACTTCATGTAGAGGCTGCACTTGTTCTGTCCACTGTTTCTATTTGAGCTTGCACTGTCCAGTTTCATTTAATTGTTCACTGGTGCATTATATTATATCTTTTGGAGCTCAAGTTGCTTCACCTGGTTCATTGTAGTTTGAATTGGGTTGTTGTGAGTTCGAGCCTTGTTCATGTCTTCACTGGTCTGATCATGCTACTTGTATGTGGTCTTGTTTCATGTGATGTTCATTTGAACTGTGTTTGCATTGTTGCCATATTGGCTTGTTCCTTCGAGTTAGTGAAACCTGTATATGGTTGTTTTGTTGTCTGCTCTTCATGTACATGCCAAGTCTTATTAACATCGTCTACATGTTGCATGTTGTAGTGTTCATTGTGAAGCCTGGTTTACTGGTGCATCCCTTGACTTGTTGACATGTCTGGTATGTGCTTCCAGTTAGAGTTGTAATTGCCTTTGTGTTTTTCTTGGAGTTCAGTAGCTTGTCTTCATTATGTGTTCATATGGAAGTTTTGCATTCTTCTGATATTTGACATTGCCTGACTTTTTGAATTGAGTCAGTGGTGGTTATACTTTGGTATTGATTCATTTCCTTGTGTGGTCAGTTCCACTTGCTGTTCTCTGGTGTTTAAGCCTGGGCAGTTTGGTTGTGCTACACTGAGTTGTAGATCATCACTTTTGTACTGAGTTAAATTCATGTGAACGACTTGAGGCTTGATTTTTGTGTTTTGGCCATTTGCACCTGTGTTGAATCGTGCTTAAAGCTCGGGTTTGACCTTGTGCTGATATGGTGACATTGTTTTTTATTGCACTTGAGTTGAACCTGGCTTTTCATTTGGGTTTGACCTGTGCTCACCTATCCCTATAATTTTATCAAGTGTATATATTGGTGTGCACTGCGTTGTGGCATGTACAGTGATACACTGTGCATGTCACAAGCTGTTCATGTATGATGAATTCAAATTTAAATGACGACAAACAACCCAAATAACTGAGGCAAATATTATTTTCAAAATCACATTTTATTTTATACTGCAAAAATAATTTATTTTCAATTTTACTGCGTCAACGTATATATTTGCAGATTGCTCAGATGTTGGATTCACATTGGAATGAAGTTGAAGATAAATACGAGTGTGAGTGATATGTAGTGAGGTGAAAATGTAAATGTTAATTGTGATGTAATCAAATTTGTATTGTAATTGAAATTGTATATATATATAGTGAGAGCTTGAAATTTGTACTATTCAAAAATTGTAATGAATATTTGTTTGAATAAAATATCTGTTTGAATTCAAATTCTGTGTTATTTATTTTACTCATCAAATATTTATTTAATCTGTGAAAATAAAATAGTATATTAACAAATACATTTAAGTGAATGTATATATGTTTATTATCATCAAACAAAAATCATATAGTCGCATATTCAACACAAGTGATTTGGATATTTATCATTTCAATCTGCAAATATTTTTAGTTTTACGGGTATATATTATTTCAACCCGCAATCCCAAATTTTACTTCGAATCCATGAAATCGCTCGATCTATCATTTCAACCCATAACGATTTCTCCTTGATCTAACAGATTGTTCAGGTATGTATCATTTCAACCTATACAGAATTTGTAGTGTTATAACGATCTGAAATATAACATCAAGTCATCCAATATCAACAAGCAACGTCCATCACAATCACTATTCAAACCAATCAATAAACAATAACAAGTGACTCATTATCAATAACGGGTATCAACTGGCAATTTAGAATTTAATATTAAATTAATGGCGATAATATTAATTGAAAGTCAGATTTAGCTGGAATGACAATTTAAATACACCAAACATCAACCAATCAATTTCTAAGCGCAACATAAATTCAATTTAACTAACATATGATAATCTAGTAGTTGTGAGTGGGTCAAAACACTCACCTTCGATTTGACATCGATTTAAAATCCAAAATTACCCCAAAAATTTAACAGTCTCGGAATGTAGCCAAACTAGTTACAAAATGTCCAAAATTTCGATACAATCGCAAAGGAGAAAACTGCGTGTGAATCCAAGCTCGTATGCAGAAGCTTTTAACGTTAGAAGATTGGAAAATTTCGACGTTGGGTCGCCAACTCAATTACTCGGTGCTTGCTCTAAGTTTTTGCCAAAATCACCCGAGACCCGAGTCATTTGTCTCTTGACCCGTAGTCGCTGCAGGGTTTTCGCCTTTGGGACTCGAAGTGCGATCAGATCCGCCTTATTTGGCATGGAACTCTCTGACATGAAGTCGTTATAGGGTTTTCTCCTCTGGAACCCGAGGCGAACCTCTTCCTAACTTGAAGTAAACCTGGAGCAATAATTTTTTTTTAGTTAGGCTTTGGAATTTTGGTAGTTAGGTTTGATGCTCTGACATTTGAGAAGGAGGAAGAAGATGTACGTACAGAAATAATAAAATGAGAAACAAATAGGGTTTGTAACAGCCTATATGTAGGCAGGGTTGAATCGAAACGATAACAACGACCCGAAAAGGCCGTTTCGTTCCCGAAACGAATATGGGTTATCCAATATATCAAAATATAGGTTTACGATATTTTTAAACTCAATGGAACAATTTTCAAGTTCTAATTCCATTGTATACAAAAGTTAGCTTTCAAAATCACCTTATTTCAAATTGATTTCAATTAAATTGATTTCTACGCGTTTCGAGCCCGCACGATCAAACGACAAGGCCGATCGCTACGAAACTTGAAACTCTATAAAAATTCACTGTTATGGATTCAATGAAACAGATTTCATTGAAATTTGAGACAGTGGCCAAAATGGCTATTTCCACGTTAATTAAATAAATTATTATTAAATTAAATTTATCACTTTTCAAATTCAAATGTTATAACTAACAAGTTTTCATCACTTTTGATTAACTAGTAATTATAATATTTTAAACCAAATTTTCCATATCAAATTCTGCTATTAATATTGCGCTAGTTACAGTGTTCCAATTCCAATTGTAATACATTCATTAATTATAATTTAAAACGCAATAAATTGATTCATTTTTAAATCTTTTTATTCAATCAATCATTACTTTGTGGACATAGTTAACATTGGTTTACCATTTTTATTTTTTGCTACAACATAGATTATATTAAACATTTTTTTTATTACAATTTACTTTTAGCTTAACATTATTAAAAGATGACTTTTAACTTACATTTCGTCGACACCTTATAATCAAACTGCGAAACTTAATTCACAAGGGGTTCATTCCAAGATTCCTTAATTCCTATCTACTCAACCTACATCTTATTAAGGAAAATTCCTTATAAACTATTCAGCAATAGTTAATGCTCAAACTGGACGAGCATAAATAATCAAATTCTATATGATAATAGTAAAATATTATCATTTCTAAATAACCAACTCAACTATACAACTATATTAATTTTGAAACTCTTTCATGTACATAACATATATTCCTAGGTAAAATTATTTCATTTACCATTTTAAAACATTGGTAGATCCATTCAAGTGTTCAGGAATCCCTATCAATAACGCTGATCAGACGCATCGACGAGAATTCATATACCACTCAATGGATCAAACAACACAATATAAAACATTTTTATAACACAAACAAATACACACTCGATATATACTTATACTCTCAGACTCATCCTAGGATATTACTAATCCTATCCTTTGAGAGTTTACCCCACTAGGGCTTAGGGCTTCGCTAAACCTAAGCTCTGATACCATCTGTGATGATCCACCGTTCTAACGCCTCAGGACGATGCTTAATACCTCCATGGTTTTCATGTGTCGTTGCCCAAGCGTTTGAAAGATAAATTGTCTTAGGGTTAAGTAAAGAATAGAACAAGACAGAGTAGATAAACCTCACATCATAACTGTTACGTATAATATAAAATGATATAGTACAAAAGGTTGCCCTAGGAGTTATCATAGTAATAAAAAAATACTACATCTAACAGATTGATAGCTATACATTCTGACTTTTCATCTTTAAGATACAAAATACACCTACATAATCATACAACATAAGTATGTACTAGATAACTGAGGAGCCTCCTGCTTGCCTGTCATCTTCAAAGAGATCCAAAGAAAAACCTGATATTCTCGGACTACTCAAATATAATTGAATACCTATGAGATTAGGAAAAATGAACATCAGGTGAGACAAAATGTTTGGTATGAGCAAAACTATGAAACAAATGAGGTGTATTTATACAATGATATGTGGGATCATGCCGCTAACCAGGAACCATTTTTCTTCCACATAAACAACAAACAAACATAACAAAAATGGAAATGAACAATAGGGAACACATCTAAACATAGGTAATGGGCACAATTAGTATAACATTCAGACTTTAAAGAATGGAAATAGTTTGAATAAAAATCCAAACCGGGCCATATGGATAAAATAAAACAACAGTCCAAACTCGATAGAATGGGCTTAAAAAGATAACAATCCAAACTCGATAGAATGGACAAAACCAATAATTGAACACCACGAAGAGTGGTTGACTCTTTCCGTTATAATTTGTAACAACCCTAGATTTTTGAATATAATTTTAAATTTGACTTTATTTTATTTTGAAATTAATTTAATTTTTTTTATTGTAAGATTTCATTTTTAAATATTTTTAAAGTGATAATAAATTTTTTCCAAAATTTGTTACATTTATTTTCTATTTTTAAAGCCTAGTTTCCATTTTTCTGCTATTTTCTTCATTTAAATATATTTAATTAAAATTTATTTATTTTTATGCATGCATTTTATATTTGTGTTTTTATCTTTATTTATAAGTATTTTTCAGGTATTTAAAATTGCAAAAAGAAATAAGCAAATATGAATAGTTTGTGACCTTTTGTGTTCATTGTCTCTTCACATTTACTCCACCTTTTCACCAATCAATGCATCAATTCAATGTGCTGCCTTATACCTTTCTTGCAGCCGACTTTCCCATTACTTCTCACATAAAAAATTTATCTCTAACCCTAGAAAACATTCGGCCTCTTCCTGAAGAAAATTTTTTTGGTAAAACTTTCATTCTTTTTCACTTTTTCTACTTGAGTTTGTTGATTTTGCACATGCATTCATCTTCTTATGTTCGGCCCCTCCTTACTCCGGCGCCTTGGCTGCCTCCACCACCACCTACACCAGCCATCATCCCCTTCTTCCACTGACCTTCCATGGCCGAGACCCTCCAAGTTGATGATCCACCAAAATTTTGAAGAAAACTCCACTTTAAAACTCCATGGCCGAACTCCCCTTGTCTCCACCACTCCAATCATGCTTTGGCCGACCCATACACCACCACCAGCCACAACCTGATCCTAGAAACTCTGTAACACCTTTAGTTGACCTTCCCATTGTTGATACGTGAAGATTTTGATCCATGACAATGTGCTTCAACAAAAAGGAAGAGATATGTGCAAAGCTAAAGAAAGAACGATGAAGACCAATGTTAAACATAAGTATGATTTTTATAGGTCTTAATTTAGATTTATTGTTAAAATCTATCCTCAAGAGGCTTGCATAAACACTAGAACACATCTTATAAACTTCATTTTTATGTAAACTTTCACTGTGCATATGTTAGTAGTTCAGTCGACTGAACAGGAATGACCAGTCGACTTAAACTGGTACACATATATAAACATGCACAGTTTCAGTCGACTGAACTTCCTACACAGTCTACTGAATTTGTTCCTGAAAATTTTACTTCATATTTTCAGTTGACTGAATTCCCTGCTTAGTCGACTTAATTTGAACCTGTGAATTTTCTCTGAAAAGACACCTTCTTCCTCCCAAGAGTTGCAACCATTCTCCAATGGAAATGGAAGCATCTCTTGTTTGCAACCTTTGACAACAAATGCACCTCTTCTACAAGTATAAATACATGATTCTAACATCATTCAATTCACCGAATTCTCTTGCTTTAATCTTACTATTTTCTTGATCATATTCTCTAGATATTCTCAAAGCAATCACCAACCTATTGCTTGAATCACTGTTTTGTTTATAACATTCTTTTGATTCATAGCAGTTCACATTTCCTAAATCTTCACAAACACATTGCATACTCTCGAGGATAAGATTATAGGAATATTGTACTACATTAGACTCATTAGTGTTGACAAGAACACAACAAGTCGAATATTGTTTTTTTAGTAATTGCGTTGAAGTCCTCTTCGGTAGTTGAGGCAAGAAATCTCGTTCGGTTGTTCGGGTAAGTTGTAAACCTATTCCTCTAGGTTAAGTGAGGGTTGTTAGTAGAATTCCTAAGAGAAGCTTAGGGACTGGACATAGAACAAGAGGTCCAAACCAGTATAAAGTCTTGGTGTCTGCTTTACCTTTTGCTTATCGTTATTTATCTATATCATTCCGCTATTCCATATTATACGATCCTACCGCATAGCCCCATCTTTCAATTGGTATCAGAACAAGGCCGTCCTATAACCATAACACCGTTATCATACTTATTGATAATATGGAAAATAACGCAAGTACAAGCACAACATCTGCCTATAGTTCTACATTTGTGGAAGGACAATCTACCCAAAGACCCCCCATATTCAATGGACTAAACTACAACTATTGGGCTACAAGGATGAGGATTTATATGCAAGCAACAAGTTTCGAAGCATGGAATGCTACTCAAGCAGAGTTTGTTGTACCCACAACCGATTATCCTACATGGACAAAAACTCATAAGAATGAAGCTAGTGCAAATGCCAAAGCTATGAATATGCTATTTTGCGCCCTAGATAGAAATGAATTCAACCGTGTTAGCATATGTACTACTGCATATCAGATATGGGAAACACTTAAAGTCATACATGAAGGCACAAACAAAGTTAAACAAACAAAGATATCCATGCTGAAGAACCAATTCCAAAACTTTAGAATGCGACAAAATAAATCCATCAATGACATGTACTCGAGATTTCAAGACATTCATCATGCCTTAATAGGACTAGGAGAAAAATACACGGATTTTGACATTGTGTCTAAAGTTCTAAATTCACTCACTGATGAATGGGAGAGAAAAGTACTAGTAATCGAGGAAGCAAATGATCTATCTACAATGAAACCAGAAGAATTAATTGAAAATCTTATGTCGTATGAAGTAAATATGCAAGCTAAGAAAGATCAAGCTCAAGAAAGAAAGAATATTGATTTTCATGCGGAAAAGGAAGAATCAGAGTCTGAAGATGAGGATCTAGCATTTATAGCCAAAAATTTCAAAAAATTCTTAAAGTATAGAAAAGGAAACAGAAACGAATTCAAAAAGAATTTCTTGAACAAACCTTCATCCTCAAATATAGAATGCTTCAATTGTCACAAGAAAGGACACATGCAAAAAGATTGTCAAGAACAAATGAAGGAAAATCAGAAAAGCTTCAACAACAAAAACAAGAAGGATATATTCAAAAATAAGGCATTTTCTAGTAAAATGGGACGATTCAGATTCATCTTTATCTGAAAATGATAGTGATAGCGACAATGAACAGGCAAATGTATGCTTCATGGCTCAAGATTCTGAGGTAAGTAATTTAACCTTCAATGATTTAATTGAAGTAAACACTTAACTTTTAAGCACAATAAAAATTCTTAAAAAGAAAATTAAGGAAATTCGTGAAAATCAAAACAAAGCTGAGTTTGAGAGAGATATGTTAAATGATGAAAAGAAAATTCTTGAAGAAGAACTTGAAAAAGTTCAAGAATCTTATTCAAATTCGAAAACTCAATTATCACTTTTAAGTCAAGAAATTGAAACTCAAAAGAAAAAGAATGATGTATTTGTTTCTGAAAATCACGAGTTAAAAATTAAGATTAAACATGTTGAATTAGAAAATAATAGTCTTCAAGCTAAATTAGATGACATCACTAAAAATGTTTCTAACTTTAACAAAGGAAGAGAAAATTTATCTAAGATGTTAGAAAATTCTCAATCATCTTCAAACATACAAGGTTTAGGTTATAAAAAGGAGTCAAAAATTCCTAATAAGAAAAATATAAAATTTAACAGGAATGTTGATTCAAAACAACAAATATTGCTAAAGAAACCTATTAAAACAAAATTAGAAAACAAGGTAGTTAAAATTTGGGTAACAAAGACTAACAATGTATTAATAAGAAAAAAATATATTAAAACATTTATGAATAATGTTCATCATAATGAAAACTATATTTATAAAAAGGATACTGAACCAAATTGGGTTTGATTTCCTAAACTCTAACTTTTTAGGACCCTATTAAAAGGTGGGTACCAATAATTTCATATTTATTTTCAGGTCCCACTCAAAAAGAAGAAATGGATATTAGACAGTGGTTGTTCAAAACACATGACCGGAGACAAAGATATGCTTACAAACATCACATACTTTGATGGTGGCTCGGTTACCTTCGGAGACAATTCAAAAGGCTATATCAATGGCAAAGGAGATGTGAACAACTACGGTACATCAAATTTACCTTTTATAACAAATGTTTCATTAGTTGAAAATTTAAAACATAATCTACTTAGCATAGTCAACTGTGTGACAAATGTTTTAAAATAACTTTCTCGGATAATAAATGTAGTATTTTTGATCAAAACCAAAATCTTATTTTTGAAGGAAATAGAGATAGAAATATTTATGTTCTAAATATGAATATTAATCATAATACAAGTATGTGTTTACTTGCCAAAGATAATGATCCTTGGTTATGGCACAAAAGATTTTGTCATATAAATTTTAAAACTATTAGAAAACTTTCTGAAAATGAATTAGTAAGAGGTTTACCCAAAATAAACTTTAAAATAAATAATCTTTGTGATGATTGTCAAAAAGGAAAATTAACGAAATCATCTTTCAAATCTAAGAAAAATATTTCGACTTTACAACCATTAGAATTACTACATATGGATTTATTTGGACCAACACAAGTTCAATCCATTAATCATAATCGATACGTATTTGTAATAGTTGATGATTTTTCAAGATATACATGGACTGTTTTTATGAAAAATAAAAGTGACACTTTTGAGCATTTTAAAACATTTGTCAAAAGAATTCAAAACACTAAAAATTTGAAAATTAAAAATATTCGAAGCGATCATGGAGGCGAATTCGAAAATGAAGCTTTTGAAACTTTTTGTAAAAAGAAAGGAATAAATCATAACTTTTCATTTCCTAAAACTCCTCAACAAAATGGAGTTGTAGAAAGAAAGAATAGAACATTACAAGAATATGCAAGAACATTATTAAATGGATGTTCTCTACCAAAACATTTTTGAGCAGAAGCCGTTGCTACTACATGTTATGTATTAAATAGAATATCAATTAGACCCCTTCTTATGAACTATTTAATAATAAAAAGCCAAATATATCTTATTTTAAATATGTGGATCAAAATGTTTCATTTTAAATACAAAAGATCAACTAGGAAAATTCGATCCAAAAGCTGACGAAGGAATTTTTGTAGGATACTCAGAACGAAGTAAAGCATATCGAGTATTTAATAAACGAACAAACATAATTGAAGAAACTTTGCATATATCTTTTGGTGAAAATTTTAATAAATTTTTTAATATAAAAGATGATGAAGAATTGATAAATATAGAAGAAACAAACCTTGAAAATAGTAATAATGAACTAAGATCTCCTCCTAGAATATTACGAGATCATCCAACTCAAAGTATAATAGGAGAAATAAATTCTCAAGTTAGGATAAGAAATCAACTAAATCAAATGGGTCATGTAGCTTTCATTTCATCAATAGAACCTAAATCCTAAAGAAGCATCAACATATGATTATTGGATTATCGCAATGCAAGAAGAATTAAATCAATTTGAACGTAACGATGTTTGGGAATTAGTTCCCCGTCCTAATAATCAATCAGTAATAGGAACAAAATGGATTTACAAAAATAAAGTAGACGAACAAGGTAATATAACAAGGAATAAAGCAAGACTAGTAGCACAAGGGTATAATCAAGAAGAAGGTATTGATTTTGAAGAAACCTTTGCTCCTGTTGCAAGACTTGAAGCAATACGTATACTATTAGCCTTTGCATGTTTTCACAATTTTAAACTTTATCAAATGGATGTTAAAAGTGCATTTTTAAATGGTTTTATTAAAGAAAATGTATATGTAGAACAACCTCCTTTATTTATACATGAAAAATATCCGTATCATGTATTTAAATTAAAGAAAGCACTATATGGTCTTAAACAAGCACCTCGTGCTCGGTATGAAAGACTTAAAAGTTATTTATTAAATTCGGGATTTAAAATTGGAAAAGTAGATCAAATAATTTTTATTAAAAATACTACCAAAGATATTTTAATAATTCAAATATACGTAGACGATATTATTTTTGGTTCAACAAATGAAAATTTATGTAAAGAATTTTCAAATATAATGACTAAGGAGTTCGAAATGTCTCATATGGGAGAATTATCATATTTTCTCGGACTTCAAATTAAACAATTAACAAATGCAATTTTTATAAACCAAGAAAAATATTGTGCTAATCTAATTAAACGTTTCGGAATGGAGAACACTTCTACTAAACCTACTTCTATGAGTACCACTACTCATCTCGATCGAGATGAAAATGGCAAAGTATAGATCAAAAATTATTTAGAAGCATGATAGGTTCCTTACTTTACTTAACCGCTAGTAGACCAGATATAATGATGAGTGTTTGTTTATGTGCACGTTTTCAATCTAATCCTAAAGAATCACACTTAAGAGCGGTAAAACGAATTATGCAATATCTTAATAATACTAAAGATTTTGGTCTTTTCTATCCAAAAGAGTGCCCATTTGAGTTAGTATCATTCAGTGATGCTGATTTTGGTGGATCTCGAACAGATAGAAAAAGTACAAGTGGTACGTGCCATTTCATCGGAAAATCACTTGTATCTTGGTTTAGTAAGAAACAAAATTGTGTTTCACTTTCCACGTGTGAAGCGGAATGTATATCAGCCGCATTAGCATGTACTCAAGTTATCTACATGCAACAAACATTTAAAGATTTTAATATAAATTTAACAAATTCTACAATATACTGTGATAATACAAGCACAATAAACTTATCTAAAAATCCGGTTAATCACTCTCATACAAAACATATAGATATTCGTCATCATTTTCTACGTGACAATATCGAAAAAGGAATAATTAATTTAGAACATATTACTACCGAAAATCAAATTGCCGATATATTTACTAAACCTCTATTAGAAAACTCTTTCATAAAATTACGATGAGAGTTAGGAATAATGTCTTTTAAAGAAATCATATAGAGAAAGTTAGAAAAATCTACACAATTCAGTCGACTAACACTATATGCTCAGTCGACTGAATAAAGAAAAAAAATGAGATTTTCAATTTTTTTTCGAATATGTTACATAATATATTATAAAATAATAGTTATTTTTAAACCATACATTTTTAACTGAAATATGGTAACCATTAAATCATTAAGTGGATGAAAAACTTTGAAGAATTATAACCACTATATATTTAGAAAATCCCTACTATAAATATACCTTAAAAATATTTCTTTTTCACAACTCATTCTCACGAATAAAAGCTTGAAAAATTCATTATAAAAATGTCGTCCAGCAACTCTTTTTCCCTGATCAACATCACCTCTTCAGTCGATAACACTCCAACGTCTCCAAAACTTCCCACTCCAACACCAACACATGAGCCAGTTTGCAAATGGAACAATTATCGTACTGGTTACACACCAGAATCCAAGAAAGCGGAATGCAGACTCTTTATTTCTCCAGACACAAAAAGAAAGATTGAAGAAATTCATCACTTTCAACAACAACAAATAGATCTTCAACGAGAATTATACTTCGAACAAAAAGTTACGGCTAGACGATTAAGCTTCCTAGAGCAAATCGTCTTACGCTTTCGTGGCTCAAAAAAGAACGAAGTGGCTGAACCCCTACCTCGCCCCGTTAGTTCACTTGATCCGTCTTCATCTTACCGTACACCGGTCGATCCTATGAATCCTTGGATGTCTCCTAAGACTCCTCAATATAGTCCAAATTCATGGGATATAAATTATATGAAGAATGAAGGAAAAAAGACTCCAAGTCCATCCCCTAAGAAATAGATTGTTTTGAAATCTATTCATGCTGTTACATCTATATAATTGTAATTATTTCTTTAAATAAAGTGTTTACTTTCAAAATTAACTAAGAACAACAAAATACACTGGTCAGTCGACTGAAAACCCTGTTCAATCGACTGAACTTAAGGCAGAATGCAAATTTTTTTACAATTCATTCGACTGATTCCTCTGCTCAGTCGACTGAAATACAAGCAGAAACTTTCAGACAAAAAAATCAGTTGACTAAAAACCCTGTTCAGTCGACTGAATTCAAGCCAAAAAATTTTCGGGCTTCAATTCAGTCGACTGAACAGTCTATTCAGTCGACTGAACGCCGATTCCCAGGCAACTTTCCCCTTTTAACCAACAACTTTTAACCCATCCATTCACTTTTTACTCTCCAAAACAGTTTCTTCCCCAATTATTTTCAAAACCCTATCCCCCGATTCCTTAAAATTCACTCAAATCTCACTCAAATGGCATCAAAGAGATCAAGAGCTTCATCTTCTTCATCCTCCGAACCACTTGATACTCAAATAGCACAATGGCTCTATGATGGCGTAGCTATAACAAGATGGAGTAAAATGAAGAATTCCTGTATTTTCGAGCATTCCTTCATTGATTTCCAAAGCTTTCAAACATACAACATACAAGCGTTAACTGATCAAGCAGGTTTAACTTCTCTTTGGATTTGAAAAGAAATGACCATGCCATAAATCATATAATGGTCAAGTTATTTTATGCTAACCTTAATCTTGGACACCAAACTCCAAGAAATCCAAACAATAGTGTTTGGAATATGGTATGTGGAAAGAAACTTTGGTTTTCCTTGGATAGAATAGCACACATTCTAGAATCACCAAATGTCGGGAGAAAGCTAGATGAGATAGAATTCAATCCACAAATACGCGATAACATAAACCATCGATTTATGGATGATAATATCAACATTAGAGATTTTAAGTCCACCTCTCTTCGACCTATGGCAAGAATCCTTCACAAAGCTCTAATGAGAACAATTACTCCACGCACGGGCTCGTACGAACTTGTCTACCCAACTAATTATCGAGCTCTATATGCTATTTCTGGCAATATACAAGTCAATTGGGTACAACTTATTCTTGATGAGTTTCTCACTTTTAATAATGGCAAAATGCGAACTATCTATTTTGGAGAATACATCATTCGCCTTCTCCTCAATGTCGATACGCCATTACCCGAGTCGGAGAATACATTGGTCCATCAAATTAACCACCGGACCATAAGCCTAACGCAACTCCCATCTCGACCTCCTCGCATAATATCACTCGCCGAATGGAAAGCGAGGCATCAAGAACAACAACAATGACCTCCTCAACCTCACCACGAAGAACATGTTGAGCAAGATGATGAAATTCGTCTTGTTGACCCAAGCTTTATTACCAACCAATCATTGGGGATATTATCAAGAAATCAACAAATTCTTGATACTCGTCTTAAAAAGGTAGATCACAAGCTTGACAAAATCAAAGGATTCTTCAACAAATTATGGGATGCAATCTCGTGCTCAAGCACCACTACTGCTTCGACATCTCGCGGCAAACGTCCGGCACCTACGTTTACATGGACGACATCCGAAGAGCAAACAAGTAGCAGCACAAGCGGAGCTAGTTGTGGCCAAGGAGGAAGAGAGTACAGACCACCAACAGGAGGACCCGTCATACGTGAACCAACAGGCGGAAGAGAAGGTTCATATGACTGGGATAAAGATGAGTAATTTTAGTATGGTTTGATGTTTATTTATAACCTTCTTATGGCTTGTATAAATAGCCATTTTGTGCTTGTTCGACGCAACATTTTTAACTTTTGTAAGCCATGGCTATACAAATATTCTATTCTCTATACTTTAGTGATTGTTTTGATATAATATTTCTACTGTTAGTTCTTCCTTTTTGTCGATGACAAAGGGGAGAAAATCTATGGTACTAACTTTGTTTTGTAGGAAAGATAGTGCATACATTCAGGAGGAGAAAATAAGTAAATACATCTCTAGAATAAATCAGTATTGTCATCAACCAAAAAGGGAGAGTATGTTGATATGCGAAGATTTTGATTCATGACAATGTGCTTCAACAAAAAAGAAGAGATATGTGCAAAGCTAAAGAAAGAACGATGAAGACCAAGGTTAAACATAAGTATGATTTTTATAGGTCTTAATTTAGATTTATTGTTAAAATCTATCCTCAAGAGGCTTGCACAAACACTAGAACACATCTTATAAACTTCATTTTTATGTAAACTTTCACTGTGCATATTTTAGTAGTTCAGTCAACTGAACAGGAATGGACAGTCGACTAAAACTAGTACACATATATAAACATGCACAGTTTCAGTCGACTGAACTTCCTGCACAGTCGACTGAATTTGTTCCTGAAAATTTTACTTCAAATTTTCAGTTGACCGAATTTCCTGCTCAGT
Source organism: Allium cepa (assembly GCA_030765085.1). NCBI lineage: Eukaryota > Viridiplantae > Streptophyta > Magnoliopsida > Asparagales > Amaryllidaceae > Allium > Allium cepa. Next base: position 151,876,648 of record CM060934.1, on the reverse strand, counting down.
CGACTGAATTGAACCTGTGAATTTTCTCTGAAAAGACACCTTCTTCCTCCCAAGAGTTGCAACCATTCTCCAATGGAAATGGAAGCATATCTTGTTTGCAACCTTTGACAACAAATGCACCTCTTCTACAAGTATAAATCATGATTCTTACATCATTCAATTCACCGAATTCTCTTGCTTTAATCTTACTATTTTCTTGATCATATTCTCTAGATATTCTCAAAGCAATTCACCAACCTATTGCTTGAATCACTGTTTTGTTTATAACATTCTTTTGATTCATAGCAATTCACATTTTCTAAATCTTCACAAACACATTGCACACTCTCGAGGATAAGATTATAGGAATATTGTACTACATTAGACTCATTAGTGTTGACAAGAACACAACAAGTCGAATATTGTTTTTTTAGTAATTGAGTTGAAGTCCTCTTCGGTAGTTGAGGCAAGAAATCTCGTTCGGTTGTTCGGGTAAGTTGTAAACCTATTCCTCTGGGTTAAGTGAGGGTTGTTAGTAGAATTCCTAAGAGAAGCTTAGGGACTGGACGTAGGACAAGAGGTCTGAACCAGTATAAAGTCTTGGTGTCTGCTTTACCTTTTGCTTATCGTTGTTTATCTATATCATTCCGCTATTCCATTTTATACGATCCTACCGCATTGCCCCATCTTTCACCCATATCTGACCTTGTCCATCCATGCTTGGTCGAGACCTTAAATGGCAACAAAACCCACTTGTGTTGCATTGTTTTGTAAATTCATGCACACATACCCTTTATCTCCTTTATATTATTATGGCCGACCCCTGTTGGACCTAAACCTGATCCAAACCTGATCCAAATCCACTTGATTACAGTGCTTTTATGGCCTATAGCTGAAGCATAAGTCGTTGAATGCAAGTGCAAAAGCGTTAGCTTTGTGTTACATGTTTATTCCTAGCATTGTTTTGTAATAGTTTGGTTTGTAATTCATGTTTGTATTTGTTTTGTTAGATATTGAACAAGGCAATTAGGTTTGGCTCTCCACTTTCAAATCATTGTCGTGTTATTGCCTTTGAAGTTCCTTATTTGTGCATTTGGTTGTCATCTCTAGCTTATACATGTGAGTAATTCTCACCAGATAGGATTTATACTTATATGACTGTAAACTGATTACAATTCAATCTGTAAACATATCATTATGTTATATCTACTATTTTATGATCATATGATGTGCACCCATGCTCATTTACCTGTTATAACATCCGTTACTGTTATATAATGCTATTCTGTTATTTATATATGTTTATCATACTACAAGTTCCCTTTAGATTAGAATCACTATGGGTTGAAATGATACATACCCAAACAGACTTTAGAATAGGGAAAAATCGTTATGGGCTGAAATGATAGGCATGAACGATTTTTAATTATTTCATTTTACTTGGTACTGTGGGTTTGAAATGTAAAACTCGAGTTTTCTTTATAAATTACGGATTGAAATGATATAATATCCGTATCACTTTACCTAGGCTAGAAAATGATATACAGACCCGTGGTTAAAATATATTTTTCTAAATTTTTTAAAATATGTTTGAAATGTAAATATTATAATATTTTAATTTAAATTTTATTAAAAATGATTTTTGTAATGTATTATTGATTTTCTAATAATTTATAAGTGAAATAGATTAATGGTAAAGTAGAAATTTGAAATATAAGTTATTTTGAAAATTTTGATTTGGTGATGAATGGAATTTAAATTAAGTAGGAAAATATAATAAATAGATTTAAATTAAATAAAATGAATTTAAAATGATTTTTATAAAGTGGTAATGGTTTTTGTATAAATTAAGATGTGAAATAAATGAATATTTAAGTTGAATTTTGAAATATAACTTAGATTGGAAATTTATGAATTTTGTTTAAAAATGAATTTTAAGTTAAGTAAATAAGATGAAAATAAGTTATGTTTGAAAATTAAACTTAAGTGTTAAGTTAAAACTTTAATTATAAAGAATTGAAATTGAATGTTGGAATGTAAGAAGTAAATTATTATTAAATATTGATTTTTGAATGGCAATTTAACTTTATAAAATCATGAATATAAGGATATTTAAGTGATTGTTTTAAAGTGAAATTGTATTATTTTTTAAGTTTAAAATGGTTTAAATAAAAATTTAATTGTTTGTAAAATTATAGTGAATATTTGGAATTTAATTAACTGCATTATTGAAATGCTATTATTTCTAATGTAAAGGATATTACAACATTTGTAAATGTTGTAGTTAATAGAATGAACTAAATGGCTAAATTTAAGTAAGTGCTATAATTGTTGAATTTAACTAAGGTTTTATTTGAACTAAAGTAACCCTATTACAGCATTTTGAATGCTGTCTTTTGTTAAATTGAATTGTTTTAAAAGTAACTTTCTGTAGCATTGTCTAAATGCTACGAAAGGTGAATTTTCACTGTTTTGATAAATTTAAGTGAATGAATGAACTTTGAAAAGATTTAAAATTTTGAAAATTTAATAATTTAATTATTAAATATAATAACTTCATTTTAATGATTTAAATGAAGTAATTTGTTTTGAAATATAAACTATTTTGAAATATGAATTGAAATGCTATTTTAAATAAAATGAATAAGGTTTTGAATAAGATATGATATATTGATATTTTGGAATGGATTTGAATGTATTTGAAATGGTATTGAATTTTTGAAATGATATTTGATTTTTGAATTATAAATCCCATTTTTAAATTATAACTACGGGTTATAATAACGATTGGTTGTTAAAGAGACCGAGATCGCATATGGACATACTCTCTGTCGATACCGAAAACCACTTTAACAACTGTGTACGTGGTGGAGATTCCAGAATGAAGTAGGATGGTGGCGATGTTCCTGAGGTACGTTACGTGGACCCGACTCCCGCGAGTTGGCTTAAGGTGGCTAAAACAGGAGCGATCTCGGGCCAAAAGGGATAGCTCCTCTGGTCAAACACACTTCTTCGATACCATTCTATTACTGTTGCGATTGATTGGGTGCACCCCTTGATTTTGGAGTGTTGTTCGGGGTGGGCGTAGTGGCTGCTACGTTACTGCCAGCCCGTGTGCGTAATTGGTATATCTACCCTGCCATTGACTTGTGTGCCGTGTCACCTACCATATTGAGTCTTTACTATGAGTTTGTTTTTCTTCCTTAGCCCATGGAGTATTTAGGGTAGTCTTCCAATTCGGAGATACGCTGATACTGGATGGACTACTAGGACTATTACATGCTAAGGGGAATATTGGGTCACTCCTTAACGCTATTTTAAAGTAAGTTTATGTTACTGTAGACATTATTATAATAGTGAAATATTACTATACAGTAAATAGTTTAACGGATCCTTAGAGGATGGACGATCTCAGGCATCCTTTAAGTTACTTGTATCTTTATTACAGTTCACATGAGTTGGTTTACATTATATGAGTATATATATGTCCTGATTCGAGTGTTTTGTGCTTTGCTTTATGCTCGGGTCAGCCAGAGTATTCACAGCTTTGGATATCCTTTCTGGAGCTGGTCTTTGCTAGAGATTCTGCTTATCTATATTTATATCTATTTCAGTTTCAGCTATTCTAGTTTATCTCATGTATTAGTGAACTTCTATGTATTTGGGATTTCTGCTATGTTATTTCAGACTATTATTATGTATTTTTTTTGAGACTTTATTATAGTAGCTTCATGAACTACTATGTTATTTTATATACCGCTGCGAGTTATTCTGATTGTTCTGTGTCTGTGATTCTGTGTATTTGATTTCATTTGCTCCAAATTTATTTACAATCTGTTATTTTGCATCATTCAAGTCTGACATGTGTGGATTATTGTTGATTTGAATGGCACGAAATATCGGGTCGTCACACTTGGTATCAGAGCTTTGGTTTTTGGCAAACCATTGCCTCTACGGAGCAAAAACTCATTAGAGATAGGGTATTTCTACCCTAGAATGAGTGAAATCAATCTCAGAAACATATCTTTGTGAGAGAACGTATTTTCAAAGTATAAATGATTTTTAAAATGTTTACAAAAGATTTTCAAAGATTATTTTGATATAATTTTTTTTCATGTTTTTAAAGGATTTTCAAATTTTTCTAACTTCCTTCCTTTCGTATCTACCTTGTTAGATTTTTCTTTCTTTAAGATATTCATCCAAGTGAATTCTCTTGTATTATCTTAATTTATCTTTGGCTTGTCTTTTTATTATCCTAAATTCATTCTTGATATTTTTCAGGATGAATCGAGGAAATGCCAGAGGTAGCGGTCGTGGTATTGCCCTAGCTCCTCAACCTGTTGCTCCTGTTCGATTCACTGTTCTTTGTAAGTAATTCTCTCAACTTGGTGGAACCCCATCCACCGGTTCAGAGAGCATCATTGAGGCTCAGCAGTGGTTGCAGAGTCTTGAGAGGATATTTGCTGGTCTCGAGATTACTGATGCCCAGAAGCGTCAATTAGCAGGTTGGCAGTTGCGTGATTCTGCTTTAGATTTGTGGGAGTCCGTTACGGCTAACACCGTCGAGGCTGATATTACTTGGGAGCAGTTTAGGTATCTTTTGTGTTTTCTTGAATTTTGTTCCTATTTTTCCTTTTCTTTTGAATCTATCTTAAGCTTGTTCTGTATTTCTTTTCCAGGGAGGCTTTTGTGACAAAATGGAAGCCCGAAGCCGGGAAATCTCAGCTTTATCGTGAATTTATGGATCTTAAGCAGGGTAGCATGTCTTTTGCTGAGCATGAGAGGAAGTTCAACGAACTTTCCAAGTTCGGTCCTAGTCTGATTGGCACTCCTCTCAAGAAGAATGAGAAATTCATTGCTGGTGCTTGTCAAGGGTATTATAGTCGCCTCATTTCTCATGTTCATGACACCTTCACCCAGCTATGGATATGGCAATTTGCTATGAGAACCCCACATCTAATGGTCCTGCTATTTCTTGTGCTCCTCTATCTCAGTCTTCCTCTGCTAATTCCAAGAAGCGTAAGCCGAATTATCATCAGTAGAAAAAGAATTGAAAAAAGCATCCTGGTTTGGGATCTTCATCATCTGCTCCTGCTCAGAGGCAACCAGTTGATCTCTCCTCTATCACTTTCTTTATGTGTGATCAGAAGGGACACTATGCCAATAGCTATCCTACATTAGCCGGTGTTGCTGTTCCTCCACCTGCTCAGTTGGCTAGGCGTGATCTCTGCCATATCTGTCTCCAACCTGGTCATTTTAAGAAGGACTGCCCTACTCAGCAGAGGGGTACACCTTCTGGTATATTTGCTATCACTTCTGCCTCATCTCCAGTTCCTCCACCTGCTTCTGCTCCTAGTGATGACCAAGGTACTCTCCCAGATACATTTACTTTATTCCATCATCCTGTTCGTGTGTCGTTTAAAACTGGAGCTTCCCACAGTTTTATTTTTGTTGATTTGTGTGATAAGTTTTAGCATCTCCTTTCTCCTGAGTATGCTTCTGTTCCATTATTTGTTTCAAATCCTATTGGGGGCCCTGCTAACCTTAATCGGATTTGTAAGCAAGTGAAACTTCTCCATTATAATCATCGCTTTAGTGGTGACTTTTATGTTCTGGGCTTCGATGCTTTTGATTTATTGCTTGGTCAGGATTGGTTAGGGAATCATGATGCTCATATCTCTTGTAAAGCCTGGTCTGTTCACCTTGTTGATGATCAAGGAAATTCCTTGATTATTCAGTGCCGCATGCCTCAGGATTTTGCTGGCAACTTTATGTATTCTCTGGATTCTTCTCCTAATGATGTTGATTCAACTCGTGTGGTTAGATTATATCCCGATGTATTTGATGAAGTCGCTTCTTTGCCTCCGAAGCAGGAAATTAATTTTGGATTGATCTTACTCCTGGTGCTCGACCTATTGTTCTTCCTCCTAGAAGAATGGCACCCCGCGAGAAGGTTGAGATGGGAAAGCAAATTGAGGACTTGTCTTCCAAAGGCCTGATTAGGCCTAGTTTTTCTGAATGGGGAGCCGCGGTGGTTTTTGTCACCAAGTCCGATGGTTCTCTTAAAATTCATCAGAGATATAAAATAGAAGAGACGGTAATAACTAAGTGAGCCAAATATCAGAGCATAGATCCACAGAGTTACACAACGTAACAATAGAGTTATACAATGCAGAAATAAACTCAGATAAATTGTCTTATAATAGTAAAGAAAACATGTCTAGGCTCCATAGTGCTGCATAGGGGAATAAATAATAGTATATCCATATATAATACGGGAAAGCTCCATCCAACCTGTCTCTGCACAATAACCGCATATCACCAAGACCTTTTATCTAATCCATTCATTCAAGAGTACCGAAGATACCAAAATCAAAGCATAAAAGCTCGAGCCAGAGGTGTGAGCGATAAATGAATCTCAAAATACTGTACAAATCGATATATTAAGGAACAAGGGTATACAAACCATACCTGACATATCCCTACAACCAAAGAACTAGCACATAATGAACATAATATGCTACTCTACAACATCATAAAGGTGTACTGAGCTATGTACAATGGCGAGTGTCCAGTTATCCCTATCCACAGCACCTACCTTAGGTGACATCCTTAGAGTGATATACTATAAGAGAAAAAAAACAAAGCAAGCAAGCATGACATCCGTTAAACAATCCCCACTATCATCCATGTGCCTCGGGTATATGATAACTTACATGACTATTCCTTTGTTAGGGATTAATGGATAAATCCTAGTTTTCAATGTACTCTCTCTCAGCCTAAAGTTAACCCTAGACCCGTTCCACCGGTCAAGGGTATACAGGTTCATTTCACCGACCCAGTGTTACCATTCCATATACCCATTGAGCGTCGTCCTAACTCCCCTGCTTTGAGTATAATAGAAAACACTCTGAGTATCAACGATCTATTAACATGTGTATCCAAGCCATTTCCTCACTCTATCTAGTCTTCATTACCTTCAAAAAACTATTTTGCATTCCTTCTTTGCACAATAGATACATTCAACATTCTATCCATAGGTCATCCTACCCAAAAAATTCCATTTGTGGATAATCAATCTCATGACTCCTTTCAACATCAAACCGCTATCATCAGAACCTAACTTCATTCACCATCGAGTTACCATCATTGAAATCTCAAAGCTATCTTTTCTTGTTCATGCTACTCCATCCCTATCGAGTCCCAAGCAAACAAATAAACACCTTTAGCACGACCTGTAGAGCTCCCATGTTCCCCTTTAGAAATTCCATGAACTCTGCCTCAATAAATTCATGTTAGTACAGACCAAACGAGGTCGGTACCAATCAGAATCTCTTTACTTATACTTCTTCATGCTTATCCTCTTGATCGACCTATCAGAGTATAACTAAAAAGAAGAAAATGATAGAAGGGGTTAAACATATGTTCTTTGAGTAAAACGCATCATACAAGTGTATAATACTAATAAGCTCGTAAAACAACATTTATGCTCGAAAATCATACCTTAACCTGTCACCTGCACCCAACAAGTCGGTTAAAAACAATATAATACTATACTAATATCATATTATAAGGTCATCACTAAAACCTATCATATGCCTAATCATATGCACACAATTGGGCCATAAGTCCCAACTTGCATACCGAAATCATGTGCAACTCACTATTGATGAACTATATGTCTCGATCCACTATCGCTAAATCATACACCGAGGGATCAACTACTCTAAATGTACGATGTCATCAAATCGTTTGTGACTTGCAGCTGAAAAACTACATGTCCCATCTTTCTATCACTAAATGTTATTGGTCACATCGAAGAACTCATTTTGTGATGACCACCTATATCACTGCCATCAATAGAATATAAGTAGTACACTGTAGCTGTGCTCGGCTGATATAGGACGATTAATATAATGAATAATAATAAACATAGCATATAACCCATCCTATATCTCATGGCGCATGGATAAAATATAATATCACAGATACCACAAAAGAGACAGTAATAACATTTTGAATTAATCATGAGAGTATAATACCCATAGATTTATCATCAAATGTCATAGAGTATACAATAGGATCAACTCAGTAAACTCTCAACAAATAGAAATAAGCAAGCACCACCACGGGCTCCACAGTGTATCTCAGCGGAAAAGCGTAGAAGTCCATATATGTACATAGTACGAGATAGCTTCATATAGCTCGTCCTCCGAAAAAATACAGCTTCACCTATACCTTTTATCTAGTGTACTCATTTAAGAGTGTTCCTAAGATAATAAGAAGCAAAGCATAAAACCTTGGGTCTAGAAAACAATCTAGCGTGAAAGGTAAATGAATCTAAAACCACTATAAAGGTAAATATGGTAAGGAACAAGAGTACACAAACTATATCCGACCTATCCCCACAATCAAAGAGTTAGCACATAACTCTACAATATAAAGGTACTATATATGTAACACCCCTAGTTTTTAATAACATTTTCATGAGATTTAAGTAGATAAATTAAATAGAATAATGTAAATATTAATGTGATAAGGGGATAGAGATTTGAAAACTCAATAAAGTCCCAGCTTAATGATATAAAACCCTAAAAGAATGGGCTTATAAACAAATTTATATGTTAATTAGTGAGAACATAACGCAAGGTCATTTTACAGATTTGTCGTCACCGTAATCCCATTACCTTTAAAATCTCATTTCCATTTCTTTGAACGTTCCTTTTTCTGAACTAAAAAATGTAGATCAAAGAGAGTTCAAGCCGACCATAGCCTAGGGAAGAAAAGGGAAAAAATCCATTAAAGCTAAGCAATCAAGAAAGAGGAATTATTCAAAGATCAAATCTCAAGATCCTTATCCTAAGCAAGGTGAATAATAGTCAAAATCATCTCTATCTTTGTTTTTATAGATCGTTTGATTTTGGGTTTTTTGTTTAAAACCTTTATAATGATTTTAATGATGATATGCATGGATGTTATGATATGTTTGATTCAAACAAGATTGTTTGATAAATATTTGGTTTGTTTTTAGGTAAAAATCCTATTTACTAGATTTCCATATGCCACAAGGAATTGATATGTTACGTAAAACATTTTTGGAAATGAATTCTAACTTTTATAATTTTTTATGCTATGGGTAAATTATTATCAATTTTGAAGGGAGAAATGAAAATTTAGGTTTTAAAATTATTTCAGCTATTATATGAGAGATTTTCAGTTTGAAATTTTTATATGTTCGAAAACATTTTAAAAATGAATTTTTTTGATTTTTGGGGATTTTTCGTAAGTAATCTACTATGGAAATTAAATTAATCTATTTGGAGGATTTTTTTTTAAATTATTCTGCTAAAAGGAAGGGCTTCTTTGCTAATTATTTTTATTTAGATCCAAAATGAATGCGGTGGTTTTTAAGAATGAATTTGAAAATTTTATGTCAACCAATTAAATTTTTACAAATAGGCAGGTTAGGTAAAAAGCAATTACTTAAAAAGGCAATAAAATAGTTTCTGTACAAAAGTATGGTTTCTCCACTTTCAGTAGCTACCTTTCAAACCTATAATTCCGCCTCAACCCAGTCGAAACCAATACACAAGTTATCAATGCATTTGTACGTAGTGGATTGGAGACTAGCTGTAGGTATGGAGTGGAAACCAAGCTTTTGAAAGGGTCGAGGCCTGTATTTTACTATCCAAAGAAATGCCACTTGCCTTGTTTTAAAAGGCATGCTTTTGAAAGGGTTTAATATAGCTTCCAAAGAAGATGCTATTTTTTTCGAAATGGTAGTTTTTGAATGGTTTTCCCTATTTTTAAAATCAATATTTTTGAAAGGGTAATTTCAACCCAGTCGAAACCCTATTGCCATCTCGAAGCCTTTCAAAGGGATTGAAGTCGTAAACGAGTTCGAAAGGTAGCTTTTGTTTTATAAATATAATAAGCCACTTCCCAAAGCTTTCAAATGGGCTATAGTCGTCACATAAAGGTTTTGAAGGTTATGGCTTCAAAAGGGGTTTCAAAGCTATCCTTCCAAATATTTTACTTAAATGATTAATGCTTTCGAAAGGATGGTTCTGAAAGCATCAGGTTTCCCAATCACTTTTCCTAAAGGTTAATGGTTTTCAAAAGGGGCACTTTCAATTGTATTCACTTAGACCCAAAAGATATGTTTAAGATTGAACCCAATGGTTTCGAAATGTATACTTTCAATGGTTTCGAAAGGGATACTTTCAGTTAGTTTTGAAGCTATGCTTTTAGAAATAAGCAAGTGATGTTTTATTACTTTCATAAGGTATGTTTTGATGGTTTCGAAAAATATGTTTAAAGTATTTCGAAAGGCATATCTTAGTGGTTTAAAAAGAAGATTTGAATGCTTTCAAGAGAGGCCAATGTTTCGAAAGTAAAGATCTAAGGTTTCGAAAGCCCTAGTTTTCAAAAAAAGAATCCAATCTCAATTTTTAAAGGAAAAACCATGGCACTATAAAAAGTAATTTAAGTGGCATTTAAATTTGGAGTTTTTGAAGAAGCTTTCCTTGATAAAATAAAACGCTAAAGGGATTAACCATTTTTCATGTGAAAATTTGATTGCAAGGACATTAAACCATAAATATTGGTATTGTTATGTTATTATGCTTGCCTATTTTAAATACATATTCACCGTGTAATGGACTCATAACTGTATTTTGGGGAGAAAGGCATAATAACCAGCTAGGTTACCCAGTAGTGAATATAAATTGAATTAACTCCTGTATGAGTAGAATTGCATCTAGTGGGTAAGATAGACCAGAACTTAGGATGCCCGAAGACAGTTGGGCGTGTTTTCATCGAACCAGAGCGAGGATATCCCTGCCAAACCACCCATCACCGAACCAGCCCCATTCCTACGCACTACCGAGCCAACCACCTCATCACCGGTCCAAAACCCACCAACCATCGAACCATCTCTTGACCTACCACTGCTGAACCAACTAACAACCGGACCAGAACTTCTTCAACAACTACCGAACCATCCTAACCGGACCAAGCCACTTCCCTACCGGACCAACGTCCCACCGAACCAACTCACTCCAACCACTACCGGACCAAGTGGATACCGAACCAACATCGCCAGACCAGATTGCTTCGGCCCAGGCCCACCAGCAGCTATACACATCCAAGACCCCTGCCCCCAACCTCACTCTATAAATAGAGGGGTAGGGGTACAACAATGTCAAACAAGTTTGAGAGCTCAAACACGGATAGAACTTTCAAACAACTTTCAATTACTTGTAATCAAAGTTTTGTACTTGTAATCTGAAGGGAAAAGGAGAATAACATATAAAATGGACGTAGGCACGTTCTGGCCGAACCACTATAAACCTGTGTGTCTTTTACAGTTTAGTCCCTGCTTTTTATATATTTGCGTAAATCACCCAAATCACTAGAAACAACATAAAATCAACTAATTCATACGACTTGGATGCGTTTGCCCATTTTTTGTGCAAACATTTTTTGGTGCTTTCACTGAGAACAGGAGCTCGAAGCTTCAGCTTCTCCCACTCAACCCTTTTTCTATCAACATCGTTCATTGCTAGGAAAACATGCCTCCCGGACGGAAGAAAGATGCTAACAAAGGAAAGAAAATCGCAACTGGCAGTATCCTAGATCCAGTGATCAGAGATCAAGACAATCGTCCATTTCCAACAGAAAATTTAAATCAGGCAAATCCGACATCCCCTGCTATGGAACAACCAATTACAAGGGCGGATCTGGACAAGGTTGTGGCTGAAGTAACTAACCGCTTCGCGTCTCAACAAGAAGCCTTGGTGGACCAACTCATGTCACGCTTAAGGGATGCTGAAGAATCCAACCGCAACACTGAATCATGGGGTGAGTCCCGGTCTGGAGGATCTGGGAGGCGACAAAGGTCTTTATTCTTCGAAGAGGCTAACAACAGAAACAGCCATGGTAGGAGCCGAGCCCGGACTCAGCCCGAATTCCGACCCGAGGAAACACTTGGAACCGAACCCAACGGGGGAGGTGCCAGGCAAGGGTCGGATGTAGCTGAGCCTGTCATGCTACCTAACCATGAAAACACCAGTAGACGGGGCCGAGCTGGAGTCCGGCCCGAAGTTGGACCCGAGGAAGTGCTGAGAATAGAGCCCAGCAGGGGAAGATCAAGGCAAGGGCCAACTGTGGCTGACCCCAGCATGCCCCCATAAGACCAGAGGCAGCCATTGGAGAATGTTAGGAGTGACAGACGATACCATCCCTACAAGCCGTCTGGACGGAATCAGTCCCGCAAGGAAGAACCAAACTCATTTCTATCCGCTCCAAGTTCTGATGAAAGGATGGAGCGATTGTTCAGAGAGTGCGTCCAACGGGAGCAAAGGGATCGGGGGATAGGTGCTAGGGTAACCAGTCCCTTCACCCGCAATATCGAAACCGCCATCACCCCCCGGGAATGGAAAATGCCAACAATGGAACCTTACAAGGGAACCTCTGACCCCATAGTACATTTACAGAGATACACCCAGCATATGCTCATGAGCAGAGCAACGGAGGGAGTATTGTGTAAATGCTTCCCACTTTTCTTGGCAGATCTAGCTACCTCCTGGTTCTGCCACCTACCCCAAGGGTCCATCAGCTCATGGGAAATGTTGAAAGAAAAGTTCATCAGCCAGTTCCGCATTCATGTGGAACAACCCAAGGACGCTTATTCCTTATCTAATATCAAACAGAAGCCCGGAGAGACAGTGCAACAATATCTAACCCGATTCAACGCCACAGCGGCCGCAGTCCAAGATGCCGATGAGAAACTTATCCTAATGGCCCTCTGCAGTGGTGTACATCCGGATACTAAATTTGCTAGAAGACTAACCAAGGAAAAACCAGCTACTTTACCTGATTTCTTCCATGAAGCTGGAAAGTATATGAGACTTGAAGACGCTGCCACTGATAGGCAGTCAGGGCAATAGGCTAGGACTGCTCCAGACAAGGTTCCCGCTGCAGCAAAGGATGTTCAGAGAAGTGACTCTAGAGACAGTGCTGGGGGCAAGAAGGGAGAAAAGCGCTTATACCGACCAGGACCAAGATTTGACTCCTACACTCCTTTGAATGAAACAATCGAAAACATCTTCCTAGCCACTCAAGACGAAGTTAGATACAAGCGCCACCCGCATAAGAAGGAGTTAGATAACGCACTCAAGTCTGGAAAGTTCTGCCGCTTCCACGAATCCCATGGACATGACACCAATGAATGCCACCATCTCCGGGACTTGATTGAAGAACACATTAGAAGGAGGAGACTGGAACGCTATGTAAAAAGCCAAAACAGGACTCCAGCTCCCGCCAATGAAAACCCAGGGCTACCCCTCCCAGAAGTAGGCGGAGGAAATCGCAACACCAGCGGCTCTAGTCAAAAGAAGATAGTGGTCCATACCATATCAGGAGGACCACACATCGCCGACAGAAGCTGGGCAGAGATGGAAAGATATGGTAAGTCACTTAGAAACGCTGAAGGCTACGTTAATTCTGTTATGGAAGAATGCCACCCGAAACGGAAAGAGAATGACGACATCACATTCAGTAGGCGTGATCTAGAGGGAAGACAGTACCCACACATGGATCCTATGGTCATCTCTGCCTGGTTCGGTCCAGCCAAAGTTTTTCGAATTTTAGTAGACACTGGAAGCTCGGTGAATATCCTATTCAAGCATGCTTTCGACAAAATGAAGCTGTCAATGAAGGATGTGTCTCCCTACAACAAACCACTACATGGTTTCACTGGAGATGCGAAGATGCCCCTCGGGCAACTGGACCTTTTTGTTGAAATAGGAAGTCATCCCCGCTCCGTTGTGCGAAAACAAACGTTTGTACTAATAGAGAACCACTCGGCCTACAATGCCTTTTTGGGAAGACCAGCCTTGTCTGACTTCAAAATTGTCCTAGCCCCATGGTGCCTGAAGAAGAAATTTCCAACAGATAACAGAATAGGAGAAATAGAGGGAGATCAAGACGCTGCTCGAGACTGCTATGAACTGAACTTCGCAATAACCGCAGAAAAGATAAAGGGAAAAACGCAGAGACTACTCTCTGCATGAAAAGCTTGGAAGCATAGCGACTAAAGGAAGCCCCTCCTCTTCGATATACCAGTGATCCTTTCAATGAATTAGACCCCAGGGACAAAGAGGAGGAGGCCACCGCCAAGCCTGCAGAGGCTATGGAATTTGTAGCTGTAGACAAAAATGACTCAAGTAGACTATTGAAAATCAGATCTCAACTAAAAGAAGAATTAAAGGATAAACTCATTGATTTTCTTCGCCACAACATGGATGTATTTGCATGGACGCACGCTGATATGAATGGAATCTCCCCAGATGTAGCATGCCACGTACTGAACATCGATCCCACCAAGGTGCCAGTAAAGCAGAAAAAGAGTAGCATGGGGGCAGAACGATCAGCAGCCTTAGACGAAGAAGTAAAGAACCTACTTGCCAATAACTTCATACGAGAAGCCATCTACCCAGAATGGATCGCCAACCTGGTGCTGGTAAAGAAGGCTAATGGAAAGTGGCAAACATGCATCGACTTCTCCAACTTAAATGACGCTTGTCCGAAGGATTGCTTCCCACTCCCCCGAATCGATCAGCTCGTGGACAGCACCGCCGGACACGAACTCTTGTCTTTTATGGACGCATACTCAGGATATAACCAGATCCCTATGCACGCCCCCGATCAAGACCACATTAGTTTCATCACTGACCGGGGATTGTACTGCTACAGAGTAAAGCCTTTTGGACTTAAAAATGCCGGAGCTACTTATCAGCGCCTCGTCAACAAGATGTTTGCGGAACTAATAGGACGAACTATGGAAGTTTATGTGGATGACATGCTGGTAAAATTGAGGAGAGCCAACGATCATATAAACAACCTGGATGAGATGTTTCAAGTACTTCGCCAATATGGAATGAAACTGAACCCTCTAAAGTGCTCCTTCGGAGTATCGTCGGGAAAGTTCTTGGGATTCATTGTCCATGCCAGGGGGATTGAAGCAAACCCCGAACAAGTTCGGGCTTTGCAAGATATCAAGATACCATCCACTCGAAGGGAGATGCAAAGCCTAAACAGGAAGGTGGCCGCCCTAAGCAGGTTCATCTCTAAAGCGACCGACAAATGCATCCCTTTTTTCGAAGCTCTAAAGAAAGACAAAGGAAAGTTCGAATGGACTGACGAATGCTCGACAGCCTTCCTTAACTTAATCGAATACCTCCAGAGACTACCAGTACTCTCAACTCCAAATGAAGGCGAGGAACTATAACTATACCTTGTTGTATCGTCCCATGCTTTAAGCGCCGCTTTGGTGAGAGAAGACAACCGCGCACAGCGTCCCGTATACTTAGTAAGCAAGAGATTTACAGGGGCAGAAGCCAGATACCCTAAACTTGAAAAGCTAGCATACTGTTTGCTAATCACGTCACGGAAACTGCGACACTATTTCCAATCTCATTCCATCAGAGTTTTAACCGATCAACCGCTAAGGCAGGTACTCCATCGCCCCGACACTTCTGGGCGACTGCTTAAGTGGTGCATTGAACTGAGCCAATATGATATCACCTACCATCCTCGCACCGCTATCAAGGGGCAAGCCATAGCTGGTTTCATTGCCGAATTCACTACTAACGAAGGTAAGGAACAATCTGAAGTAGCAGAAGATATCAAGTGGAATCTCTTCGTAGATGGAGCATCAAATGAACAAGGCTCGGGGGAAGGTGTTGTGATAATCACCCCCAGGGGAAGGAAGCTGCACTACGCCCTAAGGCTGGAATTCGCTGCCACCAACAATGACGCAGAATACGAAGCAGTGATAGCCGGATTAGAACTTGCACTGGAGATTGGAGTCGGTTCTTTATGTCTCCATAGTGATTCTCAACTTATTGTAAATCAAATACTGGGAGAACTCCAGACTCGGGGAGAACGACTCACATCATATCTAAAGAAGACCAAGCTGATGCTCAATCAATTGGTTCACTATTTAATCAAACACATTCCTCAAGAAGAGAATCAGGAGGCCGACGGACTGGCAAAGCAAGCTAGCATGAAGGGCGGCATCGCTTCCCGAACAATAACCATCTCACAGCAACTACCCCGAGTTATGAGCCAATGAATATGGTGGCTGCAATCGAAGAGGAAACTTGTATGACTCCCATCCGGAAGTACTTACAAAGTGGCACGCTGCCCGACGGACGTAACGAAGCTAAGAAAATCTTAAGGAAAGCTTCCCGCTACACATTACAAGAAGGCATCCTCTATCGGCGCGGCTTCTCTAATCCCTTATTAAGGTGTATCGCTGGAAGGGAAGCCAGGGAAGTCTTGTCCAACATCCATCAAGGAAGTTGCGGAATCACACCGGAGGACAGACTCTAGCAAAGAAAATAGTCCGATATGGGTATTACTGGCCCACTTTAAACAAAGACGCCTTAGACTTCGTCAAAAGATGTGACAGATGTCAGAAATTCTCTAAGATTCCTCGACTACCAACAAATGAAATTACTCAAATGACCAGCCCTTGGCCCTTTGCAATATGGGGAATTGACTTGATTGGCGAACTGCCAATGGGCCGAGGCGGAGCCAAATATGCCATAGTGGCAGTCGACTATTTCACCAAATGGGTGGAAGCGGAACCTCTAAATAAAATATCTTTGGCAAAAGTTATTAACTTCTTGATCAAAAATGTTTTATGCAGGTACGGGGTTCCACTCAAAATCATATCGGACAACGGACTTCAATTTGACAGCGAAGAGTTCACCGACTGGTGCCAAGAGCACGGAATTCATAAAAGCTTCTCGTCTGTAGCTTACCCCCAGGAAAACGGACAAGTCGAAGCTGTCAACAAAATTCTCAAAACTCTAGTCAAGAAGAAACTTGAAAAGTAAAAAGGCGCTTGGGTGGATGAACTTCCTACGACACTTTGGGCCTACCGCACATCTTACAGAACATCAACAGGGCATACTCCTTTCTCTTTGGCATACGGATCGGAGGCCATGCTCCCAGTTGAAACTATAGTGCCTTCCCACCGTAGGATGCACTACAACCCAGAAGAGAATGAAGAACTCCTACACATGTCTTTGGATGTAATTGAAGAAAGAAGAAATGATGCAGCACTTAAAGCGGCAGCTCACAAGCAAAAAGTGGCAGCACAATACAACTCCAAAGTCAAGCACCGTAGCTTATGAGAAGGAGATCTTGTCCTCAAACGGATCTTCCCACGCCCCGGAGCGCTAGATCCAATCTGGGATGGACCCTATGTAATTTATAAAGATCTCCACAACGGAGCTTATATTTTGTCAACAGTGGACGGAGAGGTGTTCCAGAGGGCATGGAACATCCAACACCTCCGTCGATACTTTTTTAAACTTGTACTGCCCATATGAAGTGAATTAACAAAGAGAATCAGTGGACGCAGGCATTTTCGTGCCGAACCACTTTAAAAATCTTGTCTCATGTTAACTTGTTCCTTTATGTCTTGTCCACTTGTAGAGTTTTATCCTTTTCTGTTGAACAAAAATCCTACATTTCCACCCTGAACACTTCACGGCACAACCTCACCTGGACAAGACCCAACAGGTACTATGCGAATCTATGCACTCGCCAATGAGACACTTTTTCTCCAACATCCCTCTGCTGCGGGTTAACTCGTTGCTCGCTATTGCCCTTAAAGCCAACTGTAATGAGCCGATTATAAGCCATCAAGAAGGCCGACTATAGCCGATGGCAGCTCATTACGGCGTTCGGCTCGCCGGCAACTGTGAACCTACTTTAAGCCCCAACATAAGGTGTGGCCAGCCAGGGGTAGTTCACGGTTGACGATCGGCACCCACGCTAGCCTGCCACAGTAAATCGAATAATACCCACGATTACGGGCCATAATGTCTCGGGTAGTTACTGTGCGCGATCTCGGCTCCGATATGTCTTAAGTGCGGCTGTGGTAAAAAAGATAAACTCCCCGCAGAGGCGTAAGATGGGTGACAAATGTCTCCAAGACCCACAGCTAGGGAAAGTGACTACAAAACCCGTATGCCACGAACTTAAGCATATCGACGGCCTTCCGTGATTGGAAGTTTTACTGTTTCTCATATTTCCATTACATTTAAAAACTTTTCTCCTATCCTATATAACAGTCCCTAAAGTACAGGTCACAAGATAGGGGAACTCTCGCTTGTGGAAATATGAACTCACATCCGAATGACGGAACACTCAGCTACATTCCATACTCAGTCACGCAAGACATTCAAAGCAACCCTCTACAACTAAAACACGAAAGGCGGTAATTTATTCTCTTGTATACAAATATGTAGCTTTAATTTATTCACATGTCATATTGACATTACAAGACATGAAATAATATTTTAAGCAAGAACATAGCATCAAACACAATTGAAGCACATACACAGCTATACTTCTTATGCAACACATCAGAATAACAAAAGCATTCAAGTATAGCAGAATCAGTTTATGTTATAAAATTACATAAAGTCATTCATTGCAATGACATAATTACAACCTGAAAGTACATTAATGTTTTGGACTAGTATATACAGGAATGTCAAACAGACCAAATAAAAAAGTCGACTACATCGGGGCTCCGCCTCTATCCTTCCCGCCATCCGGATCTACTTAACTTCAGGGTCAGAACTCCCCGCATGTATTCTAGAGGTCCCACCTGCCCAATTCAGAAGAGAATCCATCAATAGTCACGAAAGATAAGCAATCAAATCATAAAAAGATTAAAAGGGAAGACTTACCAGTGTCTGCTCCCTGATCGTCATCCTCCAACTGCACACCCACTTCCTCGGCGGCAAGTAACGCATGCCTTCCTTCACCGCCGCCTTCTCCTCCTTGGTGAACTGTGCGGTAACCACATCCATTCTGAAGGTCGTGCCACCCTCTTTATCTGCTTCGGTCTTGGCTTCCTTCAAAGCCCGGAGATATATCCTAGCCATAACCCGGGGATAATCGTCCATCCAGGACAAGTTGCCCTGCCTCCAAGTACGGAAATACATGTCCTGGAGCATCTCATCCATCATCCCCTCGTTCTCCTCAAACTATTTCATCCGGGCCTCAGAAGCCGACAGTCGTGCGACAGCAGCATCTCTCTCCAATCGGTTTCTCGAGCAGTCAGCGTGAAGGGACTTCCGCATCACTTCTATCTCCTCCTTCAACTTGGCCTGGGCAAGCTCTGCGGCCTCAAGCCTCCCAGATAACTCCTTTACCTGCTCAAGATCTGCTCTCCGAACCTCGTCCACCGTTGCGATGGCCATGTCAATTCGTTCTTTGCAAACAACCTCCATTTTTCGCAACTCAGCCTTGCTAGCCTCTTCCATGGTTTTCTTTAGTCGTCTGGAGGCCGCCTCATGCTGGGATATCTGGATAGCCTGATCGGCAAGCTGTTTGGCCTGATCAGAAACCTTTAGCCGCAACCGAATGTTAGCACTTCTGATTTCCTCCCCGGCCTTGGCCAGTCGAGCGTGATGCTCCATTAGCCTCTTGGTCTCTTCAGCCACCCGATCGATGTTTGCCTTGGCCTCATTCCCCATGGTCACAATCTGAGTAGTAAGCAAATCGAGGTCTAAGGACTTAGCCTCATCAAGCACCCGTACCATGGGATTGCGGGGAAGAAGATGCTCACCCGTGGCTTTGTCAAAAGAGATGTCCTGAAAACTCGGGTCCATATCCGGGTGGCCGGCAAATGGGTTGCGAACCAAACTAGGATGGTCTATCGGGGTGACGGTTGGATTTTCGGACGGATGTGGGGAAGGCATAAACTCAGTATCTTCCTCAGTAATATCATGGATAGGCTGGACTGGAGGGTGAGGGCCAGGTGAAGGTTCAAACAAAGATCACCCCCTCTTCCTCTTTTGCCTATCTTCTTCAATAACTCCGAGAAGAGGGCGATAGCCAACCACATCCCCGGGACGGCTAATTGATGGCTTTGGCTTGGTGGAAGCTTTGAGTAGCTTGTACTACTCAAGGCGGTGACGGATATCTGATGTCTTAGCCACCTCGCCTGCCCCTGGAGTAAAGAACAAGTGTTACGAACATACAATGATCCATAATTCAAGAAATATGTTAAGTTAAAAGGAGTAAGAAGGCACATCTATTATACAAACCCTGGGAAGGAGTAGAATACTCCAATAAGTCCTGAATCTCATTCCAGGACGGGAGCGAACGATAAAATATTTCTAAGTCCCTATCATAAATGGAGTCTGCGGAAGTCAAAAGTTCACCTTGAATCGCCGGAGTCGCCTTGGCTGGAATAATCTAAGAAGACATGCTGGCACCAGTCTCGGCCTTGTCAGCTCTCCCGGACTCCTTTACCGGAGCCGGTCCTTCCTCTAGTCCCTCAAAAGCTTGGTGGAATGTATCATCCGTCCACTCTTGAATCTCGCCTGCTTGCCCAGGAGGCAAAGCCCCGGCGCCATCGCCACCACCATCACCTTCTCTGTCGTCTCCACTCTCTGCCTCTCCTCCTACATCACCTCCTTCGCCCTCACCTCTATCCTCATCCACGTCTTCCTCCCTCGGAGTAATTGGGCACGTGCTAGGGGAAGGTCCGTCGGACTTCTTGAGCTTCTTACCTCCGACAACTGGAGGTTTTGTGAAAGGCTTCCTCTTGCCACTCTTCGCCGTGGCTCCTCCTTTAGCTTGAGCAGCCCTCTCTTCCGCCGTATCCCTCCACTTGACCACGGACTGATGTGGCAGGATCAGGTTGAGCCCCAAAAGTGTAGCGTTCCTGATCAAGTAAGCAGCCGACCTATCTCTTCCTGAAATAGCTTCTATTTCCGCTGCCGTCTGAACCAGGCGATCATTCTCCACGACCGCAAAACCACCTGTCGCTAGCAAGAAATAAAAACACATAAGTAGAAGCATTGCAACCAGAACGGAAATTATAAATAAAGCCTTGACTTACATCCGGAGGTGAAGCGACGGATAGAAACGGAGTCGTCCCTGATGAAAAACCATTACTTCTTAAACATGATGTACTTCGAATACAAGTCCAGGACGTGCTTGAAGGATACGGTCGATTCCAAGCTGATGTATGGAGACCCCTTCTTGTAGCCCCTCAGATTATACAGATACCGGATCTCCCAGTTGGAAGGAGGATACCCGTATCTCCTCTGAAAGATGACGAAAAGATTCACCAGAATAGCGTAGGAGTTAGGCTGATGCTGGAATGGAGCCACCTTCAAATATGTGATGAAGCTAACTATCCAGGCGTTGAGAGGCGGGATAGCACCACACGTGCAATGATATCTGCTGTAGGCAAAGTAGCCTTAAGGGGGTCATACGGCATCACTCCTTCCCCCGGCGATAGCATGTGCGCTATATCGATCCCAAAGGAACGGGATATAACATCAAGCTGCTCCTCTTTGAGGGAGCTAGGAAAACAGTCGGGCGGAGAATTCAAGAGCTCCTGGGGGCCATACCCATCTACTAGCGATCTCGGAGCAGGCCCATGACGTTCGGCCCGAACTGGGGGCATTGTGGAGGACTCTTCTCTGTCCTTGGACTTTATTTTATCTGATCGAGTTTCTGCTTTGTGAGACATTAGCTGCAATACCGGAAAAACATATCGTTAGAACAGAGGATATAAGCAAGCAAGTGTATATAGTCTGAAAATTTCACTCGTAATCTAAAATGCTCAGAACTCCTAGTATCATTCGTTAAAGCTGATACAAAGGCTCATTCGGTATTTGGGGTCTCAAGAGTTCATCCGGTAATTCAGGGATAGGCCTATTCGGCACTCAACACCCAATCTCGTTCGGTACTCATCCTCCATGGGTTTCATTCGGTAGTCCATAATAAGTACTCATTCGGCAAAAGAGAACATACCTGGTTCAGTGCTTGGTTGATTCGGCACTTGGTTGATTCGGTACTCGGTTGATTCGGTACTCTGATTGGTTCGGCTATCTCAAAACGATAAAGGATAACAGTAACCTGAAGCCCCTATTTATAGGCGCAACCTATCGACCGGACCAACTGGTTCGGCACACCCAGAACCAAACGAAGCTATCTCAATTGCAGGAAAACAAAGCGCGACACGTGCAAACATCACGTGCCCCACTTTGGAGGGCCATTGTTGGGCGTGTTTTCATCGAACCAGAGTGAGGATATCCCTGCAAACCACCCATCACCGAACCAGCCCCATTCCTACGCACTACCGAGCCAACCACCTCATCACCGGTCCAAAACCCACCAACCACCGAACCATCTCCTGACCTACCACTACCGAACCAACTAACAACCGGACCAGAACTTCTTCAACAACTACCGAACCATCCTAACCGGACCAAGCCACTTCCCTACCGGACCAACGTCCCACCGAACCAACTCACTCCAACCACTACCGGACCAAGTGGATACCGAACCAACATCGCCAGACCAAATTGCTTCGGCCTAGGCCCACCAGTAGCTATACACATCCAAGACCCCTGCCCCCAACCTCACTCTATTAATAGAGGGGCAAGGGTACAACAATGGCAGACAAGTTTGAGAGCTCAAGCACGGATAGAACTTTCAAACAACTTTCAATTACTTGTAATCAAAGTTTTGTACTTGTAATCTGAAGGGAAAGGAGAATAACATATAAAGTGGACGTAGGCACGTTCTGGCCGAACCACTATAAACCTATGTGTCTTTTACAGTTTAGTCCCTGTTTTTTATATATTTGCGTAAATCACCCAAATCACTAGAAACAACATAAAATCAACTAATTCATACGACTTGGAGGTGTTTGCCCTTTTTTTGTGCAAACAAAGACTAATTAAGAAGTTGTTAGTTTAGACAGGTTAATAATGAACCCATCAAAACTATGTTTAAAAGAGTTATTTGTAGGGGCCAACATGTTTGTAGTGAACCAATGAAAACTATATCCAGATTAAGTTATCGACAGAAGACAATAGGTTCATAGTCAAGCCATGAAAACTATGAAATAAGGGAGGTTATTGGAGATACAATAGGAACGGGGAGAACCCATGACATAATTGAAATGGCAGGGCCCAACAGGTTCTTAGTGATTCCATGAAAACTATGAAATAGGACAGGCAGTCCATAAACTTTAAATAGATTATTAGTCAGCCCATGAAAACTAATAGGTTAATAGTGACCCTAGAAACTATAATTGAAAGAGATAGTCAAATGAATGGGGATGAAAAATCTAGAATAATTTACTTGTTTTCATATCACCGTAATATTTTAAATTTCTATGTTTTAACCATTATAGATGCAGGGTTACACTATATGGTTCTTAAATTTTTAGGATAAGATACCAATGAGAGGAAAACATGTTCTGCTAAGTGGCATTGTCTCACTAGATATCTAAATGATTTGAGATGGTAGGTTATTGTTCATACTTCATACCAGGCTTTATGTCCGACTTGATGTTTTCCCCTTAAACTCTCGGGTGCTCAATCATTTTTGAGTACTTTGAAAGTTGAGGTTTTCAGGTTCTCCTTAGATGAATAAGCTACTGAAGACGTGCATATGGCAAGCTAGCCAGTAGGATTTCTTTTCTATTTTGATTCTAGTGTGTTTTGATGTAAAGGCAAAGTTGTTTGATTGTATATATATATATATACACTGTGAACATCCAAGAGGGCATCTTCGTTTGTCATTCTGGGTGTATATTGTAATAATTATATTTTCTCTTAACGTGGTTCTCGAGTCTGGATTTATGTAATTAATTTTAAATGTTTTGACATGGAATGTGAATTTTTTTTAATGATTTTAGATATTTTCCATATCCATATGTTTATGTTATATCAATGTATCTAACATTGTCATATTTGATCGTCGAGGATTAATAACTATGGATGACTGCAGCATCCATAGCCATTATCTTTGGGCCTTCAAGTGGAGGATGTTACAGTTCGTAGCAGGGCATAGGTTTATGTAAATTTAAAAAAAAATAAGCTAAAAGAATTTTCTAAACATAATCCAATGAATCATAAAATAAGATCGGGGTATGGGTTAACGCTATAGTAACGTACTTGTATTTGACATATTATATATCTATAAGTACGTACTCCCCTCACTCTTAAATCGTTCTTCTGTATCTTACCAAGGCTCGTATGTAGATTTACGAGAAAGGAAGATATGGAGGCAGGAAATTGAAGAGGAAATCTCGATGGAGAAAGCACAAAAACAAATGGAAATGTTCAACCTAATACTAGGAGGTACCCGGGTCGACATGAAACTGCAAATCAAAATGAAAATGAAAATGTAGTATTGGAAATATACAAGTAGATATGGGGATGATGTATCAATTCTTCGTCAACCTGATGCAAGCTGGAGCAGCTGCAGGAGTAGTCGAGAATATTGAAGGAGCTTATCCCATTTCTCTAATTGGGAATAACTATACTAAGTTGAGCAGAGATTACACCAGTCTTGGTGGGAAGCCGTTTGTGGGAATCGAAGATGCCATAGAAGTTAAAAATTGGTTGTTGCATTATGAGAGAATCTTCGCTGACTTGGGATTGAATGATAAGCAGAAGAGGAGACTAGCCTCTAGGCAGTTTCAGGAAGCATCGCTTCATTGGTGGAATTGTGTTACCTTCGGAGTTCCTGATGAAGAGTTGACTTGGGCTTAATTCCGAAGGAGATTCGAGCAAAGATTTTGTCTGAAGTCGCTAAGTTAGCATTGTAGAGAAAGTTTATGGATTTGGTGTAGGGAAAGATGTCTACAATTGAGTATGCTTCTAAATTTAACGAGCTATACAGATATGGGTATGCTACTATTGACACCGTCATCAAGTGGAATGAGAAGTTCATTCAGGTATTGAGACCCAAGACCACTAGGGCGACCCCGCTGCATCTTCGTGATCCTTGTAAAGTTGTTGTGGAGATGGCAATCCGACATGAGGAAATGATTGCTATTTGTAGGAAGGAAAAGCCAGTTCAAACCTAGGGTTCTTAGGGGAAGAAGACAAAGTTCTTTAAGAAGAAGGGAACCTTGAATGGAGAGGTTTCCAAGAAGGCAAAGGCTGATTTAGTTTGTTTCAAGTGTGATAAGAAGGGTCATTATGCACATGAATGCCGAACAGGCAAGAGAAAGTAGAGTGTGAAGTGCTTTAACTGCAACCAATTTGGGCATTATAAAAATCAGTGTCCAAAACTAGTCAGGGTGGACAAGGGAATATTTTTTGCTGTTGGACCATCATCTTCTAGGCTAACTACAATTGAGAAGGGAAAGACTATGATGGAAGGTACGATTTTGATTCAGAATATACCAGTTTGGGTGCTATTTGATACCGGTGCATCACATTCATTTATATCTCAATATTTGGTTGATAGGTTATGCTTAGAACTCACATACCTTGTTACTTCCTTAAGGGTTGCAAATCCGATAGGAGGATGTGCAACTCTAGGGATGAGATGTGACGAGTTAGAACTTGATTTGTTAGTCATCAGTTTGCATGCAGTCTGTATGTTTTTAATTTCGTAGACTTTGGGATCATTTTGGGTATGGATTGGTTGGGTAAATGTGATCCTAGGATATTTTGCTAGGATAGGGAAATATCATTGAGATACCCTAATAGTCATTACAGAATCATATTATCAGTGGAGAATTCTGACCAAAGTGATTATGCTTTGTTAAGTGCTACGGAATTGGAGGAGGAATTAAGTCGAATTTGGATAGTAAGAGATTTTGTAGATGTTTTTGGGCCAATTATAGGACTACCATCGAAACGAGCTGTCAATTTTTCAATAGATCATGTGCTAGGAGCTGAACCTGTTGGGAGACCACCTAGCAGGATGACACCAACCGAGGAGAAGGAATTAAAGGTGCGGTAGTGCATCTAGAAAGGAGGAATTTTATTAGACGAAGCAATTCGCTTTAGGGAGCAACCACAGTGTTTGTGAAGAAACCAGCTGGGTCGTTAAGGATGCGTATCGATTATCGTAAGTTGAATGAGAAGACGATTAGGGATAAGTTTCTTTTGCCAAGAATTGATGATCTATCGGTTGAGTGGAGCTAGAGTATTTTTCCAACTAGATTTGGCGACAGGTTTCCATCAGTTAAGAGTGGTAGAGGACAGTGTTCCATCGACAACATTCTGAACTAGGTATGGTTAGTACGAATGGTTAGCAGTACCATTTGGATTAACGAATGCACCAGATTTATTTGTGGATTTGATGAACCAAGTTTTCCATGAGTACTTGGATGGTTCATATTGGTGTTTATAGATGACATTTTAGTATACTCTAAGGATTAAAGAGTGCATGAAGATCATCTTAGATTAGTGATTGAGACGCTGAGGCAGCATCGGTTGAAAGCGTAGTTTTCCAAGTATAATTTCTGGAAAAAAGAGGTTAAGTTTATTGGTTACATGGTTTCAGAAAAGGGTTTGTTAGGTAAAGCCGATTTTCGAAAGATCAGAGGCTTATGTAATTGTCGACCCAGTGATTAAGAATTTCCTGACATTGCCAGTTTTGGGACAATGCTAGTTCTTAGAAAGTTGGGGATTGATACAACCCATTGATCCGGTGGTTTAAACCTTCCCGACGTTGATAGTCTTAGGACAATGTTGATTCTTAGAAGCTTGGGGATCTATACAACCGTCAATCCAGCAGTTTAGACTTTCCTGAAGTTGTCGCCTTGGGACAACACTGGTTTTCTGAAGGTCAGAGATCGATATGACCCATCAATCCGACTGTTTAGACCTTCCCGACATCGTCAGTCTTGGGACAATGCCGATTCTAAGAAAGATGGGATTGATATGATCCATCGATCCACCGGTTTAGACCTTCCCGACGTTGCCAGTCTTGGGACATGCTCGTTCTCAAAAGGTTGGGGATTGATTAGACTCGTCGATCAGGTGGTTTGAACCTTTCCGATGTTGCCGGTCTTGGAAAAATGTTGATTATCAGAAGGTTGGGATTGAGTGTAACGACCCGTAAATTTTATTAGATTTAATAATATATTTAATTGAATTTTTGTGAAATTCCAAATATTTGAATTTAGAAATAATTATTTAATATTTGAAATACGTCTAATTAAATATAGCAAAAGGTAAATTTTCATCTGAAAATATGAAAGTTTGTTTTCTTATGTAAATTCTATTTTAATTCAAATCAGTTAATAATTGATGATAATAAATTATTTTCCAAATCTGAATATTTTTATATAATAAATTTGTAAATCATCTTCTGAGTGAGACGTCATATTTCATTTCGTCAAATTTGAACTGCTATTGCTCCGTTTATCTTATTTTGGCGTTTTAGCAGTATTTTTGGTACCGATATCGACTTTTGATAAGATAATTGTACCACCAATATCATTATAGTGTTTTGATCGTATCGTCGTGCTGATCTCCATAGTATATTCATTTCGTAATTCAGTGTTCGGTACGCGGTGGATACGACAAACTATTTGTCGTATAAGAGCCGTATATAAAAAAATTCTCTGTCTTTTCAAATGCCAGCTGAACATCACTTGCATTAATTATTTTTCCAAAATTCACGTGTGACATTTCGTATCCCATTGTCTATTATATTTACTCTTAGTCTTTTCATTTTTTTTCATAATCCTCTGACGTTTGGAAGAGAAAATATATAGTTGTTCCTTAGTTTGTCCCTGTAGCTCATTTTCTTCTGCACAGATCCTCTTCTTTCTTTTCACTATTTCACTTCTCCACTTTTATTTCCCTCTGAGCAAAATCTGAGACCGACTTTACCATCTCCTTCCCCTTGCGCAGCCGATAGCCACTATTAGCGAGCTTATGTGTGCACAACCCAAGGACTCAGCACCTCACCTACCTTGTTTGGCCTTTCCTCCGATGCCATCTCCGAGCTTCCTTTTTCCGCACAACCCGTCCTCCACACCTTGTAGTCGTACAAGTCCACCACTGACCGCAGCTCCGACCATTCCCCATTCCACCACCTCAGCCATATCCTCTGACAGCAGCTCGCCCGACGCCTCCAACCTTCGCCCACTCTGTAGATCTCAATTTGGTATGTGATATACATATATAGGAGTTCTATTTGTATATATATTATATAGTAGTTTTTTTGCGCGTATGTATATAAGTATAGATATGCTGTCTGTATGCATTTTAAAATGAAAAAAATAATATAGGTATATATTATTTATACTTATAATATGTTGGGGTGTTCAATATTTTAAGTTGTTGTGTTAGATAATATATATATATATATATATATATATCTATGTCTGTAGTTTGTTAAGTATATATAATTGTTTCGTTATACTTATGTACATTTACTTATTATATAAGTGTTATATTGCAGTTTTATGTATATAATATGTTTATATATATTAACTTATATGCTATAGTATATGTTTGCTGTATATTATACTAGAAGAAAAATATATGTTTTAAAACAATTGTTGCAGTTGTACAGATGTTAGATATATATGTTTGTAGAGTGAATTATAGAAGTTCGGCTTCATATACACAATATGAGTTTGTATATATGTCCATTTACATTAGTTATATATATATATATATATATATATATATATTTTATTGATTCCAAGTGTTAAACCGTTATATATTTACAGTGGTATACAGTTTGATTTTTTTTGTTAATTTATATATATACACTATGGTCCATACTGTTACATATAAATGTTAAGGTTTTGAAAATAACTTCAAAATAAACACATAATCTGTTGCATATAGTCTGGGATATCTGCATATATATTATATGGTGAATTTATGCATTTGTATTTATTTATTTATTTATTTATTTAGGCAAGTCTGTATATAAAGTGTTATGTGTGTAAAGTTAGACAAGTTTAAATATAATCTTTTATTATGAATATAAGTTATATGAGTGCTATATAACAAGTTGTCTTAAGTTATATAAGTTATTGTTTATGTTGTATTTATATATCAATGTTACTATATTTTGTATAAGTGGTATTTGACATGTCGAAATGAACATACACTATATATGTAAGTATTTTGTATTTTAATAAATGTATATATATATATATATATATATGATTTTAAAAAAAATACTGTATATATGTTAGATTTTGTATATGGGTCTTAATTTAAAAACTATGATCTTTGAAAACCATCTATATATTTAATCTAATATATGTTTAAGTTTGGAATATGATTTCTTTTATATAAATTGTTATATATAATGGTATATATGAATTCACTTATACCATTCATTATATCAATCCTTTTCTGATTTGATTTCGTCAATTCCTATTTATCAGCTTTGCTCGTCAAATTCACATTCAATCTAGCTTCGCTTTGGATTTATAACTCGTCTCATTCTTGTTCATCTCTAGCCTCGAAAGGTGAGTAATCACTCACGATTAACGTTCTTATATTAATTAAATTTGATTTCAATTAAAACGATAATTGAAATATGCTACTATTAGTTATTTACATTGCTATGTCTATATGATATTATCGGTATCTGTTCATCTGTGATATCTGACACCATTATCTGTTATTTATATTGATTTATATGCTTGTTATATTATTCATATTTGTTGTCACTCTGCAAGTTCCCTGTCAGTATAGAATTCCCTATGGGTTGAATTGATACACACCCGAACGATCTGTAGAATAGGAGGAAATGGTTATGGATTGAAATGATAAACCCAAGCGATTTTCATTGAATTGAATTTGGGATTGCGGGTTGAAATGATATATACCCGTATATATTTAAATTACGGATTGAAATGATAAATATTTGTATCACTTTACCATATGATAGAAAATTATATACAAACACCGGTTGTCTATATATAAATATTTTGAAATGATTTCTATGGTTTTGAAAAGAAATATATGGTTTATATATATATATATATTAATTTTAGATATTATATAAATGTTATTTTATATATAGTTAAATTCTTGGTTTTAAGATATGTATAAATTCATTTCAATATAAAATAAGTTTAAAAATAAACTTTGATTTTATTATAATATAATATGGTTAAGTATTTATTTAAATTATATTTTAATATAGAGCTAATAGTGATTTTAATGAATTAAGGTTGAGAAGATAGATTTGAAATTGATTTGAGATTATATTTAATTAAGAATTATATTTTAATTAAAATCGATTTGGAACTTATTAAATTTGAGATTTTTAGAGGATATGATTTTGTAATTTGATTTTAGTTAAGGTGTTTTAAATGAATATTTCAAGTTTGAATAAATTGAAGGAAATATTTAGTCTACTTGTAATTTGAAGCTTTATTTAAATGATGTTGGATTTATTAAGTGAATATTTCAAAACTAAAAATTTATGAAGTTAATTTGGGATATAAATGGAATTATTAAATTTAGTTTTGAAAACGTTGAATATTTAAACTTTGAAATATATTGCATTTTGAAATATAATGAAATTGAAATGGTTTATTTTGTGGTTCAAATCTGTTTTTGAAATCGATATAAATTGAAATGGTTTATTGAGAAACTGAACTGAATTGAAATTGATGATTTGAGATTTGATTAAATTTTGGAATTTGAGTTAATTTGGAATCGATTTGTGAAATTTGAGGAAGCTATTTTATTATATAAAGTATTTTAAATTATATTTGAAACATTTATATATTTTACTTTATAAATTATTTTCATATAGACTATTTTAATATAAACCACTTGTAATATAAATCATTTTAATATAAACTATTTTTAATTGAACTATTTTATTATGCTAATTATTTTAATATAAACTATTTTAACTTAAACTATCATTGTATAAACTATTTTATTTTATAAACTATTTTATTTTATATATACTATTAATATCTAAACTGTTCAAGTGGGAAGTTATGATTCAAAGTTATGGTTTTTCAAAGTATTATGATTTCAAGGTGTTATGATTTCCAAAGCTATAAAATTTCAAGTGTCTTGGTTTCGAAAGTGTTATAACTTTGAAAGTGCTACGATTTTGGAAATGGATATATTTAAAATGGAAATGATGTCGTATTTGGTTTTGAAATGAAAATGATATCGTATTGATATGGTTTTGAAATGGATATGATATTATGTTTTTGAAGTATAAACTATTTTGAAATGACCGCGGTGTTATAATAACGATTGGTTGTTAAAGAGACCGGGATCGGATATTGTTATACTCTCTACCAATACCTAAAACCACTTTAACAATCGTGTATGCAGTGGAGATTTCAGAATGAAGTAGGATGGTGGCGACGTTTTATTCGGGTATATATGTGGAATCGACTCGCATGAGTTGGCATAAGGTGGCTAAAACAGGAGCAATCGAAGGGCCAAGTTAGGTAGCTCCTTCGAACGGGCACACTCCTCCGTATGCCATTCTATTACTTTGTGATTGATTTGGTGCATACCTTCGGATTTTTTTAGGAGTGTGGCTCAAGGTGGGCGGTAGTGGCTACTATGCGTTACCACCAGCCCGAAAGTGTAAATGGTATATCTACCCTGGAATTGCCTAGTTGTGCCGTGTCACCTACCCTTGCGCGCCTTATAAGAGTTTGATTTGTGTCGTACCTATGGAGTATCCTCTGGTAGCCTCCCGATCTGGAGGTATTACGGTACTGCATAGACTATTGGCACTATAAAATGTGTTACGTTGGAAAATGTAAAACCTTAACGCTATTTTGGTAGTTTACTTTACTTTAGACATTATTATAATAACGTAGATTACTACATAGTAAATAGTTTAATGGATCCTTAGAGGATGGTTATTCCAAACATCCTTTGAGTTACTTGATTTCAGTTGATATTTCACTTGAGTTGGATTTATTGATACAAGAATGTTAATCCTGACTCGAATGTTTGTATTTTGCTTTACGGTCGGGTCAAACTGAGTGATACAGCTTTTGAGACTCACCTTTAGAGTTGGAGCTTCATTTGAAAATCCATCTACATCTTTTCAGCTTACAGTTATTCAGTTGATTCCCATGATGTATTCTAATCTTGTATTTGACTATTGTATTTGAGACTTATGTTGTATCTTATTCAACTTTGTTATATATATATATATAGTAGCTTTATGAACTACTATTCTTTTGTTTCCGCTGCATTATTGTTATATTTCTCTGTGTTTGTGATTCTGTGATCTTTATTTACTGTATATGCTGAATTTTTCCAAATATAAATTAACAATCTGTTATTTTGAGCAATTCAAATCCGAGATGTATGGATGCGAATGGTTGAAAATATTAGGATGTTACATGTGGTATCAGAGCTTTGGTTTAGACAAAATTCAACATATGGAGTAGATTAAATTATAGAATCACTTTCGTTCGAGCATGAGTTCCTTATTCTTCGATTCGGTTTCCTTTGGATTTTGGAACGTTCCCCTCGGTTCCACAATCCATTCGTGTCTCTCCCTATTTGTATTCCCTTAATTCTGGAGTATCACATAGCTCCACTGTATGAATCGTAAAGGGGCGGAACTCATTTACAACAAGCATTGATTCACCGAAGATTTCTGTATCCTTGGTTTACAATGCTATCTATCTCCTGCTATGCCTGAATTCTATCTCTTGAGATCTGATGCCGATTTGTCTCGGAATTCTGCATAGATTTCATCCTTGAAGTCACGGTTGATCCGGTTAAGGTCACCCATGATTTATATTAATTTGTCGATCTTCCTAGTTTGAAATTCAATTATCTTATCTCACATTCAAGCCTATCTTCTAGTTGAATTCTTTTGGTTAAGATCCCTCTATATTTGGATCTCTATCCTTGTTTTGAATTCCATTCTGGAATCAACCAGTGTGGGAGTGCCTTTGTATTAATATAAATTGATTTATATGTTATGTTGTTTGAGTTGTTAATGTTGATTTGGATTTTCGATCGATTCGTCTGATCAACATTATCGATAGAAATTCCAAAACACTTGAATAGAGAAAACTAACATAATATTATTTTCAAATTTGGTACTTGAAATAATTTTGTACGATTGTATTATATATAAGTATAATTTTTTTGAATTAAAAATTAAATGAATTGGTTAACAGAAATGATAATATTTGATTTTCTTTCATTGTTTTGAAACCATTGACTATTGTCACATAAAATAAATAAATGAAATTATAAAAATGGGTTATAAATTGATTTGATGAAAAATTTAAATGAATTTAAATTTAGAATTTGAGAATTTAATTTTCGATAATTTCAACTTTGATTTTTAAAGTTTTAAAATGTATATTATCTAAAGTATTTTTGAACAAAATTGGTTTTCAAAGAATTTTTTAAATGTTTAAAATCAGTGCGCTCCTCTTTTGTAGTTGGAAAATAATTTCGGTAATGACTGCAGTATCATCAATGTTCATTTTCGAGTTTCGAAGTGGAGAGGCTATTCTGTAGCTTTGCTACACTTTTGTATTGGAAATTTAATTGATTTGAAGTTCTAAAGCATGACTTGATTTATAATATATATACTGGTATATGATAATAGATTTGGTTTGATATGTATATAATATATATATATATATATATATATATATATGAATATTTATCTCTAAATTGTTTAAAGTGAATCAGAAATGAAATTCTTAAATTCAGGATTAAGAGGTGATTTCAGTAATAAAATGGAGCCGAAATATTTGAATGAATATTTAAACTTAAAATAATTGAATTGATAGATTTTCTTGTATAATACACAATTACATTTTAATATAACTTGCCTAAATCATTCGGAAGTTGAATATGTAATTGAATAATTTACAGTATAAAATGATGTTAAAGGAATTTATAAATGAATTTGAGTGGCTATAATAAATGTTTAGAACACTTAGTTTATGATTTATAGAGATGTTAATTAAGATAGATTGAATAATAGGATAACGAATACATGAGATAAATTAAATAAATTTGTTTTGAGGGAATTAATAAATTGAAATAAAAACGAACCTCATGAAATACCTTGAATTTAAACCCAAATTATTGAATATTAATTAAATTAAATTGAAATTTATATGATTTAAATTAATTCTTCTCTTTTGTATTCCAAATCTATTTTCTTTCTGGTTGTTTCTATTCTCCTAGCTCCTTCCTTTTCGGGGACGAAAAGTTTTGAGTGGGGGAGAGCGTAACAAACCGTAAATTTTTATTAGATTTAATAATATATTTAATTGATTTTTTGTGAAATTTTAAATATTTGAATTTGGAAATAAAAATTTAATATTTGGAATACGTCTAATTAAACATAGCAAAAGGTAAATTTTCATCTGAAAATATGAAAGTTTATTTTCTTTTGTAAATTCTATTTTAATTCAAATCAGTTAATAATTGATGATAATAAAATGTTTTACAAACCTAAATATTTCTATATAATAAGT
Source organism: Allium cepa (assembly GCA_030765085.1). Lineage (NCBI taxonomy): Eukaryota > Viridiplantae > Streptophyta > Magnoliopsida > Asparagales > Amaryllidaceae > Allium > Allium cepa. The sequence goes on along the minus strand of CM060934.1, from coordinate 151,842,366 downwards.
TTGTAAATCATCTTCTGAATGAGACATCATATTTCGTTTCATCAAATTTGAACTACTATTGCTCCGTTTATCTTAATTTTGGCGTTTTAGCAGCATTTTCGGTACCGATATCGACTTTTGATAGGACTATCGTACCATTAATACTATTATACCATTTTGATCATCTCGTCATGCTAATCTCTGTATTATATTCGTTTCAGTAATTCGATGTTCGGTACTCGGTGGATATGACAAACTATTTGTCGTATCGCGGCTGTATGTAAATTTTGTCCCTGTCTTTTCAAATGCCAGCTGAACATCACTTGCATTAATTATTTTTCTAGAATTCACACGTGACATTTCGTATCCCATTGTATATTATATTTATTCTGATTCTTTTCATTTTTTTTCAAAATCCTATGACGTTTGGAAGAGAAAATATATAATTGTTCTTTCGTTGTCCCTGTAGCTCATTTTCCTTTGCACAGATCCTCTTCTTTCTTTTCACTATTTCACTTCTCCACTTTTATTTCCCTTTTAGCAAACTATGAGATCGACCTTACCATCTCCTCCCCCTTGCGCAGACGATAGCCACCATTAGCGAACTCATGCATGCACAATCCAAGGCCTCAATGCCTTACCTACCTTGTTCGCCCTTTTCTCTTCGATGCCATCTCCGAGCTTCCTTTTACCACGCAACCCGTCCTCCGTGGAGCCGTACAAGCCCACCACTGGCCGTAGCTCCGACCATTCCCCTTTCCACCACTTCAGCCGTATCCTCTAACAGCAGCTCGCCCGACCCCTCCAACCTTCGCCTACTCTATAGATCTCAATTTGGTATGTGATATATATAGGAGTTCTGTTTGTATATATATTATATAGTAGTTTGTTTGTGCTTATGTATATAAGTATAGATATGCTACTTGTATGCGTTTTAAAATGAAAAAAAATAGGTATATATTGTTTATACTTATAATATGTTGGGGTGTTTAGCATTTTAAGTTGTTGTGTTATATATATATGTCTATAGTTTATTAAGTATATATTAATTGTATTGTTATACTTTATGTACATTTAGTTATTATATAAAAGTTATATTACAGTTTTATGTATATAATATGTTTATATATATTAACTTATATTCTACAGTATATGCTCGCTGTAAATTACACTAGAAGAAAAATATATATTTTTAAAACAATTGTTGCAGTTGTATAGATGTTAGATATATGTTTGTAGAGTGAGTTATAGAAATTCGGTTTCATATACACAATATGAGTTTGTATATATGTCCATTTACATTAGTTATATATTAGTGTATATATATTTTGTTGATTCCAATTGTTATACCATTATATATTTACAGTGGTATACAGTTTGATTTTTTTGTTAATTTAGATATATACACTATGGTCTATACTGTTATATATAAATGTTAAGCTTTTGAAAATAACTTCATAATAAATATATAATCTGTTGCATATAATCTGGGATATGTATGTATGTATGTATATATATATATATATATATATATATATATATTATAAGGGTGAATTTATGCATTTATGTATATACATATATATATATATATTTGGGTAAGTCTGTATATATAAAGTGTTATGTGTGTAAAGTTAGACAAGTTTAAATATAATCTTTTATTATGGATTGTTAGCACCAAAATTGGTCACTAACAACCTTAGAAAGATTGTGTAGAGAGAATAACGAAGAAAACAAACTGAAAAAGAGAAGAAAACATAAATTAAAATGCGGGAAGTATGAACACCAAATTTATAGTGGTTCGGCGCAGTGGCCTACGTCCACTTTGAAGCTGATCTTTATTTTCCACTTGATACTTGATTACAGATACAATCCATTCTTAAGTATTAGAATACAATTGCAAGGTAAAAGAAATAAATCTTGAATGAGGATTCAATGTGGAAGAGTCTCCCCAGTGCTCTCTAAAATCTGATCCCGTTTTCTGTGCCCCTGCCTCTCTATTTACAGACGAAAGTGGGTTGGACTTCCCTGGTGGGCCAGGTGGCCGAATAACTTGGTCCAAGTAGTGTATGTACTGTACGCCGAACCAGGGAGGCCGGACAAGGCATGCCGAGCCGAACTCCTTATGCCGAACGAAGCATGCCGAGTCTCCCCTCTTTAGGCCGAGCGAGGTGAGAGGTTGAATGAGAGATGCAGGTCGAATGGGGCAGGAATGCCGAACGATAGTAATGCCGAGTGAAGGGCTTGGCCGAGTGAAGGGTTTGACCGAATGGCTTCTTCAGCCGAACGACTCAAGGCCGAACGATCTCCTGGATACCGGACGATCTCAAGCCCAGCGTGCTGACTTCTCTGGGGAGCACTTGTGCTGAGTGAACTACGCCGAACGATGCTGGGACGCCGAACGATCTTCTGGAGGCCGAACGATCCTTTGCTTCTTCATGCCAAACGATCTTATGCCGAGCGCGATCTTGGACTGCCGAGCACTATCTGGTGCCGAATGTTCTTGCATGCCGACTGTCTATAGATGCTGGTTGTCACATATGCCGAGTGCTCCTTATGCCAAGTGTATTTCTGAATGGCCGAAAGTTTTCCGATGCCGAGTGCAACTCTGAATACCGAACGTTCTAGTTGTCTGGTCGATTTTCCAGGTAACATTTTGCCCCCCAAAGTACGCCGTGTATTTGATAAGGGTTTGCTTTGTACTACAGAATTCGCGCAATGCCACCGAGTGCTTTGGATGCCGAACGTTCTTTGCCGAACGATACGAATGCCGAGCGATTTGAAGTAACCGAACGACACCGTTTTGACCGGTAGAACCGGTCAGAGTCTCTTCACCTTCTTCTTCTTCCCTATAAAGCCTGTCTTCTTCTTCCTCCTTTCTTTTTTCACCTTCACCTTTCAACCCCGAATCTTCGAACCATCCTTGCAATCGGACTTCAAGTACTTCTTAAGCCTTCCTAAAGCTCGATCCACGAACTAGGTATAATCCCTTTGCCCAACTCCTTTCCACAAATTCGCATAGGACTGATTCATTGCCGAACAGGCTGTGTGGAGGAATCAAATTATGTCTCCAAGGCCGATCGTTGTGAGGTAGGGAGAGATGGTTCGGGACGAACGCTTCGTAGGGTTTGTTTCGTTGTTTGAGAGGGACGCTGTGGTTCGGCACGGCCTCTGTGTATTAGATAAGGCCACGGGAAAGAGTTAGGTGGAGGAGAGGAAAATATGGAGGTCGTGCCGAGTGTTAAGACTTGGCATAACCTTGGTTCGGCACGGCATATTGTTGGCCAAACGATGGGTTTGGATGTGAGCCAGTGGATAGGCCGGGTGTTGTTTCAGCCGAATAGTATTTCGGCCGAGCGATACTCACTCAGTACGAGCTGAAGGTGGGTCGAACGATGGTTGTAGGCCGAACAAGGACTTTGCCGAACATACTTAGGCCGGACAAACATTAATGCCGAACATACTGACATGCCGAACAAACATGAATGCCGAACATACTTAGGCCGGACAAACACTAATGCCAAACATACTGACATGCCGACCAAACTCAAATGCCGAACATACTGACATCTTGTCCAATTTCATAACCGAACTTTACTTGCCGTAACCGAATAACTTCTTTTAGCGTTTTCTTAACCTGGAACTGTAATCGCCATAAAGAAGGCTCTTGGAGACGGTCAGCGATGACGGTTTTCAGAGGCGGCGATTACAAGCTTAGTTTTATTCTAAATGCTTATACACGATTGAACGCACTAGTTCACACACCACGTGGGGGGATTATTCGTGTTGTTAACTCTAACATTGGTCATTTTTCAAGTATAGTTCACACAGGTGCTTAGTTGAATCCACTATTTATTCAAGATGTCTAAAAAATCCAGTTCCGCTACACTTTCCGACAGACCCGGGCCGTCTTCAAAGCAAACAGCCGCCGATACATCTGACCCGTCAGTTTCTCCCGCTCACGACTGGGCTCCTGATACCTTGGAGTCGTCGATCTTATCGGATAGCCCGGTTGACTCACAGGCTTCGAGGGTCACCGAAGCCGCTCTTCAGCGGATATGTTCTATTCATGGTATCCCGTTCTCCGACGTGTTAGTTCCGTTGGGGCATGACCGTCCACATCTGCCCCCAGCGGGATATGCAGCGTGCAGCAAGTTCATGTGTTGGGTTGGCAGTGTACCACCGTTCAATCTATTTCTTCGAGATGTTCTACGGTATCTTGACGTCGCCCCATCACAGCTACATCCAAACGGTCACGCCTTCATCTATGGCACGTACGTGCTCTTTATGGCCGTCTTCTCTAGGCCCCCAATCCCTGGCGATATTAGGTACATATACATTACCAAGAAACGGGGGGACAGTCCCTCTTACATGTTTCTTGAGCCACATCGGAAGTGCCAAATTTTCACCAGCGCGTGGAGCAGCAAATTCGCCCATTACAAACAGGAATGGTTTTACATGCGCTGCCCACAGGATTTTGCGAGGAGATGGGTTGAAGGAAGTAAGTCTTCTTCCTGAATTAATGTCCGTTCCCAATCGGTTTGAAGCTTCTGCTAACTTATCGTTTCATCTTTTCAGATTCCATTCCACGTCCCGAGGGTCGAGGGTACTCTGATGCTGTCGAAGCCATTAGAGCCCTTCCTGCTGAGGAACGAGATATCCGAGCCCTCATTTCCAATGAGTCATTATCAAGGTTCGGTCTGCTAGCTCCTGGCCGTTGGATTAGTCTTCCTGAGGGCGCCTCGCTCCCCAAACCCGTACTCGCTAGAGGGAAAAAACTGCCTGAATCATCTATTCGCCCTTCTCTTGAAGTACCGGAAGAGGGGGAAATTCCAAACGAGCCATCTCAAAAGCGAGGTGAGGATTTGGGCCCTGCGGTCGAAGTTCATGATATTGAAACGTCATCTTCCCCTTCGAAGGGGAAAAAGAAGCCAGCGTGTAAGTTGAGGAAGGAGAAGGCTGGCGGGACTTCCAAAGTTACGCCTATCCAGCCAGAGAAAGAGGCTTCTTCATAGCGCGTTGAAAGTTCTCTGAAGGGCTTATCGAACCTCTCCATTCCCGACGACTTGTTCAACTATGATTTCAATGACCCAGAGTTGTTTAAGTTTCGCTCACCCGCCAGGGGCGATGCGAGTGTCCCAGCCCCGAACCGAGGGGAAAAGACTCCCGTTAGCAAAGCCACTGGTCCGTCAGGGGGGAACACTAGGACACACACGGACACATGCATTTCACTTTGCACCTACTTTTCTTTCATCATTTTGCTGTCTCGCTGATTCTCTATTGTTTGAATTCTTTGCAGGTGACATGGGGCGTTCGCACGGATATGACCGCCTTCGCGGTTCGTCGACTTTACGCTAATGCGGTCGGGACTCAGGTCTCGAGAAGCGTCGAGACAGAGATAGCGACAGCGATCGAGATTATCATTCCCGGGACTCGTCATTCCGGAAGAAAACTCATTATCAGCCCGAACTCCACCAGGAGACCTCTTCTCATCAGGAGCGAAGCAAAGAAAAGCGCGGTCATAAGAGGTCGCATTCCGATGCTCCTCGGGACCAACACTCTGACTCCTCTTCTACCCGTCATTTCCGAGACTCTCATAGGAGGGGCGAACTTTCAAATCCATCTCCTCCCGCTCCAGCGACAGGCCCGACAATGTCGGAGAAACTGACCGAACTCAAGGCCAAATTTTTGAAGATTTGTTTTGATGGGCTAAAGTTTCTCCCAGCGATTCACCCTATACCCGGAGATGTTAAGCAAAATGCCATTGCCTGTACCAACGACGTCTATGTTCAACATGACGCATTCGTTCATCTGGCCGAGAAGCTTTCTGAAGTCTTTATGGAGTGCCAACACAAAATTGACCGCCTAAAGCTTGAAGCTATTCATGACAGGGATATCATTAAGGCCCAGGATGACGAGTTGACCACTTATAAGTCTGAGCTTGAGGTCGTCCGTCAGCGCGCTAAGGACACCGCCGAGGCTGTTTCCCGCCTTGAATTAACTTATAAGAAAGAGCTTGATGAGTCAGTCCAACGGTGTGGTGCTCTAGCTTTGGAGAAGGACTCCGTTCAGAAGGAGCGGGACATACTCAGCCAACGGGTCAAGGAACTCGAAGAGCAACTCCATGAGGAGAAGAAAGAAAAATTGGCCACCCAGGTTGAGGCACAACACTATTGCGATGAGATCGTCGCCACCCGGCTCCTAAAGGAGAAACTCGAGGATGATTTCTCCAAAGTCGAGGCACTAAAGAATGAGGCTCGCGAGGAGGGCAAAAAGATGGCAACTGCCGACATCGACTCTCACCTTGAGGCGGCCAGGGAGGAAGGTAGGGAAGAGATCAAAACTGAATTCTACCTGCTCATCGCTGAATTCAACTCCCGAGTTCTCATGCATCGAGATCTAACTTTTTTGGGCGAGGGCTACCTTGAGTCTCTGATCGAGGCGTGGGAGACCCTGATTCAAATCAGAAAGGCCGAGAGAGGCATCGAAGAGGTCGATGAGGAAGCTTTGAGTAAGGAGTTCTTGAAGGGAAAAGAACCTTCAGACCTATCAGCGGCTAAGGCCATATACAGCAAAGGTTCCCCCTCGAGGAAAGGAAAGGAAGTGGTTATTGGTCCATCCGGCACCGTGCCCCCAGTTCGTGCGCTTACTCGGCCGGCTAGCCGACCGATACTTGATCCCTTCAAGCAGCACCTTGGCTACGACCCGGATGCCCCCGGGCTTGGCGTTCATGTTCTATCTCCCATCCCAGAGGGTGAGACCCCTCTAAAAACCGAGATTCCACCGACACCCGGTAAGCAACTTCTTTGCTTTATAGGGTTTCTATGTTTTTCTAGAACCTATCGTGCTCTAACATTTGTTCTCTTGTGACTTTGTGCAGGTTGTTCTGACCCCGAGCCCACTCCGAGGAGCGATGTCGCCAAGGAGCTGGAGAAAGAAACGAGTGAGGGTGCTCGAGTTGGCGAGGGTCCTAGCCCAGATGCCCAAGTAATCGGGGCACTCGATGAAGGCAAGTCCGACTCTTCTTCCGAGAGTTTTGAAATAGAAATCACGGGCGCCTCTGAGCATGCATCTGAGCCGAGCATGAAGGAGCGACTCGATAAAGAGAAGGAAGTGATAGCCAGAGTTAAGGTCGAGCCTCGGGATGTGGACCTGGACGACCCCTTGAACAAACCGTTGAAGGTCATCCTCCCTGGCGAGTCTAAGCCTACGGACGTTCCCCCTACATCTTCGGTCATCACCCCTCCATCAGGGAAGGATTCCAAGGGTAAGCGTTCTGGGAAGGAGTCATCCGGGAAGAAGTCAAAGAAACACAAGAAGTGACCATCGTCCTCGTTCAACGAGAGTTAATTTAGGTCATGTAACGATTTTTGCAGACTGTGTAAATAGGCTGTTGACTGTACTTCGGAGCGCTTTTGTAGCGAAAAGCTTTTCAGGAATAAAGTTCAGTTTCATTTTCTATCTTTTCAAAAGATTCTTGTCATTCAGTTTTCTTTGTGATTGTGATTGTGAGTGAAATCTGAACTGCTGCGAATAACATAGACCTCCTGGTTCACCTTTACATAGCTTGGGAATTCTTTAGAGTTGTTCAATCTCCATTCCGTGCTTCATGTATTTAAAATATTTCCTAGCCCGCATGTCGGGGACTCGGCATATCCAAGCCATTTGTGTCATAGTTCATATTCAAGGGGCTTGGAGATCTGAATCACTTACATTTGAGTCCGCGCTATGGGGACTTAGAGTATTCCAGTCCGCGCTCCAGGGACTTGGGGATTCCGAATCATTTATACCCGAGTATGCACTCCGGGGACTTCGAGTAATCCAGTCCGCGTTCCGGGGACTTGGAGATTTTGGATCGTTTATACTCGAGTCCGCATTCCGTGGACTTCGAGTACTCCGGTCCGCGCTCCGGGGACTTGGAGATTTTGAGTCGTTTATACTCGAGTCCGCACTCCGGGGACTTCGAGTACTCTAGTCTACGCTCCGGGGACTTGGAGATTTTCAATCGTTTATACTCGAGTCCGCACTCCGGGGACTTCGAGTACTCCAGTCCGCGCTCCGGGGACTTGGAGATTTTAAGTCGTTTATACTCGAGTCCTCACTCCGGGGACTTCGAGTACTCCAGTCCGCGCTTCAGGGACTTGGAGATTTAGAATCGTTTAAACTCGAGCCCGCACTCCGGGGACTTGGAGTACTCCAGTCCGCACTCCGGGGACTTGGAGATTTAGAATCGTTTAGAATCGAGTCCGCACTCCGAGGACTTGGAGTTTTAGAATCGTTTATACTCGAGTCCGCATTCCAGGGACTTCGAGTACTCCATTCCGCACTCCGGGGACTTGGAGATTTAGAATCGTTTATACTCGAGTCCGCACTCCGGGGACTTCGGGTACTCCAGTCCGCGTTCCGGGGACTTGGAGATGTTAAGTTATTTCTGAGCGTTCGTACGCTAGTCAGAATATCATAATTTTCAGCCGCTTGTCACAGGAATATCATGCACAGAGACATTAATCATTTATGAAAAAGGTGGCTTCAAGCCTTTATTAATGAGAGAAAGCTGAATTGTCTTATTACATGCCAAGAACTGGAAATGGAAACATACTGGAAATAAGTGCAACTACTGCATAAAGGAAATAGATTAAGTGTAGTAACGCCGCAAGTGCTCGCTTTTCCATGCTCGGGGGAGTGTCACACCATCGACGGTCGCTAGCTTGAAAGTTCCTTCTCCAAGCCTCCGTTCGACGACGTATGGACCTTCCCATGTGGGGTTCATATGTGACAGGACTGGAAAAACTCGTTTCAAAACGAGATCTCCCACATCAAAGATTCTTGGTCGGACTTTCTCATTATAATATCTCGCGACCCGATGTCTGTACGAGGCTTCTCTCAGATCAGCTTCTTCGCGTTTTTCATCGATAAAGTCCAATGATTCCAGTAAGAGATCCTGGTTCGACGTGGGGTCGTAATGAGTCACCCGATGTGATGGAACTTCAAGTTCTACGGGTATGACGGCTTCCGTGCCGTACGCCAATGCGAATGGTGTGTGGCCAGTCGCGGTCTTGTGGGTAGTTCTATAGGCCCAAAGCGCTGTCGAGAGTTCATCTACCCACTTGCCTCTAGCTTTTTCCAAACGTTTCTTCAATATGGACTTGATTATTTTGTTTACAGCTTCTACCTGCCCATTCGCCTTCGGGTGAGCAACTGCTACGAACCTTTTCTCAATGCCATACTTCTGACAAAATTCTTTGAATTCTTTGCTCTCGAATTGAGTCCCGTTATCTGTTATGATGGTCCGTGGAAGACCAAAGCGGCATATGATATTTCATACAATGAAATTAATGACATTCTTGGTGGTGATCATGGCCATAGGCTCTGCTTCTGCCCATTTGGTGAAATAATCGACTGCCACTATTGCATATTTCGCGCCTCCTTTGGCTAAGGGTAAAGAACTAATTAGGTCAATTCCCCACATTGCAAATAGCCAGGGACTAACCATTTGCGTGAGTTCCGTCGGTGGGGCTCTCAGAATTTTCACGTATATCTGGTATTTGTCACATTTCCTCACATAGTCTGCGGCGTCGCGGTTCACGGTTGGCCAATAGTATCCGTAGCGGAGGATTTTCTTTGCCAAAGTTTGCCCCCGGTATGATCACCACACTCTCCCTCATGGACTTCCTCCAGTACTTGTTTTATCTCATCATGGGCCACGCACCGGAGTAAGGGGGTCGAGAATCCCCTGCGATACATTACTCCGTTCTGTATTACATAACGCGAGGCCTTAAGAAAGACTTGGCGTCTTTCGCTCCTCTTCTCAGGCAAATCCCCATGTAGTAAGTACTGTTTGATCGAGGTCAACCAAGATTCCCTTTCGAGTTCGGTCTCCAAGACGAAATCTATCTCCATCGTGTCTATACTTGGGGCAAGTAGGGTCTCGACAGGGAACAATCCCATCTGCTGTGCATCGCCAGTGCTTGCGAACTTTGCTAACGAGTCAGCTTCTCTATTCTGTTCGCGTGGGACATGGGAGATGTCATAGTATTCGAGACTTGCCAGTAGTTCTCGAGTGCGAGCAAGGTAAGGAGCCAGTCTCTGCCCCTTTGCTTGATAGTCTCCCCGCACCTGATAAACTACCAGCTGTGAGTCACAGAAGATTTCGATTGACTTCACTCCCAGCTCGATAACGAGTTTCAAGCCAGCAATCAATGCCTCATATTCGGCTTCGTTATTTGTACATCTTCCATCGAACGGGAGGTGCGATCCTGTGTCCGCTCAGTTCATCTGGCAAAGTGAACTCGGTGATGAAGTCAGCTAGTGCTTGTCCTTGTATAGCCCTTTGTGGCAGGTAGGCAATGTCGAACTGACTCAACTCAATGTTCCATTTTAGCATCCTTCCGGAAGTTTCCGGTCGTTGGAGTACTTGTCGCAATGGTTGGTCAGTGTAGACACTGATCGAGTGTGCCTGGAAGTATGGACGAAGCTTGCATGATGCAATCACCAAGCAGTAGGCGAGTTTCTCAATCTTTGGATAGTTCCTTTCCGCCCCCGTCAGGCGTTTACCAACATAGTAAACTGGCCTTTGAACTCGGTCCTCCTCGCGGACCAGGGCTATGCTGATGGCATGTTGAGAGACCGCTAAGTATACGTACAACATCTCGTGGTCTACTGGTTTCGACAGCACCGGGGGACTCTCTAGGTGTCTTACTAGAGCCCGGAACGCTTCGTCGCAGTCGGTGGTCCATTCGAAGTTTCTCTTTCCTTTCTTTATTACTTTAAAGAACGGAATACACTTGTCTGTAGCTCTGGATATGAATCACTCAGCGCAGCCACTTTTCCGTTCAAGCTTTGCACCTGCTTGATGGCCTGGGTACTCGTATATCTCGGATGGCCTGGATCTTTTCTGGGTTAGCTTCAATTCCTCGTGCATTCACAATGAAACCCAAGAATTTTCCTGATGCCACGCCGAACGAACATTTCAAAGGATTGATCTTCATCCCGAAGTGCATCGGATATCGAACATCATTGCTAAGTCTCGGATGTGGTCGTTTGATTGTCGTGACTTCACAAGCATGTCATCCTCGTAGACTTCCATTGTTTTTCCAATCTGATCTTTGAACATTCGATTTACCAGGCGTTGGTAAATTGCTCCTACGATCTTCAATCCGAAGGGCATTACTACGTAGCAATACAACCCGACATTTGTGACAAAGCTGGTGTGCTCTTGGTCCGGGATGTGCATCGGAATTTGATTATAGCCAGAGTACGCATCCATAAATGATAGTAACTCGTGTCCGGCTATTGAATCGACCAGTTGGTCGATCCTTGGTAGCGGGAAACTGTCCTTTGGGCAGGCTTTGTTTAAACCAGAGTAATCAACACAAGTTCTCCATTTCCCATTGGCTTTCTTTACCAACACTGGGTTGGACACCCATTCAGGGTAGAGGGCGTCGCGGACGAACCCGTTGGTTTTGAGTTTGTCCACCTCCTCTTTGAGAGCTGCGGACCTCTCTGGATCCATGCCTCTCCTTTTCTGTTTCACGGGGACGTGTTTTGGGTCTATGTTCAACATATGACTCGCAATTGCGGGTGAAATCCCGCACATATCAGAATGTGTCCAAGCAAACACATCAAGGTTCGCTCGGAGGAAGTCAATAAGGTTTTCAGCTGTCACGGGGTCTAGTCGTGATCCTATTTTAAGAACTCGTGATGGGTCGCTGCGGGTAACTGAGATGTCAATAGTTAGTTCAGCTGGCGCTGCATTCGTTTCCCTGGGTTCCCCATCACATCTCTAGGATCTATGTCTCTATGGATCCAAGAATGTTGCCCGAGCCAGGGCTCGGGCGTTAGTTGTCAATCATCAGAATTTTGGATGCGGACAAAGCTGTCCGCGACCTTTCCTTTCTCCCTACGCTGCGCTTCTGTGAGCTCAGCCATGTAGCATGCACGTCCGGTTGCCTGAACCCCATGCACTACTCCTACTCCTTTGTCTATGGGAAACTTTAACGTCAAACACCACAGGGCCAAGGCTGCCCTGAAGTCTGCGAGGGCTGGTCATCCCAGGAATACGTTGTATGGTGAATCAACATCCAGCACTATGAATGGCAGGATTCGCACTCTCCTGCGTTCTCCTTATTCCAGTTCGACTGGTAACTCCACATATCCTACTGCGTCTGTTGCTGCGCCGTTAAAGCCATGGATTCGGACTTTAGATGGGTTCAAATCCTTAGTCTCCAGCTTCATTTGGTCATATGCTTTCTTGAAGATGGTGTTAACGGAACTTCCGTAATCGATTAGAATTCTTCTTACGAATGCCGGTCCGATGGTCGCGGATATGACCATCGGATCGACAGTAGGGGCTTCCACCTTATCCGCATCTCTATTCCTGAATACAATATCGTCGTTCATCGTGTGCTGTTGCTTTGCGGGAGCTCCATCCTCCACATTTGAACAGCACTCATACTCCGTATGTCTCAGAGAATTAGCATATCGCTCCATCTCCTGCCAATTTTTATCCGCAGGATGAGGTCCACCAGCAATTGTGTTAATAACCAATCTTCCTACAGTCCGAGCAGGTTGTTCTGGCTTGCATGGAGCTGGCTCGCGTCCGGGGTCCGATGTCTCCTATTTACTGTCTGGCAAGTCTCAAACAAATTCCTGTAGCTTCTTCTGCCTAATCAATTTCTCAATAGCGTCATGAAGATGCCTGCACTCGTCAGTGTTGTGTCCGTAGGACTCGTGAAAGCGGCAATACTTCCTAGTCCACTTCTGCTCCTCTTTTGATTCCTTTGGGCGTGGTTTTATGTATTGAAAAGTGTTGCAGGTCGACAAGTAGATGTTCTCAAGAGATGTATTCAGTGGAGTGTATTCGTTGTAGGTCGGGATTCTTGACTTCCATCTCCCTGTTTCCTTCTTCTTCTTTCCGAGATCTCCGCCTCCAGTTGCTTTAGACTGCCCGAGCTCGTTCTGGACGTTGGCTTGAGCCTTCTCAAGGTTATCTTCGGTTGTCTTCGCAGCGATGTTACTCTTTACAGATTCCTGACCGGGCCCCGGTGACTTGTCTTTCCTTGTCTACCGAGCTTCTTCCCTCCTTATGAATTGATGGGCTTTCGAATAAAAACGTTCCAGCGTGGCTAGGGGCTTTCCTGCCAACCAATCTCCAAATTCAGAATCTGGATCCACTCCACGCATTACTGCCATCAAAATTGCGTGATCGTTAGGATTGCTCACTTCAGTAGCGACAACATGAAATCTCTGCAAGTATGCTTTCAGTGATTCTCCTGGAGCTTGGGTCACACTTGACAAGGACATCACATCCTTGGGACGAGTGGTGTGTATCCTGAATTGTTCTATGAATTTTCTTGCTAATTCGTCGAAGATGGAGATTGACCGTGGAGGAAGTCGAGTGAACCACATGGTGGCGATTCCGGATAAAGTTATCGGGAAGCACCTGCACTTGGTTGCGTCGTTGGCTATTGCTGAATCCATCATGACGATGCTTGGCAATTTCTTGAAAACTTGGCTGAAAAATCATCCCAATAGGAATGCTCTAACGAAAAAACCATTTACTCAAGATCGAGCACACACTTGATAGGATCATTATTGGTTTTGGAAGCTAAAGTCAATGCGATGATCAATAAATTCGACAACGTTTTCTCATCCAACCAAATGAACCAACCTTCCTGACCAATGTGTTATAACTGCAACAATCCAAATCACATCGCCAATCAGTGCCCTCGTTTGGTAGAGTAACTCAATGCTTTTAATAAGGTTAAGAATGACCCATTTTCTCCAACGTACAATCTTGGTTGGAGAAATCATCGTAACTTTGCGTGAAACCAAAATAATTCTAACACGAATTTGGTTCGTCCCAACTTTCAACCATTTCCGAACAATGCTTTGAATCTTTTTTTCAGCCCAACCACTTTCAACAAAATTTGTGCCACTATCTCAAAATCAACTGCGGCAATCTTTTGCTCCCTAAAATGATAAACGATTGACTTCACCTGAGAAAAGTCTAAAACTTTGGCTAAAGAAACCACTCAAAACATTTAATCAAATAGAAATTTGCAAAATTTGTTAACCTCGTACATCATAATACGAGTCAATCGATTGCTAAACATAGAATACAAATGAGTCAATTAGCCACCTCTATGAGTGAACGTAAATGAGGCACATTCTCAAGTTAGCCATTTTTGAATCCTAGAAATCAAAACATGAACTTAAATCAAGCCTATGTCGTTCAAGATAGCAATGTGAACAAAATGAATACTATCACGACTTTTTTTTATGGTAAACAAATCAATAACTAGGTTGTTAATACAAACGATTTACCAAAAGATCCCCTCAATACTTCAAAAACGACAAGCGATTCGGAACAAAACATTGAGCTGAATGTCAAATCAAATGCCAGTCCAAATTCTTCTACTACTCAAGTAGACCGACCTACTGAGTATCGAATTCGACCTAAGAAACATTATGATCAAATGGAAAAGATGTTGGAAATTTTAAACAAGTCAAAGTGAACATCCCTCTTCTTGATATTGTTTAACAAGTTTCAACTTACGATAAATTCTTAAAAGACTTGTGTACTCAAAAATGACACACTCAAGTACCTAAGAAAGTTTTCTTAGCTGCCGGTCGTAGCGACGTATTGTCTCAGTCAATTCCCGTAAAATACAAAGATCCCGGGTGTATGACGATCTCGTGCACGATAGGAGACAAGACGATTAGTAAGTGCTTACTAGACTTGGATGCAAGTGTCAGTTTGATTCCTTATTCAATTTACTAACAACTTGGCTTGGGTGAACTAAAACCGGCGAAAGTAACTCTTCAATTTGCTGATCGTTTGATAAAGAAACCCATGGGAGAAATCAAGGACATACTTACCAAATTTGGTCAGTTCATATTCCTTGTAAATTTCATCATCCTTGAAACACAACCTGTGAATAATCTGATGAGTCAAATTCCATTGATTTTAGGACTTTCTTAGCCACTTCAAAAGCCCAATCAATAGTTTAAATGGGTCGATGAAATTTCTTTTGGAAACGTGATTTTAGATCTTAACATCTTCAATCTCAAAAATCAATCGAATGAACCACTTGACTAAAAGTTGAAAATCAGCTCCATTCAGGGAAATTTTGACAACGAAATAGTTGACCTTAACCATGAACACTAGACCGAATACGAACAACTATTTCAAGACAAGCCCAACAAGATTGAAAACACTCTCAGTTTGAAACCCTTACAGTTGAGTCTGAACTTCGACCAAATTCTTTGATTGAGCAACCCCCTAGGTTGAAACTCAAACCTCTTGCTGATCACCTTAAGTATGCATATTTAGGGGATAATGAAACATTACCTATCATAATCTCTTCAACTCTTTCTCTTGATAAAGAAGCTTCCATTCTTTCAATTCTGTCAAAAAAAGAGGCAATTAGATGGTCAATCACCGATATAAAGGGAATTAGTCACGCTCTTGTTCGACATCGTATCCATTTAGCTATCAAAGCCAAGCCTATTCTTGACTTGCAACAAAGGTTTAACCCACAACTGAAGGATGCAGTTCGAGACAAAATTCTTAAACTCCTCGATAATGGAATCATATATCCCATCTCTGATAGTTCATGGATTAGCCCTATTCATGTCATGCCTAAAAAATCTAGACTTACCGTTATCAAGAATGACGCTAACGAACTCATTCTGATTCGTACTCAAACAGATTGGTGTGTTTGCATTGATTATCGAAAATTTAATGATGTAACACGTAAAGATCACTTCCCCCTTCCTTTCATCGACCAAATGCTTGAACGATTAGCTGACCACGAATTCTATTGCTTTCTTGATGGTTATTCCAGTTATAACCAAATTCTGATCGCTCCCGAAGATCAAAAGAAAATGACTTTCACGTGTCCTATTAGTACCTTTGTGTATCGACGTATGCCATTTGGCCTTTCAACCCTCCTATTACTTTCACTTTCCAAAGATGCATGGTCAGCATCTTTTCTGACGTGATTGAATGCTTTCTAAAAGTGTTTATGGATGATTTTTCCATCTTCGGAAACTCTTTTTCCGAGTGCTTACACCGTCATGAGTTGGTTCTTAATCGATGCAAGGACAAACACTTAACGTTAAATTGAAAAAAAATGTCATTTCAAGGTCAAACATGGCTTTGTTCTTGGACATGTCATTTCAAACAAAGGCAATGAGGTATTTCAAACAAAGGCAATGAGGTAGATAAAGTGAAAGTAGATGTAATTGCGAATCTACCCATCTCAAAATCCATCAAGGACATTCGTTCATTTCTAGGACATGCTGATTTCTATCGACACTTTGTGAAACACTTTAGTAAAATTGCTCCACCTTTGACAACACTCCTTGTAAAAAATGTTCCATTTGACTTTAATTTCGACTGTATTTCTGCTTTCAAACGCCTCAAAATTGAACTCATTTTCGTTTCCATCATTTTCTTAACTAACTGGGATCTTCCTTTCAAGATAATGTATGATGCTTCTAACTTTTTAGTTGGTGATGCCTTAGGACAAAGCATCAACAAAATTCTACATGTCATCTACTATGCTAGCATGACATTAAGCGATGCTCAACTCAATTACATGACCAACTCAATTACTGTTTGTACTGACCATCCCGCTCTTAGGTACCTTTTCACTAAAAAGTATGCTAAGTCTTGTTTGATCCGTTGGATCTTATACTCCAAGAATTTAACCTTATGATCAAACACAAAAATGGATCTGACAACGTCATTGCTGATCATCTATCGCGTCATCCAAACGCACCATCTTCTTTACCGATCAATGATTCTTGATAAACAACTCCTTTCTGTTTCTGTCGATCCATGGTATGTCGATATCGCGAACTATTTAGTCGCTACGGAAACTCCTTCATTTTGATTGAAACAAGATAAATATAAGTTTCTTTCCGAAGTCAAGTACTTCTATTGGGATGATCCACATTTGTTTAAGTATTGTTCCAACCAAATCACTCGACGTTGCATCCTTGATTGCGAAATCAAGAGTGTCTTTTCATTTTGTTAGGACCAAGCTTGTGATGGTTACTTCGATCCTAAGAAAACAGCGGAAAAGGTGCTTCAATGTTGTTTTTACTAGACTACGCTTTTCAAAGATGCATTCGAGTATTGTAAAACTTGTGATAGCTGCTAAATGTTAGGAAAAATCTCTCAGCGAAACATGGTGCCTTTGAACCCCATTCTTATGATCGAAATCTTCGACGTTTGACATTTGGGGTATTGACTTTATAGGACTGATTTCTAACTCATTTGGAAATCTGTACAGTATTCTTGCCGTTGATTATGTCTCTAAATGGATTGAATCCATTCCTTGTAAAAAATGACCATAAAGTTATTTTTGAAATTCATAGTAGAAAACATCTTCTCGATATTTGGAACACCTCATAGAAAAATAAGCAATAATGGAACCTATTTCTCTAATCGATCTATGAAACTCTAATGAAGAAATACTAGATAAGCCATAGGTTACCCATTCCTTATCATCGTCAAACTTGTGGTCAAGTTGAAGTTTCAAATCACCAAATCAAACAAATTTTAGATTAATCTGTGAATAAAAATCAAAAAGATTAGTCACAAATGTTTAGGAACGACGCATATGAAAATGAGAAAAGTTACAAAGAAAGAACAAATGTTTTTTCATTATAAGTCAATTCCAAGGAAAATATTTTCGCTAAATCAAAAAGTTTTTTTGTATGATTCTCGACTTCATTTGTTCTCTGAGAAATTAAAATCAAGGTGGATAGGACCATAAGTCATACATACTGTTTTTCCACATGTGTGACATAGAAATAGAAAACCCTAGGAGTTGATCGATTTTTAAAGTGAATGGTTGTCGTTTAAAACCTTACTTGGAGTTTGCGAGTAATCGAGAGATGGAGCTCATGATTCTTCATGTGCCATTCTACGTCTAATAAGAAATTTGAACCCTTTTTTGTAAATATGCACATATTTTTCTCATTATATCATGTATTGACTGTGGGTACACAGTCAAAATCAGGTGTGGGGGGAGTCTCATGTTTATTTTTGCATTCTCTTTTTAGAAAAAAATTCAAAACAAAAATTTTCCTTTTTAGCATATTGATTTGCTTTTGAAGAAATGTGATAGGATAAGTATAATTTGTTGGTTATTAGATTGAAATTTTAGAAAATCTACTTGTCTCAACAAAAATAAAAATAAAGTTTGATTATAATTAACTATGGTTTAACTAGTATATGGAAGGTTCATGGATGATAATTATGAAGTATATCCCAATTATAATCTTTGTTTAAAAGAGTGGTTGATTTAAAGTAAAGGCGGTAACATTTTTGATCTTCTAAGTTAAGCGGTGCCGTGATGATTTTGCATAACTCTCTCTTTTCAATAATAATAATAATAATAATAATAATTTTATAAAAATAAGAAACATCTAGAGTCATGTGTTTACACGTAAGTGTGTACACTCACCACTCTCTGTACCCTTCCCACGTAAGCCCGAAAGGTAGTGCATGATCGGTATATCTAGCCTCAGCTTATCTGAGTTAGGTATGTAAATAATAATGTTAATATTTTTCAAATTAGAGAGCATAAGCAGTTGAAACCCAAGAATTATCTTCACTTATTTGATTTGAATTATTATTCAAAAGAAATAAAAATGACACTTTGCTAAACTTTGATAATCAACTAAAGGATTCATTTCATAGTTGCACTATGGTATCAACCGAAAAAAATAGCCAAACTTCAGTCTAATTGTGATGATAACTTAATTTTGGTTGGAAGTTTTGATCAATAAAAGACTAAAATTTCTTGATAATAACTGAAACTTATATTTAACATACTTGTGTCAATTTAAAAGTAAATTCTTCATTTATAAATATTTTTGAAAACCTGCATCATGTAGTCACATAAGAATTTGCATATCGCATTTGGATTTTGTGGGTAGTATACGCTAAAAACCTCACGAGACAACACACATCCCACTAGAGACACTTAGAGGTTTAAAGACTTGTTGCATACGCTCAATGCAATCATGTTTCATACGAAAACAGATTTATCATAGTTTTATTTTTTTCGAGGATGAATAAAAAGATAATTATGGGGACATTTGATGTGCACTTATAAGTGTATATTTTTGTAACATCCCGCCTTTTCGCACACTTTAAACCGACACACGTGCCAATTCAAAGCATACGCAAGGGCGGATTGTTATGGGGTAAATAAGAAAAACAGAGAAGAAATAAAAACAAAACAGAATCTCACAGCGGAAGGATAAAATATAATAATAAATATACAGTTCAAAACAGTTTACCAACACTTGATTTGCTTTATACGATAAATATCAGAGTTGCACATACCAATACAAACAATGCAGCGGAACAGTATGAGTGTGGTGCAATACTATAGATAATAATAATACGACTCCTTCGTCTTCGTCCTTCAAAGCTAAAGTCTTCGATCCTGAAACGCTCGGACTGACCCGAGCGAATTTGAAAAGACAAAACACTCGAGTCAGAACTAAAAGATCTTATGTGAGTTAAATAAACAGAAATAAATATGAGTACAGTAACTCAAGAGATGCTCGGGATTTACATCTCCTAAGGATCCGTTAAACTATTTACTATGTAGTATATTGCGCTATTATAATAGTGTCTATTTGTAAAGTAAACTTACTTTTTAATAGCGTTAAGGAGTGACCCAATATTCCCCTTAACACAAATAATGCCAATAGTCTATACAGTACCGTAATACCTCCTGACCGGGAAGCTACCAGAGGATACTCCATAGGTACGACACAAATAGAAACTCGTAGTAAAGGCTCGGTATGGTAGGTGACACGGCACAACTAGGCAATGCCAGGGTAGATATACCAATTGCTATCCAGGCTGGTGGAAACGCGTAGCCGCAGTTACCGCCCACCTCGGACTAACTCCCCAAAATCAAAATATAGAAGTGGCCACTGAATCAAATCCAAGTCAAAGTATAATATCGAAGAGGAGCGTCCGATCAGAGGAATGACCTCATTGGCCTGAGAATCGCTCCTGTTTTAGCCACCTTATGCCAACTCACGGGAGTCGGGTCCACGTATTTACCTTACAGGAAACGTCGCCACCACCTACTTCATTCTGGAATCTCCACCGCGTACACGGTTAGTCAAAGTGGTTTTCGGTATCGACAGAGAGTATGTCCATATCCGATCCCGGTCTCTTTGCCAACCAATCGTTATTATAACACCGCGGTTATTTAAAAACAGTTTATACTTTAAAACCAGAATATAATCCCTTTCAAAACCATAATATTACGATATCATTTCTTCTTTAAAAACACAAACAATTTATTTTCATATTATTTTATAAAAGCCCAAATCAATGATATCGTTTCCCAAATAAAATTTTCCTTTCCAAAAATTATGTCACTTTTTATTATTTAATATCCCATGTAACCAATATTTTGTTTGTAACTTTCAACATAATTCTTCGAAAATCCATAGTATTTTAAACCATTATTTTCAAAACTAAATGGTTTGGATATTCAACGGTATGCGAATTAAAAAGGTTTAACTTTACTGTTGCCTTATAAAGAATAAATTACATGGCTTTCCAAATATTTCTTGTTTTAAAGTTAAACCAAAGTCCAAAATATTACTTCAAGTCCCAAAACCATTTCAAATTTATATATTTATATCAATTTTTGAGCATTAATATTTCAACTAAAGTTGGATTTTTATCCTTTCAAAATCAATATTCTATTAATTAATCTTGACCATTCACATAAAATCCATAATTAATAAGACTTCAATTTCTAGTAAAATATATATATATATATATATATATATATATATATATATATAGAATTTTTCCACTTCAAATTATACTAGAATATCCATTTCTATTTATTTTGGGAAAATCCAATTACAAATATCATATCTTATAATTTCCAACTTTACATTTAAACATAGGTTATAAATTTACCAAACTCCATTTTCTAAATTTCTTCCATTTTCAATAAAGAAATTTATATTCCTTTTAATTTCAAAATTTCAACTTCATAGGTATATAAATATGGAATAAAATATTTATACAATATAAATTTAAGATTTATAGACCGTATTCAATCCCAAACCATAGAAATCACATTAAAATAGTTATATATAGACCGCGGTGCCTGTATAAAATTTTCTATCCTATGGTCAAGTGATACGGATATTTATCATTTCAATCCGCAATTTAAAAAAATAAAACTGCGGTTGTATATCATTTCAAACCGCAATCCCGAATGAAATGTAAATGCATACTAACTTGCAGTTTAATGATATCCAAATAAAACATTCATTCAACAACACACCCATCATCCAATCACAACATCGATCAATATCAATCAATAACAATTATATATATGATCATATATAACAGGTGATAACTGGCAGTTTATTCAAATTAAATTTTATCAACTATTAATCTAACAATTTATATTCAGTGATAATTGACATAACTGTTAACTAGCAGTTCATATGCAAACAATAATTTCTAACAGCCAATTAATACGCAGTCAATCAATTTAATTAACAGCTAAATTCAAAAAATGCAATTCAACAGATATGGGTGAAATAACATGCCAAAAGCTCATAAATAAATTTCTATTCATTTCTAAAATTTATTTAATAAACATAAAAGCTTCTAGTAATTGTGAGTGAGTTAAAACACTCACCTTTTGAATTTAAATCGAATTCAAACCCGATTTAAACCCAAAAATTCGCCCATCTCAAAATTCGTCCAAACCAGCGTCATCGAGTCCAGAATTAAATTACGATCCTAACAAAAAAAATTTCGTGTGAATCCGACTTCGTATGAGAAAGTTATGGCGAAAAATGATGATTGAATTCAAATAAATAAACGACACATATTTCACTCACAATATATAATGTGACACGTCATCACAAAATCAACGCACGCACAGAAGCCTTCCTCCTCACGCGCAGAAGCAACACGCAACAGCCGCCACCCATACTTTATCAACCCTAATCGAAAATTCCCGCCAATCCAACCGTTTAAACTCGAAACAAACTACATAGATGCGATCCCCTCGGTTCCCTCTCCAAAACCCAGAAATGTTTTTCCGATCCGACAACTTTTGTTACGGCGATGATGAACGGTTTTGGGGCTGTTTGAATTTATTCTGGATGAACGACAGCTCCAATTGAAAAACGAATTTCACCATTATATTACGCGTATCGAAGACTTCAACATATATTTTTTTTCTGAAATTTTCTGAAATTTTTGAGTTTTGACTTTTGATTTTGAACTGTGGATGGATCTGGAATTGGATCTGAGATGTATACATTTGGGAAAGAGAAAGGAGTGAAGAAATGAACTTACAGCAAAAGAATAGAAACTAGGGTTTATAGATGTATATTTATAGATAGACTAGAGGTAGGGTAGCTAGACTGGATACGCGAACGTGCGTGACAAACCATGGTCCAAAAAGCCTGCTATGCCTCCGGAGCCAAATTTGTTAAAACTATATATCCAAATAGGTGTTTTGAAATATTCTGAACGCGATGGAAAAAGTTTCGCGACCAAATTCGATCGTATGAAGAAGTTATGCAAAAAAAACAAAAATTTCAAATTGATTTCAAAATGCGTAAATTTCAAGGCGTTTCGAGTCCGTACGATCAAACGACAAGTCCGATCGCTACGAAACTTGAAACATTATTATAATTCAACATTACGGATCCGATGAAACTGGTTTCGTCGAAATCCGAGTCCGTGACAAAAAATGGCTATTTTTAATATTTATTAAATAAATTAAATAAATCATAAAAACCAATTTTATTTTTCAACTTCTATTATTAGCCAAATTTCATTACTAAAATAATTCAATCAGTTCCTATTGATTTAACACGCTTGGATTTGAATTAAAATGTATAAGTATATTAATTTGCAGCGTTAATATCCGCACTTTCTTATTATTAGGAAATTAAAATTTTTTTCTAAAACCCAATTATTAAAACTTATACCCTTATACTCTCAACAAAATCTAACTAAATAAATAATTGGATTTCCATTTCAACTCATTATCTTGATTGCAATTAGCCTTTTTACCATAATTAAATTCCAAATTATTAATAACCCTTATTTTTCTTAACTATTTATTAATTCCAATCCAATTGAATTCAACACTATAAATTTGATTAATTTATTATATTCACTTCCTTTCTATTATTCAAAGTTATTGTTGTAAATACGACGAATACTAACATTAGTTTAAGATTTCACTCAATGTTTACAAATTCCATTTCCATTTAATAACGTAATATTTTACGTTCAATTCTATTTCATTTGTCGTAAATACCACTTGTTGAATTAAATACTCAAATCATAAATAAATCTTGCTTCTAAAGTTATACCAACAATGGTCCAGTTAAATTTGAATTAGCTTTACCTTTATTTTATGAAATTAACTATTGCAATAAATCCAAATTTATAAAGAAGGTTAGATTCCTATACTACTTCTTTGGTCTCAATTAACCTTTTATGGCGAGTATGAATTTCCATGTATAATTGAAACTTTTATATCCATTAAATTTTTACTATCATTCAATATCTACATATTCTAGCTAAATTCAACTAACATATAAATTAGCTATTCCAACTTCCATTAATTTCGATTATCATACTATAGAAATTAAATTCCCTTGACCACATAAATAAAAGTTGATCCCCATCTATTTACATTATATCACGTTTACATAAATTTATTCAATGGTCACTTTTAATTAATAACTATCAAATTTCCAATCCAAATGTAAATCTTCCACCTTTGAATTCTTATATTAAATGGAATTTAATATTTACTGATTCAACATTTATATGTTTCTAAAAATTAGCTCCAACCAAATGTGACAATTTACATTTCATTTCTATGCAATATATACTCATCTTATTCCATTTATTTGGTTACTGCATTGGAATCTATTTATTAACCAATACTAACGTTATTATCATAAAAAAAAAATTGATTCCCAATTTTATTCAATACTTAGAACAAAAAATTTCACATTAAATCAAATCCTTCTATTCAAACCAAGTATCATGCTATGATAATATTTTACGTTGGTTACACTGAAAAAAAATCAACTTTTTATCGTTATCAATTAAACATACATTAATTGCACAAATTAAAGGAATTAATTGCCATTTATCCAATTAAATTTCATACATCAATCTATTTCATCTAAATCCTTACCTATGAATATTGCAACCTTTAATTCCATTAAATACCAATTAACCCAAATTATTTCATTTATTCTAAGTCATATCACTAAAATAATTCATCATAATAAACTTAAAATCTATACGTTTATTGATTTATTTCTATTTGTCTTATGTTAAATTCTAAATTTAGTAAGACAACCTAAAGTACTCCATTCAATCGACAGTCCCTTTCAATTGTTAATACGTACTTAAATTTCTACAGTTGCCTTCCATCTGCACTTCCGTTACTATGATAAAAATTAGTAACGTTTATGCCATCAATCCATCATAATTACTTACCCTTAATTGAGTTTGATTTCCAAATAAATTTGCTGACCCTTAATTAGACAATTTATAAAAGTTCGTCATCATACCTATAGTTCTACGCTTATGCTATGTCTTAAATTTCAATAAATTTATAAATTTTGAGATGTTCATTAGGGTTTACAAATTTATTGACTTGCAATAACAGGGTTTCTTAATCTATTCAATTTATCGTTCACAATCTTTTATTGCATTAAATTGGTTTAATATTCCCATATTAAATTTTATGTCCAGGTAAGAATTTTTCTTTCTTTCTCTACTAAATTCATTTGAATTTTATTCAAATGTCTTTAAATAGGTTTCTAAGTCACTCCTATATAATTTATTCTAGCCTTCATTTTAATATTTATCTACCACCTTTATTCTTTCAACTAAAATAAATTACAAAAATCCTATTAAACAAACAATTTTAAATGGTCGAACTTAACGGGTCGTTACACTCTCCCCCACTCAAAACTTTTCGTCCCCGAAAAGGAAAAGGAAGGGAGAAGGAAGAATAAAACAGTATATCTAATTTCAAATATTAACTTATAACAATAATTTACTAAATTAATTTCCTTTAATGAAATACACTTGTTTTATAATCATTATGTCTTTTAATACTTGAATTATTAAAGTTGGAAAAATATCTTTAACAAAATTCTAAGTCCAAAATTTACGAAAATTTTTGGCAGAGTCTCCTTTGTACGGAGGGACTCTGGAGAAAATATAATATCCAAATATACAAATATATTACATATATATCCAAAATAAAATATCCCACACGGGAAAATATATAAATAGCGCTTTAATCGTAATCCGAAAACGTACCTATTTGTCGGGCAATACGCTTATTATTTTGGAACCAAAAGCAGTAGCAGTTGCTTCCAACCCCTGTATTCACTTATATAATCTAAAAGTTAAATATCTATATTACAGTGAAATGTTTGGGTAGATTCAATCATTCATATCCAAATCAAATGCAACAACCATACATTTTAACAAACAGCACACACCACAAACAACAATCATTCAATCAACAACCATTAGTTGTTCGGGTTCAAATTCTGAAATTTTACGGAGTGAGAAATGACTATCGAGTGCATCCGTTACTCAACAGTCTTAGATGGAATAGAGATAGATTATTGTTCCTCCAACAACTCCAAAATTCCTTACCCAACAACCATACATCAACCAAACAATTCAAATCAACACCACAATAGCTTATTATATATTTATTTCATAATTCAGTGGTTTGATTTTCTTTCCTTCATTTATGGAGGAATTTCTTTTCTTTTTTTTACAAGTTTTATTTTCCAACTATCACAAAATTCATTATATTTGTATTTCCTTTTTATTACTTAAGTTTATAAAATAAATTCTCATTAATAACAACAAATATTTTGAATATCTTCATTTCCTTACTCTTCACTTGTAAGATTTCCCTTAAATTCTAAATCTGCTAACATTCATTCTTATAAGTGGAAGTTTTTATTTATTCATTAACTATTAATTGCAGTCATTTCAATTTTTCCTACTTTCCATTATATTAGAATAGGGAAGATTAAAACATACTTAAGTCAATAATCATACAATCAATTCTTATTTTGAATTTCATTTTATATACTTAGGTTCATATCATCTATTAATAATTCTTAACCCTTTTTCAGTAAAATTTCAATTATAACCTAAGTTTATACCATTAAATTTTTATTATAACAGTAATTTATTGAATACTTCATTTTTCCTAAATTCCTACTTGTAAAATATTCAATTCCAGTTTCTCATTTAACACTTCAACTTTTATATTTGGGTAAGTTATTTATGTTAAGGAAATTGCAATTGAACTTATACAAGTTTAATCTCCATTCTTTTAATTAAATTTAATGTTTATCCATATTTCTCTTTGTCTCATATGTATGCAAATTCCTCTTTATAGCTTTGCAGTTATTCTCTTATTTCAATTAGAGGTTTCAATTCATTTATTACTTAACTTTTATTTCACTAACAAATTTTAAACAATTAATTAACGGAAAAATTTAGAATTAAATACCGGGTCAAATTTTAACCTATTTCAAAATAATAGATAATTAATTTCTTGCAACTTTTATATCTCTAATTATATTTAGAACAATAAAAGAAAATTTTTAGAAAATTTCAAAATAAATCTGCAGTAGAATTTACTACAGTGGCCTTTCCCCTTCGAAACTCGAAAATGAAAGTCGATGATGCGGCCGTCATCACCGAATTTATTTTCCAGCGACAGAGAGGAAAGTACAGAATTTAATTCTTTTCCAAAATCTTCTTTAAAACAATTCTTCCAATTTATACGAAATATTTATATAAGAAAATACTTATAAACCGAACCATTATTTTTCATAAATTCTTTGAAAACATATTTGGAAAAATCCCGGACTTAAGTTCTAAAATCTCCAATTTGATTTATCATAATTTCAACTTAGCTTCAGTTATTATAGATATTTTTATTTTCTAACACCCAATCTATAGCAACCAAATATATATATATCTTTATAAAACTATTTTTATATATAGAAAATAGAATAGGCAAAATTATTTCATTCACCTATATTAAAACGGATATTATGTCGGTCTGTCCTATTAAGTGTTTAGAAATCCCTATTGATGACATAGCGTCCCATGCATCAACCAGAATTTATAAATACAAAGCGGAACAGATTAACACAATATAAAAATCTTTTTATAACACTAACAAGTACGCTCTCTCATATATATACGCTCAGTGACTCCCATAGGATATTTCTACCCTATTAACAAAGAGTCAAACCCCACAAAGCCAAGGTTTATCGCTAAACCAAAGCTCTGATACCAACTGTAACATCCCGCCTTTTCGCACACTTTAAACCGACACACGTGCCAATTCAAAGCATACGCAAGGGCGGATTGTTATGGGGTAAATAAGAAAAACAAAGAAGAAATAAAAACAAAACAGAATCTCACAGCGGAAGGATAAAATATAATAATAAATATACAGTTCAAAACAGTTTACCAACACTTGATTTGCTTTATACGATAAATATCAGAGTTGCACATACCAATACAAACAATGCAGCGGAACAGTATGAGTGTGGTGCAATACTATAGATAATAATAATACGACTCCTTCGTCTTCGTCCTTCAAAGCTAAAGTCTTCGATCCTGAAACGCTCGGACTGACCCGAGCGAATTTGAAAAGACAAAACACTCGAGTCAGAACTAAAAGATCTTATGTGAGTTAAATAAACAGAAATAAATATGAGTACAGTAACTCAAGAGATGCTCGGGATTTATATCTCCTAAGGATCCGTTAAACTATTTACTATGTAGTATATTGCGCTATTATAATAGTGTCTATTTGTAAAGTAAACTTACTTTTTAATAGCGTTAAGGAGTGACCCAATATTCCCCTTAACACAAATAATGCCAATAGTCTATACAGTACCGTAATACCTCCTGACCGGGAAGCTACCAGAGGATACTCCATAGGTACGACACAAATAGAAACTCGTAGTAAAGGCTCGGTATGGTAGGTGACACGGCACAACTAGGCAATGCCAGGGTAGATATACCAATTGCTATCCAGGCTGGTGGAAACGCGTAGCCGCAGTTACCGCCCACCTCGGACTAACTCCCCAAAATCAAAATATAGAAGTGACCACTGAATCAAATCCAAGTCAAAGTATAATATCGAAGAGGAGCGTCCGATCAGAGGAATGACCTCATTGGCCTGAGAATCGCTCCTGTTTTAGCCACCTTATGCCAACTCACGGGAGTCGGGTCCACGTATTTACCTTACAGGAAACGTCGCCACCACCTACTTCATTCTGGAATCTCCACCGCGTACACGGTTAGTCAAAGTGGTTTTCGGTATCGACAGAGAGTATGTCCATATCCGATCCCGGTCTCTTTGCCAACCAATCGTTATTATAACACCGCGGTTATTTAAAAACAGTTTATACTTTAAAACCAGAATATAATCCCTTTCAAAACCATAATATTACGATATCATTTCTTCTTTAAAAACACAAATAATTTATTTTCATATTATTTTATAAAAGCCCAAATCAATGATATCGTTTCCCAAATAAAATTTTCCTTTCCAAAAATTATGTCACTTTTTATTATTTAATATCCCATGTAACCAATATTTTGTTTGTAACTTTCAACATAATTCTTCGAAAATCCATAGTATTTTAAACCATTATTTTCAAAACTAAATGGTTTGGATATTCAACGGTATGCGAATTAAAAAGGTTTAACTTTACTGTTGCCTTATAAAGAATAAATTACATGGCTTTCCAAATATTTCTTGTTTTAAAGTTAAACCAAAGTCCAAAATATTACTTCAAGTCCCAAAACCATTTCAATTTTATATATTTATATCCATTTTTGAGCATTAATATTTCAACTAAAGTTGGATTTTTATCCTTTCAAAATCAATATTCTATTAATTAATCTTGACCATTCACATAAAATCCATAATTAATAAGACTTCAATTTCTAGTAAAATATATATATATATATATATAGAATTTTTCCACTTCAAATTATACTAGAATATCCATTTCTATTTATTTTAGGAAAATCCAATTACAAATATCATATCTTATAATTTCCAACTTTACATTTAAACATAGGATATAAATTTACCAAACTCCATTTTCTAAATTTCTTCCATTTTCAATAAAGAAATTTATATTCCTTTTAATTTCAAAATTTCAACTTCATAGGTATATAAATATGGAATAAAATATTTATACAATATAAATTTAAGATTTATAGACCGTATTCAATCCCAAACCATAGAAATCACATTAAAATAGTTATATATAGACCGCGGTGCCTGTATAAAGTTTTCTATCCTATGGTCAAGTGATACGGATATTTATCATTTCAATCCGCAATTTAAAAAAATAAAACTGCGGTTGTATATCATTTCAAACCGCAATCCCGAATGAAATGTAAATGCATACTAACTTGCAGTTTAATGATATCCAAATAAAACATTCATTCAACAACACACCCATCATCCAATCACAACATCGATCAATATCAATCAATAACAATTATATATATGATCATATATAACAGGTGATAACTGGCAGTTTATTCAAATTAAATTTTATCAACTATTAATCTAACAATTTATATTCAGTGATAATTGACATAACTGTTAACTAGCAGTTCATATGCAAACAATAATTTCTAACAGCCAATTAATACGCAATCAATCAATTTAATTAACAGCTAAATTCAAAAAATGCAATTCAACAGATATGGGTGAAATAACATGCCAAAAGCTCATAAATAAATTTCTATTCATTTCTAAAATTTATTTAATAAACATAAAAGCTTCTAGTAATTGTGAGTGAGTTAAAACACTCACCTTTTGAATTTAAATCGAATTCAAACCCGATTTAAACCCAAAAATTCGCCCGTCTCAGAATTCGTCCAAACCAGCGTCATCGAGTCCGGAATTAAATTACGATCCTAACAAAAAAAATTTCGTGTGAATCCGACTTCGTATGAGAAAGTTATGGCGAAAAATGATGATTGAATTCAAATAAATAAACGACACATATTTCACTCACAATATATAATGTGACACGTCATCACAAAATCAACGCACGCACAGAAGCCTTCCTCCTCACGCGCAGAAGCAACACGCAACAGCCGCCACCCATACTTTATCAACCCTAATCGAAAATTCCCGCCAATCCAACCGTTTAAACTCGAAACAAACTACATAGATGCGATCCCCTCGGTTCCCTCTCCAAAACCCAGAAATGTTTTTCCGATCCGACAACTTTTGTTACGGCGATGATGAACGGTTTTGGGGCTGTTTGAATTTATTCTGGATGAACGACAGCTCCAATTGAAAAACGAATTTCACCATTATATTACGCGTATCGAATACTTCAACATATATTTTTTTTCTGGAATTTTCTGAAATTTTTGAGTTTTGACTTTTGATTTTGAACTGTGGATGGATCTGGAATTGGATCTGAGATGTATACATTTGGGAAAGAGAAAGGAGTGAAGAAATGAACTTACAGCAAAAGAATAGAAACTAGGGTTTATAGATGTATATTTATAGATAGGCTAGAGGTAGGGTAGCTAGACTGGATACGCGAACGTGCGTGACAAACCATGGTCCAAAAAGCCTGCTATGCCTCCGGAGCCAAATTTGTTAAAACTATATATCCAAATAGGTGTTTTGAAATATTCTGAACGCGATGGAAAAAGTTTCGCGACCAAATTCGATCGTATGAAGAAGTTATGCAAAAAAAACAAAAATTTCAAATTGATTTCAAAATGCATAAATTTCAAGGCGTTTCGAGTCCGTACGATCAAACGACAAGTCCGATCGCTACGAAACTTGAAACATTATTATAATTCAACATTACGGATCCGATGAAACTGGTTTCGTCGAAATCCGAGTCCGTGACAAAAAATGGCTATTTTTAATATTTATTAAATAAATTAAATAAATCATAAAAACCAATTTTATTTTTCAACTTCTATTATTAGCCAAATTTC
This sequence comes from Allium cepa, assembly GCA_030765085.1. Classification (NCBI taxonomy): domain Eukaryota; kingdom Viridiplantae; phylum Streptophyta; class Magnoliopsida; order Asparagales; family Amaryllidaceae; genus Allium; species Allium cepa. Next base: position 151,811,264 of record CM060934.1, on the reverse strand, counting down.
ATTACTAAAATAATTCAATCAGTTCCTATTGATTTAACACGCTTGGATTTGAATTAAAATGTATAAGTATATTAATTTGCAGCGTTAATATCCGCACTTTCTTATTATTAGGAAATTAAAATTTTTTTCTAAAACCCAATTATTAAAACTTATACCCTTATACTCTCAACAAAATCTAACTAAATAAATAATTGGATTTCCATTTCAACTCATTATCTTGATTGCAATTAGCCTTTTTACCATAATTAAATTCCAAATTATTAATAACCCTTATTTTTCTTAACTATTTATTAATTCCAATCCAATTGAATTCAACACTATAAATTTGATTAATTTATTATATTCACTTCCTTTCTATTATTCAAAGTTATTGTTGTAAATACGACGAATACTAACATTAGTTTAAGATTTCACTCAATGTTTACAAATTCCATTTCCATTTAATAACGTAATATTTTACGTTCAATTCTATTTCATTTGTCGTAAATACCACTTGTTGAATTAAATACTCAAATCATAAATAAATCTTGCTTCTAAAGTTATACCAACAATGGTCCAGTTAAATTTGAATTAGCTTTACCTTTATTTTATGAAATTAACTATTGCAATAAATCCAAATTTATAAAGAAGGTTAGATTCCTATACTACTTCTTTGGTCTCAATTAACCTTTTATGGCGAGTATGAATTTCCATGTATAATTGAAACTTTTATATCCATTAAATTTTTACTATCATTCAATATCTACATATTCTAGCTAAATTCAACTAACATATAAATTAGCTATTCCAACTTCCATTAATTTCGATTATCATACTATAGAAATTAAATTCCCTTGACCACATAAATAAAAGTTGATCCCCATCTATTTACATTATATCACGTTTACATAAATTTATTCAATGGTCACTTTTAATTAATAACTATCAAATTTCCAATCCAAATGTAAATCTTCCACCTTTGAATTCTTATATTAAATGGAATTTAATATTTACTGATTCAACATTTATATGTTTCTAAAAATTAGCTCCAACCAAATGTGACAATTTACATTTCATTTCTATGCAATATATACTCATCTTATTCCATTTATTTGGTTACTGCATTGGAATCTATTTATTAACCAATACTAACGTTATTATCATTAAAAAAAAAATTGATTCCCAATTTTATTCAATACTTAGAACAAAAATTTTCACATTAAATCAAATCCTTCTATTCAAACCAAGTATCATGCTATGATAATATTTTACGTTGGTTACACTGAAAAAAAATCAACTTTTTATCGTTATCAATTAAACATACATTAATTGCACAAATTAAAGGAATTAATTGCCATTTATCCAATTAAATTTCATACATCAATCTATTTCATCTAAATCCTTACCTATGAATATTGCAACCTTTAATTCCATTAAATACCAATTAACCCAAATTATTTCATTTATTCTAAGTCATATCACTAAAATAATTCATCATAATAAACTTAAAATCTATACGTTTATTGATTTATTTCTATTTGTCTTATGTTAAATTCTAAATTTAGTAAGACAACCTAAAGTACTCCATTCAATCGACAGTCCCTTTCAATTGTTAATACGTACTTAAATTTCTACAGTTGTCTTCCGTCTTCACTTCCGTTACTATGATAAAAATTAGTAACGTTTATGTCATCAATCCATCATAATTACTTACCTTAATTGAGTTTGATTTCCAAATAAATTTGCTGACCCTTAATTAGACAATTTATAAAAGTTCGTCATCATACCTATAGTTCTACGCTTATGCTATGTCTTAAATTTCAATAAATTTATAAATTTTGAGATGTTCATTAGGGTTTACAAATTTATTGACTTGCAATAACAGGGTTTCTTAATCTATTCAATTTATCGTTCACAATCTTTTATTGCATTAAATTGGTTTAATATTCCCATATTAAATTTTATGTCCAGGTAAGAATTTTTCTTTCTTTCTCTACTAAATTCATTTGAATTTTATTCAAATGTCTTTAAATAGGTTTCTAAGTCACTCCTATATAATTTATTCTAGCCTTCATTTTAATATTTATCTACCACCTTTATTCTTTCAACTAAAATAAATTACAAAAATCCTATTAAACAAACAATTTTAAATGGTTGAACTTAACGGGTCGTTACAATTTTTATCCCCATATTTAATCTTCTTTTATTCAAATAACCGAGCATATTAGGGTATTTTACTTGTTTAAACCAAAATCTAAATTGTTTTCAAATCATCATTCACTCATCTTCATGTGGGATAAAAATGGTAATTTTGTATATAAATTAATTTTGAGAAAATTTATTTGCCATATTTATTTCTATTTTTATTTGTAGGAAATGGAGTGCAAATATGAAGAGGATTCATGGATATATGCATGTAGATATTTTGAAAGCAAATAAAGAAAGGAAATAAAAGAATTCATGTAACATGGAGGAGCTCGCATTCCCACTAACTAATGGTCCATAATTAAAATCATATGCACATGTTAATGGAGACTTAAAGGCATGTTGGTGGGGGCTAATTAATTCCCTAATGATTGCATGAAGGTTAAACTATCTCAAGGACATTTTTGGTAGTTCCTAAAAATGAATTACGGTTTTAAGCTAATATCAATACCTCTTATGTTTCAAGCAATCATCTTCTGGTTTTCCATGCATGTTGTAGCAAAAAAATCAAAGACAAATAAAATGTCTTTTTAATGGCTTCTTAACCTCCTTCTTATTTACTTTGTTTACATGCTCTTTTCTCTTATGCTATTTTATTTCCTGCTCTTTTATGTTAGTTATTTCTCTTTTACTTTATGTTAGTAGCATAGATTAATTCATGTAATTAGTTTAGACTTATTTTTTGCAAGTAGTTTTATCCCTCTTTAATTATTTTTTCATTTTATTTATGTTCATTTGAAATCATTTTATGTTAGCATGTATTCAAAAATGAGAAGCTAAACAAACCATAAAATTCATTCACTTGGAAAACTTTTTTCTCCTTTAATGGGGACCCCCCTCGTTCAATTCTTTTTCCCGCTGCTCCATCTTGTCCTTCTTCCGTCCACCAACCTTGTCCGTCCTCTCCCATCCTTGTCCCACCTTCTGACTCCTCCATACCTCCCCTGTCTACTCCATCTCGTCCTTGCTTCAGACTTGTCCTTCCTCTTCCAATCTTGTTCCTCCTTCTGACACTCCTTTTCCATGTCTTGACAATGTGCAACTTCATCTGTTCTTCCCAATGTTGCTGCTCCGATCCTCATTTCCCCTTCTCTGGCCTCGCTTTCGTCTTCACCCCGTGCTTGGAATTCCCTTTTCAAGGCTAAACCTAGTAATGCAGGTAAATATGTTCCACGTGATTTCCATCTTGTTTTCAATGGTGAGTCCATTGTTCCTTCTGATGAAGTAGTTCAAGCTGGTAGTAGTATGTGGAAAGACCACTTAGTCGGTTTTTTCCTGGATAATCCATTGCCATACACCTCTGTCTTGTATTTTTTGAAGAAGGCATGGAACTGAAAGGATCGGTCTCTGTTAAATCTGGCGGTTTTCTTTTTTTATTTAAGTTTTCTAATGATGAAGATAGGATCAAGATTGCTGAATCTGACCCAGTTGTGATGAAGAATAAACTGTTTATTGTTAAGCCATGGGATGAAAATATAGGTAACAATTGTAGTAGCATCAAATCAGTTCCTGTTTGGATCAAATTATCTAATATTCCATTATATGCCTGGTCGCCACTTGGTATAAATTGGCTTGCTTCAAGGGTTGGAAAGCTTCTCTGTATGAATGCATCAACTGAAAATTTTGAGCGTATATCTTATGCTAAATGTTTAGTGGAGGTAAGCCCTAATCAGGAACTTCCTGATAATTTCTCTGTCAGATTGCTTGATGGATTTGAGCAGATTGTTAAGGTTGATTATTTGTGGAAGCCAGCTATTTCTACTTTATGCAAGGAATTTGGACATTTGTTGGATAAATGCAAGAAAGCATCATGTGAAGTAAATGCTAATATATGTCATAAAACACAGCAACTCAATAATAGTGAGGAAGCACAGAACAGAGAGAAGCCAATGAAAAAAGTTGCTAAAGAGGTATCAGTGAAACAAGTGTGGCAAAAAGTTAATAATAATAAAGGAAAAAAGGGTATATACGTAAAGAAGTGGAAGTTACAATTTTAAAAAAGCCAAGTGGGAAAGGAAAGAATACTTTAAATGGAAATGAGGAAAATATGAATAAACCTGATATTGTGAATACCATGAACTATACTGGCCATGCTTGTAGTGTTGACACCACTAACAAGTATAACTTGCTTCAAGTAGATGAACATACCCTATCTGAGGATGTTGAAGTCGAAGAAGGTGAAATACCAACTGAAGTGGTATGTAAGGATAATGTATTAACCTCTTCCCCTTACAAAGATAGCAGTGTGGTTGGGAATGTCTCTGAAAGTAAAGGAAAAAATCAAAATACTAATATATCTGCATGCAGTAATAAGGATGAGAGAGAAATGACTACAGTAGTGCATGATATTGGTGTAACCAATGTAACAGCTGATGTGCACGAAATTGGTGATACCAATGATACTGCTGTTGTGCATGAAAATGATGATAACCTTGTCTCAAACTTTGACAGTAAATGGTGCACTTCTTTTGAATCTCAAGTCTTGGAGTTAATTACTTCCATGCATAATAATACTATGTTTGATCATTCTGCTCAAACTACACATTATCACTTTTAGTTGACTTACCTGGTTGGCCAATTACCTCTCCCTCTCCTGTTCCTTCTTCAGATCCACCTCTTGATCTTTCCTCCCCTAAACCTTCCATCTCTGAGCATCCTTCCCCTAGAACTCTGGTATGCAGGCAAATTGAAACAAGGGCTCTTTCTGCAAAGAGAAGAAATCTATCAAATTTATTCCCGAATCTTATCAATGAATAAAAATATTGCAGCATGGAATATCAGAGGTGCCCATGGCAAATTGAAACTTGATCAGGTGAAAAGTATCATACTTAAGCATGATTTATGTGTGGTTGGACTTCTTGAAACTAAGCTAAATCAAACTTTAACCTCTAAAGCAGCTAGAGATATTAATTCTCAATGGGTATTCCACCATAATCTTGATTCTGCTTCTTATGGCCGAATTCTTGTCCTATATGATCCCACGGTCATAACTCTATCTCCAATTCTGCAAACAAGTCAATCCATTCATTTTCATGCCTCTTCTCTTCAATCCCTATCATCCTTTTACATAACAATTGTCTATGCTGATAATTCTGTAACTTCCAGGAATCTTTTTTTTCAAATCATTACCTCCTTTAAAACAAAATTCTCATCCCTGGGTTGTTTTGGGGGATTTAAACTCTTGTATAAACCTAGGGGACAAATGTGGCGGCTCTCCTCTTTTTCCTGTTCACATTGCTCCCTTGAATCTTGCTGTCATTGAATCTGATCTTATTTTGGTTAATAAGAATGGGGCAAAATACTCATGGAATAATCGTAGTCGTAGTGGTGTCAGAACATTCACTACAATTGATCATGCTTTTTGTAATATTCAAGCTCTCCATTTCTGGCCTTCTTTGTCTGTCCATCTTCCTCAACCAATCATGTCTGACCATTCCCCCTTGATATTGTCATTTGGTTCACATTTAAGAAGAGAAAAGAGAAGTTTTAAATTTTTTAATGCTTGGGTTAAACACGACCATATTCATGTTATTGTAACACAGGTAAATACTAATTTTAACTATTTTGGTAATCCTACGTTCAAGTTTTATAGGAAGTTAAAAAGAATAAAGCAAGAAATTAAAGTTTGGGCTGCCACCACCTTTGGTACTGGAAGCTTATTATCTAACACCTTGAAGGAACATTTGAAAATTTGCCAAGATAAAATGATGGAGCATCCTGATGATATTTGTGCCGCTGAAGAGGAAGGTAGATTATTCAAGGATGTTAATGATGCTCTTCTCCTGGAAGCTAGTATGAAATGGCAGCAATTGAGAACCAAATGGTTTGAGGATGGTGACAGGAATACCAAATTCTTTCATGACTCTTTAAAAGTTAAGCATGCCAATGAGAATATTTTCTGTATTTCTGATGAGCATGGCACCTTATGTTCAACCCCTGAAACTGTTGACAAAGCATTTATTGATTATTTTTCTAATCTTCTTGGCAATGCTGAGGAGTTCTGTCCTGACTTAGACCTTATTTCAACACTTGACTTGCCAAGCATATCCCAATTTCAATTTGCTTCTCTTATTAAGCCTGTTTCTGATGAAGAAATTAAATCCACCCTATTTTCTTTGAACCAGCAGTCGGCCGGTGGACCAGATGGACTAAATGTTACCCTTTTCAAATCCACTTGGGGTGTGCTTGGTCATGAGTTTTGCCAAGCTGTTCATAACTTTTTTAACAGATGCAAATTACTAAGGGAAGTCAATTGCACTAATATTGTCTTAATTCCTAAAGTCACTCCACCATCTAGTGTCTCCTCATTCAGGCCTATATCTTGTTGTAATGTGGTGTACAAGTGTATTTCCAAAATTCTAGCAAATCGGCTTGCATCTATCTTGCCTTCTATTGTTTCTAGCAACCAAGCTACTTTCATTCAATCCAGGAATATTCTTGACAATGTGATGCTTGCTCAGGAGTTATTAAATGGTTATTGTAGAAGCAATGTGTCTGCTGCTGCTGCTCTGAAAATTGATATTTCCAAAGCTTATGCCTCAATACACTGGGCTTCAATTATTAGAATAATGGCAAACATGGGTTTTCCAAAAATATTTGTGTCTTGGGTGTACGTTTCCATTTCCACTCCTGCCTTCTCTGTTGTAATTAATGGAAGGCCTGTTGGTTTTTTCAGTAATAAGAAAGGAATACGTCCGGGTGACCCTATTTCTTCATACCTATTTCTCCTGGTCATGGAAGTATTAACTGTGATACTTAAATATAATTATACACACAAGTTTATCAAGTATCACCCAAAATGCTCCAACCTACAAATAACTTCCATCATGTTTGTTGATGATGTCATGTTGTTTACTAAGCGTGAGTTTAGATCAATTTCAGGGTTGATGAAGGCATTACAGTCTTTCTATCTCATGACTGGCCTCTCAATTAACCAATCTAAATCATCCATGCTTATTGCTGGAGTGACTGATGATCATGCTGCTGCACTTTATCAGTTTTTTGTCTTTTCTTGTATGGCATCTGATATGAGTTATCTTGGCCTACCATTAATAACTAAAAGAATAGCAACTTCTGATTGTTTAATCCTTTATAATAAAATAACTAAGGTCATGTCCAATTGGTGTAACAGGCATATTTCTCAATGTGGTAGGCTTGTTCTCATTAAAGCAGTTGTTTTTCCTTCCATTGTCTATTGGGCGCGTTCTTTTATCCTACCAACTAAGCTTTTACAGTTAGTTAGGTCAGCCATGAATAGGTACTTCTGGACTGGAAGTGTTCACAACACTAGGTTAATTCCATGCTCCTTTTCCATATTTGAGACCACTATGAAGTTTCGTGGTCTTGGAATCATCAATGTTAGGAAGTGGAATATTGCTGCATTTAGTAAACATTTTGATGATCTTATTATTAAGAAAGACAGTTTATGGGTCAGGTGGATGTGGCAGTACAACATTAAGAGAAGGCATTTCTGGTGTATGGAAATTCCACAGAATTGCAGCTCGAATTGGAGGAATTTGCTGAAACTTAGGGATGTTTTCTTACCTATGGTTCAATATCATCTTCATCTAACCATTCTGTTAGTTTTTGGCATGACCCATGGGTAAGGAAGGGTCTGATTCTATCAAAAGGTTGTGTGTATCCCCTTATACAGCAAACTGGTATTCATAGTGATGCAAAAGCTAGTGATTTTTTATTTGATGGCAATATTCTGCTGGCTTATAATAGCAATCAAATGATAAGGCAAATGTGGAGGGAAATTATGAATTGTTACAAGTGTGCTGATCATTCCGATTCAGTAACCTGGGGACAGAAGGTGCACTCTGTTGCCTCTGTGTACATGTACTTAACTGCTCCTAATCCTCTTCCAGCTTCAAGGTAGTACTATGTTTTATGGACAAAAGAATCTTTGCCTAGGGAGAATTTGATGATGTGGAAGGTTGTTAGTCATGCGTTGGTGACTAGGGATGTTTTGAACAGGTATGGGTTGACTGTGTGCACATGTTGTGTATATTGTGGTATGTGTGATGAAACTGTGGAGCACCTTTTCTTTGATTGCTCTGCACTACTTAATCTGAGGAGTAGAATCAGTTGTACCACTGCGTTTGATCTCAATACTGCCTACTCTGCCTCAGTTTGGAATATAATACATAAAGCTGCTGCTATGAAGAATGATGAGGTTAGTGCTTTGGTTGTTTGTTTGAAAATCTATTATGATGTGATCTGGTCAGAGAGGAATGCTATAATTTTTGAGAATTTGACGAAAACATATGATGCTCTCTGGTTTGAAGTGAAGAATAGGGTCTACTTGCAACTGCAGAGGAGCAACAGGCAGTACCCTGTTGGCATTATCCAAGCTTGGGCTGTCTAGTTGTTTGCTTTTGCTTTCCTGTGTTTTTTTTGTTTGTTGTTTTGTTTGTTTTTTTAGCTTGATTCAAAGCTTGTTTGAATCATTTTTTTCTAATTGCAATAAATCTGGCAGGGGCCCAGTCAACCTCGTTGGCTTTGCCAAAAAAAAAAAGAGAAGCTAAACCGCCTTAAGTTAGGGGTAATGAAGCTCTCATGAAACATATTAAATTGGCGTAATGTTTTAATTTATGATCTCTCTTGTGTGCTTAATGGAAATTAAGAATGATGGTGATTTATGTTTTTTCCTTTAGTGAATTTGATAGTCTATGTTGACATCTCAAATAGGCAATGCGTGATCCAATATAACATAAAGTATTCGATCATTTGCCTAAATGATTTTGATGATGAAAGTTAAACTAGGATCAAAATTTGATGTTCTATGTTACTAATTCATAGTAAATAGGCTGTGCTTATAATAAATTTTATTTTTAATTTCATGTCATTTTCATGAGAACTGATTAGTGGGTTTGAATGGTGTGTTAGAGTTTGATGATTTAAGTTATGCTAATTAATAGCACAAATAAACCATATTTATAATAAACACATCAATTGTTTCTACTTAATATTTTAATGAGAGGTTATAAATGAATTCTATACTAATTTATATGAATGATTGGAAGTATATTCGCTTCTAAATTGCTCCTTAATCTCATAGTTTTATTTGCTTTTCTTTAGTTTATTTTTTATAAATTTCTAGTTTAAAACAATTTAAAAAACTTTAGGCTAATTTGATTGAGTAATATTAAAATTTTTGCTTTCTCTGTGGATCGACCCGTACTCGCATACATATACGATGGTACGTCGTGTGCTTGCGGTTTTATAGTGACCATATTTTCCAGTGGTTTTCTAATCGATAGAACATCCATCGTCTAACATTAATGCCAAAAATGGATCAACACCCGAGGAGTTATGGCGAACTTGTGAGACCTAGATCTAGCAGAGAACAATAGAAATCAAAGAAAAATTATAGGGAGACCCAAGATTTTTATAGTGGTTTAGCAATCTTTGGCTTATGTCAACATTATAGTTTTATTGATTGTTGATTTGAGAGAGTTTGTATGAGATTACAGAGAATAAGAGAGCATAGGTCACTAGTACATGGGTTTGACAATATCTATGGCTAAGAACCGCAAAGAGTAGTTGCCTAGGTGACTGCTCTATGGAGGTGGAGATGAATAAGAGGCACAGCTTCTGCGTATTGAGTTAGCAGGAACCAGACCCTTCTTTAGTTGTAGTTAGGTTGGTATTTGTAGGGAAATAAAGGTTATAGGTTAGAAGCCTGCTTGCACTAGAGTCTAGATGAAGGCACGATGACATATAAGAGAAACCAGAGCACCACGGCCCAATAAGATAGGTCAGTAACAATATGTGTAGCTCAATGTCGAGCTATAATTGTTGGTATAAATCCAACTTCAACTCTTGCTCTGCTCTTCTATCTTCTAGTTGATAGGTTCCAGCCTCTTTTTATCGACTTTTGGTTTATTCTGTTAGCCTTTTTCTATTACTTGAGTTACTCAGCTTTATTGGCTTTCTTCTCACTGACTTTGGAATCGATTATCAAAAATCTAGGAAGACCACTTGATCATGAGTTGATAGAGTCATATACGAGAAGATGGAGTTTGGGAGACGAAGCGGGGAAAAATTATAGGTTGCTACCGACTTATATAGCATGGTATCGAGCTATGCCACTTGCTTCAATAACTTTGAAACTTCTCTGAGTTGTTTCTCTACTCTTTCTAAGTGTGGTCCAAGTTTTTAAGTCATTTCATATTCGTCTTGGCCTTCCAAATTCAATTGAAATCTGCTTTCGGGCCAATCGCTGCTTTGTTTCAGGACGTGCTTCAGGCCAACTTAATTTCGACATACTTTCGGCAGATACTTGCTTTGCTTCAGGAAACAGTTTAGGCTAAAGTGGTACCGACCTAATTCAGGTCGTTCCTTGCTTTTCTTCAGGACACGCTTTATGCCAACTCGGTACCGACCTACTTTGGGCCGATCCTTGCTTTACTTCAAGACACACATCAGGCCAAAAATGCAACTTTTCAATTTTCAACAACTTTTTATATTTCCTTTTTCTTGCCTTTTTATGATGTTTCCCAAGTTCTTGGGTCATTTCTTCATCACCGGTTCATCCAATTCGATCATTTAAGTCGGTTCAAAGACTGTTGTAACGATCCATTGACACCAATACATCCGCGGTATTTACATTGCCAAGCACCCAAGTGCCGAAAAGATGAACTATTATGGTAAAATAAAAGGAAAGAGAAATAGAGCAATAAAGAAGGGAAAACAATATCAAAATATCTCATAGGGAACGATAATATATAATATCTTAAAAGGCCTTCACCAAAAAGAAAAGCTTTATATACATACATCAATCAGAGTAAACACACCTATCATTAACCTGGACAGTTATAACCACATGTTCTTACAAATGCTAATAAATAAATAAAAGTAATGTTATGAAAATAAAGAACGATAAGAAATCATCTAGCTCCTCTTCAAGAGCTCCAATGAATCATAGCTAAATTTGGAAATATACTCTAGTTGACCGAGCATTTAGAAAATTACACCAAATCAGTCTGGTAAACAAGCGTGAGAAACTAAAATTATATAGATTTATTATATCTTAAAACCCTTCAAGACAAGGGTATCTCATAATACCACACCACCAATAAACACAGAAGGGTTTTTACCTTCCGATAACCAAACCATTTCTATTATAAAATTCAGTGATAATATAATAACATTTAAGGTGTAAAATATAAATAATCACATAGCTATTATGCGAGTGATTGTACATAACAACAATAATAGGTATACTATCACAACTACTAATCCGCATTTGCTAATTATGTAGGATTTCCATATAGATCTCTTCGGGAAAATTGAATCTGACCTACTACACATGGATCAAAGATATTCTTCCGAAGCATCATACACCTCTAGTGAATGTACCATAGGAAAATCATAACTAGTCTTGCTAAGACCTGATGCATCGCTCTCGCATGCATATCCCAATAAGTATCTCTAGAAATGGAGTCACATGCACCTTATAGGTTTGCAAACCCAACTGGCTATGTCTCATATCTTTGGTTTTAGCCATACTAATGATGAGGCTACGTCTGACATTACAGCCAATGAGTCACCACTCGAACAGATCTTCCACACGAGCACTAGCTCGAACAGATCGCAGAACCACACATGGATTCCCATTCTCAAAAGATCTCGAAACCACACATGGATTCCTCAACAGGTCTTGGAATCACACATGGATCCCCATATCCAGAATGGATCATGATCAACTACATGTATTCGAGCATCTCAAATAGATCTATAATCTCCACATAGATTCCAACATCATGAAGTAATCACGAGCCAACCACGAAGCCATCACGAAGAAAATTATGACAAACCATTTCGTACTTGTTATCCTCTTCCAGTTAGCATTATTAATGATATAAATGTTTTCCAAAAGTTATTTATAGTATTTTAACACTTTAAAATATTATCTAAGGGTTTAAAAACAAATATTACTAAAACATTGTTTATGATGAACCCTAAAAGCATTCACTATATTTTATCTTCAAAATTACATTTTAAAGATCCAATTACTTTTCAAAAGTATAGTTATATGGATAAAATAGATGTCACATAAACATTAATACTATAAACCCAAAATCACTTTTATACTTGCCATTTACTTTGAAATATCCGTTTCAAAATTCAAAGTACATCTCCATTTACGAAATAAGGTAATATACCCTTTCAATCATTTTATAAAACAATCCACTATAACATAAGTGGTAAAAATCCTTTTAAATTCCTTTAGAAATACCAACCTTCCTTTTGAAAAAAATTCTATATGTGAGTCAGTGGAACAAGGGTCTTAAGGATAAATTAACATTAGAGGAGAGCGAGTGAATAATGTTTAATGGATTATATGAATATTATTCAAATTCTTTTAAATTTTACTTAAAATGATGGAATTAATAACCACAGAAACAATCATAGAATCAAAGTATAGATAAATGTAAATGTAGTAAAAGTAAAAAGGAAAGAACTCACCTAGATTTTATATTGGTTCAGAGTTACCCTACATTCCGTCCTGGAAAATTCCTTATATGGATTTCTTTTAAATTAGTAAATGCAAATACAATCTCAATTTCAAGGCTACGAGACACATCCTTCAGAATCCTGGCCTCTGAGTAGAGCCACTTGATTTTCAAGATATAAGCACACCCGCTAGAGTTATGGGCAAGTAAGTACAACCATTTGATTTAAACAGGCTACAATCACATCTACTTGGATTTTAGAGGTACCATGCACACCTCAGAGTATAAGAGTACGATTTGATAGAAACTACCGTTTTAGATCTTCGATCTTGATTACAATTTATCCTATAACTCTTGAATAGCAATTTGATCTTGAGAGAGATGAGAGAAATCAGAAAGTATATGAATGAGAATCAAACCGGTAATGATTGAATTTGATTTTGGTAGAATTTCGAAAGAGTTTCGATAGAAATTGATTTAGAAATCAAGAGAGTGAAAAGAGAAGAGAAAAATAAGAAAGTAGTTAATGAAAATTCGTTTCGAAGTCTATTATATATAAGGAAACAACGTTCATGTCCGTTCGCGAAGAGATATGATGGAAAGATTTCGTTTCAAAATTTGAATTTTGAAATTTACAGCAAGTGTGTTGACATATAAGATTTGGTTATGTCGATGTATCGTTCACAAAATTGAAAAATACTTTATAAACATTATTTTGAAAATTTGTTGCTTTGTAAAATAATTTGATCCATTGTAGAATCATTTAAATATAGTTTATACAAATTTTAATCAAAATATAACTTATAAAACTTTATAAAATAATTTTGAAACTTTAATAGGAATTTTCAATATAATGTAAATAATATAAATAAAATCAATATAGTTATAAATTATTAAAGTATAAACAAAAATTCAATATATAAACTTAAAAACACTAAAATAATATCTTTATAAGTATAAGAGATTTGAAAATCATTTTAGGAAATATTTTGAAAAGAATATTTTTAAGAACATAATATACGAAAAACAATTTAAAAAAAGCGAGAAGACGAAAGGGATCAGGAAAGTGCTATCAAAGTTTTAACATTAATTCTATGACTCTATAATTTATCTGGAATATTTTGAAATCTTGAACCCTTCAATACTCATGAGTCTTCATTCTTGAACTCTTGAAACTTTATATCGGCATCTTGAATCGACTCTTGATATCAACATCTTGATACTATATAGTCTTCTTAATCGATATTTGTCTACTATCGTGCACTATATACTATATATTATATAATGTCCTATAGTTGTTATCATCAAAACAAATACCTAGAGTACTAACAATCTCCCCCTTTTTGATAATGACAATTCTATATATAAATATATTATAACTCCCCTCGAGTTTCAAAACCTCCCTTAATCTATGCCTAGATTTTATATATATCTCCTCCTTTGTCATAAACAGAAAATATCCTCCTAAAATTATAATTATAACACTAAGTCTTGTTATAATCCTAGCTCTAACATCCCCAAATAAAATACTAATCAATATGTATTATCATGAATTTTAAAAAATTTATAACGATGATGAGAAATACTATATAAAAACAATAAGTGATATGTAAAATTAGCTAATCATGAAATAATCAATCCAAATATTCATTTAATCAAACAAAGTTTATGTCACATAGCATTCAAACAAATCAAAACCAATCAAATTCAAACCAAACCAAGTATCATTATTATTATTTATACACAATCAAACCTATTTAAACTAGACATTTCGAGGAACTTCAACCCATCCATCCGCACCAAAGATTGGATCCTCTTTGATAACATCCCAATATTCATCATCTTTGTTGATGGTACACTCTGAATTGGTCATTAGTTCTTCTTTGTTCAAGGTAGAAATCATCCACTGAATCTTCTTGAAATGCCTTTCTTGCTCCTTGGTCATTTGCATTTGATTCACTTCGTATGCCTCTGGTTTCTTAAAATGAAAGTAAGAATGTTCTTGAATGATCCAAGAGGTTTTTTTAGGTTTTCGGTTAGTTTTTGGATAGGAGAAGCCATAATTTTGGTTTTAGAGTTTAGGAATGCAAAGGCAAAATAAAGAGAGTAGACAATAATGATTCTCTAGTCTAAATGGATATTTAAAGGGGTGGAAATTCATTGGAAATGAATAAACAATTTTCTATCTGTTCAATTTTCAATATTAATTTTTTTTGAAAAGTTACCATTGTATGTCGGCAAATAAACCTAGGGTATGTCAACATGTATGCAGAAATTTTTAAAACAACTTTGGTTTATTTTTCTTTTGTATTTAACTTATACTATTATATTTGTATGAATTTCCAAAGATATTTGACAATATATAACAGTAAGAAGAAGAATTTTCATTGATTATAATAGTGAGTAGAAGAAATAAAAGAAAGGTATGTAAGATTCAACATAAACTAAAACTACAAAATCCAAATACAAGGATAGTTTAAACGAATAAAAAGAAAGATATGGATGGAGATGAAGAAGAACCACCAAGCTTGTGGATGATCTTTCCAAAGAATTTACCCCTTTTGTTGGAAATGAAGTAAAACTGTTTGAAAATGATTTATTAAGCTTCCTTTAGTTATACATGATTTTCTCTTGATTTTTGAGAAGATTATTGTTGGATGGATTTGGTGACATATCCATACTTTCCAAAGAAGTATCCTTCTCCTCTTCTTGTTCTTCCTCCTCAACTTCCATTTCATCTCCTACCTCTTCCTCTTCCTCTTCCTCTTCCTCTTCTCTTATTTCATGCTCTTCTTCCCAAGCAACATTTGTTCCTTTTCTGCAAGCATTTCATAAGACTCGAAAAAGGGTGAAATATGCATAAGTGAAATGTTGGCATTGTCAAATATTTTTCGAGAAATTGTTTCCTCTCCTTTATGGTCAACACCAAAATAATTGAAAATACGTGTAAGATACACACCATGAAATAGTGTGTTTTCTTGTTTAGAAATATTCTTAGGAAAAAGTTCATCCAAGCGACTAGAGACCAATTTATGTTGTATCGAACATAAATTGTGAAAAGAGCTTTGAAAACTTTTTGAGTCGGGTTATTATAATTACTCGTTCCAACGGCGATACTTTATTGCAAAAGAAGGCTTAAAATTCTTGCTTTTGAATGCAAGTTTTTTTTTTGAATTAAAAATCATCATTATTTTCAAAAATATCATGACTTCATGATTTTGAAAACCAATTTGAAAAGATGAAAGGAACATTCCATTAGATTTGCATTCAAGAATGGGACCCAAAATTTCACAATTTAAAACAATTTGTGTCCCTTTGACACTACTTCAAACTTCTCCTACTCTGATATCATAAAACTTTCCTTTTAAATTTACATTAAAAAAAAATTAGATAATAAACAGAATCATTTTTAGAAGCATTGATTAAACCAGGAATTTTATTTTGCAAACAAAGACTGAAAAGACCATAAGTAGGAAAGTCTTCAAAAATAGCAAATCTTCCGGGAATGACTTTTCTGAAAGATAAATCATCTATATAGACTTGAATGGCTTCTTGATCAGTAAAACGATATTCTTTTATTTTCTTAGAAAGCCTCACGGTTGCCTTAGTATTGCTTGAGGATTCCAATGAAAAATAGTTTGAAGATAAGAGAGTTTATGATTTTTGAATTTGAAAATGAATGGATGGAGATAGATTAAGTAAATAGAGAATCAATGGACACGTTCTCTGTTCAAAAGAAAACTTTTTAGAACATAGGAGTTGGTGAAAAGGTGGAGGAAAATTCAAAATTTTAAACTGAAATTGAAATTCCACGAGCATATGTCGACATATGCTCATGGGATATGTCGACATATATGTGGAAATTTTTAACAATGATTTTGGTTTAAATATATCCTATTTTATTATATAGATCTATTTATACTTATTCTATTTTTAGAAAAATAATTTTAGATATATTTTATATTATTATTTTATTATTAAAATATATAAAATATTTATAGTTAAAATATAATCACACTGTATTCAACCAATATTATTATTAATCTATAAGATATTTCTAACAACTAATAAAGCAACCAAAAGAAAAGAAAAATTCTTTCAAGGATTTTTAAAAACTTTGATATATTAAATGCGTACCTTTTCTAATCCATTTAACCATTTTGTTCTGAATTATGTATTGTTGTGAAGCATTTGTTATCAATTTCTGTATCTGATTTATTATCACTTGAGGATGTATTTGAATCGTCTAATGTTGCAGTATAGGATCTTCTCCGTTTCTAGATGAATCGATGTTTAGTGTAGTTTTCAGTTTATCAGGATGTGGACAGTCTCGTTTTAAATGACTAGGGTCATAATGGTTATACCATCTAATACCATTTTCGTTTCCACTTCTATATCCTGCATTTTTTTTCATTTCTTTTGAAATTGTTAGTCTTCCTATATTTTCAAAATTTCCTAAAATTCCTTGTCATGAAAGCAATTTCTTCATCTTTATTGCTGTTTGAATCCAGATTATCCGTCATTGCATTAAAAGCTATAGATTTCTTCTCTATTGCTTTGCTTTCTCTCCTGCCCTAGATTTATGCTTCAAAAAAATATTAAATTGCCAAATAACTCTTCAATTTTTAGAGTGCTAATGTCATTAGCCTCTTCGATTACAAGAGTATTTTGATCTCATTTAGGAGTAAGTAAATTGAGGATTTCTCTAACTTGATCATCCTTAGGAAATCTTTTACCCAATGCAATAAGTGAGTGTATTGTATGTTGGAATACTATAAATGTTAGATATGGACTCATTTTAAATAATTGAAACTGGTTTGTTAACACGGAAATTTTGGTCTGTTTGACCTCACTTGTCCCATCCTGAGTAACTTGCAAAGTTCTTCAAATTTCAAATGCAGGTTTACATATAGATACTCTATTACATTCATTTCTATCAAGTGTACAAATTGATATATTTATAGCCTTAGAGTACCTTTATGCAACTACTTTTTGGTCAGCAGTCCACTATGCAAAAAAATTCTTAGGTTAATTGTACTCGGTTTGTGTGATATTCCAAGTGTCTAAACCAATTAACTGTAAATAAATTTTCATTCTACATGACCAATATGTGTAATTACTGCCATTAAAAAGTGATGCCTAACTGTAGATTTTCCTTTGACAAATGAGTTACTGAAAAGTGCATTAGCTGTGTTACTAACAGTATTATTACCAATGTTGGTAGTCATTTAAACTTTTCCAAAAATCAGACGATGGATTCTTTGAAAACTAATGCTTTGATACAAAATATGAGTCAGCAAAATAGGAATCTTAAGGCTAAATTAACATTAAAGGTGGAGGGTGAATAGTGTTTAATGGATTATATGAATATTATTCAAATTCTTTAAGATTTGACTTGGAATGATGGAATTAATAATCACAAAATCAAAGTACAGGTAAAAGTAAGTGCAGTAAAAGTAAAAAGGATAGAACATACCAAGATTTTATGATGGTTTGAAGTTACCCTCCATCCAGTCTCGCTCAGTTTCTTGTATGGATTTTTTTCAACTAGTAAATGCAAATACAATGATTCAAGACTATAAGATGCACCCTCTAAAATCCCGACCTCTGGGTCGAGCCACTTGATTTTCGAGCTACAAGTACACCCACTAGATTTACAGGCTAAGAAGTACACCCAATTGATTTAAACAGGATACAATCACACCTATTTGGATTTCAGGGATACTAACCACACCATAGAGTATAAGAGTACAATTTGATAGAGTTTACAGACTTGGGTCTTCAAACTTGATTATAATTGATCCTGTAACCCTTGAATAATACTTTGATCTTAAGAGAGATGAGAGAAGTCAAAGAGTATATGAAAGAGAATCAAACTAGTAATGATTGAATTTGATTCTGGTAGAATTTCGGCAGAGTTTCGATAGAAATTGATTTAGAAATCAAGATACTGAAAACAGGAGAGAAAGATAAGAAAGTAGTTAATGAAAATTCGTTTAGAAGTCTGGAATATATAAGGAAATAACAGTCATATCCATTTGTAAAGAGTTACGATGAAAAGGCACTTCCTTTCAAAATTAGAATTTTGAAATTTATGGCTAGTATGTCGACATATAGGATTTGGATATGTTGACATATCCCTTACAAAATTGAAAAATACTTTATAAAAATTATTTTGAAAATCCGTTGCTTTGTAAAATAATTTAACACTTTATGGAATAATTTAAATATAGTTTATAAAAATTTTAATCAAAATATAATTTAATAAAACTTTATAAAATCTTTTTGAAAAATTTAATAATAATATTCAGTATAATGTAAATAATATATATATATAATCAATATAATGATAAATTATTAAAGTATAAACAAAAATTCAATATGTAACTTAAAAACACTAGAATAGTATCTTTATAAGTATAAGAGATTTGAAAATAATTTTGGAATATATTTTGAAAAGATTATTTTAAAAATTAGAATATTTGACAAATAATTTAAAACAAAATTAAAGAGGAGAGAAACTATGAAAATGCTATCAAGATTTTGACATTAATTCTATGACTCTATAACTTATCTGTAATATCTTGAAATCTTGAACTCTTCAATACTCATGAGTCTTCATTCTTAAACTCTTAAAACTTTATGTCAGCATCTTGAATCTACTCTTGACATCAGAATCTTGATACTTTACAGCCTTCTAATCAATACCTATCCGATATCCTGTACTATTTACTATACACATCTTGATAAAACATTTCAAAATTTATTTTATATAATGTTCTACAGTTGTTATTATCAAAACCAATACCTAAGGCACTAACACTATATATATTTAAATCCTTTAAGAAGATAGATATTTACATAGACTAATTTATTTATAAAACTAAGATATTTAATAAAACTATAAACCATTTGTAAAATATAATAATAATAAATCCTTTTATTTATTTAATAAAATCTTAATGAATTTCTAAAATCATATATATACATTAAAAATGTATTTTTAAAATACTTATACAATATTTTAAAACCTTTTGTTTAAAAACCACTTTGAATCCTGTTTTATAATTTAAAACCATGATTTTATAAAACCATAAATGATTTTAGAAATATATTTAAACCTTGTTATTTCCTGGCAATAAGTAAGCTAATGGTACTTATTACAAATACAAATAAACCCTAAGATGTCTTCCAAAGGTAAATGTAATATCGCAGATCACAGCAATTTCAAAGTGCATCCATTGTGAGCTTTCACTTCTAACATTTACAGCTTCCCTTTCCAATTTCCACAAATGTCCAAACCAGTCCATTTATGTCAAACACACCCAAATGTGTGTAGAATAACCCAATATGTATATACACACACATATATATTTTTCCCACATCCCAATTTAACCAAATTTAATATATATCAGTTATCAGGGATTTCAAAGCAAATTTATAACGACTATATCGTTTCTAACATATATAATGCACTATCACCTTTTACAAAGCAATATCAAACATGTAGACATGTCGTCCAGGCCACGATACATGTTATAAATGATCAATAGAGATATTATACTCAATAATAATGCTCTCATTTGTTTTACAAAACAATGTTGGATCCAAAAGTAATAACTTTTAGTCCGTTATACAGTTTATACTTTTAATACGACAACAATTATATATACAATAATGTACAATCAACTAGTGAGTAAAACTCATCCAAGTTCCAGTTAACGCTTTTGCATTTCTAAATAGTACAAAATCGAACGCCAATTGATTTTGACTAAAATTCTTATAAGCTTCAAACTCGATGAATCCTACTGCATTGCGTAGATAATCCAGATATGAATGCAATAGTGAAAACGGCGCCTAGATCGGACACCATATGGACAAGATACAATCATTAGAACATCATAAGATTAATTAATTAATAATTAACACAATTCATTAAGGTAATTAGGCAAATTACCTTCTCTTCACTTTAGACAGCCGTAAATCCATGAACCCCTACACCATGATTTCCACCATCACCGCCGCCGCCTCACTGCTAAAGCGGCCACCAACTTGCGATCATTGAATGCCCGACCATCCTCGACTTGACGTTGCCCGTGACTCCCCCTCTCGCCCCCATTCATGAGAACAAACCAAAACTGCCGCTACGTTCAACTTTCGTTTGCTGCTGGCACATGCAATGCCAACTAACAAATACCGCCAGACTGTAGCCCAAGCCAACCTCCACCTTTTCACTTCAGCGCCGACGCCTATCGTTCACCACCGTGGCCAGAAAGTCGAACTCTAGCTATCGTCGTCGATGCCCATTTTTGGCCGCCTCGCCTCGATCCCTAACGATTCAGCCATTTGCAACACTTATCCCACTAGCCTGCGCATTTTCTTAATTGACACCCAAGCCTAGATTGGCCTCTAGCAGCGCCAATCAACCACAACCATTGGATAAGGCTAGGGTTATATTTTTAGAAAAAAAAGAAAGTGAGGGCCTTATGTAGAAGCTTTTCAAATACTATTCACCCTCCAAAATCTCAAACTCCAAATGAGGCGTGCCCTCTAGCGTTCATAGCTAATTACCCTTATTTGGAACACAATGGAACTAGTATTGGAAATGAATTCCATCATATACAGAAGTTTCTAAAATCAGATTATATTATATTTAATTTTGAAAATTAATTGCTATGCAATTCGACCTTACATGACCACACAGTACGGTCATCACGAAATTTGTAGGCGTACAACAATTCATTATTCCCGATCGGATGGCACTACTTTCGTCAAAAACCAAGACAATGCCTTGGAATAATAATTTCACATGTTAATTAAAACAAATTATTCCTAAAATGGTTTTAATTGCTCAAATTGTAAACTAAAATTTACAATAACCTTTTGTTATTTAAACTGATTTTTAATAAGCTTTTGAAATCAATTTTATTCGAATAAAATCAAAGATTCAATTATTTAAATAATTCTAATATTTATTTATAAATCGTTTAAAATTTTAGGTCATTACATTCTTCCCCCTTAAAATAATTTCGCCCTCGAAATTCCTAAAGCCATAATCACGCATCAATACCTAACAGTATTGCAATCACTAGCAACCTAGAAACAACAACATAACAATACTATATAGTACTATAATGTCCCCTATCTGGAGGCCCACAACTAAGCGCTACAGATGCTGCAGTCATCCATAGTGTTAACTTCAGGTGACCAAATACGGTAATGTTAATGGTATCACTAATATCAATAGCACATAAATATGAAAAAAAATCGCAGATTTCAGAAAACAACTTTTCAGATTACATTTCACAAAATATGTTTCATATTGCATTACATAATCCCAACCGTTTTTCAGGTTCAGATCAAAAATAATTATTATAAAATACACCAAGAGCGACATATGAAGATACCTCCTTGGATGACCAGAGTACTAAATAGTCATAACTGACTTAATACAACACAACGGAAAAAAACAAATAAAACAACTCCTAGATAGCTAACTGCAGCCTCCTGCTCGTCTTCGAAAGCTTTATTCGTCCACCAACTAAAACCTGAAAATCCTCAACCCTCATCCTACTTAAATCAATTTTCAGCACCCAAGAGTTTAAGGGGGAAAACATAAACTTCGAGTTAGATATAAAGCCTGGTGTGAATAATACTATACATCTTAGCTATTTGATATTGAGCTGCTTAGCGGAACGAGTTTCCCCTCACTAATATCCTTTTAAAACATGTCCTTCGCAGATCTTAATTCTGCAACAGAAACTAGTTAAAATAATAATATCAATATCATGAAAGCAATTAATTAGGTAACAAATGGACTATCTGTCCAAATAGTATAATTTTGTTTGGCTAACTATTAATCTGTGGCTGACTCAGGCCTACCAGACAAAATAAACAAACAATCTAACTTCTGTTAGATACTCGTCTACTGGACGGTCTGTCCCTAACTTAATTCTCCAGGGTCAAATGATTCTAATGGATTTTCGGGCTCATAATAACCTACCTCTGTACATATATATTCCTTTCTATGTGTAACATCATTTTAGTCTTACTTGTGACAAAGCCCTACACACTGGAATTTTAACTAAATTAGCTAGGGGCAAATAGCTAATCTATAGGGCGCGACCATATACTGGTCCTGTCTGGTATTCTAATATCTGATTCATTTTTCTTAGGGTTAATTATCCATAAATATTCCTTGAAAACCATTTCTTTCAAGTTGATTTAAACCTTTAAATCATTCTTTAAAGAAGGAGAATATATACTCTATGCTTTCTCAAATCACATTGCCATGTTATATAACTTTACACAAAACTTTATTGATGAAAATATTTAAACCATTGAATACCCCTTTTTAACCCATTAAAAGTCCCTTTCGATATAAATGAAACCTTAGGCCAAAAGGCCAAAACATACCTTTAGAAACCATTCATAATCAACCTTTCGAAATCATTGAAAAACATCACCTTCGAAAGGTTCAAATCCTTAAACATCCTATCTTTAAAAGACTTAACATCACCTTTCGAAAACATTAGAAATTTTTCTTTCAAACCTTTCGAAAATATATAGGAACCACCCTTTCGAAACATTCATTTAGACCTTTCAAAAGTACTAAAATCCTTTGCATACATCAAACCTTTCGAAAGCATTGGGTTCAAGTAAAACATATGGAATAACCTTTCAAAACCATTCAAAACTATGTTATTCGAAAACTATGGGTTTACCTTTAAAAATCTCAAAAGGGTCATAAAAGAACAGGGTCGAATGCTATTTCCTAAGTAAAGAAGTGATGGTGTTGAAACCAACCATTCAAAAACATTGGAGAAGTGGCTTGGGTTTTAAAATAAAGAAACCCTTTTGAAGGCATTGCTTCAAAAGGTAAGGTGCGACAGGTAGGGGTTTCGCCCCTTTCGAAAACATTTTCTTAAAACAAAAGGAGCAACCTCTTTCGAAACCATCCCTTTAAAACCATTTGACCTGGTTGGAAGCAAACCAAGTCAAAAGCAAAAGCAAAGCATGCATATTTTAATTTTAAAGCAGAGTGATGCTTCGACCCCTTCGAAACCCCTTCTTTCGACTAGTACTTTTCGCCTGTGTCCAATTCATTACGCACCAAGTCTTTAATACCATGCGCATTGGTTTCAATGGTGATGCAGGTGGAAGTACTGGGTCGAAAGCCAAGTGTCGAAAGTAGTGAACATGTAAAAAACATGTTTAAACTGATTTTTAACCTTTTTATGTAGTTATTTTCAACTAACCTGCCTTGTTTTTCAAAACTTGAGTGGTTGATAATTCTGTTCTAAAAGTACTTTCGAAATTTCAAAAATAAACAATTTAATTTATTTACAAAATATCCCTTCTCCTTATGTAAATATATAAAACCATTAAGTCCCATATCTTAAATAATCCGATATATCTATCAAAACAATTAGGAAAATTCTTCAAAAATTTATGTAAATCATTTTTAATATGTTTTCCAACATATATAAATTTCAGATCCAAGACATATATTATTAGCCATAAATAATTTTAAGCCCCAATATCATTTTCTTTACTAGAAAATTAATATGAAATCCACATTAATTCAGAAAATTATGAAAATTGAAACCCATCTCTAAAATATCATTTCTGATCTAAATCAAAAATCGCAAGGAATTTGGACGTTATTTGTGTGGTTTCCACATTAAACATATCATAAATTCTATGTGAAATATCATAAATCATCAATAAGCATATATATTTATTTCTAACAATCAAAACATGGCAAATAACTTTATAGAATAATTCGGATTTCATCCCAATATCGGAAGCAATAAGAAAAAAAGAGATATAGCCATTATTCACCTTAGCTTTGTGATTAAGGAGTTTTAGATTTGAGAAAGGATCAACTAATTCCTATATTTACCCTTATCTAACTTCCCTAACTGATGTGCATGTAAATATGCATATTTTTACCATCATATTTGATCTATTTAAATTAAATAAATGATCATATTAGGTGTTTTGACTTGTTTGAACCAAAATTCAAATTATTTTCAAATTGTCACATATTCATCTTCATATAGGGGCTAAATGGTCATTTTTGTGCATTTATTAATTTGTGAAAATTTACTTGGAATTTTCTATGTTGTTTTGTAGGAATTTTAGTGAATTTTACAAGTGGCTTCATGAAGATATGCATCCACGAGAGTGAATACAAAGGAATGGAGATGGAAATAATTCAAAATGATGATCATAGAGGACCCCACTTATCCACCTACCTTAACATACACGTAGGAGCTAATGAACATGCTAAAAGGCCATTAAATCTTCATACACACTTAGTGGATAATTATTTGAAGTTAATGATAACTTGACCACCGCATTTCCTAAGAGCGTATTTTGGATAGTTTCCAAAAAAGTGAATTAGGGTTTTAAACTTGTATAACTACCTCTTATGTTTCACGTAACCCTCTTTCTTCTTTAGGCTCTCTTAGTTAGTTTTAGTTTAGAATAAAAAATAAAAGACAAGCACTCTTTCTCTTTTCATGGCTAATTAGTCATTTTTATTTCATGTAATTTTCCTTTTTTATGCAATATTAATTAATGTTTTATTTTATTTACATGCTTTTTTTCATGTTAACAGTGTAGATTTTATTTTATGCAATTAGATAAGTTCTCTTTTCCATTAGCTTTAATTTTCCTCTTCTTTTTATGTCATGTTGCAAGCTACATTTGTTGATTTGATAACAAATATGAGAGCTAAACCCCTTCAATTTATGGGTAATGAAGCTCTCCGATCATGTAGCTTCAACATAATTTGATAATCTTTGCTTTCGTTTTGTGCATCATGTAAAGTTGAAGTTTATAATTTTGTGTTTGGTATTGAGTTTGATATCCTATGTTGTTTAAACCAAATAGGCTATGCTTAGTCATATGAATCACAAATTGACTCTTCATGTACATATGATTATGGTAACGAAGTGAAATTAAATCAAAATTTGATGGTCTATATTTCTAATTAATAGTTAATAGGCCATGCTTAAAATAGATTTCATTTCAACTTTTTTTCTTCATGAGAATTAAAAGTGGTTTAAAGGTTGTATTATACTTTGATGGTTTATGTTGAGCTAATCAATAGCACAAATATGTCGTACTTATGATAAACACATCATTTAAATGCACTTATGACCAAAAAATGAGAAATCATAATTGGTTGAACTATGTGATTTAGAGAGTGAATTTATCTCTAAATTTTCATTTTATTCTCATAGTTTTCAATCACTTTTGTAGTTGTTCTTTTGTTAATTTTTACATTTTCAATTTTTAGTTAACAACATTCTCGATTCTTTGGTTAATTTGATTGAATATGAATTTAAAATCTAACAATTCCCTACGGATCGACCCGTACTCGCAACGTACTAGAATTGTACGTCGTGCGTTTGCGGTAATTTTTATTTCAAAATTTATCGACGATTTTCTAATCCGATAGAAAATTTGTCGTTAAACAAGTTTTTGGCATCGTTGCCAGGGAATTGCTTCAATTTTGATTTCTATTATTTGAATTATTTGTTGTTTGATTTATTTTTTTTTTTTTTTTTTTTTTTTTGTGTTTGCATTTTAAAAAAATTATTGTGTGTTTGTTTGATTTTTTGTGTGCATTTTATTTTTGTGCGCGCTTGTTCTAGTTTCCTTTTCAATTTGCATTTTCATTATTATTTTTTAAAAAAAAAAGAGCATACACAATTTCAAAAAGAAAAAAAATTATTCAATTCGATTTTCCATTTCGTTTGCAAGTTTTTATTTTACAATTTACAAAAAAAAAAAAAAAGAGAACTATGTATATTTGTGCACTGTTCACTGTGCATAACCATTCCTCTCTGTTTTCACTCCTTCCTTCCTTCAAACTATAGTCCATTGCCCAACTCCTCCCAGTGCATCATCTACTGCCTTCCTCCCTGGCTCCTATTTGCATTAGTGCACTGGAAAACACATCACCACATTACACCACTCTTTTGTCTCCTACCCACCATAACTACTGCAAACTAAACCATTCCACACCTGATCATCTCCTGTTCCACCTTAGCACTTCCTTCAACAACCCTTCACCACAAACTCTCTGCTCTTCCATAACTTCATACAAACTGATACACAACAACTTGCATACCAACTACAACTATCTCTGACTTGCAACTTCATCAAACATACCACTGCAACTACAACAATTCCTCCATCATACATTTCAATACATTTCACATCCCACTGCTCACTCCATCAACCTCCACTACCATAACAATACCACAACAAACATCTTCTAACAGACATCAAAATCATTCCAGAAACCATAATTTACTGCCCTGCCACTTCATTACACTGCTCCTTGCATTCTCATTCGACTACACCCCTACCATTTCATCAAATACATCAAACTGCAACTTCTATTCAATCACTATCTTCTACTACAACTTCATCTAACCACCAATCAGCCTCCTCTATTCATAATTAACATCAGCTCCTGTAACCTCACCGCATTCAAATCGCCAATCCATGGGCACGACGTCACTTCCCAGTACTTCCCGAAACAACTCTTTGCCACTTACTGCCTCAACAAACTGCCCCTAACATCCCACTGTAACCACATAACACACCCGTTATTCCTATACAACAACCTCACTTCAAACTGCCTGCGGTTTGCTACAAACAACAACCCTCCCCTCTGTCAAACAACTACCACAGCCTTGCTCCCCCTCCTTCGACAATCACATCATCATTTCATTTGTGCCCCATACAACCGTCATAACCCCTTCATTACTGACATCATTCCCCTCTCCACTGACAAGCCTTCTATTACCCATACTTCAACAACCACTATCACCACCATATCAACCAACACTGCTGACTATTTCCCCCAACCTACCACTCTAGTCACACTTCAGCAACTACCATAAAAAAACACTGCTATTGCCTACAAACCGCAACTCACACTAAACTTCGTCTGCATCAACAGTGCTTCACCCACAACCCCTTCATTAGACTGCCACCACATTTCACAAACAACACATAACATCCACAACTACAACAGCAGCCGCACACAAATCTCCTAGAACAAAATCAACCCAGTTAGTCACTGCGACTTCGATCATATCCCAACAAACCATCACCGCAACCTCACCTGAAACCGCCTCCACCACAGCGCATTCACCGCCCCAATCCCACAAGCCAAACAATACCCAAAATCCAAACGCGACAATCTCCAAACCCAAAATTCCTCAGCACGTATCGCAAACTGCCCCGCCCAATCCAGTAACCCAAAACCATCGACTTCTCCATCTCCACAACCACCGTCGTCGATCCCATTTGCAGCCACATCCAATTCGCAATAGCCTTGTGTTTTGTTTTAATTGAAAATTTTCATTTTATTTTTATTTTTTTGGGTTTGAAATTGAAGGGGTTTATTAGCTTGCGGGTTTGAACTGTAGCGTTAATTTGTTTTAACGGCAGAGATTAAAAAAATTGGGTATTAGCTTGCTGATTTGCGCCTTAAATTAGGCTCGGGTATGATGTTGTGAAAGAACTCCTTTTTTTATAAGAAATATGCTTTGCTTTTATTTTCTTTAGGAACAGCTTCTCTTCTCAGAAAAAAGAGAGTATATTTTCATAAAAAAAAAAAGAAGTTTTATTTATCTTGTTTAAAGTTGCAGGCTGCAAAAGCATACAAGGAAAGGAATTGCTGCTAAATAACTGAGTTCTTGCTATATAAAAAAAATCGGTCCACTATAAAACAGGCTGGCCTTGCCAAAAAAAAAACGCTGCTTTTAAAATAAATCGCTAATAATTCTGCATGCTTTATTATCGTGCTATCATATTCAGTTTTATTTATTTGGCATTGTTGGTTGCTTGCACTAAAAAAAAATTTCAAAAACAAAAACAAAAACAAATTTCATCGTAACTGCATTGTTATACTATTGAATATGCGATTATATGATTTTTGTTTGATGGTAATATATATATATATATATATATATATATATATTCATTTCAATGTATTTGTTAATGTACTATTTTATTTTTCATAGATTAAATAAATATTTGCTGAATAAAATAAATAACACAGATTTTGAATTCAAACAGAAATTTTATTCAAAAAAATATTAATTACAATTTTTGTATAGTACAAATTTCAAGCACTCACTATATACAACTTTCAATTATAATACAAGTTTTGATTACATCACAATTTCACATTCACATTGCACCTCACTACATATCACTCACTCACTCAACTCGTACTGATCTTCAACTTCATTCCAATGTGAATCCATCATCTGAGAAATCTGCAGAAATATACATTGACGTAGTAAAATTGAAAATAAAATATTTTTGCAGTATAAAATAAAATGTGGATTTTGAAAATAATATTTGCCTCAGTTATTTGAGTTGTTCGTCATCATTTAATTTTGAATTCATCATACACGAACAGCTTGTGACATACACAGTGTATCACTGTATATGCCACAAGGCCGTGCACACCGATATATACACTTGATAAAATTACAGGGACATGTGAGCACAGGTCAAACCCAAAACCCCGAGTTCAACTTAAGTGCAATAAAAATAATGTCACAATATTCAACACAAGGTCAAATCCGAGCTACAAGCTCGATTCAACACAGGTGCAAATTCAATAAAATGATCAAGAATCCAAAACCAATATAAAACAAGCCTCGACAAAAATTCAGTGTGAAAACAATGAACTGGTCGCTGCAACCCAAATCAATGAAGGTTCAGACATGAACCATAAATCAATATCAAACCAAGCTTCACCAGAGCTCAATGCAATCAATGTCACCAGTGAAACAAAATGAACACAATATTATATACACACATGTACTTGGGGCAACCAGAACTTATGATAGTGACCAATGCAATCAATTGAGACTACAAACCGGATTCAGACTCAAGTACAATGCAACAATGCCAAAGTGAAGCCATAAATGGAACTTGACTCGAAGCTACGCAATATGTAACCAGAACTAGTTCTGTAACCAGATGAACCAGACAAACAGAGGTGATATCATATAAATGAGGGCACAAATGCACATATGTACAACATAAAGTATGAATGACCAGAATAACAATCATATCAAGCTGCATGTAAACAGTTCAACATGACTCGAAGTACAGTCGATAGAAGTCGATGCAAACAAACATGAACACATATATAGGCATTGCATATGCGAACCAGACAAGGCACATACCACATTCAAAACTACATGAGTGAGCATATACATATATGTATGAAATGCAAAGGTACATGTCGAGACAAAAGCAAGCAGGTATTTTCAAATATGTCCAAAGTCATTACAACAGTAGGGAACAGGGATATGACTCAAGATCACACAACAAACATCAAGTGAAGAAAGCTGCATGAACAAGAGTGAAAACTGCAGTAATTCGAAACAACTAATCGATTCAAACCAAAGTCAAATGATATACAACAGTTTTGAACAAAGACAGCGAAGCAGCAGTTTCAAATCAATGCAACAGTCTAAAATCAAAAATGAACAATGCTCCAGATAAGTTCAACAGCCGAACAAAGACAAAAGACAAAATCAAAGCAATGGACGAAGTCACAGAGACCAAAATCATTAAGTCGTGGTTGTCAAGAAATAGAGTAGTTCAAAATCGAAGCCGTGTCAACCCAACAATAGCGAGCTCAACCACGAAGGTCAGAAATCATCACAATATCGCAAGCCGAAGTCAAAAAGGCCAAAGATCGAACAGTGCAGATTCGAAACCGTGGTGGCCAAGTAAATTGACCAAGTCACGAATCAAAACCGTGAGTATCAAGCAACAATTATATGAAATTGACAAAGTCACATAAATCATCAACATCAAAACATAATCGAGTGGCCGAGACGAAGTCAAGCAACTATCAGATGAACAAAAATTTAGGAATTCGAATCTATATAAAAACCCAAATCATCACCGGCCGAAAATGTATTCGAATTCAAGTACAACAGAGAAGAATAACTCACACAACTTGAATCAAAGTTTAGTACCGTATAAATCAAAAAGAAAAAACATACCAATTCACGCAACAATAAATCTCGACTTTGCAGCCGCAAGCAATCACTGATAGAGGAAAATATTTGAAGCAACATCGACCAACAATTGAAGCGGCATCTCAAATCCCTAATTTTTAATCAGGGAGGAACGAATGAAGGAAGCCATTTTCAAAGCATCGGGCCGTAAACATAAGAAACAAAATAAAGGAGGGCGCGTTTTGTTTAATTACATTGGGCCGGCCCCTTTTCTTTAATATTGGATTAGGAAGCAAATATTAGGGCTTTGGTTTTTTAATTGTTTTTTAAACTGTTATCTTTTGTATTTTCTCTTTTAAAACCATTGTAATTTCTAGTCGTGTGACTAGGGGACAAACTACGTGGCGTAGTTTGAGAATTCGCAACTCAGTGGCTGAGTTGTGGCGGGGTTTTGAGCGTAGAGTTAGGTTAGTCAATAGCGGGTGTCACGAATTTACGTGTGTAAGCATGTGACTACTTAATTTAAAGTAGAAACCTTGGGGGCAGTACGTAGGTAGGGTTTTGCCGAAGCTGGGTAAATTCTGTGTCGTTCTATTTCTGCATTTATTATTCTGCTATTATCTATGCTGCTATAATTCTGATTTATCTGTGTTGAATAATTTTATAAGCTTCCGCAGTTAATTTTTATAATTAACAGCATCACCCTATTCACCCCCCCTTTAGGGTGAAATCGATCCTACAAGTGGTATCAGAGCTAGGAATAGAAGTCAACTTTTGTTTTAAAAATTCGGTTTTCAAAAACCAATTTGAATTTTAAAAAAATGAATTTTAAAAATGGCTTCTTTTAATAATGCTTTTGCCGAGGGTCGGTCCATTGTTAGACCACCAATGTTCAATGGTGAATACGCCTACTGGAAAAATAGAATGAAATTTTTTCTGAAAACCATTGACGCTTGGAATATTGTTGAGACAGGTTATAGAGCACCAACTATAATTACAGATAATCAGGAAATAGAGAAACCAAAGGATCAATGGACAGAACTAGAAAATAAATTACAAAATGCTAATGCTAAAGCTATGAATTCTATTATCTATTCATTAGATCAATTTGAATTTAATTGTGTCTCAAATTGTCTAACTGCACAGGAAATATGGCACACACTAGAAGTGACTCACGAAGGAACATCTCAAGTAAAAGAATCTCGCCTTACCATGCTAAGCAGCGAATATGAGAACTTCACAATGGCGAAGGAAGAAAATGTCAAAGAGATGTATGGACGACTTTCCAATATCATATATAAATCAAAAGCTCTCGAAAAATCATACACAGAGTTGGAGATAGTCCGAAAAATCATCAGAGTCCTTCCGCGAAGATTTGAAGCCAAAGTGACTGCCATTCAAGAATCAAAAGATTTAAAATAGATGAAAGTTGAAGAACCGATCGGAAATCTCACCACTTATGATCTAGAAATGAAATTCAAAGAAGAGCGTGAAGGAGGTGACACTCGAAAGAAATCAATAGCTCTCAAAGGAACAACCGAAAGTGATGATGATAATGATGATGATGATGGAGCAGCAGAGCTGGCACCACTAATGAAGAAATTCAAAAAGTGGAATTACAAATACGGAAATCCAGCTAGAAATCAAAAATTGAAAAGTAGAATAGCCAAACCACTAAACTACTCAGAAGAACAGAAGATCATCTGTCACAAGTGCAACCAACCCGGACACATCAAGCCCAATTGTCCTCAAAATCGATGCAACTTTGAAAAGAAATCAAAAAGGAGAAGTTTTGCAGCCACGTGGAATACAAGTGATGAAGATAATCAATGTTCCAGCAGTGAGAGTGAGAAAGTAGATATGTGCCTTCAGGGAAATATAACTGATAGCGACGATGACGAGCCAAACGAGATATCAAAACTCACTCACTCAGAATTACTTATATATTTCCACGAAGTAAATGGCTGTTTTGAACGACTTAGGGAGAAGTATGCCAAATTTGAATCACAAAAAGATACTTTGATAGAATTAAATGAACAACTTGACCAATTAGTTAAAAACTATCAAAGTAGGATCCCTAAGTGTGATAAGTGTCCAACATTCGAATCAGAAATTAATATAAAATCACTGGAAAATGAAATTCTGATTTTGAAAAAGAGTGAAACTAGGAGAGAGAATTCTATTTAAAGTGCACACAATTGTTAAACGAAAATGAATCTCTCAAAACACAAGTCCAATAATTGTCAACGACTTTAGATAAATTTTCAAAAAGTGAAAAATCGTTGAATATGCTGTTATGGAAGCAAACTGTTAATACAGTTAGACAAGGACTTGGATATAATCAATCTGAAAATGTTGAAAGCAATATTAATCAAGTCAATTCTATGTGCACAATTTGTAGAAAATGTGGACACAATCACAATAATTGTTGGTATAAACCCAAACATGTGAAAACTATACAAATTTGGGTTCTAAAAGGCACAAATATAAAATCTCTCAAAGTTAAACAAATTTGGATGCCGAAGGGAACATGTATAAATAGTTTTGGGTCTCCATAAAATTATTTTTCTAAATATTCTGCCACTAACAACCATGGACCTATAAAAACAAATAGGTCACAAAAATCTTTTCCCGTGTAGGCGTGGTGGCAGGCTAAGGAACAACAACAGTGTTATTTGGATTATGGTTGTTCTAGAAACACAACGGGCGACAAAGAAAAGTTCCTTAGCTTAGTATAAAGGTGACAGAATCACAATGGACAACAATGAAAAATATCGTAAAGGTAAAACGGGTAATGGTATATTTATTTGAACGATATATTAGATGTGATAATCTGCACCGTAATCTGAGTTAAATCAGCCAATTACGTGACAATGAAATAATAATGATTTTGATTCTGACTTACTTAAAATTATTGACCAATTATATTCTTATGCCAAAAACACTATAAAAATATCTAGAGTCATTGAATTACTTCATATATATTAGTTTGGATTAATAATAGTGTTTTGTTGGATGATAATACATTTGGTTATAATACGGCTAACTCTGTATTCACGGTTTCTGATTATTTACACGGCTTCAACTCAAATTCAAGAGAATGTCATTTAAGAAGCTGTTAAAATTGATTTTGAGATATTTTGTTGCACACTTCATGGTCTGGTCTATCAAATTCAATTAATGATAATTTTGAGTGAAAAAGAAATTCAGATGCAGATTATACTGGTAATCTAGTTGATATAAAAACTACTAGTGAAACGTGATTTGCTGAGACATTTAGTAACTGCATCGTTTTTCAAAATATCTGCATATTTTTCATTTCAAATAATTTTCAAATAGCAGAAATTTTTTCTCATATAACCCCTTCTAGAAAATCATTGTTTGACCATGTTTTCAGAACAGTCATTTTGAAAAATTGATTTTATAATTATTTTTGAATTTGATTTTAAATGACTATTTTGACTAATCTGACTCCTTAATAATTATCAAAAAGATAAATAGTGATTGAAAAAGTGATGTGTATTGATATTTATCGTATATTATGACTCGAGACGGTATAATTGGTAAATTTCTTTAGAAATTTAAACAAGAGTTAAAACTTTTTGTTGGGTAAAAATTCCATGACCATCTCTATTTCTATCGTATTTCTAACGACCATCACTCATCAAAATTCTATATAGTTTGTCAATATGTGGTACTTTAAACAGGAATCATTCGTTTTTCATTTTACATTTTTAAAATAAATAATAATAATAATAAATAATAATAAAATAAATTAAAATAAAATCCAAAGTATTCACTCTCATTTAAAAGTCCTTACGGTTATGCATGGGTGAATTACTTGGAATTTGTTATGTGCTTCCATGCTCATTTAAAAGTCCTCACGGTTATGCATGTATGGAATGCATATCAAAATAGATTTTTAAAATAAACAAGTTGATTCTAATCCCATTTAAAAGTCCTCACGGTTATGCGTGGTTAGAAGATACTTGAATTCATTTTTTTTAAAATAAAATTGGAATACTACTAATCTCATTTAAAAGTCCTGACGGTTATGCATGGTTAGTAGATATTCAAATTACTGATATAGATACACCACAAATAGACACAACTGTATGGTTTTATATGATGACATCATTCCTGTCATTCTAAAAATGGAATATGCACCTAACGAAGTATTTATGATTTTTGTTTGATTTTTTTATTGAAATTTAATATTTATATTCGATTGAGTTTTAATGTTATATTAATATCGATCACTTTATCTCTACTTTCTCTAACACTATTACTCTTTTGCTGATAACAAAAGGGGGAGAGAAAAGTTAAGATTTTCTCAAATAAAATCAAGCAAAGATCAAATATTTTCTATTTGCATCTAGGCTCATTTGCATATTTTTAATTGTATGCATATATGAAGGGGGAGCTTTGTATAGAGAGGAAGCATTTAAATAAGGGGAGCAATTAGAGTATATCAATGATCAAATACATTTAACATATTCAAAATCTTAAATATATGTTTGTTATCATCAAAAGGGGGAGATTTTTGAATATGCGATTATATGATTTTTGTTTGATGATAATAAACATATATATAGATATATATATATATTCATTTAAATGTATTTGTTAATGTACTATTTTATTTTTCATAGATTAAATAAATATTTGCTGAATAAAATAATTAACATAGATTTTGAATTCAAACAGAAATTTTATTCAAACAAATATTTATTACAATTTTTGTATAGTACAAATTTCAAGCTCTCACTATATACAACTTTCAATTATAATACAAGTTTTGATTACATCACAATTTCACATTCACATTGCACCTCACTACATATCACTCATTCCCTCAACTCGTATTGGACTTCAACTTCATTCCAATGTGAATCCAGCATCTGAGAAGTCTGCAGAAATATACATTGACGCAGTAAAATTGAAAATAAAATATTTTTGCAGTATGAAATAAAATGTGGATTTTGAAAATAATATTTTCCTCAGTTATTTGGGTTGTTCGTCATCATTTAATTTTGAATTCATCATACACGAACAGCTTGTGACATACACAGTGTATCACTG
Source organism: Allium cepa (assembly GCA_030765085.1). Taxonomy (NCBI): domain Eukaryota; kingdom Viridiplantae; phylum Streptophyta; class Magnoliopsida; order Asparagales; family Amaryllidaceae; genus Allium; species Allium cepa. The sequence goes on along the minus strand of CM060934.1, from coordinate 151,775,512 downwards.
TATATGCCACAAGGCCGTGCACACCGATATATACACTTGATAAAATTACAGGGACAGGTGAGCATAAGCCAAACCCAAAACGCCGAGTTCAACTCAAGTGCAATAAAAATAAAGTCACAATATTCAGCACAAGGTCAAATCCGAGCTACAAGCTGGATTCAACACAGGTGTAAGTTCAATAAAATGGTCAAGAATCCAAAACCAACATAAAACAAGCCTCGACAAAAATTCAGTAAGAAAACAATGAACTAGTCGCTTCAACCCAAACCAATGAAGTTTCAGACATGAACCATAAATCAATATCAAACCAAGCCGCACCAGAGATAAATGTAATCAATGTCACCAGTGAAACAAAATGAACACAATATCATATACACACATGTACTTGAGGCAACCAGAACATATGACAGTGACCAATGCAATCAATTGAGACTACAAACCAGATTCAGACTCAAGTACAATGCAACAATACCAAAGTGAAGCCATAAATGGAACCTGACTCGAAGCTTTGCAATATGTAACCAGAACTAGTTCTGTAACCAGATAAACTAGACAAACAGAGGTGATATCATATAAATGAGGATAAAAATGCACATATGTACAACATAAAGTATGAATGACCAGAATAACAATCATATCAAGCTGCATGTAAACAGTTCATCATAACTCGAAGTACAGTGGATAGAAGTCGATGCAAACATACATGAACACATATATAGGCAGTGCACATGTGAACCGGACAAGGCACAGACCACATTCAAAACTACATGAGTGAGGATACACATATATGTATGAAATGCAAGGTACAGGCCGAGACAAAAGCAAACAGGTATTTTCAAATATGTTCAAAGTCATTACAACAGTAAGGAACAGGGATATGACTCAAGACCGCACAACAAACATCGAGTGAAGAAAGCTGCATGAACAAGAGTGAAAACTATAGTAACTCGAAGCAACTAATCGATTCAAACCAAAGTCGAATGATATACAATAGTTTTGAACAAATACAGCGAAGCAGCAATTTCAAATCAATGCAACAGTCTAAAATCAAAAATGAACAATGCTCCAGATAAGTTCAACAGCCGAACAAAGACAGAAGACAAAATCAAAGCAATGGACGAAGTCACAGAGACCAAAATCATCAAGCCGTGGTTGTAAAGAAATAGAGCAGTTCAAAATCGAAGCCGTGTCAACCCAACAGTAGCAAGCTCAACCATGAAGGTCAGAAATCATCACAATATCACAAGCCGAAGTCAAAAAGGCCAAAGATCGAACAGTGCAGATTCGAAACCGTGGTGGCCAAGTAAATTGACCAAGTCACGAATCAAAACCATGAGTATCAAGCAACAATTATATGAAATTGACAAAGTCAGATAAATCATCAACATTAAAACATAATCAAGTGGCCGAGACGAAGTCAAGCAACTATCAGACGAACAAAAATTTAGGAATTCGAATCCATATAAAAATCGAATCATCACCGGCCGAAAATGTATTCGAGTTCAAGTACAACAGAGAAGAATAACTCATACAACTCGAATCAAAGTTGAGTACCTAATAAATCAAAAAGAAAAAAACGTATCAATTCACGCACAACAATAGTTCTCGACTTTGCAGCCGCAAGCAATCACTGATAGAGGAAAATATTTGAAGCAACATCGACCAACAACTGAAGCGGCATCTCAAAGCCCTAATTTTTAATCAGGGAGGAACGAACGAAGCCATTTTCAAAGCATCGGGCCGAATACATAAGAAACAAATAAGGAGGCCGCGTTTTGTTTAATTACATTGGGTCGGCCCCTTTTCTTTAATATTGGATTAAGAAGCAAATATTAGGGCTTTGGTTTTTAAATTGTTTTTTAAACTGTTATCTTTGTATTTTCTCTTTTAAAACCATTGTAATTTCTAGTCGTGTGACTAGGGGACAAACTACGTGGCGTTGTTTGAGAATTCACAACTCAGTGGCTGAGTTGTGGTACGGTTTTGAGCATAGAGTTAGGTTAGTCAATAGCGGGTGTCGCGAGTTTACGTGTGTAAGCGTATGACTACTTAATTTCTAGTAGAAACCTTAAGGGCAACACGTAGGCAGGGTTTTGCCGAAGCTGGGTAAATTCTGTGTCATTCTATTTCTGCATTTATTATTCTGCTATAATCTGTGCTGCTATAATTCTGATTTATCTGTGTTGAAATAATTTTATAAGCTTCCGCAATTAAATTTTATAATTAACAGCATCACCCTATTCACCCCCCATCTAGGGTGAAATCGATCCTACAAATACACGTTTAATTTAATTTTTGCAATTCATTTTAGAATTTGATTAATAACAACGGTTAGAAATTGATAACATTTAATTGTATATTGACAAGTTGTCTTCTTTGAACAATTTAATTTCTTAGTTTTTCGGCTAAGGCAGAGCAATAATCAGTTATAAATATTACGGTGATTCATAAATATTATACCGAATTGTTTCTCTGAAGGTACTTAAACCTTTGGTTGCATTGCTACAGTGATTCATGGTGCACAGATAAATCCTACCAGTTACCTGTCTAAGAACTATCTTGTTGATTTAAGACAATGTGTGACTATACAATTTGGGTTAGGAGCTATTTAGGTTAAATCATTTGTAATTAACCATTGCATTTATTTACTTGCATTAGTTCATGCATATTTTTAAAAAAATTCAAAATTCAAAACTAAAAAATAAAATTGTAAATATTCTGATTCCTTTCCTTTGAAAATTTTCACAATCAAAAACCAAAACGACCAAAAAAAATTTTTACTTAGTTTTTTATAAAATCAAAAAATCAAAAAAAAATATATAAAATATTTTCAAAAAACATTGAAAAATAAAAAACAAAACAAAAATCAATTTTCCCTTTTTTGAAAGATAAATTATTTTTGTACATATTTTTCCTTTATGAAAATAGACCAAAAACATTCTTGAAAATGTCGAATTTACATATTCACTTGAATTTTATGATAGTTGTGCAAATAAATATAATCCATATAATTTCACTTCAAATTCTTATGGATATTTTAACGACAACTATTGTATAAACAATTTGAATTTTGAACCACAAAATTTTTGAAATGATAACCAACCCTCAAATCCTGAAAATAACATTTCGACTTTACTTGAAATCTTTACACAACAAAATCAAATGATAAATGATTTGTGTAATTCTTATTTGTGTGATAAGTCAAGTCAATTTTTTTAAAGTAATCAAGATTTGGATTCATATCAAAATGCAAATGATTACGTGTATACCCAAGCCAATTCAATTTTGAACTTTAAAATGAATTTCAAAATAAAAACGAAAATGTGGTCCACTTTTCAAATAATTATGGCAATGGTAATAATCTCGACTACGATACGAGTGAAAAATTTTGTTCTCAAAAAATCCAAATCAAAAATTCTCAAGTTAATTACTGTAAATTGGATTTTGTTGAACAAATGTATGAAATCTACAATGATTACATGGATTTGTTGTTTGAAACATATATGAAACAACATGAGAAACAAAACCAAATCTTAACATATGACGAGTCAAACGACAATCCATCTTTTACCTAACTCAATGATTTTCAAACAACAATTTTGGAAAATAAAAATTATGATCTTAATGACGTTGTTGAAAACATGGTAATTGAGTTGGATTTCAATTCCTTTAAGGGTGAGAAACTCGATTTAAGATTCGATCTTCCTTTTCCTAGTTTTGAAAATTGAACAAAACAACTTTGGATTTTGGACTTGACACATGTAATAAAGTTGTTGGTAATTCAATATAGGAAGACGAATTAAATAAATATGATTTCTTTAATCTTTTCGAAAATGAGTTGTTAAATTCTGAAGGGGAAGATTTGAATTACCATTTAAATTTTGAAATCAATAATTTTGAAGATTTGTTGACGATGAGCTTAACTTTAAATTTGGTGAAAATAAACTTGAATTTCAATCAGTTGTTTTATTAACCTAAAAAATCATCGAAAATAAAACAACTCATATGATTTTCAATAAGACGACATTCATTTTTCCAGATCCACATTCAACTCCGAAATATTTTATGGTTTGGTTTTTCGAGCTTAAGCTATGTCTCGCATACTTGACGAGACAAATGAATCGGTCTTTGGAAGACCGTTTCATTTACTTTTTGACGATATGCTTTCTGATCTTATGTAATTACAGGTCATCTTTTTATTTTTCTCCTTCCATTTGGGTTGGCGCTGGTGACACAGCCAAAATCAAGTGTGGGGGGAGACTCATCTTTTTTTTTCGTGATTAATTTTTCATTTTTCTTCCAAAACTCAAAAAAAAATTCAATTTTTTTTTTAAAGCATTCTGATTTATTTTTAAAGAAACACTATAAGATAAATATATGGTTTTGGTTAATTAAATTGAAATTTTGAAAAATTTATTTGTCTCAACAAAAATAAAAATGAAGTTTGACTGCAAATAACGATGGTTTAACTAGTATATAAGAAGATTCATACGTGTTAACTATGAAATATCCTAATCGAAACTTTGTTTTAAAAAGCGGTGAATTCAAATAAAAAGATAAAACATTTTTTTGTCTTCTAAGTTATATGGTGCTAAGATGATCTTGTAAAACTCTCTCTTCAAAAAAAAGAAACAAAAGCCAAAAAAATTATTTCTTACATATATGTATATCTTTTTCTTAATAAACACCAAGAGTCATGTGTTCACGCTCGTGTGTTCACTCACCACACTTTATACCCTTCTCACGTATGCCCAAAGGCAGTGCACGATCGGTATATCTGACCTCAGTTTATCTGAGTTAGGTGTATGTATATAAAAATTCTTTTATTAATAATGCCTACAGTTGATAAGTGTTCACACTCGTGTATTCACTCGCCACGCTCTATATTCCCCTCACATCAGTCCACAAGGCGGTGCATAGGTAATATATCTGGCCTCAGTTTATCTGAGTTAGCCATATGTAATATTGCTAATATCAATAAAATTTTCAAATAAAAATTTAGGGAGAGTAAGCAATTGAAATTCAAACACTATTTTAAATATTTGATTTGACTTGTTATTGAAAAGAAATGAAAATACCACTTTGATATACTTTGATAATCAACTAAGAATTTATTTCATAGTTACACTGTGTTATCAACCGAAACAACGAGTTAAACTATAGTATATTTGCTTTGATAACTTTGTTTTTAGTGGAAATTTTGATGAATAAATGGCTTAAATTTTCAAGATAATAACCAAAACCTATATTTAACTTATTTGTGTTGATTTAAAACTAAATCCTTCGTTTGTAAATATTTTCAAAAAACTTGCATCCATATCATTGTAATTAAATCTTGCATTTTGAAAATATTTTCATCTTGCATTTGGATTTTGTTGGTAATATCCACTGAAAACCCTCACGAGACAGTAATCGTCCTACTGAAGACATCCATAGGTTTAACGGCTTGTTACATACTCTCAATGCAATCGTGTTTCCTACGAAAACGGATTTATCTTAGTTTTTTAATTCGAGGACAAATAAAAAGATAAGTGTGGGGGTATTGGACGTGCACGTAAATGTGCAAATTTTTACCACCATACTTAATCTTTTTAAATTAAATAAATGATCATATTGGGTGTTTTAACTTGTTTAAACCAAAATTCAAATTATTTTCAAATGGTCACATATTCATCTTCAAATAGGGGCAAAATGGTAATTTTTGTGCATTTATTAATTTGTGAAAATTTACTTAGAATTTTCTATGTTGCTTTGTAGGAATTTTAGTGAATTTTACTAGTGTCTTCATGAGGATATGCATGCACAAGAGTGAATACAAAGGAATGGAGATGGAAATAATTCAAAGTGATGATCATGGAGGACCCTACTTACCCATCTACCTTAATGTACACTTAGGAGCTACATGATAAAAGGCCATTAAATATTAATGCACACTTAATGGATGATTATTTGAAGTTAATGATAACTTAGCCACCACACTTCCTAAGAGGGTATTTTAGGTAGTTCCCAAAAAAGTGAATTAGGGTTTTAAACTTGTATAAATATCCCTTATGTTTCATGTAACCCCCTCTCTTCTTTAGGCTCTCTTAGTTAGTTTTAGTTTGTGATCAAAAATAAAAGACAAGCTCTCTTTCTCTTTTCGTGGTTACTTAGCCATTTTTATTTCATGTAATTTTCCTTTTATGCAATATTAATTAGTGTTTTATTTTACTTACATGCTCTCTTTCTTTCATGCTAGTAGAGTAGATTTTATTTTATGCAATTAAATTAGTTCTCTTTTCCATTGGATTTAATTTTCCTCTTCTTTTTGTGTCATGTTGCAAGCTATATTTGTTGATTTGATAACAAATATGAGATGCTAAACCCCTTTAATTTAGGGGTAATGAAGCTCTCTAGTCATGTAGCTTCAACATAACTTGATAACCTTTACTCTCTTTTTGTGCTTCAAGGAAACTTGATATTTATGTAATTTTGTGTTGGTTGTTGATTTTGATAGCCTATGTTGTTAAAAACAAAAAGCTATGCTTAGTCATATGAATCACAAATTGTCTCTTCATCTACATATGATTATGGCAATGAAGTGAAATTAAATCAAAATTTGATGGTCTATATTTCTAATCAATAGTTAATAGACCATGCTTAAAATAGATTTCATTTTCATCTTCTTGTTATTTTTCATGAGAATTAAAAGTGGTCTAAAGGTTGTGTTATAGTTTCATGGCTTATATTGAGCTAATTAATAGCACGATTAGGCCATACTTATGATAAACACATCATTTAAATGTGCTTATGTCCAATAAAGAGAAATCATAATTTCATAGTTTGTTGAACTATGTGATCCAGAGAGTGAATTTATCTTTAAATTGTCATTTTATTCTCATAGTTTTCATTCACTTTTGTAGTTGCTCTTTTGTCAGTTTTTACATTTTCAAATTGTAGTTAACAACATTCTCAAATCTTTGGTTAATTTGATTAAAAGAAATTTAAAATCTAACAATTCCCTATGGATCGACCCGTACTCGCCACGTACTAGAATTATACGTCGTGCGCTTGCGTTAATTTTTATTTCAAAATTTATTAGCGATTTTCTAATCCGATAGAAAATTTATCGTTAAACACTAACTTATTTTATTTTAACTCATGTTAGTTCGTTTGTTACCATGGCACGACTACCCTTTCTAATCACATATCTCAATTTCTTAATCATTATATTATTTTATTTAGTTTAACCAATTAAATATCCTAGATAATGTTACTAAAAATTAGGGTCGTTACAGACTCCCTTCCTTAAAGAATTTCGTTCTCGAAATTAAGATAAGACACTCGACAAATCAATCAAAAATGTAAAACATACCATCAGACTAGTCAGGATAAGCATCTCTAGTCCTGCCCTCATCTCCCAATTACAGTCTTTCTCATCATTGCACCATTGAACTTTAACTCATCTGATTGTCTTGTTCCTTAGCCTCTTCTCATCTCTAGCGACTATATGAACTAGCTTTCTAACTATAGTCAAATTCTGCTCTACTACTAAGTCTTCTAACACAGTTGGTGCTATTGTAGTCTTTGGATCTCGAACAAACCTTTTTAGGTGAGAAACATGAAATACAGTATGGACTCATGCCGAACTGTTCGGTAACTCTACTCTATATGCAGGTTTTCCGATCCTTTCTATAATAGAAAATGGTCCTATGAATGTCGATGCCAACTTCCTTGATTTCTCGAATAGAATTACACCTTTTATTAGTGATATCTTGACGAACACATGGTCTCCAACAGAGAACTCTCAGTGTTTCCATCTTCTAATTGCATAGCTCTTCTACCTAGGCTGAGCAATCCTAGCCTAAATCAACTCAATCTTTTCTATGGCTTCGCCAACTAAATCCGGACCAAGCACTAACCTATCCTCGGTCTCTATCGAACAAACTGGTTATAGAAAAACTCAACTAAGTGTAGATGGCCTTCTCATGATCCCACAAAATCTAATGCACAAGCTCGTAACAAATCTTCCTAGACTTTTTAACTCTTTCCGTTTGTCCATCAGTATGTAGATTGTAAGCAGTCTCATCTTGAGCTTGGTACCTAATGTATCTCGTAGACTCTTGCAGAAATCGCTAGTGAACAAAGAATCTCTATCACTTACTATGCTACTAGGAATTCTATAAAGCCTAACTATTTTCTTCATAAATAACTTGGGGAAAACACTGGTTGATTTAACTGGAATGAAATTGGCACTCTTAGTTAACCTGCCCATTATGACCCATATGCTTTCATTTTCTCTATTAGATCTTGGCAACCCGTCTATAAAATCCATAAAACTAGGATTCCACTTCCAAACTGGAATATCTAATGGCTGAAGTAACCCACTAGGTTTCTGATGTTTGGCCTTTACCTGTTGGCAGTTCAAACACTGCTTTATCCATAAGCCTACATCCCTCTTCATACCTTCCCAAAAGAAACTCCTCTTCATGTCCTAATACACTTAGTTCCTCTCGGATGAATAGTGAACTTCAAACAATGGCATTCGTCCAAAACATCCTTCCTAATGCTTTCCATGTTCGGAACACACAACCTTCCTTTCTTTCTCAACCACTCATTTTGGTCAAGACTATAATCCTTCAAGTCATCGCTCTCCATTCCATTCCTTAACTTCGTGATCTGTTCAACCAATATCGGATCCTCCTCCTGTATAGAAGCAATCTTTTAGATCATCATCGGTCGAAATTCTAAACAAGACAACACAACAGCTTCTCTACTAGACTCAGCTTCAGATCCCCACTGCACTCTACAGGTTATCAAGGCTTCCAAATCCTTCCACTCAACTATCATTGCCAACATTGCATTCTGATGTTTACTGCTAAGTGCATCTGCAACCTTATTTCCCTTCCCTGGTGTGTATTCAATACCAAAGTCATAAGCGGTTAAAAATTCTAACCACCTCGGCTGTTGCATATTCAGCTCTTTCTGAGAAAATAAATACTTCAACGACTTATGATCTGCATATAGCTTAAACCTCTACCCAAAAGGTAATGTCTCCACACCTTCAATGTTAAATTCATCGTGGCTAATTCCAAATCATACGTTGGATATATAACCTCATTTGGTCTAAGCTGTAGGGAAGCATAGGCAATCACTTTACCTTTCGGCATTAACACAACTCCTAATCCAGCTCCACATGCATTTGTATATACTACCAAATTCTGATTCCCTTCTGGAACAATTAATACAAGTGCATGAGTTAATAAGTGTTTCAAGCTCTGGAATGCTTCATCACACTTATCGGTCCATACAAACTTCACATCCTCTCACGTTAGCTTGGTCATCAGTGCTGCTATCCATGAAAAATCCTTAATGAACCTCCTATAATATCCAGCCAATTCAAGAAAACTCTTTATCTCAATCACTATCTCGGGCATCTTCCAATTATTCACTGCTTCAATCTTATCAAATCTACAGACAACCCTTTCTCTGAGGCTACAAGAACATGAAACTTCACTTCCTTCTTCCAGAAATGATACTTCGAAAACTTCACCTTCAACTGATGTTGCCTCAACTTCTCAAGCACCGGTCAAAGATGAACTTCATGCTCCCTTTTATCCTTAGAATATATCAAAATATCATCTAAAAAAACCAACATGAATCTATCCAAGTACTCTCAAAAATTCAGTTCATCAAATCCACAAAGAATGCTGGCGCATTAGTTAGTTCGAACGTCATCACTAACCATTCGTACGATCCACAACTAGTTCTAAACACCATCAAAAGAATACTATCTTCTACTACTCTAAGCTGATGGAAACATGTTGCTAAATCCAACTGAGAAAATACCTTGGCTTCACTCAACTGAACGAACAAATCATCAATTTGCAACGGATATAGATTCTTTATCGTCTTCTCAATCAACTTACAATAATTGATACATAATCTTAACGATTCGTCTAGCTTCTTAGCAAACACTGTGACCGCTTCCCAAGGTGAACTACTTGGCCTAATAAAATTCTTACCTTCTATTTATACAAAAAATGGACAAACACCTCCATGTCACAGTAGTAGAGCCATGAGTACTATTTTCAGTATAGAGCTATTGTTTGATGAATTTTAATTTTGGATGATTAAGATAGAAAATCAAGAATGTGCAATAAAAAATAAGTAAAGGACTTAAATGTAAAAAGAAACGTATTTTATAGTGGTTTGGCCTAAATGTGCCTATGTCCACTATTCCTCTTTTATTATCTCTTTTATTTCTGATTACAAATACATGATTTGAATATAAGTAAACATCCATTGGAACTAAGAGTTTTCCCTCTCAAAGTTGTCTGCCATTGTTGATGAGAGCTTCATTCTTTCCCAACCTCTTTTTTTGTAATACCATATGCTTGGTGTATATATAGAGTGAGGTTATGATATGAGTGGTGGTTGAGTACATATCCTCTGAAATTTGGTTCAACCTTCTTTCCTTTGGATTTGGTTCAACCTTCCTTCATGTGAGATTTGGTTCAACCTTCCTTCCCCTGCAATTTGGTTCAACCTTCCTTCCTCTGAAATTTTGTTCAACCTTCTTTTACAAGAGATTTGGTTCAACCTTCCTTCCTCTGAGATTTTTTTCAATCTTCCTTTATACGAGATTTGGTTCAACCTTCCATTCTCCAGGATTTGGTTCAACCTTCCTTCCCCTATGATTTAGTTCAACCTTCCTTCCTCTGTGATTTGGTTCAACCTTCCTTTATATGAGATTTGGTTCAACCTCCTTTCTCCAGGATTTGGTTCAACCTTCCTTCTATTCGAAATGGTTAGATGTTTAGTAGTTTGATTCCCTGTTGGACCATTACTCATGCTTCTTGAAAATAAGTGCTTCCCAGGACTTGAACTCGGGTGGGTTGGCTAAAAGGCGCAAGTCTTAATCATTGTGCTAGACATGTTATTATGCCATAACCCCTTCAATCCAGGTCAGAATTGAATGAGACATGAAATGGTAGCTGTGTATTGCTAAGTAGAGTATTCTAGTGCCCTAGAATATTCCATGTGAGAGACAAAATTTGTAGTTCTCCAAAGTGGGACCCATATAACTTAGACAATGGGCTAATGTTTAGATGTTTATATCTTTCAAACCGTTGCTCGGATTGAGACACAGTTTCAACATAGGTCCATATCTTGATCTGAAGAATACTTCTAAATAGTTTAGGTCCATTCTAAGACAATGACAATTTTACCCCTGACACTTCATATTCACCATGTAATGGATGGAAATGTCCACAACATTTGCTTCCCAAAGCATACTTTCGTAAATGCAATGTGTGCTTTGTCTGATCAGGGGTTGCCTTGCATGTCTTAAAGCCGTCATTATGATGTCTGGCTATCCGTTTATTATTTTTGTTTCCCTAAAGAGTTTTCCTTTGCTAGTTCAATGTGAGGCTTGGCTCTGCTTAAGGATGGTGTGGTGACTATCTCTAGCCATCTTAGATTAGTCTTCACCTAGTGGGATTCTGTTTTCCCAGGTTTGGACTTCTTGCTTCATACTTTAGGATTCTACAACACAGTCGATGTATACTTTATGGTATTGTTCTCGAATCTATTGACCCGACGTTATAAATATGTTCATTATATGGGTAAGTCTAGTGATCACAACCTTTCCATCTCATGTGATTGCCGAATTTTCATATTTCTTAGCGAACTACTATCCACTTCCGCAAATGCACGTATGGGATTAATTATTGATGGATTTGGTAAAGTAAAAATCTCCATTAAAGGTTACTCGTATGTAGGATATGTAATGTGGTGCATTTGAGTGAAGGTTGACATTTCTTCCCCAGCCTATGCTTTTTATCTTATGTATGGATGTTTGTACAAAGACATGTACATTTTGTAGGAGCTTTAATTGGGGTCATTATATTTGATTAGGCTTAAATAATTGCAATAGGTATGTATTGCATCTATTCTAGTAAGGTGATGATATTTGGAGCAATTCCTTATTCTTCTGTTAGCTTTTCCAGGACTTGCCCCAGGAACATTTATATAAAATTAGCTTAGCCAATTTCCTTGGAGTTTGCCTGCTGATATCTCGTTCATCTGTTTGGAGTTGACTACTAGCAAGAGATAATAGGGTAGATGTCCAGTTTGAGTGATTGATCCTAGCTCTTGTGAGTGGAGCTTAAGGAAATTTGTCAGTATTATGAATTAGGAGTCCTATTGTCTGTCCGATTTATGCCGATTATCGTAGTCAGATGCCTCCAGCGTAGGGTGTTTATTGGTGACAACGGCGTGCTATCTCTACATTGATCAGGTAGAATCAATCTTTCAACTCAAATGTCTCGTTGACTTTGGTGGTAGAGGATCGTCCTATTATGTTACAAGTTTAGGGTCCTTTTAGGCTAGTGTGGTCAAGGACTTTCATCCTTGATTTAGAATTTGTTACAGACTATTAATACAATTTTATTTACAATTTTACCATAGATATGTGTCAGAGTCATCATGCATGTCCTCAGGATTGATTTATTAGGTAAAGGTATCAAGCTCTTTGTTTTAAAATAGACTTTGATATGAATTAATTACATTTGAGATTAAAGATATAATCACTTCTATTTAGAGAGGTCCTTGTTATTTGAAGTGATTCCCTGAGAGTAATTTAGGGGATGTGGCAGTCCACATATACTCATTACATCCTCTATAGCACCCTCTGGAGACGTTATCAAAAGTCGGCGGGGATCACGCATTATTTGTCTAGGTTTTTCCCCAATATAGTGCACTTAGTTTCTTCTTACAACATGCTCCTTGTATCATGACTAGGTTTTAAACTTGTGAACTTAAGGCCATGATTCCAATGTGCTGTTACCAAGCTGAGTGGTAGTGTATGTGTATAATCAAGGGGTGAGGTGGTGCTATGCCCCCAAGTATTTTTTTTATATCGAATTTAGCTTATCTCATAAAAGTTAGTCATACCTTTGCACTTAGTTTTTCTCAAGTTCCTTAAGCGTACTCAGCTTTGGGAGAATCCTTACATTTTTTGAAGCGAAGTTGGCTGGAAGGGATATTCTAATTCTTATGGCAAGGTTCAATTGATGTTCTGCTATCTCTGGCGGAGTTGAGTCGATGCTCCGGTTCCTCTGGTGGAGTGGAAGTGAATGAATATCCTACTGTGGTTGGCAGAGTGGAATTCGTATTTCTACTATCTATACGTAATGCAACAAAACTAAAGAAATTGTTAGAAGCCTCAAGTACAACGAACTATATTCTCTGTCAAGAGGGTCCTTCTAAACTTAAGATTCGTGGCACGTAGTGTCTTGATTGTGGATTTTGGTGACATATGGTTTGTCAGCCCAACCCTATGTTCCAAGGGAGTGTAACTTTTGCGACTGCCATACTTAGGATTTAGAGTCGAGATTCACACATAGTAACTACCCAGGCCCTTATGGCCTGTAACGTGAGTATTATTCGATTTATTATGGCCTGGCTAGCATTGGTGTTTATCGTCAACTACGAATTATCCCTAGCTGCAGCGAGGCCTTAATTATGGGATTTATTATCAGTTTACTATTGCTGGCGAGCCAAACACTAATGATAAACTGCCCAGGCTATAATCATGCCTAATTCATGGCTAATAGTCAGTTTATCATTGCTGGCTAGGGGCCGATCGTCAGCAATGAACTACCCAGGCTACTTTCGTGCCCTTAGTCATGGTTATCTTGCTTTCACCACTACCGGTGAGTGCTTGTGATTGATCGCAATGGGAATAATATCAGACAAATAATCGAGCAAAACATCAATTTTTACAATGGCTTGGCTAGAATATGACTAAGTCCACTGTCTTTCTTTTATGGTTTCAGGTGATACATGCTTTTTACAAGCTGAGAGAACTAATGCCGGAGATGCTACAGATTCCTTCCTTTCCCAAACACTTTTCCGTCAACGGTCGATGGAATGTAAGCTCCATTGTGGAGATCCTCGTGAACAACTAATGGTCCTTCCAAACTGGATCTAATGCGACTAGAAGAAGAAAGATTTGCTTGAGAACAACATCTCCCTCTTGTAACTCTTAGTACTTCACCTTAGATTTGTATTGTTTTTCCACTTTGTGTCCATGTCCGCCAGTCTTTAGGGCGGAGTTACTGCTTCTCTTCTCAACATGTTTGGCCTCATACACTTAAAGAAAATAGAATATGTCCCGTTTCTATTTTGTAAACGGCTTGGTAAGCCCACTGTGCTGTGGGTAGTTCGTCAATCCATGCTCCTTTGGATTTGTGTTATCAAGATTTTGTTGATAGCTTCAACTTGCCCATTGGCCTGGGGAAACTCCGTTATGAGTCAATCCTTGCTAGGCTTCGAATGAACTTATTCTTTGAGTTATTCAAGATAGATTTGTATTTGGATGCCCGACTGGTATGCCATTGCTAGGGAAAGGGGAGGTTGTCAGCAATGAACTGCCCAGGCTAGTGCCTTTAGTCATAGCTATCTTATTTTCAGTGCTACCAACACATACTTGTGATCTAGGTTGTTAATCATAAAAGAAGGAGTGATTATAACAACATAGGTGTTAAATGAATATAAATATACGTATTAAGTGAATATAATTGCATATGTGTTAAGTGAATGCATTAATCTCTTGTCTCGGTCAAAGGGAAAGATTAGTTTAGACCAAACCAGCCGCTTCGAAAGAAGCTCAAAGTACTAGGTTATGTAGTATGTCTGGTTTAAGACGTTCTCTTGGATTGGAATTCTCGCTTGGTATTTTTGTAAGACTTTATGGAACCTAGGAGCCGATGGCATTGTCTTGAAATGACTACAACCAAGTTAGATAAAAATGAAAGAAGAGGTTTGTTATGGTACCTTCTTTGCAAGACTGTCTGTTGTAATGCATTCGACATGTTTATGTGAGCATACTGTGTGATCGAAGAGCACCTCATAAAGATTTTCTGCAAGTACTCTATTTGATAACTTGGATTTTACTAGGCCAAGATTCTTGTTTGGAGTTTTAGTACGGTCTCCTAGCGGTCATTGGTCTAGTCATTTTGTCAAGTTGACTCCGGCTAGTTTGGTGGACTTATAGTTGATGTCCTCAGTGTACATCCTACTACCCTTATTTCTTACTCAATTTGCATTGTGTTTATTGACTATTGGATCATGTTGGAGGGGTAAAGCTAGTATCTTGATTGATGACTGCAATGTCCTAGCAGTTTACTTTATATTGCTGATTCGTGTTGAATTATGATATGAGAAGTAGTGGTGGTTCTGGATATATCTTGCCTTTCCATTCCAGGCCAAATATGTTGGAATTGCTGGAGATAGTTCTTTAAAGCCTTTCTGTATAAACTATTATGTTATCCAAGTTCTCGGTAGATGTGGTTTCCATCGCTTTCTCTTCCTTACCTTTTGAGGTTACACCATATTTAAATGGATGGCTTCACTCTGATCATTAATCATTTGAGCTTCGAAGGCAGAAAGTTGTATCTCTTCAATTTTGCTATAGCATTTGTACTGAAAGCTGTGCTAGCTTCCCTAAGCAACTATCTGAACTCCTCATGTAGCGTGTAAGCACCTTCAATCAGCACATGCATTGGATTTAAGAATACTTCCTTCACCTTTTTCCAAGGATGGACTTCTAAGAGTAGATGGCAGAGCCCTACAATAGCTTAAGATTGATTATAATGAAAGAAAAGTAATTATATAGTACCTTCTGTGTGCCCTCCATTTATCAGCAAGTGTGGAATCTTAGAAAGTGTCTAGGGGGCCGGTTTAGCCCCTTATGAAGGTTTGTAGTGGGCACTCAAAATTTTTTGTCTTCCTGGAGGGTGGATGGTCTTATCTCCTTCTCTTTTCATATTCTTCGAACATATCCCTAGGCAAGGAAAGCTATTGACATTATTTGATTCATGTCTAGTACGCATTGGATTAGTGATGCCTTCACGTACGATAGGAGTGAGAAGCATTGTGCTTGTCATATCTAGACTTTGAGTAATCATGACTTCGGCGATGTGATATTTTGATCTATTAGTGGGATCCTAATTGTAGTACTTTGATTTGATGCTGGATGGAAAAGGGTTGTGCTTGTGGTTCATTTTGTTATGTGGAATGCCCCCTGTGTTCTCTAAACCGAGACTTTCCTTGTATTATGATGTTGAGATCGACTACTTCTATCTGTCATCAGCGTGTCAAGAGTTTATCAAACAAAGCTTTATGTTGAGCAGTGAAGTGTTTACTAATTTCAATCACAACGATGCCAAGTTTATATCCGACTATTTTTAGCACTGGAAGGTTATTAGACTAAGCTTCCTGCTTTTTCATATTCAGATAGTTGTTGCACTCTTTGCAGCGAAGTTCTCTCACTTAGAAGGAATGTTGGAAAGTAGTTCTCCTGTGCTTTCCTGAAGAGCTTATAATTTTCAAGGGATAATAATTCAAGTTTCGAAAAGGAAGGGGAGGTTTTGTAGTTTCGAAGGATCGATGGCCCAACTCTTAAAAGAAAGAGAGAATCTCTAAAAAGAGAAATAGAGTTTCTCAAAATGTTTATCTCAGATCTGGAAAGAGGGTAAGGTTTCCTTGGGTGATGGAAACAATGATTTGATTAGTAATGGGAAAGTGGGTTTGAATAACTTTAGACTTTAAAAGTGAACACAAGTTTCTTTTGGCCAAGAAAGAATGTTTTTAGATTTCAATGGGGGAAAATAGATATGATTTCTTATTTCCAAGACGTAGTGATTACGGATCCGAGCAACAGAAAATAATTTTCTCAAAATGACTTTTCTTAGATAAGAGAAGGGGAATGAAGCTCCTTATTTCAAGGAATATTGATTATAGGTTGGAAAAGAGAAGAGGATTTTCTTATGTTAGAGAAATAAGGATCTGGATCTAAAGAGGATCTTGAGTTCTTATGTCAAGGGTATAATACTTTTGGATGAAAAGAGAATAAGATATACTATGATTTTGAAAAATAAACAAAAGTTTCTTTTGGTTAAAAAAACTTTTTAAAATGACACAAAAAGGAGATGTGATGATCTCAGATCTAAGAAATGTAAACGTTTACTTTTTTGGTTAAGAAACCGTGTCTATACATCTAAAATAAGAGAAAAAAAGATAGAATGATTTCGGATCTACGAAATAAATTAATGTTTCTTTTTTATTAAGAAACCATGTTTGTAGATCTGAAATAGGAGAAAAAAGACAGAATTATTTTAGATCATAAGAAATACATAAATGTGTTTTTTTTCTTAACAAAGAGTGTTTGCAGATATGAAATAAAAAGAAAAAATAGAATGATTTCAGATCTTCAGAAATAAAAAAAATGTTTTTTTTTCTTAAGAAACAATGTTTGTAAATCTGAAATAAGAGACAAAAGTTGGAATGATTTCAAATCTTCAGAAATAAACAAAAGTTTCTTTTTTCTTAAGAAACAATGTTGTAGATCTGAAATAAGAGAAAAAAGATAATGATTTCGGATCTATGGAATAAATAAATATTTCTTTTTTGAATGAAATTGTTGATGCAGATCTGAGCTGCTAGAAAAAATGATACAACATTGGGTTGTTTAGTCCCACATTGTGAAATAATTTCAACCCCTTGCTCCAAGGTATGTGTATAAAGTAGGCTATGTAATATGAATTGTGTGCTTCCTTTCAGTGCAATTAATGTTATAGTTGGATTTATCAACTTGGAAGGATACATTCTGACAATTTAATTATTCATTTGGTTAGTTGTACTATTTCTATTACCAACCTTGATGTTTCTATCCATCAGCGTTGTTTGATTTATCTGATTGGAAGGATATATTTCAACAACCTAATGTTAGAGTTTTTCTGCGCGTCAATGTCGCTAGATTTATCAACTTAGAAGGACAGATTCTAGCATTCTAATGTTAGAGCATTAGTGTTGGTGTATAGAATGGTGTAAGGAAGGTATGAAAGGAAAATGATAGTTTCTTTCTTCATAGAAATGCCAATTTAGATCTGAAAAGAGAGATCGTTTCCTTTTTCATAGAAACAATTATTCAGATCTGGAACAATAAAAAGATAGTTTTTCTAAGACAATGAATTTGATCTGGAAAAGAAAATGAGATTGTTTCTTTTTTCTTATAAAAACAATTATTTCAGATCTTTAATAGAAAAAGATAGTTTCTTTTACAATGATTTAGATCTGAAAAGAGAGATTATTTCTTTTTCTCGTGAAATAATTATTTCACATCTTGAACAATAAAGAGATAATTTTTTCCTTTTCAAAACAATGACTGTAGATTTGAAAATTTAAAAGATTGATACTATATTTTTTTAAATAAAATATGATTCAGAGCTAAAGAAGGAAAAGAATGTTTTTTTATGAAAACGGTGATGGTAAATCTAAAAAGAGAAACATATTTCAGATCTATAAAGATTGGGAAGAGGGTTTCGCATGACAAGAAATGATAATCTCTTGTATGAAGATTAGAAACAATAGCATTTCTAATTTAAACGAAATAGTAGTTTAAGGCTAAAAAAATGAACTTCAAACTCCAGAAGAGAGTGGTTTGATGTTTTAAAGTAAAAAAGAGAAATAAAAAGGATGTTCATTTCTCAGTGAAAGCACCAAAAATGTTTAATCAAAAAATGGGCAAACATCTCCAAGTCACAGTAGTAGAGTTGCGAATACTATTTTTAGTATAGAGCTATTGTTTGATGAATTTTAGTTACGGATGATTAAGATGGAAAATCAAGAATGTGCAATAAAGAATAAGTAAAGGACTTAAACGTAAAGAGACAGATTTTATAGTGGTTTGGCCTGAATGTGCTTATGTCCATTGTTCCTCTTTTATTATCTCTTTCATTTTTGATTACAGGAACATGCTTTTAATATGAGTAAACATGCATTGGAACTAAGAGTTTTCCCTCTCAAAGTTGTCATTCATTGTTGAAGGGAGCTTCACTCTTTACCAACCTCTTTTTTTATAATACCATGTGCCTAGTATTTATAGAGTGAGGTTATGATAGGAGTGGCGGTTGAGGACATAGCCACTGAGATTTGGTTCAACCTTATTTCCTCTGGGATTTGGTTAAACCTTCTTTCATGTGAGATTTGGTTCAACCTTCCTTCATCTGGGATTTAGTTCAACCTTCCTTTATATGAGATTTATTTCAACCTTCCATTCTCTGGGATTTAATTCAACCTTCCCTCCCCTACGATTTGGTTCAACCTTCCTTCCTTTGAGATTTGGTTCAACCTTCCTTTATATGAGATTTGGTTCAACCTTCCATTCTTCGGGATTTGATTCAACCTTCCTTCTGTTGCAAATGGTTAGATGTTTAGTAATTTTATTCCTTATCGGACCATTACTCATGCTTCATGAAAATAAGTGCTTCCCAGGACTTGAACCCAGGTGGGTTAGCTAAAAGGCGCAAGTCTTTACCATTGTGCTAGACATGTTATTATGCCATAACCCCTTCAATTCAGGTCAGAATTGAATGAGTCATGAACTAGTAGCTATGTATCACTAAGTAGAGTATTAAAATGTCCCAGAATGTTCCATGTGAGAGAGAAAATTAGGAGTTCTCCAAAGTGGGACCCATATAACTTAGACAACGGGCTAATATTAAGATGTTCAATCTCTCAAACCGTTGCTCGGATTGAGACACGTTCAACTTAGGTCCTATCTTAATCTCGAGAATACTTCTAAACTAGTTTAGGTCCATTCTAAGAGAATGGAAATTCTACCCCTAACTCTTCATATTCACCATGTAGTGGGCGGAAATGCCCATAACTCCTTCTAAATATACCTACTCCACCTTTAACTTCCTCATCTCAGTAGGTGTCATCCTGCTTGGCAATCTACTCCTCGGTTCTACTCCTGTTACTAAATCTATCCGAAACTTGATGGCTCATTTTGGTGGTAGTCATACTACAATTCAAAAACATCCATGAGTTCTCTAACCACGAAAACTCGATTCAACTCATCTTCTACCTCCCCAACTCCCAATAAAGCATTCACCTCACAACTAGGGTTTTCTACGTACATATAATCCGATCACTACAATCAGGGTGTCTAACCGATATTTTCCTATCATGGAAAAAATATCCTAGCATCATATTTACTTAACCAATCCATACCCAAAATAACTCTGAACCCTATGAAGTCAAACACATGCAAACTACAATCAAAAGTGTGACCTAACAAATCAAACTCTAGGTGGTCACACTTCATCCCAAGTGTCGCATAACCTCCTATCGGATTTGCAACCCTTAATGAAGTAACTAAATATGCGGGTTTTAGGTTAATCTCATCTACCAAACAACGAGATATAAAAGAATGCGATGAACCAGTGCAAACACAACGCTAACAGACATACCACGAATCTGAAGCGTATCTCCCAACACAACTTTTCCCTTTTCCTCTGCTGTTGGTGTGACGACCCAGAATTTTAAACATTTGAAATCGAAATATTTAATTAATTTTAAATATTTGAAAGTTAGTTTAACTTTAATTTCAAAATTAACTATGGATTTGGCAATTTAATTATTGAATTTAATTTATTGAAGTTGGATAAAAATTTGAATCTTCAGTTTTAAGCTGGTTAAAAATATTTTAAAGGCTTAGAAAATCCATGTTGATAATACTGAAGATAATGGAAGCTTCAGAATTGAATTTGGAAATGATTTGTTCAATTTTGAAATTATATCGTTTAATTCGATATTTAAAAATAGCCTTCCGAGGCACAGTCTCGGAATTCGATGAAACCAGTTTCATTGGATCCGTAATATTGTATTATTATCAGATTTCAATTTTTATAGTGTTTGGAGTTGTTGTGTGAGCGTATGATATATAAATGCGCTGAAATTTATATCAGGAATTTAATATTTAAACTCGATTTAAAAAGCTATATTCCATATAGGATTGAACTGGGCTCTGAAACACGTTCCATTGTGTTCGGAATATGGGTAAAACATTGTAAACGCCAAGCGGCATGCCTCGATAGGAGTTGAAATGTTAAGTTGCATTTATCAAGATGTTTGGAATTTTAAATAAAAATATTTCTAAATAAACCTTCTCCTGCAAGCCACCTCCTTTTCACATCACGTCCCTTCTTTTATTCACAGCTGAACTTCTCTTCAAAACACAAAATTGAAATCATCATCAAGTTATAAAAAATGGCGGAACGAAATCGTTCCTACTTTCCTTCAAAATAAAAAATTCATTCGCATATCATGAATAAATTCGACCGGTCGAGATATCGAAATCAAACAGGGGCTACCGAGCTGATAAATCGATTGGAAAAAAAAGACAAATCAAAATTAAATTTTCAGAAGGAAGAAAAATGGCCGCGTCCTCTTTGTTCGATACGAATCGAATCAAAGCCGATTTCGAAGTTGTATTGAAGCGCGTGAATTAGGGTTTCATTTTAGGGCGACCGCGATTTCAGTTAGGGCATGAGGCGCGCGTGCGAGCTCGAGTTCTTGGGCGGCGGCGCAGGGTGAAGTTCGATGCTGAAATATCGATGAGGCGAAGGGGTTGCGGTGACGACGATAGGGTCTGGCCGATGGCTCGCGATGGAATTATCAGTGAGGTTGTCGTGAATTTGGGGAAGCTCAAACTTCGAGGTGGTTCGATCGGATGGAGGCCGTCGAGGCCGAAGGTATTCGAACATCATCTTTCTCGATTTAATCTTGAATTGTATAAATATAGAAAAAAATGATGAATTGCAGATAAGGAAATGATTTTCAGAAGGTATAATCTTGTAATTAATTCAGTCTAATTTCTAAAATTGGGTCGTCAATTTAATTAAAATTTATAATGGAGTTGTATATAGTTTTCTTTTCTATAACTAGGGTTTTGAAAAAAAATACGTAGGAGTTTTAGATATTGAAGTATTTTAGTGATTAACTTGTTTAAATAAGTTAATTAATTTATGTTAGTTCCTAAAAAAATAATTTATTAGAGGATATTGGTTGGAGTTAGAATTCATTCGGTTAAAACCAAATTGTTAATTTAAAATTAAATTTATTTAATGGTAATAGATTATTTGAATGGTTCAAATATTAATTAAATGTAAAATGTTTATTCAAGGTTTGAATCGTGTTGAATCATAAAGGAAACAAACTGGGATGGAAATGGATTGCAAAATAAAGTTAAGGTGAGATCTTCTCACTTAATCAAATATTTTTCTAATTTAAATTTTGAATAATAAGATTTAAAATTGATTGAATGTGTGCTTGGAAGATTAATTTATAATTATTATTTACTGGATGATATTATATATATAGTAGTATATAGTATATATTGGAGTTGTTGATTTCCCGCATTATATAGCGGATGAGACCCTATGCGCCAAAATAGCGGATGATATTTCATAAATCCCATATACCGCAATATTCCATCTTGAAGTGGAATTGGTATTTAATTGTTGTGCTAACGTCTGTGGATGCAGGGAAACAGGTTGGAGGGATCCAACTGATTTCTCAAATATTGAATTTGTTTCATATGTTGTGTGTTGATAATCTCTGTGTGATTATACTGTGATTGAAACTGTTGAAGGCTAAAATTTAGCCGAATATATTTTTGGTATCGTATGATACCAGAAATAAATAAAATTGGATTTTAAATTTAAGTAGAAAATCTATAGTGAAATCCTATTGAATAAAATTCCAAAATATGGAAAAAAAAGTTTAATAAATGGATTTCAAGTAATAATATTCAAAAGGTGAAGAATTTATTTAAAAAAAATATGATGTTTAAATAATTTGGAAGAGATAAAGGAATTTATGTTAAAAATAAATTTGCAAATTGATTTGGTGTTAAAAGGATAAATCTTTGGGAAATCGATATGAAAAATGACTTGGTGTTTGAATGAAAATCGATTTGGTGTTGAAATAAATTTAGGAATCAATATGGAAATTGTATATCAGTGGATATTTAGGAATTTGAATTCACGATGGAAATTTTACAAAGAAAAGGGAATTTTGATTTAAAAATAAATGTTGGTTTATTTTTAAAGGTGTGAAAAGAAATTTACAGATTTGGAATGTAAATTAAAATAAATCGAGAAGGTAATTAATATAAATGGAAAGAGAATTCTTCCCTGGAAAGCCGAGTATATTTTTAGAGTAGCTTTTGAAGTATAAATTAAAAGTTCTAGAAATTGATTTGAAGAAATAAATTATGGTTGGAGAAATTGTTTTTGGGAATTGTTTTAAATCTTTAAAGTAAAGATTTATTTAATTAATTATAGAAGGGATTATTTTAAAAGATTAAAATTGATTTTTGATTTGGAAATTGTATGTTTAAGTAGGTTATATCCTATCTACTAATTTTATTTTAAAATTAGTTTGGACATGAATTATTATCTGAGATTTTAATGTAATATCTTCAAAACTAATTTTAAATAAAGTGTTTTAAAATAGTTTTATTATGAACGTTCCAAGTACATATGTTTGGATAAGTAATTTAAATTATTTTAAAAAAATTTAAACTCGGCAGATTTTCAGTGGAAATGAATAAATATTTGGAAATGTTTTTCGCGTAAGGAAAAATGATTTGAAACTTGTTTTCAAGATATTGAAATATGGTAGGTAATTTGAAATTTGTTTTCAAATGGTTGAAGTGTTAAAATATACCTTGTGAAGATATTTTGGAAATAAATAATTGGAAAAATTATTTGAAATCCAATGATTGTTGTGAATGTTTATTGATAGTTAAATAACCGACTATTAATATAGGCCTTTTTATGGCATTTGAATTTCGATTCGATCGGGGGTCGAATTCCAAGTGGATATCCGAAAACCACATCAAACCTTTGTGACTGTGATGGATCTTTTATTTAAAAGATCAAAGTGGAAATTTTGTTGTGATTTGTTCAAATCTGAAAGTAACACTTATTTTTAAAATAAGCGCTCATTATTCGGATTACCGGGAGAGGACCTTGTGTCATAAAATCCATTCCGAATAACGATACGACGAAATGAGATTGCATTTGAAGATGGTGTTGAAGACCGGGTATTCTCGAAAACAAAAGGATTACCTGTCGAATGTCTCTGCACCGAGTTGCTCCGGTATAGAGATTTTATCACCCTTTGTGATGGGGATTCCAGACGTGATTAGTGAATATCCGAATTTCAAGGGCTTCTTTGGAAGTACCTTCGGTTCCATTCGATCCCGGAACGGACTTGTATGGATGCGTGTCTGACGTTACACTTTGAGATGTAAAGCTGGTTTCTATCAAACACATTTCTGTTGGTGGCCGAGAATGTATTCTCTTAGCTTAACACCCTTCTCTGAGACGTACGAGCTCAGGGGTTATGTAATTGATGGTTACTAGTGATACATTCCCAATTTGGTAATGTGGCATACGAAGTGCTGCTGATCATTTGTTGATCAAAGCATGACTTTGTGAAAAGTATATCTTTGTGGACGAAACCTCGTCGGACCTCACAACTCGGAAATGGTCGAAACAAGAAAGATGCGGCAAGGTTTCAGGGGTAGCTCCCCTAGGGTATGTCCATTCCTTTTGGAAAAGGGTGGTGTCAAGTATGGAACCCTGATATTTAACCTTTGTGGTTACTGCAAATACTTTTCTTTGTGGTTGTTGGTGTAGAGGATCCTCATACAAAGTTTGCAAATGATCGGGGGTGGCATATCTTAGGTTTTACTCCCCGGAAAGGCGGTAACCGACCTTGTGTTGGTAGAGAGTCGGGTAGGTTCTCGGGACGTCCCTCCAGAGGCGTACCCATGTGGCAGTAGGAAGTTCCTTAGCCTGACCATTCATTGGAAAACCAACGAAACAATACGAACCCTTTACGATTGCAATTGTATAACCTGCCTCCTCAGGAGGTAGCTATAGCAGGCATAATATAATGGTACCTATGCTGGGTAAGAATTATACTTTTGAAATGTTTTCCACACTGTGCACTAATGATAATATAAAAAAGGATTTTGCGTATCGAGCATGTTTGACTATCATAAGGAGAAATCTCCCCCAAGTGTGCGATTGCATTGTGTGTGTGCCGAGAGGCATTATGGTAGTTTCATTTTCCAAAAAGCATAGCGGATTTCTTTTTATTTTCTTTGTGAAAATAACTGTTTTAAGATCTCACACCAGTCCCATGGCCGACCTGGAGTTTATTGTTCCATTTTTAAATTCTAGGTGCCCATAATTTTCCACACGGACAGCCTAGAGTCAGGTTAGCAGTTATTTGGGAGCAAAGTCAAGAAGTTGCTGTGGAAATCAGGAGTTGGAGCTGGATGGCGAGGCTTATCACTTATATATGTAATATTTCTTTTCCGCTGTTTGTTGTTGTAAACTCTAATAATGTGATGTATAAACTAATATAGTGCATTTGTTTTAAAGATATTCATTTATCTATTATATGTTGTCCCGCTGCGAATTGTGAGATTCTGTTATTATTTCTGTTCTTCTTCTCCTACCTCTTTCTTCTCTAAACCCGAAGACTCGCACATTTGTGCCACTTTAGGCTGAATTATTGTGGAATTTTGCCAGTTAAAAAGGGGTATGGATTTGCTGGCCTTCACAATTGGTATCAGAGCATTTGGTTAAGCGATAACCTTGACTCTATTGGGTGTTACTCATTAGAGATAGAGTCAGTAGTACTCTAGAATGAGTGTGAGTGTAGTAATAAATATGAGCGTGTATTTTTAGTGAATATAAAATTGTTTTATATTGTGTTGATTGGTTTGTTGAGTGGTATATGGATTCTGGTCAATACGATAAATTAACGTTATTGATAGGGATCTCTAAACACTTGTACAGAACAAATTCAACACGATATCATTTTAAAATAGGGTAAATGAAATAATACCCAAAATATTTTCGTATATGAAAGAAATAAATTTTCTGTGAATTATTATAATATATGGTTGCTTGGTTGCTAGGAAGTGATAATATTAAATTATTATCATTGATTATTGAATGAGAAATTGAAATTATAATCAAAAGCTAAGAAATAAAAATACATATACAAATGAGATTTGTAAATATAAAATGTAAAAGTGATTTATAATTTGAAATGGGATTCCAGGGTAATATTTGAGAAAAAAATTGAAAGGGTTTGAAATTTGGAAAAGATTAAATTCCTTTTGAGTTTGAAAATGGTTTTCAAGGATTCAAAAAATGTTTTTGGAGGGATAAAGCTCTAACCTCTTTTCGGTCATTGGAAAATAATTCCGGTGATGATCGCGACATCATCGGTGTTCATTTTCGAGTTTCCAAAAGAGGAATTGCTGCCAAATTGTTTTAAATGGAAGTTGTTTAGAAAATTGGGTTTGGTTTTGAAATTCAAAGGATAATTTGAATTTTTTTCAATAATGGTTTTGGAAAAGGTGGAAAGACTCTGGAATTTTATTAGAAATAGTTATGGAATAATAAGTTTGAAAACTTGGAAAAAATTCAGATTTAAACTAAAATTAACTTGCGTTAATTTGAATAAAGGTGAATTTTTGAAGTCTAATAGACTAAAATGATTGGAATAAAATTATTAAGATGGAAAATAAATTATGAATGAATAAATAAATTTACAGTTGCAAGTACATGAAAGTGAATTGAATATTGAAATTCATTTCGAATTTGTAAGTAAGTAGAACTGGAATTGGAATTGAATTTGATTTGTAATAAACAAAGTGAAATAATAAAATGAGTAAATAAAATTAATTAAAGGAATGACGAAATTGAATATGACTTGAAATGAATTGAATTCAATAATTATAAATGAAAGATAAATTAAATTGATGTAGAATGGGAAATCGAGTTTAATACAAGTGGTTGTAAACCAAAATAGTGAATTGAAAATAAATTTGGGAATGAACAAAAGATTAAAACTGGAATTGAAATTGAATATTGAAAACCAATTTGAATTGTGTAAAATGGTAAAATTAGTTCGAAGTGAACTAAAGTTAATAAAGGTGGAAATGGGGAAAAAATGGTTTGAGGTAAAATGAATTGGAATTTGTAATGAATTAGTAAATGAAACTAATTTAAAATTAATGATATGAGTCAGTTGTGAATGAAAGATAATCTATAAAATTCAATATTCAGAAGGTAAATTGAATCCAAATGGAATTGAAGTATAAATTGAATTCAAATGAAAGTGAAAATGCAAGATAGAATGAAAATTGATATATAACTTCAATAGTGAAGCAAAGATGGTATAAGAAGTATATATTCAAACTTTTGTAATGAAATATGCAAAATGATATATGAATGTTGTAATTGAATATTATGGCTAGTAGAATATACAGGTATGTTATAGGAAAAAGGAAAATTGGAATTGGGATTTTGATTTCGAAGATAAAATTGAATTGCTCGACAATAGGTATGTATTTAAATTTCTATATGGAATTTGGTGATTTTTTTTGTCTAGCCACTTTGCCTTTTGTTTTCTTTTTGAATCTGAGGGCCTGTGGTGCCATTTTGTAGTCGTACCGAGCTAGCCGCGCAAAGGAGACGCTGGCGATATTTTTCGAAAATTTAGAGAGTTAGAAAAATTTTGAGAAAATTTTGAAAGTTTAAAATTTGAATTAGTTAAGTAAACAATATTATTTAGGAACTTATAATTGAAGTTGGAGAGTTAGTTGAAGTAATGATGGATCTTAAATAAAAAGATTTGTTTTGGCAAAATTGATTAAACTGTTTGGTTTTGGATAAATGGTAACGGGTTAAGGATCATTCTTCTTAACTAGTAATTCCGGAACGAAATTCTTTTAAGGGGGGAAGGATGTGACGATCCAGAATTTTGAACATTTGAAATTGAAATATTTAATTGATTTTAAATATTTGGAAGTTAGTTTAACTTGAATTTCAAAATTAACTACGGATTTGGCAATTTAACTATTGAATTTAATTTATTGAAGTTAGATAAAAATTTGAATCTTCAGTTTTAAGCTGATTAAAAATATTTTAAAGGCTTAGAAAATCCATGTTGATAATACTGAAGATAATGGAAGCTTCAGAATTGAATTTGGAAATGATCTGTTCAGTTTTGAAATTATATCGTTTAGCCTTGAGAGGCACAGTCTCGGAATTCGAAGAAACCAGTTCCATTGGATCCGTAATATTGTATTATTATCGTATTTCAATTTTCGTAGTGTTTGGAGTTGTTGTGTGAGCATACGATATATAAACGCGCTGAAATTTATATCAGGAATTTAATATTTAAACTTGATTTAAAAAGCTATCTTACACATAGGATTGAACTGGGCTCCAAAACATGTTCCATTGTGTTCGGAATATGGGTAAAACATTATAAATGCCTAGCGGCATGCCTCGATAGGAGTTGAAATGTTAAGTTGCATTTATCAAGACGTTTGGAATTTTAAATAAAAATATTTCTAAATAAACCTTCTCCTGCAAGCCACCTCCTTTTCACATCACGTCCCTTCTTTTATTGACAGCCGAACTTCTCTTGAAAACACAAAATCGAAATCATCATCACGGTTATAAAAAATGGCGGAACGAAATCGTTCCTACTTTCGTTCAAAATCAAAAATTCATTCGCGTATCATGAATAAAATCAACGGCCGAGATATCGAAATCAAACAGGGGCGACCGAGCTAATGAATCGATCGAAAAAAAGACAAATCAAAATCAAATTTTCAGAAGGAAGAAAAACGACCGCGTCTTCTTCGTTCGATACGAATCGAATTAACGCAGAGTTCGAAGTTGTATTGAAGCGCGTGAATTAGGGTTTCATTTTGGGGCAGCCACGATTTCAGTTAGGGTATGGGGCGCGCGTGCGAGCACGAGTTCTTGGGCGGCGGTGCAGGGTGAAGTTCGATGCTGAAATCTCGATGAGGCGAAGAGGTTGCGGTGACGACGATAGGGTCTGGCCGATGGCTCGCGATGGAGTTATCAGTGAGGTTGTTGTGAATTTGGGGAAGCTCGAACTTCGAGGTGGTTCGATCGGATAGAGGCCGTCGAGGCTGAAGGTATTCGAACATCATCTTTCTCGATTTAATCTTGAATTGTATAAATACAAAAAAAATTATGAATTGCAGATAAGGAAATGATTTTCAGAAGGTATAATCTCGTAATTAATTCAATCTAATTTCTAAAATTGGGTTATTAATTTAATTAAAATTTATAATGGAGTTTTATATTGTTTTCTTTTCTGTAACCAGGGTTTTGAAAAAAAATACATAGGAGTTTTAGATATTGAAGTATTTTAGTGATTAACTTGTTTAAATAAGTCAACTAATTTATATTAGTTCCTAAAAAAATAATTTATTAGAGGATATTGGTTGGAATTAGAATTCATTCAGTTAAAACCAAATTGTTAATTTAAAATTAAATTTATTTAATGGTAATTGATTATTTGAATGGTTCAAATATTAATTAAATGTAAAATGTTTATTCAAGGTTTGAATCGTGTTGAATCATAAAAGAAACAAACTGGGATGGAAATGGATTGCAAAATAAAAGCTAAGATGAGATCTTCTCACTCAATCAAATATTTTTCTGATTTAAATTTTGAATAGTTAGATTTAAAATTGATTGACTGTGTGCTGGACGATTGATTTATAATAATTATTTACTGGATGATATTATATATAGTATATGTTGGAGTTGTTGATTTCCCACATTATATGGCGGATGAGACCCTATGCGCCGCATAATAGCGGATGATATTTTATAAATCCCATATACCGTGATATTCCACCCCGAAGTGGAATTGGTATTTAATTGTTGTGCTAACGTCTGTGGATGCAGGGAAACAGGTTGGAGGGATCCATTAGGATTCCTCAAATATTGAATTTGTTTCATATGTTGTGTGTTGATAATCTCTGTGTGATTATACTGTGATTGAAATTGTTGAAGGCTAAAATTTAGCCGAATATTTTTTGGTATCGTAAGATACCAGAAATAAATAAAATTGGATTTTTAAATTTAAGTAGAAAATCTATAGTGAAATCCTATTGTATAAAATTCCAAAATATGGAAGAAAAAAAGTTTAATAAATGGATTTCAAGTAATAATATTCAAAAGGTGAAGAATTTATTTTTTAAAAAAATGATTTTTAAATAATTTGGAAGAGATAAAGGAATTTATTTTAAAAATAAATTCGCAAATTGATTTGGTGTTAAAAGAATAAATCTTTGGGAAATCGATATGAAAATTGATTTGATGTTTGAACGAAAATCAATTTGGTGTTGAAATAAATTTAGAAATCAATATGGAAATCGTATATCAGTGGATATTTAGGAATTTGAATTCACGATGGAAATTTTACAAAGAAAAGGAAATTTTGATTTAAAAATAAATGTTGGTTTATTTTTAAAGGTGTGAAAAGAAATTTACAGATTTGGAATGTAAATTAAAATAAATCGAGAATATTTATTAATTAATATAAACGGAAAGAGAATTCTTCCCCGGAAAGCCGATTATATTTTTATAGTAGCTTATGAAGTATAAATTAAAAGTTCTAGAAATTGATTTGAAGAAAGAAATTATGGTTGGAGAAATTATTTTTGGAAATTATTGTAAATCTTTAAAGTAAAGATTTATTTAATTAATTATGGAAGGGATTATTTTAAAAGATTAAAATTGATTTTTTATTAGGAAAATGGATGTTTAAGTAGGTAATATCCTATCTACTAATTTATTTTAAAATTAGTTTGGACTTGAATTTTTATATGAGATTTTAATATAATATCTTCATAACTAATGTTTTAAATAAGGTGTTTTAAAATAGTTTTATTCTGAATGTTTCAAGTATATATGTTTGGATAAATAATTTAAATTATTTTTTAAGTTTTTGAACTCGGAAGATTTTCAGTGGAAACGAATAAATATTTTGAAATATTTTCCGCATAAGGAAAAATGATTTGAAACTTGTTTTCAAGATATTGAAATGTGGTGAGTAATTTGAAATTTGTTTTCAAATGGTTGAAGTGTTAAAATATATCTTGCAAAGATATTTTGAAAATAAATAATTGGGAAAAATTATTTGAAATCCAATGATTGTTGTGAATGTTTATTGATAGTTAAATAACCGACTATCAATATTGGCCTTTTTATGGCATTTGAATTTCGATGCGGCCGGGGGTCGGATTCTAAGTGGATATCTGAAAACCACATCGAACCTTTGTGATTGTGATGGATCTTTTATTTAAAAGATCAAAGTGGAAATTTTGTTGTGATTTGTTGAAATCTGAATGTAACACTTATTTTTAAAATAAGCGCTCGTTATTCGGATTAGACGGGAGAAGACCTTGTGTCATAAAACCCATTCCGAATAACGATACAATGAAATGGGATTTCATTTGAAGATGGTATTGAAGACCGGGTATTCTCGAAAAAAAAAGGATTACCTGTCGAATGTCTCTGCACCGAGTTGCTCCGGTATAAAGATTTTGTCACCCTTTGTGATGGGGATTCCCGACGTGATTAGTGAATATCCGAATTTCAAGGGCTTCTTTGGAAGTGCCTTCGGTTACGTTCGATCCCGGAACGGACTTGTATGGATGTGTGTCTGACGTTACACTTTGAGATGTAAAGCTGGTTTCTATCAAATACATTTCTGTGTGGCGGAGAATTTATTCTCTTAGCTTAACACCCTTCTCTAAGACGTATGAGCTCATAGGTTATGTAGTTGATGATTACTAGTGATACATTCCTAATTGGTAATGTGCCATACGAAGTGCTACTGATCATTTGTTGATCAAAGCATGACTTTGTGAAAAGTGTAGCTTTGTGGACGAAACCTTGTCGGACCTCACAACCCGAAAATAGTCGAAACAGGAAAGATAGGGCAAGGTTTCAGGGGTAGCTCCCCTAGGGTATGTCCATTCCTTCTGGAAAAGGGTGGTGTCAGGTATGGAGCCCTGATATTTAACCTTTGTGGTTACTGCAAATACTTTTCTTTGTGGTTGTTGGTGTAGAGGATCCTCATATAAAGGTCGCAAACGACCGGGGGTGGCATATCTTAGGTTTTACTCCCCGGGAAGGGGGTAACCGACCTTGTGTTGGCAGAGTGCCGGGTAGGTTCTCGGAACATCCCTCAAGAGGCATACCCATGTGGCAGTAGGAAGTTCCTTAGCCTGACTATTTGTTGGAAATCCAAAGAAACAATATGAGTCCTTTACGATTGCAATTGTATAACCTGCCTCCTCAGGAGGTAGCTATAGTAGGCATATTATAATGGTACCTATACTGGCTAAGATTAATATTATACTTTCGAAATGTTTTCCATACTATGCACTAATGATAATATTATAAAGGATTTTATGTATCAAGCATGTTTGACTATCATAATGAGAAATCTTCCCCAAGTGTGCGATTGCATTGTGTGTGTGCCAGGAGGCCTTATGGTAGTTTCATTTTCCAAAAAGCTTAGCGGATTTCCTTTTATTTTCTTTGTGAAAATAACCGTTTTAAGATCTTACACCGGTCCCATGATTGACCTGGAGTTTATTATTCCCTTTTTAAACTCTGGATGCCCATAATTTTCCACACGGGTAGCCTAGAGTCAGGTTAGCAGTTATTCAAGAGCAAAGTCAAGAAGTTGATGTGGAAATCAAGATTTGGAGCTGGAAGGCAAGGCGTATCACTTATATATGTAATATTTCTTTTTCGTTGTTTGTTGTTGTAAACTCTGATAATGTGATGTATAAACTGATATAGTGCTTTTGTTTTAAAGATATTCATTTATCTATTATATTTATCCCGCTGTGAATTGTGAGATTCTGTTATTGTTTCTGTTTCTTCTTCAATCTTCTTCTTCTTTAAACCCCAACGGTTCGGTTTTCCGGCATTCGGCATTCGATACAGTGGACGTATTGATGTCGACTTTCGGGCATTGAAAAATTGGGTCGTTACAATTGGCCTCGAGATAGCTAACTCCAATGCATATCCTTTTCCCCTTCCATCCTTTGAAGGCTCCTTACGTTGGTTCTTGTAACGACCAATTTGATCGCAATTGAAACACCTCACCTCTTTCTTCTCCGCCGCTTTCTTTCCTTTGCCTGTTCGACACTCATGGGCATATTCTCCCTTCTTGTCACACTTGTAACAGACACTTCCACCTTTATTTTGTTAGCAGCTCCACACTTCCTAGCTCCTTTCTTATGGAAAAACTTTCTTTTCTGTCGACTCTGCCCCACCTGGGCATCCATTGTCTTGTTTCTCTCTAGAAAAGTAATCATCTCTTCATTCCTCAAAGCCTCTCTACTATAACATCACATGGATCCCTGATATGCGGTAACATTTCCTTAGCAAGCTCAGGCTTCAACCCCTTGATGAACTTCTCATTTTTTTTAATATTAGTATCAACTGTAGCATAGCCATATCTTGCTAGCTCCTCAAACCTCCTCACGTACTCAAGTAAAGTCTTGTCTCCCTTCTACAATTCTGTAAACTTTCTAAGTAAAAAAGACTTAGTAATCTCAAACATAAACCTCTCTTCGAACCTCCTATTAAACCTAGCCCATGTCGTCATCTCCTCATTAACTCCAACGTCGCATTATTCCACCAGTATAAAGCTACTCCTTGAAGCTGTCTCGAAGCAAGCCTTCTCTTCTGCTTATCATTGAGCCTCAAATCAGCAAAGGTCCCCTTATAATGCAACAACCAGTTTTCTACTTCAATAGCGTCTTTAGTTCCGATGAATGGCTTTCCTCCCAACCCAGCACATGTTGAAAAGAACTGATACATAGCTCCTATGTCAACTTGCAGGATTCTAGCACCCACATTTCCAGCTTGTGCCTGACCTGGGTTTCTCTTAGTATTTTCTCTGGTATTTCTATTTGCAGTGTTGCTTCCTCGATAAGGTTAACTCTTCCGCTTCTATCCATATCTGTATTCAAGCCTTATGAGATATAGAAGAATAGCCTAAGAGAGATAGGAAATAAAGATATAGCATATACTTATATATAGAAAATACAAGTATGTTGCTATAGCGTTATCCCATACCCCGATCTTTTCTCTAATTCCTTAGGAATATGTTTTCAAAAATCATTTTAGTTTAAAGTTTTTCATGAACCTACGCTTTGATACTAAGTTGTGACATCCCCTATCTGGAGATCCGAAACTAAGCGCTACAGATGGTGCAGTCATCCATAGTATTAACTTCCCATGACCAAATATGGTAATGTTAATGGTATCCTTAGTATCAGTAGTGCATGAATATGAAACAAAATCACAAATTTCAAAAAATAACTTTTGAGGTTGCATTTCACAAACATGTTTCATATTCCATTATATAATTCCAACCATTTTCCAGGTTTAGACCAAATATAACTATAACAAAATATGCCAAGAGCGACATATGAAAATACCCCCTTGGATGACTAGAGTACTAAATAGTCATAACTGACTTAATACAACACAACAGAAAAAACAAACAAAACAGCTCCTAAATAGCTAACTGTAGCCTCTAGCTCATCTTCAGAAGCTTTATTTATCCACCTACTAAAACCTAAAAATCCTCAACCATTAGCCTACTCGAATCAATTTTGAGCACCCAAGAGTTTAAGGGGAAAATCATAAACTTCGAGTCAGACATAAAGCCTGGTGTGAATAATACAACACATCACGGTTATTTGATATTAAGTGAGACCACATCGCTTAGCGGAACTGGTTTCCTCTCACTAATATCCTTTTAAAACATATCTTTTGCAAATCTTAATCCTGCAACCAAAATTGGTTAAAATAATAATATAAATATCATGAAAGCATATAAATCATGTAACAAATGGACTCTCTTTATAGTTTTGTTTAGCTAACTATTAAGCTTTGGCTGACTTGGGCCTAGTAGACAGAATAACCAAATAATCTAACTTCTGTTAGATACTCTTCTTCTGGACGGTCTGTCCCGAACTTAATTCTCTAGGGTCAACTGATCCTAATGGTTTAGCAGGCTCATCAATAACCTATCTCTGTACACACACACACATACACACACACACACACACATATTCCTTTCTGTGTATAACATCATTTTAGTCTTACCAATGACAAAGTCCGACACACTAGAATTTTAGATAAATTTAGCTAGGGGCTAATAGCTAACGTATAGGGCGTGACCCTATACTAGTCCCATCTGATATTCTAGTATCTGAGTCATTTTACTTAGGGTTAACTACCCATAAATTTTCCTTGCAAACCATTTCTTTAAAATTGATTTGAACCTTTAAATCATTCTTTAAATAAGGAAAATATATACTCTATGCTTTACTCAAATCACCTTGCCATGTTATATGTACTTTACACAAAACTTTGTTGATGAAAATATTTAAACCCTTGAAAGTACCCCTTTCAACACAAGTGAAACCTTGGGCCGAAAGGCCAAAACATACCTTTCAAAACCATTCATAATCAACTTTACGAAATAAATGAAAAACATCACCTTCGAAAGCTTTAAATCCTTAGACATCCTATCTTTAAAACACTTAACATTGCCTTTCGAAAACATTATACACCTTCCTTTTAAACCCTTCGAAAATATTGTGGAACCACCCCTTCAAAACCTTCATTTAGACCTTTCGAAAGCACTAAAATCCTTTGCATACATCAACCCTTTCGAAAGCATTTGGGTTCAAGCAAAATATGCAGAATACCCTTTCGAAATCATTCAAAACTATGTTATTCGAAACCATTAGATTTATCTTTAAAAATCTCAAAAAGGTCATAAAAGAACAGGATCAAAAGCAACACTTTCGAAAGCTATTACCTAAGTAAAGAAGAGTTGGTGTCAAAACCAACACTTCGAAAACATTGGAGAAGTGGCTTGGGTTTTAGAAAAAAGAAACCCTTTCGAAGGCATTGCTTCGAAAGCTAAGGTGCGGCAACTAGTATATTAACCCGCTATTATGAACCATTCAAATTGACAATAAACCACACTTGTCTAACTTGAATTGTTCAATACAATGGATTGCTATAAAAATTTGGGGTAAATAAGAATAAATCACATAATCACAGACACAGAATATTACAACATCACACAGTGGAATGGATAAACATAGTAGTTCATGGAGCTACTACAACATCAGAGTCTAAAGAAAATACAATAGAAATCCCAGAGACATAGAAGTTGGCTAATACATAAGCAAACAACAAAGTCTGAAATAGAAATAATCGAAAATTGCAAAGATGCTTAGCATAGATAAAAAGATCTCCAACTATTCTCCAGCTCCAAAGATGAATCTAGAATGATGTGTTACTTAGGCAGACCCAGGCATAAAGCAAAACAAAACACTCGAGTCGGGATTAACATTCTTATGTAAGTAAATCAACTCAAGCGAAATGTACAAGTGAAATGCATCAATAATTCAAAGATGTTTGGGATTTCCATTCTTTAAGGATCCCTCAAACTATCTACATACATAATACAATGCTCTACATATATAATGTCTATCATAAAGTAAAGTATTAAGTAGCGTTAAGGCGTTACCCATATCCCCCTTAACACATTTTTATATAAATAATGTAGTCTATATAGATACTGTAAGCTTGACCAAATCGATGGTTCACTCTGTGAGCACTCCATAGGTACGATACAAACCAAAGTCGTAGTGGGCTCGATCAGGATAAATATGATAAGGCACGCAAGGCAATGTCTAAGGTAGAATACTACCATTTTGTGGATCCGGACTGGTGGTAACGCATAGCAGCTACTACCTCCCACCTCAAGACACACTTCCAAAATCAAAGGTGCGCCCAATCAAATCAAAATATAGATATGGTTTCAAAGGAACATGCTCGATTGAGGGAGTGACCCCACTTGGCTCGGCATGTCTCCTGTTTTAGTCATTTTAATTATGACGTGAAAGTCAAGGCTATCCATCATCGTTCTCTTACTTTGTAACAACCCGCATATTTATCGAGTTTACATTTAAATATTTTTATTTAAATATTAAATCGTTAATCGGATTTTGGTCCGAAAAACTACTTTTTGCAAACGGTCAAATTAGGACTCGAGACCACTTCCATTGAGTTCGAAATGTCGTTTACAACTTTTTAAGTATAAACATCGATAGGTTTGGAGTTAGTGAAATTTCACTAACTTTTCCCGCTTTGGACTTTGGGTTAGTTTAGCCTATTAAGCCCAAGTTCCAACCCTCTTCTCCTCACTCTTCATAAATTTCCTAACTAACTCAAGCTTTAGCATTAATGGTGAAGAGAATGGGAAATTAAAACTCCAAGCTCAAATTCAATTGCAACTCCATCATTCAACTCCAAATTCAAGTAGAAGATATTGGATTCAAGCTTTGGATTGCTTCTCCTTGCTTTCAAGCTTCATCTTCATAAATTTTAGTGCAAAGGTGAGATTTTTATCTCACAATTCTAGCCTATAACTATATTGGACTGTTGGGAATGATTCCCTATCATTTTTGCATGCATGTTAGCATTTGGTTTGGATTGGATTGGCGAAAAACTCCAATTTTTAGCGTTTTGGTGAATTTTCTGCACTTAGGTCGTTCTGGCCATTTTTAGGTCGTTCGGAGTTAAGTCGTTCGTCCATGGGTCGTGAGTCGTTCACGAGTTAACTTTAGGTCGTTCTGGAAGAATTGGCACTTCGGAATTAGGTCGCTCACGAGTTAAGCCTTAAGTCGTAGGTCGCTCACGAGTTAGGCCTTAAGCCGTAGGTCGCTCGCGAGTTAAGCTTTAAGTCTTAGGTCGTTTCCGACCTATAATCTCTAGGCAAACGTTAAGTCGCTCGCCCTGGTTTATCTCGTAGGTCGTCTCCGACCTAAGCTCCTGATAAGTCGTTCGAGTTAGGTCGTTGGACCATTTACCTTAGGTCGCTCGTCCACTAGGTCGGCCTGGTTTATCTCGTAGGTCGTCTCCGACCTAAGCTCCAGATAAGTCGTTCGAGTTAGGTCATTGGACCATTTACCTTAGGTCGCTCGACTCTGTTAAGTCGTAGGTCGTTAGACCTTAGGTCGCTCGACTCTGTTAAGTCGTCGGTCGTTAGACCTTAGGTCGCTCGACTCTGTTAAGTCGTAGGTCGTTAGACCTTAGGTCGTTCGCATTCCTTAAGTCGCTCGACCCCTCCACACTAGGTCGCTCGGCTTGCTTGAGTCGTAGGTCGTTGGACCTTAAGTCGCTTGCCTCCCTTAACTCAAGTTAGGTCGCTCGGCCATTGTGTTAGGCCGCGTGAACCCTTAGGTCGTTAGACCTCACTTTGCTTTAGGTCGTAGGCCACTTGTCTTCACTTAGGTCGTACCGTTTTGGACGGGGCGCTGCCCCCTGGACCCCCGCGACCTGACCGGGCAGGTCGAACCCCGTAAGCGGTGGCGTTGCCCCCGCACCCCCACCTTAGGGGGTTGCCACCCCCCCTGGACCCCCCCTCCGTAGGGGATCTTATCTGAAAAACATTGAGCTGATTTCCTTGGATTTTATTCACATCTCCGTATGCGATTTTTGTGACTGATTGTTTCTACAATTGCTTATGTGTTTTGTCACTTTATAATATAAAGGTTTCAATACTAGTAGTAAATATCAAAACTCTTTTAACAAACAATTTCAACTCTATTTTTAATAACAAAGCTCTTTTCTTAAACCGTTTTCCAATCTATTAGTATATACAAGCCTTTACCTCACTCGGATGAGAAATCTAATTAAACGACTTAGTAAAACAAGTGGTATGAAACGCTTGCGTTCACTTCGTCGGTTAATTCTTGGACTTGTTCGATTGAACCTCTTGTGACAATTTTATTAGTGAAGATTTACAGTTTGTTCGTAAATATTTAAGTTAAGCAAGTGGTTATGGGACATGAAGCTAAACTTCTATATTTACTAGCTTAGTGTAATTAACACTTCTCGTTGATCTTGATGATCGCTTTATGAATTAGACTAGCAATTGCGCGATATCTCTTTCATTGCAAGGTTAGACTAGACACCACTTGTGTGATTCCATTCACACATACCTTTCTGCTTTTTGGTTAGTCTTGACCTCATTCTGTGTGATTCCACTCACACATGTGGGGTAGCTCCCCATGGTCTTCGGACCGTCATGTGATA
The DNA here is from genome assembly GCA_030765085.1 of Allium cepa. Taxonomy (NCBI): domain Eukaryota; kingdom Viridiplantae; phylum Streptophyta; class Magnoliopsida; order Asparagales; family Amaryllidaceae; genus Allium; species Allium cepa. Next base: position 151,736,597 of record CM060934.1, on the reverse strand, counting down.
GGCCTCTTTCCCTTTTTATGATTTCTGGATTTCTCGTGTTGATTTCTGGAATTTATGTCATTGACTTGTTATCAGTACAAGTTTAGGGTATGATGCCCCCTTCGAATCTTTGAGAAGATTCTTGTGATATTGATTATCTCTTATTGATTGATCTTCTGTTAATCATTATTTACATACTTATAGCGGTATGTCGTTATGGATGTTTATGTTTATGCCATATCTTTTATGTTATATCATGTCATCTGATATTTATAGCTAGACTGATCCGTTTATTATTTTCTTAAATAATACTCGGATCAGACCGAGATGTTACAGGTGCTTCTGCTTGACTTCTTCCCAGGGATTCATCACTCTGACTTTTGGCTAACTGTTTAGATTAGCAGTTTTTTTTGTATACACTTGAGATATAGACTCATAGTTGTATTCTTTTGTATAGCACGTGTTGCTATTCTTTTGTATTATCGTGGATCTTATTGACCACTACTCTGATGTACACTTTCATGTGTTAGTTATATATTCATATCTTCTTCCGCCTTTGTGATATGGATATCTGTGACTGATTTGTGATATGATTATTTCTATGTTTGTTTCCGAAGATTATTTATAGCCACCGTGTGATAAGCTATTACATGGATGGTCGCTCCTCAACAGCCTTATTCTCCGTGCTAGTTGACAGCACTTCTCCGGAGTGTTCTTGGCTAGCGTGGGTATAGAGGTGGGGCGTCACATACTTTATTCCAATAGCGTTTTCTAAACCATTCTACTTCATTTTGGATTCTCCACCACGTGCATAGTAGTTAAAGTGGTTTCGGTATTGGTAGAGAGTATGACAATATATGATCCTGTTCTGCTTAATAACCAGACGCTTATTTCACACCGTGGTCATTTTTAATAAAACATTGTAAATAATAAAATCTTAAGTTACATTTTACATCAATTACTAAAATATCTAACTTCAATTATATTTTAGCTTTAAAACATTCAACTTATAATTTCTATCACATTAAATTATCAACATTTCAAATCATATTCTTGGAAATTCCATAACCAAATAGATTAAATAATCCTATTTGACTTTAATTCATTTAATTAGATGAAATTTAAAATTACTAAATTTTATATTTTAGAATTAAATCAAATTATAAGTCAAAAATTTGAAATTTTAATTTTAAAAAACCCAAGTGATTAAATCAATTTATTAAATCAAAACATATTTTTAAAATTTAGAAAACACTTCAAAATAGACCAATGGCGTCTGTATATAGTTTTCTATCATATGGTCAAGTGATTAGGGTGTATATCATTTCAATCCAAAATTATAAATTTTTTGGGTATATATCAATTAAACCCGTATCCCAAATTAATAGTTTCAAATCGATAAAATCGTTTGGGTCTATCATTTCAACCCATAACGATTTTTCCTATTCTATGAGACAGTTCGGGTATATATCATTTCAACCCAAAGGGATTTTCTAACTAACATACAAAAAAGAACATAAAGTGTGATTTGCATATATAAATAACATGACATATCACTTGCATACATATCATAACATATATAATGTGACATATCATAACATGTATCATAGCATAACACATACGTGACTAACATTTTATATAACATAAGATATATGCGACTAACATTTTGTAGCATAACATATATGACTATCATTTTATATAACGACATTTCATGTGACATATGTAACAAAAAATTTAACATAACATGCGTGACATATAAATTAACATAACATACGTGACTAAAAATTAGCATTACATATGTGATAATAAACTTCATAACATATGTGACAATAAACTTCATAACATATGTAACAATAAATTTCACAACATGTATAATAACACTAACATAACATGCATAACATATAAATTAACATAACATGCATAACATATAAATTAACATAACATGTAAAACATATTCCTAACTAAAGCAACAATTCACATAGATTCCATTTACTTGTACGTAAGAATATTAATCATGAGTGAAAAAATCACCATTTGTGGTAAGTGATGGTGATAACTACAACGAATGAGCGGAACTCACAAGCTACAACAAATCCAAGATCCAAAGCAAGGCAACAACGATCCAAAGCAAATGATGGCACGAACACGACGAACAATACCTTTATTTTTTTCCCCTTTTTTCTTTTCTTTATCACTTTACTTTTTTTAGAGAAGAGGAGCTAGAGGGTTAAGCCTAGGGTAAAGAGGATAGAGAGAAGAGAGAGGAGAGGGGAGAGGAGAGAGGAGAGAGAGGAGAGAGGAGAGGAGAGAAAGAGGAAGGAGATTGGATTTGGGTTTAGTTTTAGGAATTAAGGAGAAGGAAAAGAGGAAGCATAGAGAATTTTTTGGAAATGAAGAGAAATGAGAAGGAGAAGAGAAAAGAAAGTACGCACATATCTTTGTGAAGTTAATAAATGGTGGAATGGGAAAAGCTTTTAAGAATTTTGATGATTCCAGGAGCCCAAAAGCCATTTGAAAGCCCAAGAGACAATAGAAGGAGAATATAGTGTAATATAAAGCAGAAATACTAAGGAAGATCCTATACAAATATAAACAAGGAAATATGCTGTATATTTATGAGAGTTTTTCACTGTAAACATCATATTTACAGTGCTAGAAGTCCGATTTTAACAAAACGAAAAGTGGAATCCATCTTAGAATTTTGTCTACATTTTTTTTGAATAAAATCCAAGTTTTAAAACTTTTAAAATTTTAACTTAAATTCAGAATTTGACTAAGTTTGACCAAAATTTGACTTTTCATAATAATTTTCATTTAACTAAATTTGGTCAATCCTAATACTCGGCATTACAAATTTGTTATTTATATTCAAATTTAAAAAAACGATTTAACTCAAAATAATATAATTTATAATTGACTGAATCAATTACCATCTGTTTCCCTTTATTGAGATTTAATGTCCATAAGTTCAATATTAAATTTCCAAACTAAATGTTAGTAAATTAATGCCAATTTATTTACTACTAATTTGTTTCTCTTTATATTAATTAAAAGATTTAATGTCAATAAATGAATTTTTTTTTTGTATTTTAACACAACGGTGTATCCATACATCACATTAATTTCATTTGTAAATTAAAAGACCTCAATAAATTCAATTGCACTAAATTCCATTATGGAATATCAACAAGTTTCAAATAGCAACAACAATTTACCTTTTTATTAGTAATCAATATAGCTTATAAGTTCATTGCATTTAACAAAAGACATTCATCACTCCTCAATTAATGGTTTGACCTCATCTCGGTATATTACTATTTAAATCACACATTTTATTTCTCCTTAAATAAACAAGTATTTTATCATCGCTTACAATTTCTTTTGTTATGCAATTCATGCCATTAACTACGAATCCAATATTCATCCAATTACATTCAAATCTATGTTATCATCTTTATATAACTTATCCAAATTTGTAATTTATAAATTTTGTTCAAGTTCATATCAATAAATTACATAAATAAAATATTAAATTTTTATTCCTAACCAAATTCTATTCAACAATTATAATTAATATTATTTATTATTATTTTAATTGTTTGATTTTACGAGTCATTACACTCTCTTCCACTCAAAAACTTATCGTCCACGAAAAGGAATGAAAATTGGAGATATAAGTAATAGAAAGATAAGATATATTCAAAATGCATAGTACCAGATACATATAATTAATTCAAAACCATATAGATTTCATTTTCGAATGTTAATATTATACACTTTCATTACTTATTAACATCCATTTATTATTATCTTTCTAATTAACTCACTTTTAATTTAGTTATGTTCTATTCAGTTGTTTCAATTGCTTTACATTCATTTCGTTTACACTCAATGTGTTCAATTTAAATTTATGACCGAAGTTCCCTTCTTTTCTCATAAATCAAAATCCATTTAACGCATTTCTTAAATTCACTTCTTTAGCTTATTTCATTACTCATTTCCAATAACTCTACTTAAGTTAAATTTTTATTTCATAGTTTGACTCCAAACTTTCTACTCTTAACATTCATATTCTACCAATTTTTTTTTTATATATATATTTATCAGATCTGTAAGTTCTAAAACTTTAATTTCTATGTTTTCAAACATTTAAATCATAATAGTCATATTCCATTTTTGTATTGACATTATAAATTTTAAATCACAATCACTTTCATTCTAACTTTAGTTAAGACAGAATTCATTTAGTATCACAAATTCAGGTTTTGTTTTGCTTAGCCAAAAATGTTTAACCATTTTATATTTAGTTTTAATTTCTATTTCTTTTAAATTTCAAGTTATACAACTCTTACGCCTTTACTTAAATTTCTTTACAACTTAATTTAAAATTTCATTTTCACATTTTATTTAAAAGTCTTGGTCTTTTATACAGTTTTATACAAGTTTACTAAGCTACACTTAATCTATAAACATTCCTTACAATTATAATCATTTATTTTCCTATTTAATTTACAACAGTTTACAAGATATGGTTTATATTAGTTTACTTCTAAGTTCACATTCAGCCCCTTAGAAGAATTCCTCTCTTAATCATTAACTAAATGTATATTATTTTGTTATAACACTTAATTTACACTTAGATTTTACATGACTTATTCAAGTTTAATTATTTCAAAAGTTACAAATTTTTATTTAAAGACATTATTTGTAATTTTTGCTTCCTCATAAATCCAGTTGATTTTCATTCAATTGCTAAAATTGATTTTATTTAACTTTACCTTTCATTCAATTCATTATCATTCAATTGGTTACCATTCACTTCATTTTTATATTTAGGTTCATTTCGTTTCAAATCAAATTTATTTCATTTAATTCATTTTTTTAATTATTTTAATAACACTTCTTAAGTTCAGTTTTTAATTCATTACGCTACTAAACAACATTCCAACTATATTTGATTTATAAATTTTCTTTATTAGTTAATTCAATTAATTCATTTTATTAATTCAACTATTAACTCCCATTTTCCCAACTAAAGTGGAATTTCATTTTACAACTCAAGTTTATATAATTTAAATCACAATCCATTTCATTTAATTTTTCTTAAGTTAACTTCCATTCAATAATTCATTTTATTAACATGTTTCATTAATTCAATACATTTAACTCTGCTTAAGTTAAAATCTATCCCGTTGTTCAATCGTTATTCCCATTCTCAATTAAAATTGATTTTCACTTTTATAACACAAGTTCTTTATTCATTCACTCAAATAGTATCTCTCTTTACTATTAAAATTATGCATTAAACATGTCATTAATATTTACCTTCAATTTCAATTGGAATTATTACATTTAACTTTGTCATCTAAGGTCATTTTCCATTAATTAAATAATTTTCTTTTTTTCATATTCAGTTTATTTATAAATCAAATCATACACATTAACATGTTATACACTTACATCTATATATTATAAACATTTTCTTAATTACAATTTTAATTTAATACATTTTATTACTTGTATAATATTCCATTACATATTCAGATTAACATTTCAACCATTAAACATTGGTAAGTTTTTAAGTTCATTCTTCTTTTTATTTACAACCATATTTAAATAGTCAATAGTTCAGGAATATTGACTAATCAGACAATAAATGATAGTACTTGAATATTATCACCTCATACAAATTACACATCAAAATTAACGATATAAATTTTAAAAATAGTACTTTATATAAAAAGTAAAATCTTACTTAACAAAACAAACAACAAAATACAAAAACATTTTTATAACAATAACAAATACGCTTTCATAGGATGATTCAAGAATGGATTTTAGAACAATGATAGAGGTTCAAATTTAAAGAAATCCTAATTAAAAAGAATTGTAACAAATAAGATAGGCTCAAAAGGAAGGATGATTTCGTAATTGATTCTACTCATTCTAGGGTATTACTACCCTATCTCTAATGAGGTTTTACCCCATAGGCTAAGATTTGCCTAAACCAAAGCTCTGATGCCAAATGCAATGACCTGCTATTTCGAATCACTCATATCGACAACAAACCACATATGTTTGGCTTGAATTGTTCAAAAAAAAGTTTGTTATATGAATTTAGGGTAAATAAGAATCAAACACAGAATCACAAACATAAAATATTACAACATCACACAGCGGAATGGATAAACATAGTAGTTCATGAAGCTACTACAACATAAGAGTCTAAAGCAAATAAAAAAAAAATCTCAAATACATAGAAGCTTGCTAATACATAAGCAAATAACAAAGTCTGAAATTGCAATAACTGAAAGTTGCAAAGATGACTGAAATAGCTAAGCATATGGATAGAAAGATCTCCAACTAGTCTCCAGCTCCAAAGATGAATCTAGAATGCTGCGTTAGTCAGGCTGACCTGAGCACAAAGCAAAACAAAACACTAGAGTCAAGATTAACATGCTTAAGTAAGTAAATAAACTCAAGTGAAATGTACAAGTGAAATACATCAATAAATCAAAGGATATTTGGGATTTCCATCCTTTAAGGATCCATCAAACTATCCACATACATAATACAATACGCTACACATATAATGTCTATCATAAAGTGAGTATTAAAACAACGTTATGGCATTACTCATACCCCTCTTAACACATTTTTATATAAATACTATAGTCTATACAGATACTATAAGTTCAACCAAACCGGTGGTTTACTCGGTAAGCACTCCATAAGTAAAATACAAATCGAACATAATTTTTGTAAACTAAAATCATTTTATAAATAAAAAGTTCGTAAGTTATCAGTTGCAAAAAAAAATGGCGTCCTTCTCCTTGCAGCCTTCTTCTTCGTTTTCATCTTCTCTTTCGTTCTCTGGAATTTCTTTCGTCCTTCCCAAGTACTTGTCCGATCCCCCCATCCTCTCCCCGGGCCACTTTCAGGCTGCAAAGATCAATCTCTAGTAGATCCGCCTCGAATGGCTGAAACCGCTCCTTCTACTTCTGCTATAAAACCCACCCCATCGGTCAACCTATCCAACGGAAGAACCTATGCTCAGGTAGCCGCAACACCTTGCCCCACTCTTTCATCTAACCAACAGCCGCTTCTCCCGACCCCCCTAAACTAAACCGTCGGCGCCCGTTCCCATTTTTCGATTCATACCGCCAAACTTTTGAATTTTTAAAATCGAAAAAAGATGTTTCAAATGTGTAGGTCTGGGCCACGTGGCATCCAACTGCAGGGACCCCAGGATCTGCTATTATTGTGGCTTTTTTGGTCATTATTATGCTCGTTGTCCATCTAAGCCTACTGCATTGAGACTCTTGAAAAACCCTTCGGTTTCTTTGAGTAATTATCTCTCTGCACATAATTCTCGAATACCGAAACATTCTTCTGATGTTTCCACTACCAGGCATCCACGTGTCCAGAAATCAAATCGGCCCACAGCTGGACCCGCACTCAACCCCTCTATCTCCAATCAATCCAATCAACTCAATTCCCTCTCTCCTCTTCAAACCAAATCTCTTTCTTCTCCCCTTCATCCTTTTCTGTCCTCACCCTATTTTCCCATGGCTGACTTCTCGCTCTACATCACCGCAACCATCATTAACGTCATTTGGAGTGTGGAGAGTCTCAATACCGTCCTGTCCTCCACCTACAACCATGGAGAATGGGCGATTTGGTTGCTTGATAACAACCGATTTCTGATTTGCTTCCCCTCTATTCAGATGAAAACCACTGTGCTCAATTCCAAGATACTCACCAAAGCGGGTGGCTCGATTTATCCCGAGGCATGGCCAGACTATGAACCGCCGCCATCCATTAAGCTTGAACTGCCTAGTTGGGCAACCATCAAGGGCTTTCCGAAACTCCTTCGAAACAATCGGGATGCTGTCCAGACCGCTCTAAATCCTGTAGAGCGATTCACTGATTTTGACAGATGCGAATGGTCAGAGTTTGATCACCGTCAAATCCATGTTAAGATGCAATTCCTGGTGGGAATACCTGCTTCCTCTTCTTATTTGGTTCGTCTCAATAATGCCGATTATCTCATCTCGGTTTCATGTGGGGACCATTCACACCCCCGCTTCAGACCAGAGACGTACCCTCTTGGCATTGACATTGAAAGGGAGCTTAAATGCTATGATGATCCGCTTGACATTCCTTCCGACGACCCAGACTTTGATGATCGTTTTAATGCCATGAACCACGAGTCAGCCCTGTCCTCTCCTCCCTTGAATTTTAATGACGATGTTAACCGTATGATGGTCCTTAATTTTGAGCCAGCTCCACCAAGATGGAACCCCCTCCTCGACTTTGACCTTTATGTGCCCTACTTCCTCCAAGTCCCGCCTCCTGACCCAACTCCAGCACCGGATTTTCCTCCAGCCTCCATTCCTCCTACGGCTACAGCCCAACCTAGTTTGCAAGGCATTTCCCCTGCGGTAGTTAGACGAAGCTCGAGGACTGCCAGAGCCACGTCCTTGCCTGGAGCTATAGGTAGCTTTTACGAACCTGTTGCTTTTTCTTCTGCTAATTCTAGAATAAATAAGAAAATAGCACGTTGCATGGGAGTTTCTATATTTGAGGAACACAATTCTGCAATGCAAACCCTAAAACAAGAGCGTCTCTCCTTTTCCCAATGAAAATTGTCTCCTGGAATATTCGTGGACTAGGGGACCCCACAAAAAGGCACTCAGTTTTCCTGTCCTTGTCTCCCCTACATACAGACATCCTCCTGCTCCAAGATTCTAAACTTTCTGATCCATCTCCCGCCCTTTTCGTCTAATTGGTGGTCCACAGCTCTCGGGGTAGACCCACGCAAACGCTGTTGGCTCCAGGGAGGGTCTAATTACCATGTGGAATGAATCTGTATGGTCCCTTAGCCAAATCATTCATCAGCCATTTGTCCTCCATGTAGCTCTTAGACACCTGCAGACTAACACTATCGCCTTCTTTTCAAACATTTATGGTCCCCAAACTATTCAAGAACAGGCAGATCTCTGGAGAAAATGCATGGAATTTGCAACACACATATACGATCCTTGGGTGCTTGGGGGTGACTTCAATACAACCAGACATTCTGAAGAAAGAAACTCAGGGAATTTCTCGCCTGACTCAGATGCTTTCAACGCTTTCATAAGCTCCTATTCATTGATCGAACCCCCTATCAACAACTGCCTTTTCACATGGTTCAATAGGCGTCGGGCACCCGCCTTGGCTAAACTTGATCGCTTTCTCTTCAACTCTGCATGGGATGATATCCACCCCCTATCTACATGCCTAGGACTCGCAACTGTCCTCTTTGATCATTGTCCTCTTGTACTCGATTCGGGATCCCTCATCAACCGCAATCGACCTATCAGGTTTGAAAGACTCTGGCTACTTGAACCATCCTTCGAAGATTTTATCAAAATGGCATGGGCCCAGCCCATCAGTTCCATCTCTGCTTCAGCCCGGGTAGTATGCAAACTCAGATCGCTGAGAAGACTTCTTAAACCTTGGGTCAAATCCATTTGGGGTTCACTCAGGAACCGTATCTCCACCACTCAAGATGTAATCCTTAAGCTGAACATCCTTGAGGAGTCTCACCCACTTGATGATTCTGAGACACTCAAGCTTAGAAGTTTGGAAGTAGAGCTTGAAAGGCTGATGAAACAGGAGGAGATTGGATGGAAACAACGCTCTAAGGCTAAGTGGTTAGCTGATGGTGACAAAAACACGGCCTACTTCCACAGAGTTGCTAATGGCCGTCGCAGATCTCTGTTCATCCTCGAAATTATTCACAATGAAGCGCCAGCCACCGATTAGACTGAAATTTTAAATCTCTTCACCAATTTTTACCACTCCGTACTAGGCCAACCCTCCTCCTCCCTCCCCCCCATCGATTGGAATCTCCTCTACCCCAATCCACCCACCATCCCAATTGATGCTCCCTTCTCCAAAGAAGAAATCCTGGCTACCCTCAAGGATATGGACGACAACAAATCACCAGGTCCTGATGGCTTTGGTCCTTTTTTCTTTAAACATTTCTGGGACGTTATCAGGAAAGATATCTTAGATTTGTGCTCTGAATTCCAGTCCAACCCTATGACCATTTCCCGACCCAACTACGCCAATATCGTCCTTATCTCGAAATCTGAAGGTGCCAACTCCCTTGCAGCCTTTCGCCCCATCAGCCTCCTTAACACCTCTTTCAAGCTCATCACTAAAGTCCTCGCCAACCGCCTTCAACCCCATATGAATCAGTTGATTGGCAGGGAACAATTTGCCTTTATCCAGGGTCGCAACATCCTAGATCATGTGGCGGCAACACAGGAAGTTATCTCTTTTTTCCACACAAAAAGCCTACCAGGTGTCCTCCTCAAATTAGATTTCTCAAAGGCATTTGCCTCTGTTAATTGGAACTTCCTTCTTGAACTCCTGTCACACAGAGGCTTCCCTGTGAAATGGTGTGAATGGATAAAATGCATTCTAACCTCCAGTCTCTCCTCTATTCAGATTATGGTTCATCGAGGGTCTTATCAAATCTGCCCGTGGTCTAAGACAGGGAGACCCTCTCTCGCCGCTTTTATTTGTGCTGGTGGCAAACGTCTTCAACCGCATGTCTAAGCTGGCAATCTCGAACAACTGTCTTGCCGGTATTGGTCCCCCAAACTCCAATTTATCTGTATCCAACCTCCAATTTGCTGATGACACTATTCTCTTCGTCTCCCCCTCGCCTGATCATATCCACTGTCTTAAGGTCCTTCTATACGTCTTTTAACTCATTTCAGGTCTTTCCATCAATTTTCACAAAAGCTCTATCATTATGCTTGGTAACACAAATCACCTTGGTCCCTCAGTCTCTTCTATCCTCAACTGTAACATCGCTCACTTCCCGATCTCCTACCTTGATATCCCATTACGTCCCACCGAACTTCATCGTGCTGATTGGGTTCCCCTTATCACTAAAATTGAACCCAGACTTTCGAGCTGGAAAGCCGACGCTCTCTCGGCTGTGGGTCGACTGGTTCTAATCAAATCAGTCCTCTCCTCCATTCCCCTTTACTGGCTCTCGTTCTATATACTACCTACTTGGGTATCCAAGAAAATCGATTCCATTAGAAGAACCTTTCTTTGGAATGGGGGAAAAGCCAAAAGTTTTGTCAGCTGGAAGATAGCTTGCTTACACAAAGACCATGGTGGCCTCGGTATTGTCAACCTTCAAACTTTCAACCTTGCTCTTTTAGCCAAATGGCTTTGGCGTACTTTGACACATGGGTACATCATCTGGAAAGACTGGATTCTCTCAGTTCACTACCAAGACAATCCATCTTGCGTCCTTCACCTAGCTCCCCTCAATAAACCCTCCCCATTATGGCCTGGCGTCTTATCCTCCATCAACCGTATTAAGCCTCTCTTTCAAGTGATCCTAGGCGATGGCTCCAATTGTCTTTTCTGGTTTGGTTCCTGTTTCTGTCACTCTCCTTTAAATCGCAGATTCCCTACCCTATTCTCCTCCTTATCCCAGAAGTTTCTCACGGTTGCTGACGCAGCCTCCATCGGCCCTCATTCGCTCTGTCCTGCTTCCCTCTTTGGCGATAATCTGCTCCGAGAATTCCTTGCCGCCGCCAACCTGCTTCAATCCGTTAACCTGTCTCCTTCTTCCTCCGATCTTTATGCATGGTCTTTATCCCCCTCCAAACGCTTCTCTGTGTCCCAATGCTACTCATTCCTGAACCACCCTGGCAGGCTTTTCTCCTTCGTGCGTCTCTGGAAATGCCACCTTCCTCCCCGAATCCTATTTTTTCAATGGTGTCTGATCCATGGCCGTATCAACACTAATGACCGTCTTGCCCGACTTAATATCTTATCTGATCAGTATTGTCCCCTTTGCAATCTTGAAACCAAATCCATAAATCACCTTTTTTTTTACTATGACTTTGCTTACTACATTTGGGCATCAACAAGTGCTCATATTTTTGGTTTCATTCCATCAGTTTCTAATTTCTTTGAATTTTGGCAGTACAATGCTCCAGATCTTAGGCTTGACTCGTTTCTAGCCATTTTTTGTTGGGTGATATGGAAAGAGAGAAACGCTCATGTTTTTAACAAACCTGAGAGTTCGAGGGTGTATATTTTCAATAGAATAATTAATATCTTTGCTGTTTGGTCAGGCTCTAGCATCTCCGCACCAGTCAGGCTCCGTCTTCAGACACCCAAATCTCCCCTAACGGAGTCTGTGGGTAGTTCTTCTTCTGTCGTGCCGACGGGTCCACATACTCAGGATTGACGCTCCTTCTTCATCTCCAAGACGATTGGTTGGTTGGAATTCATATGTGATAGTCGAATGTATCTCTTCTTTTATACCTCTATCTGACTTGGATTTATGTGCATATTGGTTAGGGTTGGTACTATGTCTCTTTATTTGGTTATCTGCTATCGATGTTTGCTGTTGCAAATCTTTTTTCAGCCAATGATCAGGCTTGTTGATCATAATATTACTATATTAATATTTAACTCTAATCGGCTGTGTAGTTTCACGCTACACATCCGTTCTACTCAAAAAAGGACAATACAAATCAAAGTCGTAGTGGGCTCGATCAGGATAAATATGACAAGGCAAGCAAGGCAATGCCTAGGGTAGGATACTATCGTTTTGCGGATCCAGACTGGTGGTGATGCATAGAGGCTACTACCGCCTACCTCAGACACACTCCCATAATCAAAGGTGCACCCAATCAAATCACAAAGTAATAGATATGGTTTAGAAGTTACATGCTCGATAGGGGGAGCGACCCCACTTGGCCCGGCGTGGCTCTTGTTTTAGTCATTTTAATTATGACCCTAAAGTCAAGAGTATCCATGATCATTCTCTTACTTCATTCCAATAGCATTTTCCAAACCATCCTACTTCATTCTAGATTCTCCACCACGTGCACAATTGTTAAAGTGGTTTCGTATTGACACAGAGTATGACAATATCTGATCACAATTTCTTTAGCAACCAAATGCCTATTTCACACCGTGGTCATTTTTAATAAAACATTGTAACTAATAAAATCTTAAGTTACAATTTAAATCAGTTACTAAAATATCAAACTTCAATTATATTTTAGCTTTAAAACATTCAACTTACAATTTCAATCACATTAAGTTATCTACATTTCAAATCATATTCTTGGAAATTCCATAACCAAATAGATTAAATAATCCTATTTGATTTTTATTCATTTAATTAAATTAAATTGACAATTTAATCTTAGTTCTCTTTCCTTATTTTATTTAGTTTTGTTGTTATAAAATCAATAAAATTAATTATATTGAATTAAAATTTAAACAATCCTTTTAAAACTACATTAATTATTTTATTAAATTATACTTTTAAAATGTTTTATTTTATATTTTACTAATTAAATATTAAATTTTATATTTTAAATTAAATCTAGTTATAAGTCAAAAAAATTACTTTTAAAAACACCGACATATAAATTAACTTTAAAACATAAAATTTAAATTTTATATAAAAAAATATAATTTTAAATAAAACTTTTTTATTAAATTTTAAAAATTATTTTATTAAATCAAAACAAAATTTAAAAATTTAAAAAACACTTCAAAACAGACCAACGGTGTCCGTATATAGTTTTCTACCCTATGGTCAAGTGATTATGGTGTATATCATTTCAACCCAAAATGGTAAATTTTCCAGGGATATATCATTTCAACCCATACCATAAATTAGTAGTTTCAAATCAATAAAATTGCTTGGGTCTATCATTTCAACCCATAACGATTTTTCCTAATTTATAAGATAGTTTGGGTATATATCATTTCAACCCATAGGGATTTACTAACTAACATACAAAAAGGAACTTGTTATGTGATTTTCATAAATAAATAAATAAATAACATGACATATCGCTTGCATACATATCATAACATATATCAAGTGACATATCATAACATGTATCATAGCACAACACATATGTGACTAACATTTTATATAACATTACATATATGTAACTATCATTTCATAGCATAACATATATATGACTATCATTTTATATAACGATATTTCATGTGACATATGTAACATAAAAGTTAACATAACATGCGTGACATATAAATTAGCATAACATATGTGATATAAAAATTAACATAACATATGTGACAATAAATTTCGTAACATATGTGAAAATAAATTTCATAAAATATGTGACAATAAATTTTGTAACATATGTGACAATAAATTTCATAAAATATGTGACAATAAATTTCATAACACGCATAGCAAACATATAAATTAACATAACATGCATAACATATAAATTACATAACATGTAAAACACATTCCTAGCTAAAGCAACAATGCACATGTCATTTCAATTGATTCCACTTACTTGTACACAAGAATATTAATCATGAGTGGCATGCCCACCTTTCATGGTAAGTAAAGGTGATAACTACAACGAATGCAGCGGAGATCACAAGCTACAACAAATCCAAGATCCAAAGCAAGGCAACAACGACCCAAAGCAAATGATGGCACGAACACGATGAACAATGCCTTGTAAAATAATTTTTTTCCTCCTTTTTTCTTTTCTTTTCTTTATCACTTTACCTTTTTCTAAGAGAAGAGGAAAGAGGAGCTAGAGGGTTCAGCCTAGGGGAAAGAGGAGAGGGAGAGAAGAGAGAGGAGAGGGGATAGGAGAGGGGAAAGGAGAGAGAGAGGAGTGGAGAAGAGAGAAAGGAGATTGGATTTAGGTTTAGTTTTAGGAATTGAGGAGTGAAAAAGAGGAACTGCGGAGAGTTTTTTGGAAGAGAAGAGAAATGAGAAGGAGAAGAGAAAAGAAAGTACGTACATATCTTTCTGAAGTGACTAAATGGTGGAATGGGAATTTTTTTTAACAAATCTCGATGCCCATTAGGATTCTAGGAGCCCAAAAGCCATTTGAAAGCCCAAGAGACAATACAAGGAAAATATAGTATAAAGCAGAAATACTAAGGGAGATCCTATAGAAATATACACAAGGGAATACGTTGTATATTTATGCGAGTTTTTCACTATAAATAGCATATTTACAGTGCTAGAAGTTCGATTTTAACGAAACGAAAAGTGGAATCCATCTTAGAATTTTGTCTAGATTTTTTCTTCAGCAATAAAATTCAAATTTTGAAACTTCTAAATTTTCAACTTATATCCAAAATTTGACTTTTCACTAAAACTTTCGTTCAACTAAATTTGGTCAATCCTAATACTAAGCAGGACAAATTTGTTATTTAAATTTAAATTTTAAAAACTCAATTTAATTCAAAATAATATAATTTAAAATTGACTGAAGCAATTACCATTTGTTTCCCTATATTAAAAGATTTAATATCCATAAATTTTATATTAAATTTCCAAATTGAAAGTTAGTATATTAATGCCAATTTATTTACTACTAATTTGTTTCACTTTGTCTTAATTAAAAGAATTAATGTCAATAAATGAAATATTAATTTTTTTATTTTAACACAATAGTGGATCCTTACATCAAAATAATTTCATTTGTAAATTAAAAGATCTCAATTAATTCAATTGCACTAAACTTCATTATGGAATATCAATAAATTTCTAAGAACAACAACAGTTTACATTTTTAATACGAATTAATATAGCTTATAAGTTCATTGCATTTAACTAAAGATATTCATCACTCCCCAGTTAATGGTTTAACCTCATTTTCGTATATTACTATTTAAATCGCACATTTTATTTCTCTTTATAGACATGTATTTTATCGTCGCTTACAATATTATCCAATTCATGCTATTAATTATGCATCCAATTTTCATCCAATTACATTCAAATCTATGTTATCTTCTTTATACAACTTATCGAAATTCGTTATTTAATAATTTCGTCCAAGGTAATATCAATAAACTACATAAATAAAACATTAAATTTTTATTCCTAACCAAATTCTATTCAATAATTATAATTTTTCTAATTTATAATTTATAAATCCAAATTATACGCTGATAAATATTCACTTTATTTATAAACCCAGTTTATAAATTCCATAGTCTCATTTTCCTTTTATAATCACTATTCCCAAACACTTAACCGATTTCCAAATTGATTTTCTTGAACTAAATCCATTTAAAATTTTATTTCTTGATTTACCCAAATTTATTCCAAAATCCGTTTATTCTAGTTTTACTCTTTTATTATGATTTAAAAACTTATTTAAATATGAAATACCAATTTCATACCCTTTTTCAAAATTATCCTTTTTATTTTTCTCCACCCATTTAAATCTTGAGTTTAAAAATAAATCCTTTTATCTTTAAACAATGCACTTAAGTCCTAAAAACTCTTTTATTCCATTTATACAAAATCTCTATTTTCCATACTTGGAATTTATTTAATAGGCCTTTAAAAGTCAACCCTCTTTTTTTTACTCTTTCCCAAATTCATTCTTTTAATTTATCCAACTTTTACTATAAATATTTTACTTAAAATTTCCTTTTTATTTTCCTTTAAAATTCCAATCTCTTTATTTTTGATATCTTAAAATACCAAAATATATTCAACCAAACCATAACATTCAACAATTTCAATTTTCAATTATAATCAACATAATCTATCACAGATTATTTAGTAAATCATATCATCACATATAAAATAAATTCAACATTTTTTTTAGAGAATCCAGTTGGATCCCTCCAACCTATTTCTCTACACCCACAGATGTTTGCATAATATAAAAATACCAATCCCACTTCGAGGGGGATATCACGGTATATAGGGTTATCCGCTATTATACAGAGCATATAGGGTCTCATCTGCTATATAATGCGGGAATATAAATCACTCCAACACACACACACACATATTATTATATATAATATCACATCCAGACTGATAATAATTATCAATTTCAATCAATCAACTAATAATTTAATTTGACAAATTAAATTCACTAGTAAATCCAATTTGAGTGAGATTAACTCACTTTTGATTTTATTTGCAGTCTGATCGAAACCAGTTTGCCTCTCCACTATTTTTGATCTTGTAAAACATTATACGTTTTATTAACATTTGAAATAATTAAACACGTTAATCACCAATACATTATTTTAAATAAACTAGTAAGTGAAAATGGGTATATATATTTTATATTTAGATATATTTATATTTATATTATATTTTTTTCTTTTTCTATAAATCCAAAAAATAGTAATTTACTTTACCGTAATTTTTTTTAATAAATGAAAATAAAATCAACAAATTAAATTACAAGCTTTAAACTCAAGCAACATTAAATTAAAAATGTCTAAAATCCAGTTACCTATTCGAACAGGAAAACAAACCATCGAGCTCCTGCTCTAAGCTCTGCATGAGGCATCCACACTCGTCGCTCAATCCACTGCGTCCACCACCGAGCTGTCGCCTCCCTCCGTCACTCGGGTGAGCGCTACTAGTCGAACGCCGCGACTCCTCATACGCGCCAAGCCACTACCGCCGATCAACAATGGTAACCCCATGCCCCTCAGTTCACGACTTCGTCCACCTTCCCCCCTCTCGCGCATGCAGCCCCAACCAAACTCAAACCAAGCTCCCCTTTTCGTAAAACCCCCCCACTAGCTCGAACTCTAGTCGCGCTCGCCATTCGAGCACCCAGCCTTGCGCCCATCGCCCTGAATCATCGCCCTTTTTTTCTTTCGTGATTCGAATGCGATTCGTTTTTGAGGGAACAACGATTTCAAATTTGGAATTGGGATGAAGGAAGGAATCGGCGCCTGAAAGGAAGAGAGAGGGGAGAATTTTCGTTCGGCCATTGTTTTCCTTTGAAATTTTGAATCCCTTTGTTCTATCGACTGTTTGCTTTTATAAAGGAGAAGGGGAAAGATGATTCTATTTTATTTATTTATTTTTTCAGTAACGTGCTTTTGATAATTGCGTGTTGTTTTTAAAAGAGGAAACATGATTTTTAAAGGAAGGTTACTTGCAAAAGGGAAGCTACAGTGATTTGTAAAAGCAAACAACTGATGTGAATGGAATTTTGACCAGTCAACCCAATATATATATTTAAATTTTTAAACGTCTCGAAATCACAACTTAAAATTTTGACCTCCTACTGAGGCATGCCGCTAGGCATTTATAATGTTATATCCCTATTCCGAATGCAATGGAAAAGGTTTCGAGTCCAAATTCGATTATATGGAGAAGATAGTTTTTTTGGACCCAATTATTATTTTGAATTTTTGATATAAATTTCAGTGTTTACATACCGTACGACCACATGATAAGTCCAAATGGTACAAAAATTGAAATCCGATAATAATATAATATTACAGATCCAATGGAAATTGTTTCGTCAAAATCCAAGACTGTGCCTCGGAAGGCTATTTTTAAATACCAATTTAAATGATATATTTTAAACCTGAATAAACCACTTTTAAACTCAAATTTAAAACTTCTATTATCTTCAGTATTATCAATACAAATTTTACAAGCCTTCTAACTATTTTAAACTAGCTTAAAACCAAGATTCAGCAATTTACCCAGTTTTCAATTATTAAATTCAGTAATTTAATTATCAAATAAATATTTATATTTGAAATTCAAGTTGAAAATTAACTTTTAAATATTTAAAATCAATTAAATATTACAATTTCAAATATCCAAAATCATGGCTCGTTACAATTTCCAATAACTCTACTTAAGTTAAATTTTCATTTCATAATTTGACTTCAGACTTTCTATTCTTAACATTCATATCCAACCAATCTTATTTTTTTTATCTTTATCAGATCTGTAAGTTCTAAAACTTTAACTTCTACGTTTTCAAACATTTAAATTATAATATTCATTTTCCATTTTTGTATTGACATTATCAATTTTAAATCACAAACACTTTCATTCTTACTTTAGTTAAAATAGATTTCATTTAGCATGACAAATTCAGTTTTCGTTTTGCTTAGCCAAAATGTTATACAACTCTTATGTCTTTACTTAAGTTTCTTTACAACTTAATTTAAGATTTCATTTTCTCACTTTATTTAAAACTCTTGTTCTTTTATACAGATTTATACAAGTTTACTAAGCAACATTTAATTTACAAACATTCCTTACCATTCTACTCATTTATTTTCCTATTTAATTTACAATAGTTTACAAGATATGGTTTATAATTTAGTTTACTTCTTAAGTTCACATTCAGCCCCTTAAAAGAATTCCTCTCTTAATCATTAACTAAGCGTATATCCTTTTATTATAACACTTAATTTACACTTGGATTATAATATTTGCACTACTTATTCAAGTTTAATTATTTCCAAAGTTATAAATTTTTATTTAAAGACATTCTTTGTAGTTTTTACTTTCTCATGAATCCAATTTACTTTCATTCAATTATTAAAATTGATTTTATTTAACTTTACCTTTCTTACGATTCATTATTCATTCAATCGGTTACCATTTGCTTCATTTTTAAATTTAGGTTCATTTCGTTTCAAATGAAATTTATTTCATTTAACTTATTTTTTAATTATTTTATTAACACTTCTTAAGTTCGAATTTTAATTCATTACGTTATTAAACAACATTCCAACTATATCTGATTTATAATTTTTCTTTATTATTTTATTCAATTTATTTATTTTATTAATTCGACTATTAATTCCCATTTTCCCAAATAAAGTGGAATTTCATTTTACAATTCAGGTTTATATAATTTAAATCATAATTCATTTCATTTAATTTTTCTTAAGTTATTTGTCGATTTATAATTCATTTTATTAACTCATTTCATTAATTCAATTCATTTAACTCTGCTTAAGTTAAAATCTATCTCGTTGCTCAATTGTTATTTCCATTCTCAGTTAAAATTGTATTCCACTTTTATAATACAAGTTCTTTATTTATTCACTCAAATAGTTTCTCTCTTTACTATTAAAATTATCCATTAAACATTTCATTAATATTTACCTTCAATTTCAATTGGAATTATTACATTTACTTTGTCACCAAAGGTCATTTGCCATTTACTTAAATAATATTCTTTTTTTCGTATTTAGTTTATTTATAAATCAAATCATACATATTAACATGTTATACACTTATATCTATATATTATAAACATTTGCTTAATCACAATTTCACTTTAAAACATTTTATTACTTGTATAATATTCCATTACATATTCAGATTAACATTTCAACCATTAAACATCAGTAAGTTTTTAAGTTCATTCTTCTTTTTATTTAAAACCACATTTAAATAGTCAATAGTTTGGGAATATTGACTAATAAGACAATAAATGATAATACTCAAATATTATCACCTCATACAAACTACATATCAAAATTAACAATATAAAATTTCAAAATAATACTTTTTTATATAAAACAAAATCTTACTTAACGAAATAAACAACACAATATAAAATAGTGTGACGACCGCCCATGACTCCCGCACCAAAACAAGGAAATAGTGCGCTGAAGAGCGTGCTAGGCAGCCATGGATGATGGTCAAGGTAAGGTAAAACAGCAAACTCTATCGTACAACTCACAGCGCATGGACAAAATACAATAGAGAAATATATGTATATAGTGAAGCTCATAACAGAATATCATCGTATAGACTTCATAAAGGTTTGATACAAGCATCTGAACAATTAATACATCAAGCCTCACTACATAACACTCAAACATATACAAGCAGCGGAACATCCAGTACATATAGTAAGAAAACTAATATGCTAGCCTCCAGCTCGTCTTCGTCATCAACAGCGTTGGTAGCCAAGAACAGCACCTGTCACCTGCTACCTAGTCTGCCCATCCCAACATGGATGAACAGCCCAAGGTAATAAGAGTTGAACATAAAACCTTGAGTCAGACAACAGTCTTAGTGAGCAGTAAATTATCTACCGAACATACCAAAAGAGCATAAAGGATAAAAGGAATAGGAACTCAACCATCCCACTCCACCTCATTCTACAGTGATAGCCCTCAGACCCACTAAGCATAAACAAGCATAGCAAAGCAGACAATTTAAGTAAAGTAATTATCACTCGAGTCAAGGTCGATGTTTTCCAAATACAAACCCCCAAGGCCTAAACCAAGATCAGATAAGCACCCAGAAAACACCTCTCTTGAGTCCGAATGACGATACAACCAAACATCCATGACTCTGGCTATCACTGTTATCATTGCCTCGATTTCACCGTTAATTGAATGACCACCTGTCAAGGGCTAATGGTAACCCCGGTTCTAGATAAACTCTGCACGTCATCGTGACCCGTGCCTAGGACTTACCTACTCTGCCCAGAGTACTCGACCACCTACCTGTAATCTTTTGGGTGTCCCGACCACCTACCTGTAGTCGTTTGGGCATCCCATGTACTCTTGCTTTGAATTTACTAGAACCTTCAACAACGATGAGATCCAAGCCTCCTAGTCATCCTCCTCGACGACTATTCTCATACTAGCCCAAGCTACTTCTCGAGCAATCCATTATCAACCAACTCGAACCATCCCTCGAGTTATCAACATGCTTGGAATGATCCCTGCTTGGATTATGCCAAGACTATATCACATCATGCTTCGCCTCATCTCATCAAAGCAAAGCTCCATCACAACATTGTCATCATATCCGTCCATATGAGCTTCATCAACCGCTACATATGCCACGAGCAGCTTTTCTCATCCCTTAGCCTCTCCCTTAGCTTTTGAATCATTTTCGACCATACTTGTCTAGATCCAATCATAAATCAACTAACTCTAAAAAATCAATCAAGACAATCATTAATCCAAGCAATCAAATATTCAAACAAGGTTTAATAAGCAATTATACAAGGAAATGACAATTTGGTAATTAAAGTGTCCAAATCTAATAAGCATGAATAATAGGCAAATGTCTCTACAACTTGATGAATAAACTTGCATAAGTTAACATGTAGTAAAATAGGTGTCAAAACTTCATAGATGATAGATCTACATGCATACTTAGGAAAAATGCAAGAAATCACTATCTTTAACACATAAACAAGCCACCAATCCAATATACTCCCTTGGGTCCGTGTGAGAGATAACTACCACTCACCGAATCACCTAAACACCTCAAAAACAACCAACTCCAGATCTGGACAGCAAAGATCTAAGCTTGATCCGGCAAAATCTCACTTCAATCGATGAAATCTCTCTTTGTTGGATGAAGATCTTCAACTTTGGCTCTTGGATCTTCAATTTGATCTTCAATTTAGATGGAAGGAATCACTAGATTAGAGAGGAGAAAAGAAGTGAAGAAGTGTTGTAGTTGAGCTCTCAAAATGGCAGCACTTCGTCGCTTCAAAATCCGGTGCCAAAAAGTGAGCCAAACCCCTCTATTTATAGGCTGAAATCCTTAGGTCGCTGCCCCCCCTTAGGTCGTCCACGACCTAACTAAGTCGTCGCCGACCTAACGACCTAAGCCTAAGCACTAATGCACGACCCAACTGCCTAACGACCTAAAACATGCGGCATAGCGACTTAACCCAGACACGACCCACGACTTATCTGCACTGCCGTGTTTCCTAAGTCCTAAGTCGTATGGACGACCTAACGACTTACGACTTAACAAAGGCTGCGACTTAACACACAAGACCTAACACTTAAGCACATTCCTACCCAAGTCCTAGGTCGTTTGGATGACTTAACTCCTATGCGACCTAACAAAATACACGACCCAGCGACTTATCATGAGGCGTTCAACGAACTAACGACTTCCCATAAGTCGCGACCTCACGGAACATAGGACCTACCGACTTAAGACTTGACCCTAACTCGTCCACGACTTAACACACAGCCGAACCAACTCCATGCCGAACTAACTAGACATAACGACTTATCATAGGTCGCTTACGACCTAACTTCCTAAGGTCGCTTCACCGACCTATCTCCTCCCATTAAGTCAGCAACTCCTAAGTCGACTAACTAATAGGTCGCTCCAAACTCTACTAAGTCGCTCGCGACCTATCATAAGTCGCTCACGACCTAAATAGACATCGCTCTCTCTTATAGCTCGCCCACTATCTTAGGTCGCTACTACTAGGTTCCTCAAAACCCTTAGGTCGTTAACTCCACTAACTCGGCAATCCTTAAGTCGCAATCACCTAGGCCGCTAACATCTATAGGTCGGTCAATTCCCTTAAGTCGTAACTCGCTCACCTCTTAGGTCGGTCACCCCTATGAGTTAACTTCCATACGACTTAAGCTCTAAGTCGTTAACCCTATAAGTCGCTACCTACCTTAACTCGGCAACACCTTAAGTCATCTATGCTTCTACACGACTCAAGCTCCAAATGACTTAGGCTACCCACGAGCTAGCTATTACACGGCCTAACCCCTTAAACCGTAAACCCTACCACTTAGATTCAAAACGACTCAAGCAATACTAACGACTTAATGCAACTATTTTACGATTTTATCGACACGTAAAATACGGGTCGTTACATTCTCTCCCCCTTAGGAATTTCGCCCCCGAAATTCCAAACAAACAAGAGCAATCAAAATTATTCTGCATGCCTACCATCCACAGTAATCAACAAACCATGCATCCAATTACTAGCCTAGCATGCAGAATTCTAAGACTTAGAACAAGTTACAAATTCGTGAGATGTCACGACACCTTAGGGCCATACCTCGAAGAGTTCAGGATGAGCTGCCTTCATCGTCTCTTCCTCCTCCCACGTACAGTCGTCAACATCATCACTCCATTGTACCTTGAGCAACGTAATCGTCTTCCTCCTAAGCTGTTTCGTGTCGGTTTCAACAACACGAAGCGGCTTACGAGGTCTCGTAACAACTGGATCAACCTCTAAATCTTCACAGCTATCAGCAGAAACCACCGTATTCGAGTCGTGCACATACTTTCGTAGATAAGATACATGAAAAACATTGTGCACACCCGCCATCTTTTCCGGTAACTCCAATCTGTAAGCGAGCTTTCCAATTCGCTCGATAATCGGAAATGGTCCAACAAATCTCGGAGTCAATTTTCCTTTCTTCCCGAATCTAATAACATTCTTCAGAGGAGAAATCTTCACAAAAACCATATCACCTACGTCGAATTCCAAATCCTTACGACGATTATCGGCATAACTTTTCTGACGATCTTGGGTTGCCTTCATTCGTCGCCGAATGATCTCTATATAATCCGTAGTCTGTCGAATCATCTCTTGGCCAAGTATCAGCTTTTCTCCAGTTTCCAACCAACATGTAGGATAGTTACACGGTCTTCCATACAATGCTTCATACGGTGCCATACCAATACTTGACTTGTAGCTGTTATTGTGCGCAAATTCCACCAAATGAAGGTGATCTTCCCATGATCCTCTGAAATCCAAAACACATGCCCTCAGGAGATCTTCCAAAACTCGGTTGACTCTCTCAGTCTGACCATCTGTTTGGGGGTGATAAGCTGTACTAAAACACAACTCGGTTCCCAAAACTTCATGGAAGCTCTTCCAAAATCCACTAGTGAACAATGGGTCTCGATCGCTCACTATACTCTTTGGAATACCATGGAATCGAACTATCCACTTAACATACAACTCAGCCAATTTCGATGCAGTCCTAGTTGATCGAACAGGAATAAACCTTGCACTCTTAGTCAAACGATCTACGATGACCCAAAGCCCTTCATTTCCTGCCCTGGTTCTAGGTAGACCATCGATAAAATCCATCGATATCTGCTCCCACTTCCATGTAGGAACCTCTAATGGCTGAAGCAATCCACTTGGCTTCTTCTGCTCGGCTTTTACCAACTGGCAGTTCATACGCTTGGAAATAAAATTTCCAACATCCTTTTTCATACCTTCCCAGTAATAGGTTCTCTTCATATCCCGATACATCTTATTTCCACCTGGATGAATCGTCAACTTCAAGTGATGATTTTCCTTAAGAACTTCATCTCTCAATCCATCTATATCGGGAACAACTAATCGTCCTTGCTTCCGAAGCCAACCCTCTCGATCGACTTCAAATCCTTTATCTTTTTCTGGATTTAATCCAGATTCTAAATCCCGGATAATCTTGACAAGCTTATCATCTCGCTTTTGGCTCTCGCCAATCCTTTCTACTAGAGAAGGTCTTACCGATAAGTTTGCCAACATCTCAGGTTCCAATTCACATCTAGGCCTGAAGTCAAATCCAGCTAAATACTCAAGGCTCTTCCATTCCGAAAACATGGCTCCCAATCCTGCATGTCTTCGACTTAACGCATCCGCCACTGCGTTTCCTTTTCCCGGAGTATAAGCTATACCAAAATCATATGATGCTAAAAACTCTAGCCATCGTTGCTGCCGAAGATTCAAATCCTTTTGGGAGAACAGATACTTCAACAACTTATGATCTGTAAACAACTCGAATCGAACTCCCAATAGATAATGTCTCCACATCTTCAGAGCAAAAACAATCGCCGCTAACTCCAAATCATGAGTCGGGTAATTCCTTTCATGCGGCTTCAGTTGTCGACTTGCATATGCAACAACTTTATCCTTTTGCATTAGCACTGCTCCAAGTCCAGTACCACATGCATCGGTGTAAACCACCATCTCATCATTCCCACTTGGAATAATCAAAACAGGAGCACTTGTCAGTCGCTCTTTCGGGATTACGAAAGCTTGCTCACACTTATCATCCCATGTGAATACCTGATTCTTTTTCGTCAATCCTGTTAACGGTGCAGCTATCTTGGAAAAGTCTTTGATAAACCGATGATAATATCCTGCTAATCCAAGAAAACTTCTCACATCAGATGCATTCTTAGGTCTAATCCAATCCTGGATTGCTGCCACCTTAGCGGGATCAACCGCTATTCCATTTCCAGAGATAACATGGCCTAAGAACCTCACTTCACTCTTCCAGAAGTGACACTTCGAAAACTTAGCCTTCAGCTGATGTTTCCGCAAGATTTCCAAAACAATACACAAGTGTGTCTTGTGCTCTTCCTCAGTTCTGGAATAAATCAGAATATCATCCACGAACACAAGTACAAACTTGTTCAACTGATCTCTGAACACTCTATTCATAAGATCCACAAAATATGCCGGCGCGTTAGTCAATCCAAACGGCATTACCAGCCACTCATAAAAACCGGATGGTGTCCTAAAAGCAGTCTTCGGCACACTATCCTTAGCCATTCTCAACTGGTGAAATCCCGTTGCCAAATCCATCTGAGAAAACACCTTAGCTTCGTGAAGCTGATCAAACAAGTCATCTATTCTCGGCAATGGATACTTGTTCTTCTTAGTCACCTTATTCAGCTCACGATAATCCACACACAACCTTAACGATCCATCCGCTTTGGTTGCGAACACAACTGGTGAACCCCATTCGGACACACTACGCCGAATGAATCCTTTCCGAAAAAGGTCATCAACCTGCACCTTCAGCTCTTGTTGTTCTCTAGGCGCCATCCGTCTAAGAGGCATCACAACAGGTCTGGCTCCCTCAACTAGATCGATACGAAACTCGATCTCCCTATGCGGCGGTAACCCTTTGACCTCGTCAAAGACGTCCTCAAATCCATTCACAACCGGCATCGATGACAATCCATCCCGTGGAACAACCAGCGAATACATGAAGCCCATAAAGACGCCTTCTTCATGCTTACATCGTATCACAACCTTTCGCCCTTCCACATTCCCGACTGTCACCTCCAGTTTCTCACAATCAACCTTTGTCGCATACTTCCTAAGCCAGTCCATACCCAAAATAATTTTGAACCCCGCAAAGTTCAGAACAAAACAATCACAAACAAAAGAGCAATCATGACTCGATACAACTAGACCACGGCATACCATACACAAACAAGACGAACCCCCAACTGGATTAGTCACAACCAATGGTCTATCAACAATTTCCGGTTCCAAACCCAACCGGCCTACAAGATCATCACAAACAAACGAATGCGATGCCCCAGTATCAAACAACACTCTAACTAGAACACCACAAATGGAAAGAGTACCTTGAACCACCACACTCTTCCCCTTTTCTTCTGCAGTAGGAGCTTTAGAAGATGATGGAACAGCCCCCAAAGCATAAGCTTGCACAATCTGCTTATCCTTCCTCGGCTCTGGACAGTCCTTCTTGATATGTCCCAGCTTATCACAGTTGTAACACTTTCCCGGCACCTTGGGATTCCTACAATCTTTGGAGAGATGGCCCTTCTGCTGACAGTTGTAGCACGTCACTTCACCCTTCGGCTTCTTCTGGCCATCCTTACCCTTCTGTTGCTGCTGCTTCTTCTTCTTGTTTCCACCCTGCTGTGGCCTAGACCCTTCCTTGGTTACAGCAACAACAGATCCTTCCTTAGGAAACAAACTCTCATGCCTGAGAGCTTTCTCCACAAGCTTCTCAAACGGATCGTCCAAATGATCCACCAATTGTCTCCCAAGATAATAGTCCAATCCTGTCACAAACTTCTCGTTCTTCTGGTAGGGAGATTCAATATACGACCGAGCATACTTGGACAAAGCTTCAAACTCCAAAACATACTCAAGAACTGGTCTCCCACCTTGCTTGAGCTCCACAAACTTCTTAAACAGAACAGATTTCTGAGCCGTAGAGATGAACTTAGCTTCAAATCTAACTTGGAATTGCTCCCAAGTAATCTCTTCCTCTAGAGTATCAATAGTGATAGAACCCCACCAATCAGCAGCTCTTCCCTGAAGCTGTCTCGATGCAAGCTTCCTCTTATTTGCATCCTCGATTCCCAAGTCACCAAAAATCCTTCTACAAGCATCAATCCATCTCTGAACTTCTATGGTTGATTCTGTCCCCAAGAAAACTTTCCCTCCAAGAGCAGTACAGTCTTTACACAACTTAGCAAAATCCACTGGTCTTGGAGCTTGAAATTGAACTCCAACATCTACCGACGGTCCTGAAGTTGGTATCCTTCTCATGATCGAAGTCATCATAGCTTCGAACATTGCAGCATAGTCAGTAGCTCCCCCAGCAGCACGGCTTTCCCTAGCAGCTTGTCTCTCACTTCGACTCATCCTTAATATCTACAAAAAGGAATGATTTAGAACACCTTGAGAAACAACTACATAAGGAGTTCAAGTCCTTCTAAACTACTATATTATATATAGTAATCATCCATCAAAATTACAATTACGTCTCTCATACGTAGTTACGTCAGCGAGCGTTGGCTAAAATCGATTAACCAAAGCTCTGATACCAAATGTGACGACCGCCCATGACTCCCGCACCAAAACAAGGAAATAGTGCGCTGAAGAGCGTGCTAGGCAGCCATGGACGATGGTCAAGGTAAGGTAAAACAACAAACTCTATCGTACAACTCACAGCGCATGGACAAAATACAATAGAGAAATATATGTATATAGTGAAGCTCATAACAGAATATCATCATATAGACTTCATAAAGGTTTGATACAAGCATCTGAACAATTAATACATCAAGCCTCACTACATAACACTCAAACATATACAAGCAGCGGAACATCCAGTACATATAGTAAGAAAACTAATATGCTAGACTCCAGCTCGTCTTCGTCATCAACAACGTTGGTAGCCAAGAACAGCACCTGTCACCTGCTACCTAGTCTGCCCATCCCAACATGGATGAACAGCCCAAGGTAATAAGAGTTGAACATAAAACCTTGAGTCAGACAACAGTCTTAGTGAGCAGTAAATTAACTACCAAACATACCAAAAGAGAGGATAAAAGGAATAGGAACTCAACCATCCCACTCCACCTCATTCTACAGTGATAGCCCCCAGACCCACTAAGCATAAACAAGCATGGCAAAGCAGACAATTTAAGTAAAGTAATTATCACTCGAGTCAAGGTCGATGTTTTCCAAATACAAACCCCCAAGGCCTAAACCAAGATCAGATAAGCACCCAGAAAACACCTCTCTTGAGTCCGAATGACGATACAACCAAACATCCATGACTCTGGCTATCACTCTTATCATTGCCTCGATTTCACCGTTAATTGAATGACCACCTGTCAAGGGCTAATGGTAAACCCGGTTCTAGATAAACTCTGCACGTCATCGTGACCCGTGCCTAGGACTTACCTACTCTGCCCAGAGTACTCGACCACCTACCTGTAGTCTTTTGGGTGTCCCGACCACCTACCTGTAGTCGTTTGGGCATCCCATGTACTCTTGCTTTGAATTTACTAGAACCTTCAACAACGATGAGACCCAAGCCTCCTAGTCATCCTCCTCGACGACTATTCTCGTACTAGCCCAAGCTACTTCTCGAGCAATCCATTATCAACCAACTCGAACCATCCCTCGAGTTATCAACATGCTTGGAATGATCCCTGCTTGGATTATGCCAAGACTATATCACATCATGCTTCGCCTCATCTCATCAAAGCAAAGCTCCATCACAACATTGTCATCATATCCGTCCATATGAGCTTCATCATCCGCTACATATGCCACGAGCAGCTTTTCTCATCCCTTAGCCTCTCCCTTAGCTTTTGAATCATTTTCGACCATACTTGTCTAGATCCAATCATAAATCAACTAACTCTAAACAATCAATCAAGACAATCATTAATCCAAGCAATCAAATATTCAAACAAGGTTTAATAAGCAATTATACAAGGAAATGACAATTTGGTAATTAAAGTGTCCAAATCTAATAAGCATGAATAATAGGCAAATGTCTCTACAACTTGATGAATAAACTTGCATAAGTTAACATGTAGTAAAATAGGTGTCAAAACTTCATAGATGATAGATCTACATGCATACTTAGGAAAAATGCAAGAAATCACTATCTTTAACACATAAACAAGCCACCAATCCAATATACTCCCTTGGGTCCGTGTGAGAGATAACTACCACTCACCGAATCACCTAAACACCTCAAAAACAACCAACTCCAGATCTGGACAGCAAAGATCTAAGCTTGATCCGGCAAAATCTCACTTCAATCGATGAAATCTCTCTTTGTTGGATGAAGATCTTCAACTTTGGCTCTTGGATCCTTAATTTGATCTTCAATTTAGATGGAAGGAATCACTAGATTAGAGAGGAGAAAAGAAGTGAAGAAGTGTTGTAGTTGAGCTCTCAAAATGGCAGCACTTCGTCGCTTCAAAATCCGGTGCCAAAAAGTGAGCCAAACCCCTCTATTTATAGGCTGAAATCCTTAGGTCGCCGCCCCCCCTTAGGTCGTCCACGACCTAACTAAGTCGTCGCCGACCTAACGACCTAAGCCTAAGCACTAATGCACGACCCAACTGCCTAACGACCTAAAACATGCGGCATAGTGACTTAACCCAGACACGACCCACGACTTATCTGCACTGCCGTGTTTCCTAAGTCCTAAGTCGTATGGACGACCTAACGACTTACGACTTAACAAAGGCTGCGACTTAACACACAAGACCTAACACTTAAGCACATTCCTACCCAAGTCCTAGGTCGTTTGGACGACTTAACTCCTATGCGACCTAACAAAATACACGACCCATCGACTTATCATGAGGCGTTCAACGAACTAACGACTTCCCATAAGTCGCGACCTCACGGAACATAGGACCTACCGACTTAAGACTTGACCCTAACTCGTCCACGACTTAACACACAGCCGACCCAACTCCATGCCGACCTAACTAGACATAACGACTTATCATAGGTCGCTTACGACCTAACTTCCTAAGGTCGCTTCACCGACCTATCTCCTCCCATTAAGTCAGCAACTCCTAAGTCGACTAACTAATAGGTCGCTCCAAACTCTACTAAGTCGCTCGCGACCTATCATAAGTCGCTCACGACCTAAATAGACATCGCTCTCTGTTATAGGTCGCCCACTATCTTAGGTCGCTACTACTAGGTTCCTCACAACCCTTAGGTCGTTAACTCCACTAACTCGGCAATCCTTAAGTCGCAATCACCTAGGCCGCTAACACCTATAGGTCGGTCAATTCCCTTAAGTCGTAACTCGCTCACCTCTTAGGTCGGTCAACCCTATGAGTTAACTTCCATACGACTTAAGCTCTAAGTCGTTAACCCTATAAGTCGCTACCTACCTTAACTCGGCAACACCTTAAGTCATCTATGCTTCTACACGACTCAAGCTCCAAATGACTTAGGCTACCCACAAGCTAGCTATTACACGGCCTAACCCCTTAAACCGTAAACCCTGCCACTTAGGTTCAAAACGACTCAAGCAATACTAACGACTTAATGCAACTATTTTACAATTTTATCGACATGTAAAATACGGGTCGTTACAAATAGTTTTTATAATACTATCTCATAGTATGATTCAAGAATGGATTTTAGAACAAAGATAGAAGTTCAAATTTAAAGGAATCCTAATCAAACAGAATTCTAAATAAGAAGATAGGCGCGAAAGAAAGGATGATTCCATATTTGAT
The DNA here is from genome assembly GCA_030765085.1 of Allium cepa. Classification (NCBI taxonomy): domain Eukaryota; kingdom Viridiplantae; phylum Streptophyta; class Magnoliopsida; order Asparagales; family Amaryllidaceae; genus Allium; species Allium cepa. The sequence continues at coordinate 151,705,234 of CM060934.1, read as the reverse complement.
TGTACTCATTCTAGGGTATTACTACCCTATCTTTAATGAGTTTTTACTCCATAGGCTAAGATTTTGCAAAACCAAAGCTCTGATACCAACTGTAACGACCTGCTATTTCGAACCATTCAAATCGACTATAAATATCTGACTTGAATTGTTCAAAACAACAGATTGTTATACAAATTTGGGGTAAATACGATCAATCACAGAATCATAGACATAGAATATTACAACATCATGACGGAATAGATAAACATAGTAGTTCATGAAGCTACTACAACATCAGAGTCTAAAGCAAATATAACGGAAATCCCAGATACATAGAAGTTTGCGAATACATAAGCAAATAACACAGTTTGAAATATAAATAACTGAAAATAGAAAAGATGATAGAAATAGCTAAGCAAATAGATAGAAAAATCTCCAACTAGTCTCCAGCTTCAAAGATGAATCTAGAATGTTGTGTTACTCAGGCCGACCCGAGCATAAAGCAAAACAAAACACTCGAGTTATGAATAACATTCTTACGTAAGTAAATTAACTCAAGTGAAATGTACAAGTAAAATGCATCAATAACTCAAAGATGTTTGGGATTTCCATCCTTTAAGGAACCGTCAAACTATCAAAATACATAATACAATACGCTGCATATATAATGTCTATCATAAAGCAAAGTATTAAAGTAACATTAAGGCGTTACCTATATCTCCCTTAACACATTTTTATATAAATACTATAGTCTATACAAATATTGTAAGCTCTGCCAAATTGGTGGTTTACTCAGTGAGCATACCACAGGTATGATACAAACCAAAGTTGTAGTGGGATCGATTAAGATAAATATGAAAAGGCACTCAAGGCAATGTTTAAGGTAGAATACTACCGTTTTGCGGATTCAGACTGGTGGTACGGCATAGCAGCTACTACCTCCCGCCTTGAGACACACTCCCATAATTAATGGTGCACACAATCAAATCAAAAAGCAATAGATTGTAACGACCCAATTTTTTGACTTTCGAAAATCGACATCAATACGTCCACTGTATCAAATGCCGAACAATTGGATGCCGGAAAACCGAACCGTTAGGATTAAAGAAGAAGAAGTAGAAGAAGAAAACAGAACAATATCAGAATCTCACATTCACAGCGGAACAATATATAATAGATAAATGAATAATCTCTAAACAAAAGAACTATATCAGTTTATACATTACAGCATCAGAGTACTACAACGACAAAAACACAACATTTGGGCATTTATGATAACTTGACTAAATGGAAACTAAATTTTGCAGCAAACTAAATGCAGTGGATACTACATCATATACATGATACATCTCGTCGTCTAGCTTGTCTCCTAATCTTAATGGCATATTTTCCTGTCTTTGCTCCAGAACTACTGATAACCTGCCTCTAGACTGCCCAGAGTTTAGAAAGGGAACAATAAACTCTAGGTCAGTCATGGGACTGGTGTGAGATCTTAAAAATAGTTATTTGCACAAAAAGAAATAAAAATAAATCCTTTATGCTTTTTGGAAAATGAAACTACCATAAGGCCTCCCGGCACATACGCAATGCAATCGCACACTTAGGGGAGATTTCTCCTTATAGAAGTCAAACATGCTTGATACGCGAAAATCCTTTTGATATTATTATTAGTGCATAGTGTGGAAAATATTTCGAAAATATAATATTAATCTTAGCCATCATAGGTACCATTATATTATGCCTACTATAGTACCACCTGAGGTGGAAGGTTATATAACTGCAATCGTAAAGGTTCATATTGTTTTATTTGGATTTCCAACAAATGGTCAAGGCTAAGGAACTTCCTTTCCGAAAAGGGTACGCCTATGGAGGGATGCTCCGAGAACCTAACCGGATCTCTGCCAACACAAGTCCGGGTTACCATTATAACTAGGTAACTAACTGTCACGAGTATGCCATTCCCCGATCTATACCGACCTTTACCGTGGCGCCTCAACAACCAACAACCATATAAGTAAATAATCTAGGCTCCATACCAAAATACTACTTTTTATCCACACAAGTTAAATATCTGGACTCCTTCTAGATATCACTTTTTATCTAAAAGGAAACACACATACCCTGATGGGCGTAACCCCCATAACCTTTCTGCATCCTTCCCGTTTCAACCTTTTTCGAGGGGTGAGGTTCGACGAAGTCTCGTCCTATAAAGCTACGCTTTTCACAAAAGTCTTACTTCGATCAACCAATGATCAACACTTAGCATGCCACATTACCAAATTTGAAATGTATCACTAGTAATAATCAACTACATAACCTCTGAGCTCCTACTTCTCAGAGAAGGGTGTTAGGCTAAGAGAATAAATTCTCCAACACCGAACATAAATGTATTTTATAGAAACCAGCTTTATATTTCAAACTGTAATGTCAGACATACATCCATACAAGTCCATCCTGGGTCTGAATGGAACCGAAGGTACTTCCTCCAATTAAGAAAAATAGTCCTCGCAAATCCGGATAATCCCTAATCACGTCCAGACTCCCCATCACATAAGGTAACATAAATCTCTATACCAAAGCAACTCAGTGCAGAGACATTCAACAGGTAATCCTTTCGTTTTCAAAAATACCCGGTCTTCGACCAACTTCGTCGTATCATTATTCGGAATATGTTTTATGACTCAGTGTCCTCTCCCGGCTAATCTGAATAATGAGCGCTTATTTTAAAAATAAATGGTTACATTCAGATTTAAAGTATGTCACAACAAATTTCCACTTTGATCCTTCAAACAAAAGATCCATCATTAAGATTCGATGTGGTTTTCGGATAACTATTCCATTGAATCGGACCCTCGGTCGCATCGAAATTCAAATGCCGTCTTAAAGGCCAATATTGATTGTCGGTTATTTAACTATCAATCAACATTCACAAGAACCATCAGATTTAAATAATTTCCCCGAATTATTTATTTCAAAATATCTTCGCAAGATATATTTTTACACTTCAACCCTTTGAAAGCAATTTTCAAATCACTTTCCTCTCGCAGAATAAATATCCAAATATTTTTTATTTCCCCTGAATATTTACCAAGTCCGAATGCTATAGATTTTAAAATAATTTAAAATCACTTATCCAAAAATATATACTTGGAAATACTTAAAATAAAACTATTTTTAAACACTTTATTTAAAATATTAGTTATTGAAACGTTTATACTAATATCTCATATAAAACTTAAGCCCAAACTAATTTTTAAAATAAAAATTATTAGATAGAGTATATTTATTCAAATAATCATATTCTAAATCAAATACTAGTTTAAATCTTTGAAATAATCACTTCTTTAATTAACTTAATAAGTATTTTCTTAAAAAATTTAAGAAAATAATTTTTTTCCAAACATTCTTTTTAAAAATCAACCTTAATACTTTTAATTTATACTTAAAAGCTACTTTGAAATCATACTCGCTTTCCAGGGAAAATACAATTTCCATTCCAAAATAGTCCATTTAAATCAATTAATAAACCCTTCTTGATTTATCTCAAATTTACAACCCGAATTTTTAAATTTTCTTTCGACACTTTTAAAAATAAACCAATATTTATTTTTAAAACAAATTACCCATTCCTTTATAAATTCAAATTATGAATTTAAATTTTCCAAATATCCACTGGTATACAATTTTCAAATCGACTTCCAAAATTTTACTTTCAAACACCAAATCAAATTCCAAATTGAATTTCAAAATTTACTTTCAAAACCAACTAATCCAATATTCACGCCTATATTTATGATTTAAATTCCATTTAAATTAGAAAAACCAATTTCATACTTGATTTCAAAATTCTTCTTTTACTTCTTCCAAACCATTTAAAATCCATCCCAAATTCCTTCTTTAAATTTATCCAATTCTCAAAAATTATTTTACATAAAATTCTCTATTTTAATTTCTTTCCAAAAATTCAATTTTTATATTTCTGGTATTTTAAAAATACTAGAATATATTCGGCCAAACCATAGCCTTCAATAATATCAACCACCAATATAATCATTCACAGATTATCAACAATCATATCACAACATATGAAATAAATTCAAATATTTGAGGAATCCAGTTGGATCCCTCCAACCTGTTTCCCTGCATACACAGATGTCAGCATAATATAAAATACCAATTCCACTTCGAGGTGGAATATCGCGGTATATGGGGTAATCCGCTATTCTGCGGGGCACATAGGGTCTCGTCCGCTATATAATGCGGGAAATCAATCACTCCAATATATATATATATATAACTCACTATCATATATACTGTCACATCCAAACAATCAATCAAAGATTTAAATTCTAACTATTTCGATTGAGTGAGAAGATCTCATCTTTCCCACTGTTTTGCAAATTCGATCCAAACCGGCTTGTCTCTTTCCGATTCAATACCTTGTGTAAACATTAGATGATTTTCATTAATATTCGAACAAATCGAACAATTAAATTTCCATTTAATAATTTTAATCAACAAACGATTTTATTTTAAACTAATTCCTTTTAATAAATTTATTTAACTAAAAACTAAATTTAAAACTAAATTCCCTTTAATAAATTATTTTTAGTAACTAGATAAATTAAATAGGTTAATAAAACAAATATCTCACCAAAACCTTTATTTTTAAAATAAACTAGCAAATTAAAATATGTAAATGTATATTTATTTTATTTTTGAAATTATATATATACTTATAAGAAATAATTTGTGACGACCCGCCCTTCTACTACTAGACAAACGTATCATCATTAAGAAAGAAAGGGATAGAAATAGAAAAGAAAGAGAAAGAAAGAACAACAACATCAGAATCTCACGGCGGAATGGAACAAAATATAATATATCATATAAATATTTACATAGTTTTACATATTTCAGAGTTATACAATATCAATACATATGACAATCATGCATACATCGATCACTATATACATCAGAGATACATCATACATCAACCACTGACACAGCGGAACTAGATAGATAGCTACATACGTTTGGACCTCCTGCTCCAAGCTCCTCCAGAAATCTAAGTCCAAAACCTATCACTTGGCTACTCATAAAAATTTGAGTACCCAAGAGTTTATGAAAACAAAAATATAAACTCCGGGTCAGACATGGGTCTGGTATGAGTAAACGGTTTAAAGTTGTTTAACTTTGAAAACATTTGAAAATAAAGGTATCACGTAAGACTCCCCACAAATAAATACGGGTAAGTTTTTACCCTATGCTAACCAAAACATTTCATAGGAAATCCAGTGATATTATAATAGTGTCTAGGGTTTTCAAGTAAATAGAAAATAGCCGAAATTGTTACATTCATTAAATTCCAGCTACTAGCCACAAAAGTGGGTAATACAAATCAAAATCGTAGGGCCTCGTAGGGAAAATGGATTTCCAACAATGGCAGGGCTACTGGGGTACCGCCCGTCACCGAGGATCACTCCCGACCCTCTGCAACACAAGGCCGGAACCATTCCTTACTGAACAGTCTCGAACAAGACAAACCCCGCGGTTGTAGCTAGCAACCGCCCACACAGCCGAAATATGAAAAGGGACATCTAGACAGGGGAAATATCTTGTCCTGCTTGGGCATGACCCACCTAACCTTGCTGCATCTCCCCTGTTTTAGCCATTCCCGGTTGATGAGGCTTGAGGCCGCGATTACCTTTAAAGAACATATCACTTAGAATGCTCATTGTCCTCCTGACGATGTGCTGAAAGCATTCAATCCATACAAGTTCGTTCCGGGTTCGAACGAAACCGAAGGTATTATCTCGTTACACTCGTTTTGGAATCACCCTCAGAGTCAACGACGATAACCCTTGCATTCTGAAAACACTACCTCGATCTTCATTTCAAGATTCACGACCTAACGTTTAAATTGGATCGATGTGATTTTCGAAGAATCAAATTTGATTCTTCCGATCCCGGTCTCATCGAATCCAAACGCCATTTTAAGGGCCAAGTTGTCTAATTAACTTAACAGTTTAAATAATTTAAATTTAACAGTTGAATTAACATAGCATTTATCACTGATAAACATATACAAGCGTCATAGATATAACATAACATATCACAGAGCATCACAGAATATCATCACACAAATATCACAATCAGATATTCAATCACAACAGTCCATAAGCAGTCACCTTTAAGTCTTATTTGTAATTAATTCAATTTAGAATTAATTACTTGAGAGTTAATCACTTAACTCTATTTAATTAATCATTAATTAACAATTAATTACCTATTTCATTTCAATCATCGAATTAATGATTCCTTAATCAACTATTAAATCTTAATTGTTCAATTAATTAGTTATTTCATTTATTTAATTAGTTACTTTAAAATCAAGTTGTTTATCTTTAATTACTATTCCTTATTCATTAATTGATAACCTTAATTATTAATTAATAAAACTTAATTACTTAACTATGTAACTATTAATTACTTAATTAATCAATTATAAATCCTTAATTCTTAATCACTTAATTAATTAACTATTAATTCATAATTAAATTATTTGATTAGTTAACTATTAATCATTCATTTATTAACTTAAGTAGTTAATTATTCATTTATCAATCACTTAATCATTCTTAATTACCTCCTGTAAGTAATTAGAAGAAGTTTCTTTAAAATTACGAAGCTCAAATTACTACTAACTGCAAACTTAAACGTTAATCGGTTACACTTCTAGCTTAAAGTAATTTCTTAACTTATACTGTAATTACTTGATTACAATAATAATAAATAAGGCTTAAACATCGTTAAGTATTAACGAAAAATAATTAAAACATGTAACCAGCTTCTAATCTTAAAACTATTTAGTAGATATTTAGATTTCAGTATAAATCTAGATGAACAAAATAATCTGTACTTTACTTCATCTTGAAAATTCATTACTGCAATTACAAAAAACCCGGGTCTCCTCCTATTAGTTTCGAGTGCAACTTCGGTTTGCACGCAATCTTCCCCGAGTCTTCCCCCCTGAACCCATTCTTATTCTCTCTTTCTTTTAATTTTCTTCCAGAGGTTCAAATTAGTAACTTAATCAAACATCAGCAATACTAACCCACATTCGAACGAAACAACTCGAAGGGAAACCCACAATCATGCGAGCATGACTCGAAGTAGGAAAACAGCCATACTCTGACACGCAAACCCAACTCCAATGCCACCGTGCACGTGCACAGTGGTTAGCCGCACCTCCAGCGGCACTCGCCAGCGTCCACAAACCAAAATTTCGTTCCTCACCCAAGATCGAAACCCAGAATTTCGACAATGGGTCGAAATCAAAATATCGCCTGAAAGTTGAACTTAAAACACAGCTCCTCACCGAAAACCACTCAGTCCGGCAACCCCACATCGCTAGAGGCTAAGCCACATTGCCCACGCCAAGTCCTGCCCCTCAGTAACTCCCTCCTCGAAGCTTGAAAACCTCGATCACACTAAGAAGCCGGAAATCAAAAATTTCAGGGTACAGGAAACTTTCAACTAAAACCCTAAATTAAGTTCGTTCGTTTAATTTATACATTCGAAAAATCTTCTGATAATTTTCTCATGATCCACAATGTTAATACTTACTTCAATTCAAATTCCAACATCTTAATTTGGATTGACAACCTGAAATTGACAAAAATGCAAACTTTGTTCATAACCAAACTGCACCTCAATTACAAACCTAAAAATCTTTATTTTCGTTTTAAAAATCATCAATTCCATTAAGGATTCCAAATAAAATCTTGAATCAACTTCGTGTAACACATGAATTTATCAATAAATTTCTTGATTTACTGTGAACTATGTTACACTATCATACCTTACAGAGATGTTTGAACTAGTTTACAAATCTTGGTTTTAACTTTAATATCTTGTTTGGTTGGTAATTTAAATCCTAATATGGTTTAACATCAATTGACCTTAAGTTTGATCCAAAATTTTATCCTGTATCCACTTATCAGAGAACTATATACAACTTACAGAATCATATGTCAAAGTACACATATATCACAAGATCATAAAATCATCATAAGTGTTTGGTTTAACTTTAAGTTTTAAGAATTTAGTTTACTCACCTGAATGACCTGTGAATCTAGTTGCTTGAAACTGAAATGTTTAAACTGCAAACTTGGACCAGTCTTTGTTTGAACTTAAATGGGTTTTCAAAGCATGATGCTATTAGATTTTCTTCTTCTTTTTGTTTTCAGGTTTACTATTATATTTTACAGAACGAATTAAATAAGAATATGTACTCATATATATATATATATATATATATATATATAGAAGAAATTAGGTGTATATGGGTAGGTTGTATTTAGACAGCCTTATATTCTTGACCAGGTTGATTCTGAAATTGACTTCCTGCAATAACATGAATTTGCAATTTCGGCTGAACATATTTTTATGCTGAGATGATAGCAAGGACATACACTATTTCTAAATTAGCCTACATAATTATAATTATGTCCAGCTGCATAAGGATATTTGTATGTCAGTGTACAAATTTGCAGGTCTAAGTTTTGGCTTGAATAAGAAGTTACTTATTAATAAATATCTGCTATATATAAAAGTTTGTTTTATAATCTTCTAGATTAAAAATTTATGTACATATGCGTCTGATGTATTGTTATGCCATGACTGACTTTGTTTTATCCATATTCATTTGGTTTTGTTATTTAGTTCCAGTTTTGAATAATATACAGGTTGTAATTATGGTTTACTATGTATAAAGATGTTTATTTGTTGACTATCACTTTGCAGGATAACACTAACATATACATGAAGATATTTTATTCTTAAATTTAAATTCTGTATTTTATATTTCGCTTTATTTCTTGTTTGTAGTTACATTTTTTTATTTATTTCTAATTTACTTTTACTACTCATATTTATTTGCATCAATGTTTAAGTTATATTTCATATGGTTCATATGGTTTATGTACATTTATATTTATATTTTTGACTTACATTGATATTAATATTTTATATTGAACATAATCATCTATTTATGTTATATATTTTATATTTTTAAACTTTGATCTTATTTTAAACACTATCATCCATATGTATTTATTTCTCAAATGTTAACAATGTAAAATATTTTAATTTAATTATATAAGGTAAATTTTATCAAAAATATTGTTAAGAATCTTTTATTTTAGAATTTTCAAACATTATTATCTATATGTATTATTTTATTCTAAATATAAACAAAGTAAAGTATTTTAATTAAATTATATAAGATAGATTTTTATTGTAAATATTATTAAAATATTTATTCCAAATTTTCAAACTTCATTTTCTTTCAAAATACCAATATATATATTATAAACAAATGCAATATTTCCAAAATTATATTCATTTTAATATGATCAGATTACATTTTATTTAAATTAGATTACACATTTATTACAATAAACGGGGCCAAAAATCCAGGGTCGTTACATAATTTATATAGATTAAAAATCTAATCTTTATATAAATCCCTATATATTCGAAAAGCTTATGCATTCAAGCTTTTATATATTCAAATAGAAACATTTTATTTTTATAATTATCCGTAATTACTTTGTTGTTTTCTGAATAAATATATACATATTTTGAAAACTGAATTTACAATTATCTTACTGCTATTTTTTTGCTGTATCAAAACTATATACATATATTTATATATGTAACCCATTAAATTTAACAACAGGAATTACCTCACTGACCTCGCGAATAAGCATCACCTCGCGTCGAACTCGTCTGGAAATGAATTCCCTTTCTTGCATGGCCACCAAATCGCGACTACCTCACCACGGCACAGCTTCGAATGCCACTACATCCTTACTCACGATGCCTCACGATCGCCATCCCCAACTCGTTGCCCCACCATTTGAACACCGGCCTCAAATCTCGACCATGTCGAGCATCTAGATCTAACGCACGCGTGCGCCACTGCCTCGACAGTTCTACGCGACAAAAGCGTCTCACTACTTCGCACTTCCCCAATGACGAGCCGCGACAACCTCCAGATGCACCGCCGTGCTTCCTTTCTAAACCCTCATGAATTTGATTCAAATGAACTCGATTGGTTGGACGAAATTATTTTTTTGAACTGGCACGAAGAGGAGAGGGAAATTCAATCGAAACAACTCGCGGCTATTTTTTGATTTATTTCGATTTCAATTCGAAAATTCGAAGTCCTAGTAGCGGCCATTTCTTTGAACGATAGAAATAATTTTTTTAATTTAAAGAGGCTTCGGCCATGATTTATTTGATTTGAATTCGATTTTTTTGAACGAGAGAGGGGTTTCATCAGTTTTTTCTTTAAAAATGCATGGCTTTGAGTTAAAGAACGCGTGTAAAAAAAATGACACATGTTGCAAAATGAAGGACACGTGTTGGGTTGAGGTTTTACAGAAAATTGAAGGAAGAAACATATATGTATCTTATATTTTAAATTTAAAATTCAAATTTAAATCGTCTCGTTTGACATAGTTTATAATTTCGAACTCCTATCAAGGCATGCCGCTAGGCATTTATAATGTTAAACCCTTATTCCAAATGCAATGGAAAAGGTTTCGAGCCCAAATTCGATCGTATGGAGAAGATAGCTTTTTGGACCCGGCTATTAAATTAAATTTTGATATGAATTTTAGCGTATTTGCTTAACGTACGGCCAAACGATCTCTCCACACACAATGAAAATTGAAATCCGATAATAACACACTATTACGGATCCAATGGAACTAGTTTCGTCAAATTTCGAGACTGTGTCTCGGAAGGCTATTTTTAAATATCGATTTAAACGATATAAATTCAAAACTGAAAAAAGCATTTCCAAATTCAATTTTAAAAGTTCTATTATCCTTAGTATTATCAATATAGATTTTACAAGATTTCAATTGTTTTTAACAAGCTCAAAAGAGAAGACACAATATTTTACCCAATTTCATATTATTAAATCCAATAATTTAATTACCAACCAAACAGTGATATTTGAAATTCAAGTTAAACTAACTTTCAAATATTTGAAATCAGTTAAATATTTCAATTCCAAATATTGTCGTCACATTCTTCCCCCCTTAAAAGAATATTGTCCCGAAATTATTAGTTAAGAAGAATGCCCCAACTCGTTCATCATTTTCCCAAAACAAAACAGTTTCAACTTTCCAAAACATTTTTTTATTAAAGACCCATTATCACTTCATCTAACTTTCTATCATCAATCATAATTTCCAAACAATACTTAATAACTCAAATTTAAATTCAAATTCAAATTTTAAATTATCAAAATTTCTTAAAATTTTTATGACTCCCTAAATTTTCAAAAAATTTCTCAGCATCTCCTTTGCACGGCTAGCTCGGTACAACTACAAAATGCCACCGCGGGCCCCCAGATTTCAAAAAGAAATAATAAACCAAGTGGCTAGTCCAGAAAATCATCAAATTTCATATATAAATTTAAATGCATACCTTTTGTCGAGCAATTCAATTTTATCTTCGAAATCAAAAATCCAATTCCCTTTTCCTTTATAACACATGTATATCCTATTAGCAATAATGTCAATTACAATATTCAAAATCATTTTGCACAAAAGTTTCAGTGTTTATTTATTCAAGCCCATACGATGTACATATATCATCCATACGTAATATCAAATCCGATCACTCACTCGATCACACAATTTCACTTCTGAACTAGTATTGTCCATCCGACTTCCTAGTGCGGACTCAGATCTGGTTTCTTGATCAGAAACCATCATTCTCCTTGCATAGCCATAAACTATAATAGAGAATTTTCAGAATCAACCACAAATCCATATCCTGGTTCGCCGTCGAAAATCGAGTGAAAAATCCCAACTCGGATCGATATAATTATCTCGAAATTCTGTGCTCAATTCCAGATCAAACCGCTATGCGAATAAAGTAATATACGTACATCTCACGTATTTATTTCCAATTGATTATTAGCTATATCAATTCACTTTTTTTTATTCATATTTATTTTGATTTTCACTCACTTACCCACAATCACCATTTCACAACTTCCAGTTTAACCTTCACTCAATTATTAGCTTTTATCCTTTTCCAAATTAAATTTTAAATCTCAATAAAAAAGTTTATTTCCAAACTTTTACTTCTTTGGACAAATTACACAATTTCACTTTATTAAACACCATTTTAAATTGATTCCAATATTCATTTTCAATTTATTTTCTTACCCATTCTAATTAATTTTTTCCAAACCCTTATAAGTTTTTAAACTTATAAATATACAATAACCATTTTTAAATAAGATTCCAGAGCTTAAAACAATTTCCCAACATTTCAAAATCACCTTTGAAATCATTTATATCCAAAATCCTTTGCATTTCTAAAATCGAACCCAACTTTTGCAAACAATTTTAATCTAAAATATTTTGGCAGCACTTCCTCTCATGGAAACTCGAAAATGAACAACGATGATGTCGTGATCATCATCGGAATTATTTTCCAGCGACCGAAATTTTTTTAGTGCTTTTACTCCTTTAAAACATTTCCAAATATTTTTAAATCCAAATTCCACCAGATTTCTAATCCAATTCAAAAATATTTTCCCCAAATAATATCACCATTAATTTTCCAAAATCTTTAAAAACCATTTCAAATCAAAGGAATTTAATCTTTTGAAATTTCACTTTCAATTATAAATCACATTTACAATTCACTTTTCAAATTTCATTTTGGTATATGAATTTTTTTAGCTGTTGGTTATAATTTCATTTCTTATTCAATTTCACACTTAAATGATAATAATTTAATATTATCACTTCCTAATAACCAAGCAACCATATACTATAATAATTTACGGAAAATTATTTCTTTTATGTACAAAAATAATTTGGGTAGAATTATTTCATTTACCCTATTTTTAAAACAATACTGTGTCAATTTACCTTTTTTAAGAGTTTAGAAACTCCCATCGATGCAGTTGGCAAGACTGTACCGACCAGAATCTATAAACACTCAACCGATAAGTCAACACAATACAAAAACAATTTTTTATATTTACTAACAAATACACGCTCATATCTATTATTGCACTCAAACTCATTCTAGAGTACTACTGACTCTCTCTCTAATGAGTAATCCCCACAAGAGCCAAGGTTCTTGCTTAACCAACAGCTCCGATACCACTCTGTAACGACCCTATTTTTTGATTTTCGAAAATCGACATCAATACGTCCACTGGATCAAATGCCGAACAATCGACTGTCGAAAAACCGAACCGTTAGGGTTAAAGTTGAAGAAGGTTGAAGAAGAAAACAAAACAATATCAGAATCTTACATCCGCAACGGAACCATAAATAATATATAAATGAATAATCTTTAAACAAAAGAACTATATCAGTATATACATTAAATCATCAGAGTATTACAACAACAAAAACACAACACTTGGGCATTTATGATAACTTGACTAAATGGAAACTGAATTTTGCAGCAAACTAAACACAGCGGATACTACATCATACACATGATACGTCTCGTCGTCCAGCTTGTCTCCTGATCTCCATAGCATATTTTTCTGACTTTGCTCCAGTACTACTGATAACCTGACTCTAGGCTGCCCGTGTGGAAAATTATGGGCACCTAGAGTTTAGAAAGGGAACAATAAACTCCAGGTCGGTCATAGGACTGGTGTGAGATCTTAAAAATATTTATTTGCACAAAAAGAAATAAAAAGAAATCTGGGGTGCATACCGAGCCACATTCGCCCGACACAATCACTATTCCCTTGCTTCTTGTTCACCTAACGACCTCGGTCGGCCAACACCTATTGAACCCACCAACACTTGCCGAGTCATCACAACTTCCCCCTCCCTCACTCACCAACCCAACAGGAACCTACATCTCAGCTACCTCCGATATCTTTTCCCTTACCCCTCTCCATCTAATCCTAAGGCATGTTTAAACCTCAGATTCATCTTCCTTATCTACATGACTTCCATTTTTCGTGAGTTAAAGGAAGGTTGTGAATTCAAATCTTGTACAAAAACCCTAATTGGAGAAAGTGGAACAAGTGAGAGGTTCATACCTAGAAGAATGGGTCGAATTCTAGTGAAGTATTCGATTTGGAAGTGGAATCCACTCAGGCTTGTTGCTAAGGGCAGTCGAGATGTAACGTATATGACTCAGGAATCTAAATGGAGGTTGAAATATTAGCAAGAGTCTGGGAGAAGACGAGTTTGTAAGGGTGTTAGAGCAGAGGTAAAAGTGAAAGGGAGAAAGAGGAGAAGTGTTGGCTTTTATATTAGGAAAAAAAGAAGGTGAACAGACAGTGACCGGTGGAACCGGTCAAAGCATCTCGATGGTTTGGCATTCAGGCCCCGCTCGGCATCCAGGCCTCGTTCGACACGCAAGGCCTCGCTCGGCATTCAGAAGATCATAAGAAATCACTGTCAAGAAGACAGAGCAAGGGCTTAAAGAAAAACGCAGAGTGCTCATGGTTCAAAGCACATCATGTTCTTCCACATGATACACTTTGGGGGGTAAGTGTTACCCGGTTGTTTGACCATGTAACTAGAGGCTCGGCATAGATACTTTGGTCGGCACAGGCCTTGTTCGACACATCTCACCTCGCTCGGCATGAAGCCTAGTTCGGCATAGATGAGTCGCTCAACATGCAGCCTCGCTCAGCATAGATGAGTAACTCGGCATGAAACCTCGTTCGGCATAGATGAAGCCTCGTTCGACATAGATGAATCGCTCGGCATGAGGCCTCGTTCGGCACAAAAGGTTCGCTTGGCACAAGGCCTCGCTTGGCGTAAATGAGTCGTTTGGCACAGGCCTCATTCGGCACACCTCCGCTCGTTTGGCACAAGAGCCTCACTCGGCCCGAGTACCTTGACCGCCACAATGCCTCGTTCGGCATCCTAGTGTCGTTCGACACGCATCCCTCGTTCGGCATACGAATGTCTTTCGACCTGGATGTGTGGCTCGGCATACGAGTGTCGTTCGGCATGGAGACCTCGCTCGGCATTCTCTGGTTCGATCAAGCTCGCTCGGCAATTGCCGCTCGGCATCCTCGACTCGATCCGTAGAAGCTACTTACCATAGGTCGAGGTACCTTGTTCCTAGCCCAAGAGGGAAGTCCAACCCATCTTCGTCTATAAATAGAAGGGTAGGGGCAAAGTGAAATGGACTTTTTTTCGATAACACTGGGGAGACTCTGCTGCATTCAAGACTTATTCTATTTCACTTAGCACTTGTATTCAAGCCATTATTGTACAGATTGTATCTTTATTCAATCATTTGTGAAAGAAATAAAGATCAAAAACTTGAAATGGACGTAGGCAGTTACACTGAACCACTATAAATCCGGTGATCTTGTTTTTGCAGTTAATTTAGCAAACAGTCCTCTTTTTTAATTTACTTTCTTCATTAATCTCTCTACTTAATCTTTCTCGAGGGTATTAGTGACCAATTCTGGTGCTAACAAAAAACATTTTGAAAATATAATATTAATACTAGCCAGCATAGGTACCATTATATTATGCTTACTATAGCTACCACCTGAGGTGGCAGGTTATACAACTGCAATCGTAAAGGGTTCGTATTGTTTTGTTTGGATTTCCAACAAATGGTCAAGGCTAAGGAACTTCCTTTCCGAAAAGGGTACACCTCTAGAGGGATGCCCTAAGAATCTAACCGGATCTCTACCAACACAAGGCCGGGTTACCTCTGTAACTAGGTGACTAACTGTCACGAGTATGCCATTCCCCGGTCTAGACCGACCTTTACCGAGGCGCCTCAACAACCAATTACTACATAAGTAAATAATATGGGCTCCATACCAGAATACCTACTTTTTATCCACACAAGTTAAATATCTTGCTCTATACCAGATACCACTTTTTATCCCGAAGGAAATGCGCATACCCTGAGGGGCGTGACCCCCATAACCTTGTTGCATCCTTCCTGTTTCAACCATTTTTGGGGTGTGAGGTTCGATGAAGTATCGTCCCACAAAGTTACTCTTTTCACAAAAGCCATGCTTCGATCAATCAATGATCAACACTTAGCTTGCCACGTTACCAAATTGGGAATATATCACTAGTAACAATCAACTATATAACGTCTGAGCTCGTACGTCTCAGAGAAGGGTGTTAAGCTAAGAGAATAAATTCTCCAACACCGAACATAAGTGTATTTTGTAGAAACCAGCTTTATATTTCAAAGTGTAATGTCAGACATACATCCATACAAGTCCATCCTGGGTCCGAGTGGAACCGAAGGCACTTCCTCCTATTAAGGAAAGAAGTCCTTGCAAATCCGGATATTCCCTAATCACGTCTGGACTCCCCATCATATAGGGTAATATAAATCTCTATACCAGAGAAACTCGGTGCAGAGACATTCGACGGGTAATCCTTTCGTTTTCGAAAATACCCGATCTTCGACCACCGTCTTCAAATGCAATCCATTTCGTCGTATCATTATTCAGAATGGGTTTTATGACTCAATGTCCTCTCCCAGCTAATCCGAATAATGAGCGCTTATTTTAAAAATAAATGGTTACATTCAGATTTAAAGTAAGTCACAACAAATTTCCACTTTGATCCTTTAAACAAAAGATCCATCATTAAGATTCGATGTGGTTTTCGAATAACCATTTGGAATCCGACCCCCGATCGCATCGAAATTCAAATGCTGCCTTAAAGGCCAATATTGATAATCAGTTATTTAACTATCAAACAACATTCACAACAACCATCAGATTTAAATAATTTCCCCAAATTATTTATTTCAAAATATCTTCGCAGGATAATTTTCACACTTCAACCCTTTGGAAACAATTTTCAAATCATTTTCCTCTCACAGAATAAATTTTCAAATATTGTTTATTTCCATTGAAAATTTGCCAAATCCGAATGCTTTAGATTTTAAAACAATTTAAATCACTTATCCAAAAATATATACTTGGAAATATTTAAAATAAAACTATTTTAAACACTTTATTTAAAACTAGTATGAGCCGGTGCTTCGCACATGAGCTGTTTGTGTTATTGTATACGTTGATAATTTATTTGAGCGCAAATATGTAGCGTAAAGCAAGGGCATTTTTGGAATTTCAAAAAGATACCGAGTAAATTATTTCAATGAATTTTCTTTATTAGTAGTAGAGATATTAGTTATTTAAATTTTTATACCAATATCTCATATAAAACTTAAGCCCAAACTAATTTTTAATATAAAAATTATTAGATAGAGTATAATTATTCAAATAACCATCTTCTAAATCAAATACTAGTTTAAATCTTTAAAATAATCACTTATATAATTAACTTAATAAGTATTTTCTTTAAAAATTAAAAAAATAAATTTTTCCAAACATTCTTTTTAAAAACCAACCTTAAAACCTTTAATTAATACTTAAAAGTTACTTTGAAAACATACTCGGCTTTCTTTGGAAACTATATTTTCCATTCCAAAATAGTCCATTTAAATCAATTAATAAACCCTTCTTGATTTATCTCAAATTTACATCCCAAATTTGTAAATTTTCTTTCCACACTTTTAAAAATAAGCCAATATTTATTTTTAAAATAAATTACCCATTCCTTTATAAATTCCAATCGTGAATTTAAATTTTCCAAATATCCACTGATATACAATTTTCAAATCGATTTCCAAAATTTTACTTTCAAACACCAAATCAAATTCTAAATTGATTTCCAAAATTTGCTTTCAAAACCCATTAATCCAATATTCACACCTATATTTATGATTAAAATTCCATTTAAATCAGAAAAACCAATTTCATACTTGATTTCAAAATTCTTCTTTTATTTCTCCGAAGCCATTTAAAATCTGTCTCAAATTCCTTCTTTTAATTTATCCAGTTCTCAAATATTATTTTACATAAAATTCTCTATATTAATTTCTTTCCAAAAGTCCAATTTTTATATTTATGGTATTTTAAAAATACCAAAATATATTCGGCCAAACCATAGCCTTCAATAATTTCAATCACTAATATAATCATTCACAGATTATCAATAATCACATCACAACATATGAAATAAATTCAAACGTTTGAGAAATCCAGTTGGATCCCTCCAACCTGCTTCCCTGCATCCACAGATTTTAGCACAATATAAAATACCAATTCCACTTCGTGGTGGAATACCACGGTATATGGGTGCTATTATGCGGGGCGCATAGGGTCGCATCCGCTATATAATACGAGAAATCAATCACTTCAATATACACACACACACACTCTATCATATATACTAACACGTCCAAACAATCTATCAAAAATTTAAATTCTAACTATTTTGATTGAGTAAGAAGATCTCACATTTTCTTTTGTTTTGCAAATTCGATCCAAACTGGCTTGTCTCTTCCCAATTCAAGATCTTGTATAAACATTAGATGATTTTTATTAGTATTCGAACAAATCGAACAATTAAATTTCCATTTGATAATTTTAATTAACAAGTGATTTTATTTTAAACTAATTCCTTTTATTAAATTTATTTGACTAAAAATTAAATTTAAAAATAAATTCCTTTTAATAAATTATTTTTAGTAACTAGATAAATAAAATGGGTTTATAAAACAAATAGCACACCAAAACCATTATTTTTAAAATAAACAAGCAAATTAAAATATGTAAATGTATATTTATTTTATTCTTGAAATTTATATATACTTATAAGAAATAATTTATATAGATTAAAAATCTAATCTTTATATAAATCCCTATATAATCCAAAATCTTATGCATGCATATAATTTCTTTTTCAAACTTTTATATATTCAAATAGGAACATTTTATTTTTATAATTATCAGTAATTACTTTGCTTTTTTCTAAATAAATATATACATATTTTGAAAGCTGAATTTACAGTTATCATACTGCTATTTTTTTATGTATCAAAACTATATATATATTTATATGTATAACCCATTAAATTTAAGAATAGGAATTACCTCACTGACCTTGTGAACAAGTATTACCTCGTGTCGAATTGTCTGGAAACAAATTCCCTTTCTTGCATGGCCACCAAATCGCGATTACCTCACCACGGCACAGCTTCGAACGCCACTACATCCTTACTCAAATGCCTCATAATCGCTATCCCCAACTTTTCGCCCCACCATTCAAACACCGGCCTCAAATTAGGACCATGTCGAGCATCTAGATCTAACGCGCGCGCGTGCCACTGCCTCGACAGTTCTACGCAAACCAAGCGTCTCGCTGCTTCACACTTCCCCAATGATGGGCCGCGACAACCTCCAGATGCGCCGCCGTGCTTCCTTTCTAAACCCTCACAAATTTATTTCAAACAAACTCGATCGGTTGAACGAAATTATTTTTTTGAACTGGCATGAAGAGGAGAGGGAAATTCAATCGAAACAATTTGCGACCATTTTTCAATTTATTTCGATTTCAATTCGACTTTGAAAATTCGAAGTCCCAATAGCGACCACTTCTTTGAACGATAGAATTTTTAAAAATTTTTAAAGAGGCTTCGGCCATGATTTATTTTGATTTGAATTTTCTTTTTTTGAACGAGAGAGGGGTTTCATCATTTTTTTCCTTTAAAAATGCACGGCTTTGATTTAAAGAACGTGTGTAAAAAAATATGACATGTGTTGCAAAATGAAGGACACGTGTTGGATTGAGGTTTTACAGAAAATTGAAGGAAGAAACATATTTATCTTATATTTTAAATTTTTGGCAAGGCCGACGGGGCTGAATGGACCCCTACCATTTTATTGCTGCACCAAAGATGGCAAAAGAGAACAAGCCAATAGACTTGCAAGAAAGTGCAAGGGAAACAAAGTGCAACAATCATAGAAACATGACACTAGACCAAAGAAAACGAAAAAGGATCGAACTAACAAAAAATGCCTGGGTCAAAGGCAATGTTAGCTAGACACAAATCATGCTTAATTTCCTGCTTCATATGATACTTAAATTGTTCTGCAGTTATTCTTTTGTCAGGTTGGAAGATACGACGGTTCCTTTCATTCCAAACGACGACGATCATGAATCTCTTGACTATGAACTTGAATAGCCGGTTAGCGCAAGATTTTCCCCCAACACTGTCAAATATGTACTTCCACTGCACACCGTTGTTAACTCCTTTCCATCTCCTTCCGATTTTCCTTAGCCAAGTCTTCCATAGAGCACTAAGATAATTGCATTCAAAGAACAAGTGCTCCACCATCTCAGGTAGCTGATTACAGAAAACACAGTTAACCTCCACATTAAAACCCCTGGTTATAAGTTTCATTTTAGTATTCAAACTCCGGTTGATCACTTTCCAAAAAAATAAGTTATCCTTCTGATTATTATCGTTGCATCAAATTCTACTCCTCCACCTACATTTCTCACCAATATCACCCACCAGGAAAGTATAAGTATCTTTAACACTAAAGCTATCAATTTTAATACCCTACTGAACAGAGCTCTGTCTATCACTTCCAATTTTGCATTCCGCCGCAAGGTTCCACATTTGCTGGATACTTATATTTTAAATTTAAATTCAAGTTTAAATCGTTTCGTTTAACACAGTCTAATATTTTGTACTCCTATCGAGGCGTGCCACTAGGTATTTATAATGTTAAACCCCTATTCCGAACGCAATGGAAAAGGTTTTGAGTCCAAATTCGACCGTATGGAGAAGATAGCTTTTTGGACCCAGCTATTAAATTAAATTTCGATATAAATTTCAGCGCGTTTGCTTACCGTACGGCCTAACGATCACTCCAAACACTACGAAAATTGAAATTCGATAATAACACACTATTACAGATCTAATGTGTAACGACCTAGAATTTGTGTCATTTGAAATTCCTATCTTTAATTGATTTTAAATATGCACAAGTAAATTTTATAAGTCGAATAAATTATATTTCGAATACCTAGATTTAATTGGATAATTAAATCGATAAATTAATATTTGAAATTACAGAAATAATTGGAAATTGAGTTTAATGTGATTAAAATTGATTTGTAAAGTTGTATTAAATCATATTGGAGTTAGAATGATGTTATAGAACTTTTAAAGTTGGATTAAAAGTTAAATTGTGGAAATTGAATATTTTAATATTTAATTGACGAATAAAATTAGTCATTTTTCAAACAGTCTCGGATTTCGACAAAACTAGTTTCATTAGATTCATAATGTTATATTATTGTAGGATTTAAAATTTTGTGTCAATCGGATATACGGTTTGTCCAGGGCAAGCTAAAACGCACTGAAATTGGTTTAAGTGAATTTTTAAATTTAAATAGTCGATTTGAAAAGCTATCTTCCAAATATGATTGAATTGGCTCCCGATATATATTCCATTGCGTTCGAAATAGGGGTAAAACATTATAAACGCCAGGTGACACGCTTCGTTTGGAGTTTGGAAAAATTCCGGGTGAATAGTGCGCGCGAATTTTCTATAACAGGACCTCATTTTCTTCATTTTGCACCAAACCTAGGGTTTTAAGCTTCAGCCGCCACCAACAGTTTCAATGGCCAAAAATTTCGATTCTTCTCTCCTTAATCTCTTCTAATCCATGCATTAATTCAAGAAACTTTCAACTAGAAAACGATAGAGCTTGGCAAGATCTTCAGATCCATACAGTTTTGATAGATATTCATGGTGAGTATCGACAGCAAATGGCTCGCATTCATCATCGTGTCGCACACGATTTTCATGGCCAGTACGTGACCGAGCTTGATGCTATTTGAGCCGAGGTTGGAGCTTGCTTCGGCGAGTCAAACGATGGTGTTCGATCGTCGTCTCGATCAATGGTTTGGTTGCGTCATTTAGGGTTTTTCTCCCTGTAAGTTGAAAAATCTGGGCGGTTTCTTGCTAATTGAAGGTCTCTTTTGGTTGCTTAAAGAGGCAACCCCGAAAAGAAGCCATGTTTCTTTTTTGAGTCAAAAACTAGACTTTCCAGCCCTCTGGGTCTTTGTAACTAGTTGCCAGCCGCCCCAGATTAATATACTTCGCCTTCCTTCGGGCGCCTTGTTAGAGCTACGCTACCTTCCTTCGGTCCCATTCGTGCATCTATCAATCACTTCTCGGACGTAATTAGCTGGGTTCTTCGAACGTGAAGTAACCTGGGGAAGAAGATCAGTACGTGCGACTGAGATCAAGGGCAAGGGAATGGTCGGCCGAGATTTAAAGGTTGAAAATATAAAAAGGAAATTATAAAATTAATTTATATTAAGATTCGTATTAACTTATAAATATCATAACTTTGTCATACGAGGTTCGTTTCGCATGAAACGACTTGCATAGGGTTCGTATTGACAAGCACTACGCAATGGAGCTAGATTGGAGTTGATTGAAGCTAGTGATAATTTTGGGTAAAATTAAACACGCGTTTAATTTTATTAGGAATAAAACACTACAACTGTTATTGGAAGCAAGGTGAGAACTTCTCACTCAATCGAATTTGTTTCGATTTAAATTTTAAATAGTTAAATTTAAAATTGCTTGATTGTGTTGATTGTATGCTTGGATGATAAATTGCTATCTGTTGTATTGAAGACCCTATATGCCGCATAATAAGCAGAGGTTATTATATTAAACTCATATACCGCGATATTCCACCTTGAAGTGGAATTGGCATTATATATGTACTTGGAGTTGATTTCCCGCATTATATAGCGGATGAGACCCTATTGCGCCGCATAATAGCGGATAATATTTTATATAAACCCATGTACCGTGATATTGCGTCTTGTAACAGGATTGGTATTGTGCTAACATCTGTGGATGCAGGGAAACAGGTTGGAGGGATCCAACTGGATTCCTCAAATAATTGAATTTGTTTCAATGTTGTGTGTTGATTATTTATAATCTCTGTGCGATTATCTTTGTGATTGAAATCGTTGAAGGCTAAAATTTAGCCGAATAAAATTTTGGTATCGTTAGATACCGGAAATAAATAAAAATTTGATTTTTTGAAAATTCAGGTTGAAAGTTTATAGTAAAAATTATGATGTTTTGAGAAATATAGTTGAAAGGTGATTTTTGAAAATATGAAGTTGATTATTTTATAAAATAATTTTAAATGGGGATTTTTGAATTTATTATAAAAGCTTTATATATAAGAAAAAAAATTGATTTTTATAAATCAAAGTGATGGAATTATAAAAGAGTTTTAAAGACGTTTTAAAACGATGTTACAAATGGATTTTATAAAAGAATAGAATCTACGATTTGTGAAGTTATAAAATGAATGAATTTGTAAATAGAGAATTATAAGTAATTTGCTTATAATTTGGATTTTGGCGTGTAAATGGGATATGGATAGAATTTGTTAATAAAGTGATTTTATAAGTTAAAGTTGTTATAAAATATAAATGGAATTTATAAACATAGTTTTATAAATCCGAAATCGACTTATTTTGATAAGTTCAACATTCATTGTTGAAATAGAGTTTTCGAGAAATAAGGAAATGGTGGACTATAACACTGTTGTTATAGTAATGGATTTTCGAAAGGAAATGTTTTATATAGTATTGGGATTTATATATATCTATCTTAATTTCGGATCCCTATACTAGTGATTTTGGGTTGTCGTAACGATGTTTTACGCAACATTCGTTTTTGACTCAAATAAATGTGTTTAAGAGAATGTTTTCCTTAAAGAATAAATTATATACTTAATTGTGATTTAAGTGTATTAAATATTTTCCAAATGTTGAAAATAAATAAATTTGTGAATTACTAATTATTAAATAAGTATGGAAATATTTTCCAATCTGAAGTGAAATGTTTTGAGATTTTATCTTTTAAAGATAAATTGAAAGTGAATAATTGAAATCGATTTGAAAATCGTATATCAATAGATATTTTGGAAATGTGAATTTACATGGAAATTATAAAGAAAAGGGAAATTTGTTTAAAAATAAACATTGATTTATTTTTGAAGTGTGGAAATAAATTTACGAATTTGGAACGTAAATTTGAAGAAAATCGGTAAGGATTTATTTAATTGGTTTAAATGAACCATTTTGAAATGAAAGTGTATTCTCCTTGGAAAGCCGAATAAAATTTTTGAATAGCTTTGAAAGATATATATATATATATATATATATATATATATATAATTCTAGAATTGGTTTTGAAATGGATACTTTGGAGAAAATAACTTCTTAAATTGGTTTAAATCCTTTAAGTAAAGATTTATTAAGTTGATATAGAAATGATTATTTCTAAGATTTAATTAATAATTGTTTTAGAAAATAGTTACTTAAATAGTTATACTCTATCTACTAATTTTATTTTGGAAATTAGTTTGGTCTTAAGTTATATGTAATATTGGTATAATATTTTTTTATAACTAATATTTTAAGTAGTGTTTAAAGAAAAATAGTTTATTTCAATGTGTTTTCCCATTGTATTTTGGATAAGTGTTATAAATTATTTTAAAGAATTTGGACTCGCTAGATTTCCAGTTAAAATGAATAAATATTTGGAAATGTTTTCCGCTTAAGGAAAATAATTTGAAATTTGTTTTCAAAAGTTGTAAAGGTGAAAAGTGATTTGAAATTTGTTTTCAAATGGTTGAAGTGTGGAAAAATATATCTTGTAAAGATATTTTTGGAAAATAAATAATTTGGTAAATTATTTGGAATCGGGTGATGTTGTGCATATCTATTGATAGTTAAATAACCGACTATCAATATTTACCTTTAAATGGGTATTTGTTGTGATTTACTTGAATGTGGATGCTACAATTATTTTGAAATAAGCGCTCGTTACTCGGTTTAGCCGAGAGAAGACCTTTGGGTCATGTATCCCATTTCGAATAGTGATACGTCGTAATGGATAGCATTTGAAGACCGGTGTTGAAGACCGAATATTTTCGAAAATGGAAGGATTACCATCGAATGTCTCTGCATCAGCTGATCTCCGATATAAAGATTTTATCACCCTTTTTGATTGGAAGTCCGGACGTGATTAGTGAATATCCGGATTTGCAAGGACTTCTTTGGAAGTGCCTTCGGTTCCGTTCGATCCCGGAATGGATTTGTATGGATGTGTGTCTGAGGTTACAATTTGAGAAGTAAAGCTGGTTTCTATCAAATACATTTCTATTGGTGGCGGAGAATTTATTCTCTTAGCTAACACCCTTCTCTAAGACGTACGAGCTCAGAGGTTATGTAGTTGATGGTTACTAGCGATACATTCCCAATTTGGTAATGTGGCATACGAAGTGCTGCTAATCATTTGTTGATCAAAGCATAGCTTTTGTGAAAAGTGTAGCTTTGTGGACGAGACTTTCTTTTCTTAGTGAAACGTGATGGGGGGTTCTCACTTCGCGTTAAGAGGCGAACAGGAGACTCTTACCCCTACATGTCCTCTTTACGGGGTTGGTTAGGCGTAACCCGTGACAGTCGAAAGGTTGGCCGTAAAAGCAAGTTTCGGGTACCAATTGCAGCCACGGTGGGTCTAGGATGGTTGCAAAGCCTACCGGTCGCCGCTGTTTTCGGGCTCGTATGGTTTTAGTTGTATAACCTGCCATGGAATGTGGCGGTAACCTGTTATTGAACATGGTAGCTATAGTAGGCACAAGAGCGGAATGTCTATGCTGGCTAAGATTTATATTATACTTTCGAAAGTTTTCCTGCACTTTGCACTTATAGTAATAATATCAAAGAAATTTTTCTGCGTAGCAAGCATGTTTGACTATCATAAGGAGAACTCTCCTCCGATTCTGCGTTTACATTGTGTGTGTGGGGGGGGGGAGGCCTTATAGTAGTTTCATTTTCCAAATGCATTGCGGATCTATCTTAAAATATTTCTTTGTTTGTTTTAAGATAAATTGTTTTAAGTTCTCACACCGGTCACATGACTGGCCTGGAGTTTATTGTTCCCTTCCTAAACTCTGGGTGCCCAAAATTTTACACACGGGTAGCCTAGAGCCAGGTTATCAGGATATTATGGAATTCAGGAGTTGCTGTAGAGATCTGGAGGCAAGCTGGATGGCATGGCGTATCAACTAGTTTATAGTATTTCTTTTTCGTTGTTTGTTGTTGTAAACTCTGATAATGTAACGTAATGTGATGTAATGTAATAACTGATACAGTTCTTTTGATTTAAAGATTATTCATTTATTTATTATATGTTGTTCCGCTGCGATTGTGAGATTCTGATATTGTTTCTGTTGCTTCTTCTTTCTTTCTTCTTCTATCTTCTACCTCTTATTTAACCCTAACGGTTCGGTTTTTCGGCATTCGATTGTTCGGCAGTTGATAGAGTGGACGTATTAATGTCGATTTTCGAAAGTCGAAAATCCTAAACGTTACAATGTGGTATCAGAGCAATTGGTTAAGCGACAACCTTGGCTCTGTTGGGAGTTACTCATATTAGAGATAGAGTCAGCAGTACTCTAGAATGAGTTTGAGTGTAATAATAGATATGAGCGCGTATTTGTTAGTGAATATAAAAATTGTTTTATATTTTGTTGATTGGTTTGTTGAGTGGTATATGGATTCTGGTCAATATGAGTAATTAACGTTATTGATAGGAATCTATAAAAACTTGCACAGAACAAATTCGACACGATATTGTTTTAAAATAGGGTAAATGAAATAATTTTACCTAAATTATTTTCATATATAAAAGTGAAAAATTTTCTGTGAATTATTATAATATGTGATTGCTTGGTTGCTAGAAAGTGATGACATTAAATTATTATCATTAATGTTGAAAAAAAAGAAATTGAAATCGTAACTCCAAAGTTAAGAAATAAATTCACATACAAATAGAATTGGAGAATATAAATTGTAAATGTGATTTGTAATTTGAAGAAAAAATTCCAGAGGAATATTTGGAAATGTTTTGAAAGGTTTTGCAATTTGGAAAAGATTAAATTCCTTTTTGAGTTTGAAAATGGTTTTCAAGGGTTTGGAAAAATGTTTTTGGAGGGATAAAAGCTCTAAACTCTTTTTGGTCACTGAAAAATAACTTCGGTGATGACTGCAGATCATCGGTGTTCATTTTTGGGTTTCCAAAAGAGGGATTGCTGCCAAGTTGTTTTAAATGGAAGTTGTTTGGAAAATATGGGTTTGGGTTTTGAAATTCAAAAGACAATTTGAATTGGTTTCAAAAATGGTTTTGAAATGTTGGAAAGACTCTGGAATCTGATAAAAATAGTCATGGAATAAAATTTATTAAGTTGAAAATAAATTTGGGGTAGAAACAAATGAATTGAAATTGAGTTTGAATTATGGAAATAAATTTATGAATGAATGAATTTACAATAGCGAGTAAATGAAATTGGAAACTAAATGTTGAAATTCATCTTGAAATTGCAAGTAAATTGAAAATTTGTCAAGTTGGATCAAATGAAGCTAAGTATTAAAATAAAATTAGTAAGTAAAACTAATTGAAGAAATGACAAATTTAATATGGGTTGAAATGAATTGAATTCAACATTTATAAATAAAGGGTAAATTAAATTCATATGGAATTTGAAATCCATTTTAAATATAAGTGATTATAAACCGAAATAGTGAATTGAATTGTGTTTGGGAACGAACAAAAGAATTAAAAAAAAGTGAAATTGAAATCTGAATATCGAAAACCAATTTGAATTGTGCGAGATGAAATGAGTTAGAACTTGTAATGAATTAGTAAAAGAAACTAATGTAAAATAGCAAGATGAATCAGCTGTGAATGAAAAATAATTGATAAAATTCAATATTCAGAAGGTAAATTGAATCCAAATAGAATTGAAATTGTAAATTGAATTCAAATGAAATTGATAATGTGAGATTGAATGAAAATGGAAATTATGGTTAGCAGGATATACAGGTGGATTAAAGAAAATTGGGATTTTGATTTCGAAGATAAAAAAAATTGAATTACTCGACAAAAGGTATGTATTTGAATTTCAGTATGAAATTTGATGATTTTCTTGTCCAGCAACTCGGCTTTTTCTTTTCTTTTTGAAATCTGGGGGCCGTGGTGCCATTTTTGTAGTCGTACCGAGCTAGCTACGCAAAGGAGATGCTGGCAAAATTTTTCGAAAATTTAAGGCGTTAGAATATTTTTGAGAAAATTGGAAATTTTGAAAACTATAACTTTGATTTTGGAGTGAAAAGTTAAACGATATAGTTGGTTTTGAAAAGATAACTAAGTATGATTTGAAAACATAATAAAGTTATTGTAAGAAGTTTAACTATGGATTTTGGAAAAGTTAAAATGTTTAAATGAATTTGAAATTTAATTTGAACAAATGGTTTTGAAAAGTTAATGGATTCTGTAACTTTTTCTTACATGGCAATTTCGAGGACGAAATTCTTTTAAGGGGGGAAGTTTGTAACGACACAGAATTTCTGTCATTTGAAATTCATATATTTAATTGATTTTAAATAAGCACAAGTAAATTTTATAAGTCAAATAAATTATATTTCGAATACCTAGATTTAATTGGATAATTAAATCGATAAATTAATATGTGAAATTACAGAAATAATTGGAAATTGGGTTTATTGTGTTTCAAATTGATTTGTAAAGTTGTATTAAATCATATTGGAGTTATAATGATGTTATAGAACTTTTAAAATTGGATTAAAGGTTAAATTGTGGAAATTGAATATTTTAATATTTAATTGACGAGCAAAATTAGTCATTTTTCAAATAGTCTCGGATTTTGACGAAACTAGTTTCATTGGATCCGTAATGTTATATTATTGTAAGATTTCAAATTTCGTGTCAATCGGATTTACGATTTGTCCGGGGCAAGCTAAAACGCGCTGAAATCGGTTTAAGTGAATTTTTAAATTTAAATAGTCGATTTGAAAACCTATTTTCCAAATACGATCGAATTGGCTCCCGATATATATTCCATTGCGTTCGAAATAGGGGTAAAACATTATAAATGCCAGGCGGCACGCTTTATTTGGAGTTTGGAAAAATTTTGAATGAATAGTGCGCGCAAATTTTCTATAAAAGGACCTCATTTTCTTCATTTTGCGCCAAACCTAGGGTTTTAAGCTTCAGCCGCCACCAACAGTTTCAATGGCCGAAAATTTCGATTCTTCTCTCCTTAATCTCTTATAATCCATGCATTAATTCAAGAAACTTTCAACTAGAAAACGATAGAGCTTGGCAAGATCTTCAGATCCATACGGTTTTGATCGAAATTCATGGAGAGTATCGACAGCAAATGGCTCGCGTTCATCATCGTGTCGCACATGATTTTCATGGCCAGTACGTGACCGAGCTTGATGATATCTGAGCCGAGGTTGGAGCTTGGTTCGGCGAGTCAAACGATGGTGCTCGATCGTCGTCTCGATCAATGGTTTGGTTGCGTCATTTAGGGTTTCTCGGCGGCTACGATGGGTTCTTCGAACGTGAAGTAACCTGGGGAAGAAGATCAATTCGTGCGGCTGAGATCGAGGGCAAGGGAATGATCGGCCGAGATTTAAAGGTTGAAAATATAAAAAGGAAATTATAAAATTAATTTATATTAAGATTTGTATTAACTTATAGATATCATAACTTTGTCATACGAGGTCCGTTTCGCACGAAACGACTTGCATCGGGTTCGTATTGACGAGCACTACACAATGGAGCTAGAATAGAGTTGATTGGAGCTAGTGATAATTTTGGGTAAAATTAAACGTGTGTTTAATTTTATTCGGAATAAAACATTGCAACTGTTATTGGAAGCAATGTGAGAACTTCTCACTCAATCGAATTTGTTTCGATTTAAATTTTAAATAGTTAAATTTAATATTGCTTGATTGTGTTGATTGTATGCTTGGATGATAAATTGCTATCTGTTGTATTGAAATAGACCCTATACGCCGCATATTAAGCGGAGGTTATTATATTAAACCCATATACCGCGATATTCCACCTTGAAATAGAATTGGTATTATATATGTACTTGGAGTTGATTTCCCGCATTATATAGCGGATGAGACCCTATTGCGCCGCATAATAGCGGATAATATTTTATATAAACCCATGTACCGCGATATTCCGTCTTGAAACGGGATTGGTATTGTGCTAACATCTGTGGATGCAGGGAAACAGGTTGGAGGGATCCAACTGGATTCCTCAAATAATTGAATTTGTTTCAATGCTGTGTGTTGATTATTTATAATCTCTGTGTGATTATCTTTGTGATTGAAATCGTTGAAGGCTAAAATTTAGCCGAATAAAATTTTGGTATCGTTAGATACCGGAAATAAATAAAAATTTGATTTTTGAAAATTCAGGTCGAAAGTTTATAGTAAAGTATGATGTTTTGAGAAATATAGTTGAAAGGGGATTTTTGGAAATATGAAGTTGATTATTTTATAAAATAATTTTAAATGGTGATTTTTGAATTTATTATAAAAGCTATATATATAAGAAAAAAATTTGATTTTTATAAATCAAAGTGATGGAATTATAAAAGAATTTTAAAGATGTTTTAAAATGATGTTATAAATGGATTTTATAAAAGAATAGAATCTACGATTTGTGAAGTTATAAAATGAATGAATTTGTAAATAGAGAATTATAAGTAATTTGCTTATAATTTGGATTTTGGCGTGTAAATGGGATATGGATAGAATTTGTTAATAAAGTGATTTTATAAGTTGAAGTTGTTATAAAATATAGATGGAATTTATAAACATTGTTTTATAAATCTGAAATCGACTTATTTTGATAAGTTAATTATTATAGCTTATTAAAGGAGATATATCCATGATTTTAGATAGTGGATAATCCTTTAAAATAAAATGTGTGCAAATGTTGAATTTGGTTAACGAAGTATATTCACGATTTTGGACAATGAATAATATATTAAAGAAATGTTTTGGGGAAGTGATATTTTAAATAGAATTAAAACAATTTAAAGATGTTTTATAATGTATTAAGTATCGAAACCATAGATTTCAACATTCATTGTTGAAATAGACGTTTTCGAGAAATAAGGAAATGGTGGACTATAACACTGTTGTTATAGTAAATGATTTTCGAAGGGAAATGTTTTATATAGTATTGAGATTTATATATATCTATCTTAATTTTGAATCCCTATACTAGTGATTTTGGGTTGTCGTAACGATGTTTTACGCAACATTCGTTTTTGACTCAAATAAATGTGTTTAAGAGAATGTTTTCCTTAAAGAATAAATTATGTACTTAGTTGTGATTTAAGTATATTGAATATTTTCCAAATGTTGAAAATAAATATATTTGTGAATTACTTATTATTAAATAAGTATGGAAATATTTTCCAATCTGAAGTGAAATGTTTTGAGATTTTATCTTTTAAAGATAAATTGAAAGTGAATAATTGAAATCGATTTGAAAATCGTATATCAATAGATATTTTGGAAATGTGAATTCACATGGAATTTATAATGAAAAGGGAAATTTATTTAAAAATAAACATTGATTTATTTTTGAAGTGTGGAAATAAATTTACGGATTTGGAACGTAAATTTGAAGTAAATCGGTAAGGATTTATTTAATTGGTTTAAATGAACCATTTTGAAATGAAAGTGCATTCTCCCTGGAGAGCCGAATAAAATTTCTGAATAGCTTTGAAAGATATATGCATATATATATAATTCTAGAATTGGTTTTGAAAAGGATACTTTGGAGAAATTAACTTCTTAAATTGGTTTAAATCCTTTAAGTAAAGATTTATTAAGTTGATATAGAAATGATTATTTCTAAGATTTAATTAATAATTGTTTTAGAAAATAGTTACTTAAATAGTTATACTCTATCTACTAATTTTGTTTTGGAAATTAGTTTGGTCTTAAGTTATATGTAATATTGGTATAATATTTTTTTATAACTAATATTTTAAGTAAAGTGTTTAAAGAAAAATAGTTTATTTCAAAGTGTTTTCCCATTATATTTTGGATAAGTGCTATAAATTATTTTAAAGAATTTGACTCGGCAGATTTCCAGTTAAAATGAATAAATATTTCGAAATGTTTTCCATGTAAGGAAAATGATTTGAAATTTGTTTTCAAAAGTTGTAAAGGTGAAAAGTGATTTGAAATTTGTTTTAAATGGTTGAAGTGTGGAAAAATATATCTTTTAAAGATATTTTTGGAAAATAAATAATTTGAGAAATTATTTGGAATCTAGTGATGTTGTGCATATCTATTGATAGTTAAATAACCGACTATCAATATTTACCTTTAAATGGGTATTTGTTGTGATTTTCTTGAATGTGGATGCTACACTTATTTTGAAATAAGCGCTCGTTATTCGGTTTAGCCGGGAGAAGACCTTTGGGTCATGAATCCCATTCCGAATAGTGGTACGTCGTAATGGATAGCACTTGAAGACCGGATATTTTCGGCAACGGAAGGATTACCATCGAATGTCTCTGCATCGACTGATCTCCGATATAGAGATTTTATCACCCTTTGTGATGGGAAGTCTGGACGTGATTAGTGAATATCCGGATTTGCAAGGGCTTCTTTGGAAGTGCCTTCGGTTCCGTTCGATCCTAGAATGGACTTGTATGGATGTGTGTCTGACGTTACAATTTGAGATATAAAGCTGGTTTCTATCAAATACATTTCTGTTGGTGGCGGAGAATTTATTCTCTTAGCTTAACACCCTTCTCCGAGACGTACGAACTTAGAGGTTATGTAGTTGATGGTTACTAGTGATACATTCCCAATTCGGTAATGTGGCATACGAAGTGCTGCTGATCATTTGTTGATCAAAGCATAGCTTTTGTGAAAAGCGTAGCTTTGTGGATGAGACTTCGTCGGACCTCACACCTCAAAATGGTCAAAACAGGAAAGATGCAGCAAGATTATAGGGAGTAGCTCCCTTTAGGGTATATGCATTTCCTTCTGGATAGAAGTGGTATCATGGTATAGAGCCCAGATACTTAACTTATGCGGATGTCGCAAATATATATGACTTTGTGATTGTTGTTGGTTGAGGATCCTCGGATAAAGGTTGTTTACAACCGAGGGATGGCATACTCGTGCCAGTAGTTACCTACTTTTGCAGTGGTAACCCGACCTTGTATTGGCAGAGATCCGGTTAGGTTCTCGGGGCGTCTCTCCAGAGGAATACCCATGTGGCAATGTGAATTTCTTTGGCCTGACCATTTGTTGGAAATCCAAAGAAACAATACGAGCCCTGTACGATTTTAGTTGTATAACCTGCCATGGAATGTGGCGGTAACCTGCTATTGAACATGATAGCTATAGTAGGCATAAGTGCGGAATGTCTATGCTGGCTAAGATTTATATTATACTTTCGAAATGTTTTCCTGCACTTTGTACTTATAGTAATAATATCAAAGAAATTTTTCTGCGTATCAAGCATGTTTGACTATCATAAGGAGAAATATCCTCTGATTCTTCGTTATCATTGTGTGTGTGTGGGAGGCCTTATGCTAGTTTCATTTTCCAACAGCATTGCGGATCTATCTTAAAATATTTCTTTTTTTGTTTTAAGATAAATTGTTTTAAGTTCTCACACCAGTCACATGACTGACCTGGAGTTTATTGTTCCCTTACTAAACTCTGGGTGCCCATCATTTTCCACACGGGCAGCCTAGAGTCAGGTTATCAGGATATTCTGGAATTCAGGAGTTGCTGTAGTGATCTGGATGGCATGGTGTATCAACTAGTTTATAGTATTTCTTTTCCGCTGTTTGCTGTTGTAAACTCTGATAATGTAATGTAATGTAATGTAATGTGATGTAATAACTGATACAGTTCTTTTGATTTAAAGATTATTCATTTATCTATTATATGTTGTTCCGCTGCGATTGTGAGATTCTGATATTGTTTCTGTTGCTTCTTCTTTCTTTCTTCTTCTATCTTCTACCTCTTCTTTAACCCTAACGGTTCGGTTTTCCGGCATTCGATTGTTCGAAAGTTGATAGAGTGGACGTATTAACGTCGACTTTCGGAAGTCGAAAATCTCGAACGTTACACAATGAAACTCGTTTCGTCGAATTCCGAGACTGTATCTCGGAAGGCTATTTCTAAATACCGATTTAAACTACATAAATTCAAAACCGAACAAAGCATTTTCAAACTCAATTTTAAAAGTTCTATTATCCTCAGTATTATCAATATAGATTTTATAAGACTTCAATTTTTTTAATAAGCTCAAAACTAAAGATACAATATTTTACCCAATTTTATATTATTAAATCCTATAATTTAATTACCAACCACACAGTGATATTTGAAATTCAAGTTAAACTAACTTTCAAATATTTAAAATCAATTAAATATTTCAATTCCAAATATCCGGAAATTCTTGGTCGTCATATAGATATGGTTTCGAAGGAACATGCTCGATAGGGGGAGCAACCCCACCTTGCCCAGCATGACTCCTGTTTTTGTCATTTTTGACCTGAAAGTCAAGGCTATCCATCATCGTTCTCTTACTTCATTTCAATAGCGTTTTCCAAACCATCCTACTTCATTTTGGATTCTCCATCGCGTGCACAGTTGTAAAGTGGTTTCGGTATTGGTGAGAGTATGACGATATCCGATCCCTGTCTCTTTAATAACCAAATGCTTATTTCATACCATGGTCATTTTTAATAAAAAAATTTAAATAATAAAATCTTAAGTTATAGTTTACATCAACTACTCATCTAACTTCAATTATACTTTAGCTTAAAACATTCAACTTAGAATTTCTATCACATTAAATTATCAACATTTCAAATCATACTCTTGGAGATTCCATAAACAAATAGATTAAATAATCCTGTTTGATTTTACTTCATTTAATTAGATTATATTGACAATTTAATCTTATTTCTCTTTCCTTATTTTATTTATTAAAGTTGATATAGAATCAATAAAATTAATTATATAAAATTAAATTTTAAACAAATCCTTTTAAAACTATATTAATTATTTTATTAAATTATATTTTAATATGTTTTATTTTATATTTTACTAATTAAATATTAAATTTTATATTTTAAAATTAAATCAAATTATAAGTCAAATATTTGAAATTTTACTTTTAAAAACTCTAACATATTTGAAATAGAAATAACTGAAAATAGCATAGATGACTAAAATTGCTAAGCAGATAGATAGAAAGATCTCCAACTAGTCTCCAGCTCCAAAGATGAATTTAAAAAGCTATGTTACTCAGGCTGACCTGAGCATAAAGCAAAAAAAAAATAATCAAGTAAAGATTAACATTCTTATGTAAGTAAATCAACTAAAATGAAATGTACAAATGAAATGCATCAATAACTCAAAGGATGTTTGGGATTTCCATCCTTTAAGGATCCTTCTAACTATTTACATACATAATACAAAATGCTACATATATAATGTCTATCATAAAGTAAAGTATTAAAGTAGCATTAAGGTGTTGCCCATATCCACCTTAACACATTTATATATAAATGTCATAGTCTATACAGATACTGTAAGCTCCACTAAACCAGTGGTTTACTCAGTGAGCACTCCATAGGTAATTAGGCATGATACAAACCAAAGTCATAGTGGGCTCGATCAGGATAAATATGACAAGGCACACGGCAAAGTCTATGGTAGGATACTACCATTTTGCAGATCCGGACTGGTGGTAATGCATAGCAACTATTACTGCCAACCTCGAGACACACTCCCATAATCAAAGGTGCACCCAATTAAATCACAAAGTAATAGATATGGTTTTGAAAAAATATGCTCGATAAGAGGTCCGACCCCCACTAGGCCCGGTGTGGCTCCACATTTTAATTATGACTCAAAAGTCAAGGTTATCCATCATTGTTCTCTTACTTCATTGCAAGTGGTTTGCCAAACCATTTATTTTATCCAAATAAATTTCTTTAATTAATCCAAATTTCAATATAAATAGTTCACTTCCAAAACCTCTATTTTAATTTCTTTTCAAATTCAAAATATATATTTATGGTATTTTAAAATATCAAAATCTAGGCCAGAGCTACCATAGCATCAATAAATTTAAATCATATATAATCTATCACATATTATTCCAACATGTCATATATCACTATATATGAAATTAAATTCAACATTTTTGAGGAATCCAGTTGAATCCCTCCAACCTATTTCCCTGCATCCATAGATGTTAAATAACATAAAATACCAATCCTGCTTCGACGCAGGATATCGCGATAATATAGGGTCATCCGCTATTATGAGGGGCGCATAGGGTCTCATCCGCTCCAATAGGCGGAAAATATATCCAACTACTAATATATATATACCAGTATAAATAATATAGCATCCAACTTATATTAATTTATAAATTCAACTAATCATCCAAAATCAATTGCAGTAATCCAAATGAGTGTGATTTACTCACCTTGATTTTTATTGTCGCTTTTGGGTTCTGATTTCGGCTAAATTCGAACGTGTCTGAATTTATTTGAAGATTTCAGAAGCTCTAAATCGCTCCAATCTAATTTCATTGCGAAGCTCTTGTCATCACAATCACAACGCAAAAATCCTTGACTTGATTCGACCTCGTATGCAGGAGTTATACATTTTTAAGTTCATCGATTTAAAAAAAAAATTAAACTTAAAACTCTAATTAACTTTTTAACGAAAACCATTGTCCATTAGCCTCCAGACCCGGCCCAAAAGCCCAACCGCACTTCTTCTCCCCAAAACATGTGCTCCTGCACATGACATTTGATATAGGGCCGTGTATCATGCACCACTTTCCGATCAGCTATCCTCCAAATCGACCCTACAATTGAATTCCACTCATCGATCTCCACCAACTCGACCTTCATTTTCCGCTTCGAGCGGCCCCACCAAAATGCAACTTCCAGACCTTTTACGCGACTTAGCAATGCCGCGATTGGCGCCAAGCCACCTTACTTTCCAAAACTTTGGTCGTCGATCGCCCTTCCTACCAGGAACACCACTATGACCTTCAATTTGACCAGTCCGCCCATAATTCCTTAAAAGTCGATGCACTAGTTTTCTCTTGCTTACAACATACTGTCGATCCTTCCAAAACTCAATCGAACACCCTTCAAACGTGCCATGTAACGGCCAATAAATTTTAACAAATATTTTAATAGAATTAATTTGAAACTTTGGTTTTAAATCATTTTAAAAATTGAAAATTTGGAACTTTCCAATGGATTTTTGGGTTTGGTTAAGAATTATTTTTTCAAATAAAATAAAATAAAAATTTTCTGAATATTTTATATTTTGGTCAACTTTGGTCAAACTTTGACTTTCAGTTGAAATTTTTTAATTCGAAATTTAAATTTCCAATCTTTTTCTTTAAAACTGAATTTGATTATGATATTCGTTCTACTTTTCTTTTCATCAAATCCTGTTTTATACTTTTTAAATTGATAAAATTCAGCGTTTTACACGCAATTATTTTCAGTATTTTATTATTTATTATTTATTTTATTTTTGGTTTACACAAAACATCTTCCCATTTCCTCTTTCTCATTTTCTTTTCCTGAAAAAAAAGTTTACTGTAAGTTATTTCTTCTACCTCCTCATTTTCTTTTTCTTTTTTTTCCTTTTGTTCTCAAGCAAAGTTCGACCATGCTCCTCCTTATGCCGACCATCTCTCCACCACACCATCAACCATGAGTGGCCATCATCTCCTCATCACCATCCCCTACCTATGCCATGATTTCCATGATCCAAAACCCATTATCAAAGCGTGTTGAAACCCTAGCCGAGCCTTCCTTGATCACAACTTTCTCCTTGCTAGCCTCGGCCACCAAAAATTCCTCCACCTCCTATGCCTTTCCGTGACCACATCCTCCTCCATAGCCATAACCAGATGATGACCTGACCACTTGACCAAGCCCAAGAAACCCAGGCCGAGCAATGTTAGCCTAGGGCCGAACCCAAAGTTTCATGTTGCCTTTTCCTTTTGCCTTCCACAAGCCATCTCTTCACATTTCCATTGCCTAGCCATGCCTTTTTATGACCTTTGTCAAGCATACATGCCTCAAATCAAGTCATGGATGAAAAAAAGTGAAGTGGCTGAGCCTATCACCATGTTGGCCGAGCCCACTTGACTTGAATTGATCATGTGTGCATCGTTTTGCTTTGTTTTGGATCTAATTCTTTTGCATAATTTTATACTTATATATGTTTTGTATTTTTTGTACAAGATTTGGATCTTGGCTCTTCATCTACTCAAATCTAGTTCGTGCCTTGTCGTGCTTTTCAGAATTTTGTTCTTGTGTATTGAATTGTCATCTCTACCTTAAGATGGCGAGTTTATCATTCTCGACATTCGTACTTATATATTAGTGAAACAATGACATGTGAGGTGTAGTAGTGATATGCAGTGTTGATATTAGTTTCATACATGCCTGTGATATGATATTTTATGAGGTTATAACCTGATGCTATAATTGTTACGTCACCTGATATATTGTCCTATGCTATACTGTTCATTTTATTTTCTGCTTCTCACACTGCAAGTTCCCTGTTAGTATGGAATCACTATGGGTTGAAATGATACATACCCGAATGGACTTTAGAGTAGGGAAAAATCGTTATGAGCTGAAACGATAGGCTCAAGCGATTTTTATTTTATTTTACTTGGGATTGAGGGTTTAAAATGATAAAAACCCGAAATTTTAAATTTTACGGATTGAAATGGTACATATCCGTGTCACTTGACCAAGGTTAAAAAATATTATACAGACCCATGGTTAATTTTTAAATAATACTTTTATAAAAATTGTTAACTATTTTAAAAATCTAAGAATATGGAATTTTAACTTAAATTTTGCAATAACTGAGTTAAACATATATATATATATATATATATATATATTGATTTTTAAATAAGTTAAAATTTTATAAGTGAACAAAATGTTGTTTAAAATCAAATATAAAGATTTTATATATGATATAAATTTAACTTAATAATTTAATTTAAATCTAACCTAGTAATAGTGATATATTTATTTATGAAAAAGGATATGTTTTTTATAAATAGATTTTAAAACTATGTTAAAATTGAAATATTATGTTGTAGTGAAATTTGTAGCATTGTAAAAATGCTATGTTATTCTAAGTTATGCTTTTAAGATGCTATGCTACTTTAGGTTAGGTTTTAAAGATGATACCTTTTCTAAAATGTA
Organism: Allium cepa; assembly: GCA_030765085.1. NCBI lineage: Eukaryota > Viridiplantae > Streptophyta > Magnoliopsida > Asparagales > Amaryllidaceae > Allium > Allium cepa. Next base: position 151,666,115 of record CM060934.1, on the reverse strand, counting down.
ACATTTTCTAAAATGCTATTATATAAGGGTAACATTTTATGTTATGGTTTCTAACTTATTACATTTTTAAAGTGCTGTAATAAGTGTATAGCTTTGGAAGTGTCAATACTTTGGAAAAATGGATATTATTTTAAAGGTATAATAGCATTGAACATAAATGGTTTTAAAATGTATATGTTTGATTTAAAAGGATAAACTATTTAAAATAAATAACCATGGGTTATAATGACGATTGGTTGTTAAAGAGACCGGGATCAGAAGTTGTCATACTCTCTACCAACTCCGAAAACCACTTTAACAACTGTGTACACGGTGAAGATTTCAAAATGAAGTAGGATAGTGGCGACGATTCTATATGTGGTATATATGTGGACCTGACTCCCGTGAGTTGGCATAAGGTGGCTAAAACAGGAGCGATTCTCGGGCCAATGAGGTAGCTCCTCTGATCGAACACACTCCTTCGATACCATTCTATTACTTTGTGATTGATTAGGTGCACCCTTTGATTTTTGGGAGTGTGGCTCGAGGTGGACGGTAGCAGCTGCTATGCATTACCACCAGCCCAGATGCGTAATTGGTATATTTACCCTGGCATTGCCTAGTTTTGTTGTGTCACCTACCCTAGAGCGCCTTATACGAGTTTGATTTGTGTCGTACCTATGGAGTATTTATGGTAGCCTCCAGATCTGGAGGTACGATGGTACTATATAGACTATTGGCACTATTTGTGTTAAGGTGGAAAATGTAAAGCCTTAACGCTATTTTTAGGTAAGTTTATTTTACTTTAGACATTATTATAATAGCGTATATTACTACATAGCAGATAGTTTAACGGATCCTTAAAGGATAGGCAATCCCAAGCATCCTTTAAGTTATTTGTGCATTTTTATTTCAGTTCGCTTGAATTGATTTACACTATATAAGTATGTATGTCCTGACTCGAGTGTTTTGTGTTTTGCTTTATGCTCGGGTCAGCCTGAGTGTCAGCTTTGGTTTCATCTTCTACAGCTAGAGGATTTGCTGGAGATTCTCTATCTATCTAGTTGTTTTTATTCAGTTTATGTATTAGTGGATTTCTATTGTATATGTTTTCAGACTCTAGTATGTTGCATTTGTTGTTAAGACTATGTGTGTAGTAGCTTTATGAACTACATGGCTATTATATATCCGCTACGAGTTATTCTGATATTCTGTGTCTGTGAGTGGTTTTATTTGCTTCAAATTATATTGACAATCTGTTGTTTTGAATTATTCAAGTACGATATATGCGGTTTTATTGTCGATTTTAATGGTCCAAAATAGTGGGTCGTTACATTTGGTATCAGAACCAGGTTTTAGGAAAACCTTAGCCTACAGAGCAAAAACTCATTAGAGATAGGGTAAAAACCACCCTAGAATGAGTGAAATCAATCTTAGAATCATTTCTTTGTGAAGAGAATGTATTTTAAAGGATAAAATGATTTTAAAGGATTTTTTTAAAGATTTTTTTTGATATAAATTTTCTTGTTTTAAATTCTAATTTTCCCAAATCTCCTTCCTTTCCTTATCTACCTTATTGATTAAATTCTTTGATTAGGATCTCTATTCGGGTTGAATTTTGTCTTTTGTTTCCCAATTAACTTTGTCCCAAAATTCATTCTTGATTTTTCAGGATGGATCGTAGGAATGTCAGAGGTAGGGGTCGTGGTGTCGCCCCAGTTCCTATGCATGTTGCACCCATTAGGTTCACTACTTTCTGTAGGGAATTCACTGAGCTTGGTGGCACCAAGTTTACTGGATCAGAGAGCATTATTGAGGCTCAGCAGTGGTTGAAGGGTTTAGAGAGGATTTTGTTCGGTCTTGAGATCATCGATGCTCAAAAGCATCAGTTGGCAGCTGAAGGGAACAGCCTTGGATTGGTGGGAGTCTATTGCTGCTCAGACTATTGAGCCTGATATTTCTTGGGAGCAGTTTATGTATCCTTTTGTGCTAATTTTGAATTGGTTCAATTTTCTCCTTTTGGAATCTTTCTTATGTTTCGATATCGTGCTTTAGGGATGCTTTTGTGGTAAAGTGGATGCCCGAAGCAGGGAAGTCTCAACTATATAGGGAGTTTATGGATCTTAAGCAGGAAGACATGTCATCTTCTGAGTATGAGCGGAAGTTCAATGAACTTTTCAAGTTTGGTCCTAGCCTGATTGACACCCCTCTTAGGAATAATGAGAGTTTATAGCTGGAGCTCTCCCAGAGTTTTATGATTGTCTATTTCTCATGTGCATAGTCCTTTCACTGGTCTGATGTATATGGCCATTAGATATGAGAATCCTACTTCTAAGGATCCTTCTGTTGCTCGTGCACCTTCATCTCAGCCTTCCTCTGGTAACCCTAAGAAGAGGAAGCCTAACTTTTATCAGCAGAAGAGGAATTGGAATAAGACTCCTGGTTTGGGATCTTCTCCTTCTCATAGGCAGCCTATTGACTTATCTTCCATTACCTGCTTCAAGTGTGATCAGAAGGGACACTATGCCGATAATTGCCCTACTTCTTTGGTGTTGTTGTTCCTCCTCCCGCTTAGTTGAATAGGCTTGATCTTTGTCATATTTTCTTGCAGCCTGACCATTTCAGGAAGGATTGTCCTACTCAGCAGAAGGGCAAGCCATCGGGTATCTTTGCTATTACCTCTGCCACTCCATCAGCTCTACCAGCTCCTAATGATACTCAAGGTACTCTTCAAGGCACCTTTTCTCTATTTAGTTTTCTTGTTCGTGTTTTATTTGATACTGGAGCTTCCCATTGTTTTATTTCTGTGGATATTTGTGATAAGTTTGAGCATCTTCTTTCTCCTAAGCTTGCTGATGAATCTTTGTGTGTTAAAAATCCTATTAGGGGTCCTGCGAACCTTAGTAGGATTTGTAACCAAGTAAAACTTCTTTATTCTGATTATTGTTTCAATGGTGATTTCTATGTTCTGGGTTTCGATGCTTTTGATCTATTACTTGGAGGTGATTGGCTAAAGAGGCATGAAGCCTTTATCTCTTGTAAAACCCGAACTGTTTCTCTTGTTGATGATTTGGGCAATTCTTTGGTGATTCAGTGCCGTTTGCCTCCGGATTATGCTGGCAGTTTTATATATTCTCTTGACTCTTCTCCAGGTGATCTTGACTCGACTCATGTGGTCAAACTCTATCCCAATGTATTTGGTAAAGTCATTGCTTTACCTCCTAAGCGGGAAATTGATTTTCGTATTGATCTTGTTCCTGGTGATCTACCTATAGTTATTCCTCTCAAATAAATGGCACCCCATGCGAATGTTGAGTTGAGGAAGCAAATTGAGGACTTGTTCTCCAAGGGTCTGATCAGACCTAGCCATTCCGAATGGGGAGCACCGGTGGTTTTTGACACTAAGTCTGATGGTTCTTTGAGGATGTGTGTTGATTATAGGGAGATGAACAAGCTCACTATGAGAAACAGATATCCTATGCCTCACATCAATGATATGTATGATCAGCTCTATGGAGCTACTGTTTTCTCTCAGCTTGATCTTGCCACAGGTTTTCACCAACTCAGAGTTGCTGAGGAGAGTGTTCCCAAGACTGCTTTCCGTACTGAGAATGGTTTCTATAAATGGTTAATTATGCCTTTTGGTTTGATTAATGCCCCATCTTTCTTTGTTGATTTGATGAATTTTGTTTTTCGTGATGTTCTTAACACGTTTGTTCTAGTCTTTGTTGACGATATCCTTGTCTTCTCCAAGTCAAGGAAAGAGCATGAGTCACATTTGAAATTTGTTCTGGAGACTCTTGAAAATCATCGGTTGAAGGCTAAATTCTCAAAATGCCATTTCTGGAAGGATGAAGTCCGATTTCTCGGGCATATTATTTCTAGTAATGGAGTTTTTATTGATCCAGTTAAGATCGCTACGATCAATGTCAGTCTTTATTCTCTTTTATCTTTGTAATAAATTCACTCTGTCTTTTTTTGTGGTCCTTATTTCTTCTTATTCTGTTGCAAGATTGGAAAACTCATAGGACTCCATCTGCTATTTCTAGGCCTTGTCGATTATTATCGGAGATTCATTGAGAATTTTGCTCGGATTGCTGCAGTTCTCGCTGCTTTGACTCGTAAAATTCTAAATTTATATGGAATGATAAGTGTGAAGCTGCATTCAATGAGATAAAGAGTAAGCTTACTTCTGCACTAGTTCTTACCATTCCAAATGGAAATGAGGGATTGACGGTATACATTGATGCTAGTCGTGAGGGTTTGGAAGCTGTTCTGATGCAAGATGGGAAGGTTATTGCTTATGCCACTTGTCAGTTAAAGACCCATGAAGCCAATTATGCATCCCTTGATTTGGAATTTCTTGCCGTGGTTTTTGCTTTGAAGCTTTGGAGGCATTATCTTTTGGGTACTAAGTTTGAGCTCGTTACGGATAATCAGTCTTTGAGATATATCTTCACCCATAAAGATTTGAATCGGCGACAGGTTTGGTGGCTTAAGTTCCTTGCTTATTATGACCTCGACATCAGCTATAACTTACGAAAAGCTAATGTTGTGGCCGATGCTTTAAGTCGGAAGAAGGTGATGTTGTGTCAGCTTGTTGTTTCTTCTTCTCCTCTTTTGGATCATATCATGGCTAAGTAGGATGAGGGGTATGAAGTGTGATATCTCTATCTTTGTCAGTAGGTGTGCGACTTGTTAGCAAGTCAAGGTCGATCATCAGAAGATCCCTGGTTTTATTGCAGCCACTTGAGGTTCCCAATTGGAAATGGGAACAGGTTTATATGGATTTTATTGATGGATTACCGAGGACTATAAGAGGTAATTAGAGTATTTGGGTTATTGTGGATAGATTGACTAAGTCAGCTCATTTCATTCCGGTCAAGTCTACCCGTTCTGATTCTAGTTTGGCTGAGATTTATATGAGGGAGATTGTTCACCTTTATGGTGTTCCTGTCAGTATTCTTTGTGATAGAGATCCCATCTTTACCAGTCAGTTTTGGAGAGCTTTTCAGGAATCTTTGGTTACTCACCTGAATCTGACCGCAAACCGACGGTCAAACGGAAAGAGTGAACCAAATTCTAGAGGATCTTCTTCGTGCTTGTGTTCTTGATTATGGAGGATCTTGGGATGATCATCTCAATCTTGTCGAATTAACCTATAACAACAGTTATCAGGTATAATCCCAAATCTTATATTTTAATCTTATCTTAGTCCTTTTTCTATCTCATTTCGTCTTTGAATCCGAGCTAGTAATGCAATGTCTCTGTTTGCTGCTCTTTACGGACGACCTTGCAGATCTCCATCTTGTTGGAATGAATCCGGTAATCATTTGGTTCTTGGCCTTGATATGATTCTGGAAGCTTCTGAGAGAGTTGAGGAGATTAAGAGGAAGATGAAGAGTGCTCTTGATAGGCAGAAGAAGTATGCTGATCGTCGTAGGAGTTTGGAGTTTTCTGTTGGTGATCAGGTTTTCCTTAAGGTCTCTCCCATAAGGAATGTGATTCGTTTTGGTCAGAGAGGGAAGCTTGCTCCTAGTTTAATTGGTCCTTTTTGAATTCTAGAGAGAGTTGGTCCTTTAGCTTATCGATTGGATTTGCTTGAGAAGCTGTCTGGAGTACATAATGTATTCCTTGTTTCGCATCTTCGCCGATATCTCCATGATCCATCTTTGGTTGTTCAACCTCCTGCTCTCGAGAGTTTGGATATTGAGCCAAACCTTACTGTCGAGTGGAAGCCACTTCGTATTACCGATAGGGGTACGAAGCAGCGGAGAAGAAAATTAGTCAACCTGGTCAAGGTGTAGTGGAGTACTGATGATCAGGATTGTACCTGGGAGACGAAGGAGAGCATGCATGCTTCGAATTCGGAATTGTTTGTTTCAAAAACTATTCGATATTCTATCTTATCTTTCTTTGTTTTCGTGTCTCGTTCCTTTTCGAGGACGAAAAGTTTTGAGTGGAGGAGAATGTAACGGTCCATAAATTTTAACAAATATTTTAATAGAATTAATTTGAAACTTTGGTTTTAAATCATTTTAAAATTTGTAAATTTGGAATTTTCCAATGGAATTTTGGGTTTGGTTAAGAATTATTTTTCCAAATATAATAAAATAAAGATTTTCTGAAAATTTTATATTTTGGTCAACTTTGGTCAAACTTTGACTTTTAGTTGAAATATTTAAATTTGAATTTTAAATTTTCAATCTTTTTCTTTGAAACTGAATTTGATTATGATATTCATTTTTCTTTTCGTTTGTCAAATTCTATTTTATACTTTTTAAATTTGATAAAATTTAGCGTTTTACACGCAAATATTTTCAGTATTTTATTGTTAATTTTCTATGTTAATTTTCTATTTTATTTTTGGTTTGGGCTTTGATTTTTTTGTTGAGCTTGTTTTGATTTGGGCTTTGTAATTAGGCTTGTTATTTTCCTAAGGGACATGATTCTATCTGTTCAACTTGAATAGATGCCCATTCACAAGTGATAGCTTTACAAAACATCTTCCTATCTCCTCATTCTCATTTGCTTTTCCTGAAAAAAATTTACAGTAAGTTATTTCTTCTTCTTCCTCTTTTTCATTTTCTTTTTTTTCTTTTGTTCTCAAGCAAAGTTTGGCCATGCTCCACCTTATGTCGACCATCTCTCCACCACACCATCAACCTTGACCGGCCATCATCTCCTCATCACTATCCACTACCTATGCCGTGACTTCCATGATCCAAAACCCATCACCAAAGCATGTTGAAACCCTAGCCGAGCCTTCCTTGATCACTACTTCCTCTTTGCTAGCTTTGGCCACCACAAACTCCTCCACCTCCTATGCCTTGCCATGACCACATCCTCATCCATAGTCGTGACTAGATGATGACCTGAGCACTTGACCAAGCCCAAGCAACCCAGACCGAGCCATGTTAGCTTAGGGCTGAACCCATAGTTTCATGTTGCCTTGTCCTTTTGCCTTCTACAAGCCATATCTTCACATTCCCATTTCCTAGCCATGCCTCTTTATGACCTTGGCCGAGCATACATGTCTCAAATCAAGTCATGGCTGAACACAAAGTGAAGTGGCCGAGCCTATCACCATGTTGGCCGAGCCCACTTGACTTGATTTGGTCATATGTGCATTGTTTTGCTTTGTTTTGTATCTAATTCTTTTTCATAATATTATACTTATATATGTTTTGTATTTGTTTATGTGCAAAATTTGGATCTTGGCTCTTCATCTACTCGAATCTAGTTCATGATTTGTCGTGCTTTGCGAAGTTTGTTCTTGTGTCTTGAATTGTCATCTCTAGCTTAAGAAGTGAGTTTATCACACTTGACATTCATACTTATATATTAGTGAAACAATGACATGTGAAGTGTAGTAGTGATATGCTATGTTGATATTAGTTTCATACATGCGTGTGATATGATATTTTATGATGTTATAACCCGATGTTATACTTGTTACATCACCAGATATGCTATGCTATGCTATGCTATACTATTCATTTTATTATCTGCTTCTCACACTGCAAGTTCCCTGTTAGTATAGAATCACTATGGGTTTAAATGATACATGCCCGAACGAACTTTAGAATAGGGAAAAATCGTTATGAGATGAAATGATAGGCTCAAGCGATTTTTATTTTATTTTACTTGGGATTGCGGGTTTGAAATGATAAAACATGGAATTTTATATTTTATGGATTGAAATGATACATATCTGTGTCACTTGACCTAGGTTAGAAAATATTATACGGACCCATGGTTAATTTTTAAATAATAGTTTTATAAAAGTTATTAAGTATTTTGAAAATCTAAGCATATGGAATTTTAACTTAAATTTTGGTATAACTAAGTTAAATATATATATATATATATCGATTTTTAAATAAGTTAAGATTTTACAAGTTAACAAATGTTGTTTAAAATCAAATATAAAGATTTATATATGATATAAATTTAACTTAATAAATTAATTTAAATCTAACCTATTAATAGTGATATATTTATTTATGAAAAAGGATATGTTTTGTATAATTAAATAGATTTTAAAACCATGTTAAAGTTGAAATATTATGTTGTAGTGAAATTTGTAGCATTTTCAAAATGCTATGTTATTCTAAGTTATGCTTTTAAATTGCTATGCCACTTTAGGTTATGTTTTAAAGATGCTACCATTTCTAAAATGTAACATTTTCCAAAATGCTATTATACAAGGGTAACATTTTAAAAGTGTTATGGTTTCTAACTTATTACATTTTTAAAGTGCTATAATAAGTGTATAGTTTTGGAAGTGTTAAAACTTTAAAAAAATAGATATTATTTTAAAGGTATAATAGCATTGAACTTAAATGGTTTTAAAATTTATATGTTTGATTTTAAAGGATAAACCATTTGAAATAAATAACCATGGGTTATAATGACGATTGGTTGTTAAAGAGACCGGGATTCGGAAGTTGTCATACTCTCAGCCAACTCCGAAAAGCATTTTAACAACTGTGTACACGGTGGAGAATCTAGAATGAAGTAGGATGGTGGCGACGATCCTATATGTGGTTTATATGTGGACCTGACTCCTATGAGTTGGCATAAAGTGGCTAATACAGGAGAGATTCTCGGGCCAATTAGGTCGCTCCTCTGATCGGACACACTCATTCGATACCATTCTATTACTTTGTGATTGACTGAGTGCACCCTTTGATTTTTGGGAGTGTGGCTCGAGGTGGGCGCTAGTGGTTGCTATGCGTTACCACCAGCCCGGATGCGTAATTGATATAATTACCGTGGCATTGCCTAGTTGTGCCGTGTCACCTACCCTAAAGTGCCTTGTATGAGTTTGAGTTGTGTCATACCTATGGAGTATTTATGGTAGCCTCCCGATCTGGAGGTACGATGGTACTGTATAGACTATTGGCACTATATATGCATTAAGGTGGAAAATGTAAAGCCTTAAGCTATTTTTAAGTAAGTTTGTTTTACTTTAGACATTATTATAATAGCGTATATTACTAAATAGTGGATAGTTTAACGGATCCTTAAAGGATGGACGAGCCCAAGCATCCTTTAAGTTATTTGAGCATTTCTATTTCAGTTCACTTGAGTTGATTTACATTATATAAGTATATATGTCCTGACTCGAGTATTTTGTGTTTTGCTTTACGCTCGGGTCAGCCTGAGTATCAGCTTTGGATTTCATCTTCTAGAGCTTTAGGATTTGCTGGAGATTAATTATCTATCTAGTTACCTATCATTTCCATTTCAGTTGTTTCTATTCAACTTATGTATTAGTGAATTTCTATTGTATATGTTTTTAGATTCTAGTATGTTGTATTTGTTTCTGAGACTATGTGTGTAGCAACTTCATGAACTACTATGGTTATTTTATTTCCGCTGCGAATAATTCAGATATTTTATGTCTGTGATTCTGTGATTGGTTTTATTTGCTCCAAATTATATTAACAATCTGTTGTTTTGAATTATTCAAGTCCGACATGTGTGGTTTTATTATCGATTTGAATGGTCCAAAATAGTGGGTCGTTACATGCCATTGGTAAGATCCAGTTGAAATAGGATTTTTAAAATAGGTTTCAAAATTTGTAGACGATTGGAATAAGAGAAAAAGATTTTCGAAGCCACCATTTCATATTTTCTGTGTTATACAATTGCGTGTGTTTACATGGAAGGGGGACGTGATTTAAAAGAAGGTAAGTGTGAAATAAACAGGTAGGGACGGCTGACAAGATAAGATATGTGACTGGTCAAAGTCAATATATTATTTAAATTACAAAATATCTCGATTTACGTAACTTAAAATCTTGAACCCCTATCGAGGCATGCCGCTAAGCATTTCTAATGTTGTACCCTTATTCCGAATGCAACGAAAAATGTTTCGAGTGCCAGTTTGATCGTATGGAGAAGATATTTTTTTTGTACCCAATTATTATATTAAATTTTCAACATTAGTTTTAGCACATTTTTATCCCATACGACCAAACAATAAATCTAAACGCTACGACATTTGAATCCGATAATCGTACACTATTATGGATCCAATGGAACTGGTTTCGTCGAATTCCGAGACTATGCCCTGTATGACTATTTTTATATGTTAATTCAAACGAGATATTTTTAAAATCGAAAAAATCGCTTTTAAATTCAATTTAAATTTTTATCTACCTTCATTCTTGTAAACATAAATTTAATAAGCTTTGAAATTATTTTTATCAAGCGAAAAACCCAAGATTCAATTATTTAAGCAAATTCCAATTATTAAATTCAATAATTAAATTATCCAATAAATCATTATATCTAAAATTCAAGTTAAAAATTTAACTTCTAAATATTTAAAATCAATCAAATATTTCAATTTTAAATAACCAAAATTCTGGATCGTTGCAGAAATGCCACTTGGTTTGACTTCTTCTAATTTCTAGTCATTTTAACAGATTCAGCAAATTATACATGTTTTCTAACTGTAAAAAACATTCTAGATGTAATGTGATAGGTTCTGAAGAATAATTCCATCTTTTGTAGAAATTTACCATTTTGCCCTTTTGTTAAATTATGATTCTTCCTTTTTAGTTTAATTATTTAATTTCATAGAATTATGTAGTGTTACATTGTTCCTTTCTTAAAATAAATTCAACCCCAAAATTCCATGAGATGGATAATGCAAAACTATTTTCGTTGTATAATCATACAAAACAGACATAGCTACATCCATCTAACAACCATTATATAACAGAAGTGAAAACATAACCAAGATCATATAATACATAAAATATGATGATATGAGATGAGTGCAAATGCAACTTAATCAACTTCCTTTATGAATGCATATGTAGTGCAACAAAGATGTATGCAATCATCTTATATGCATCCAAACTGTAACGACCCGTAATTTCGCTACTTCAAAAATGAGAGATTTTTTTTATTTTCATAGGCTTGAAACTTAAATAAATAAGTTATATATAACAAATAATAATAGAGAAATTATTTATTCTTATAATTAATAATTGAAAAGAATAAAATTTGGATTTTAGAACAAATCAGCAAATGTCAAGTTTTGTTAAAATAAATAAAGGCTTAAATAAATAGGTTTAAATATTTAAAGTTAAATCTTATTAAAAACATCTAATAAACATAAAATTATATTAAAATATTTAAAATTATATTAATAACCGTTTTACAAAAATACCCAAAATTTATCGTATTTTGTCAGTTTTACATACACTGTAAAAAATAGAGATTTTGATATTATTCAAATATGATTTTAAAATATGAATAGATATGTTAATTTATTTAAAAAGTAAAAAAGTTCATTTTTAAGTTTGCTTTATTTGAATATATAGTGAAACGACCCACCTTTTTGGACGATTTAAATCGATGATAAACCACACACATCGGACTCAAACCATTCAAACGGACAGATTGTTATGGGGTAAATAAGAAAAAAATAGAGAAAGAAAGAAAACAAATGCAGAATCTTGCAGTGGAATGACAAAATATAATACTCAAATAAACAGTTCATGAAGTTGTTTACAAATACATTGATTCCACTTTTATAATACAAATCAGAGCTGCATACAACAAGAATAAATAATAAATAAATGCAGCGGAACAACAAGATGCAATGGAATAAATATAATAAAAGATAATAGTACAAAATGCAGTCTTCGATAAACTGAAATGTTCTGACTGACCCGAGCGAATTGAAAAGACAAAACACTCGAGTCAGAACAAAAAGTTCTTATGTAAGTTAAATCAACAGCAAATAAATATGAGTGTAACGACTTCAGAGATGTTAACGGGGTTTGACATCTCCTATCCAGCGTCCAACATGAGTACAATAACTTAAGAGATGGTCAGGATTCCCATCTCCTAAGGATCTGTTAAACTATCTACATACATAGTACAATACGCTGTTATAATGGTATCTACGGTAAAGTAAAGTATTGAAATAGCGTTAAAGCATTATCCATATCCCCCTTAACACATTTTATATAATGTCGTAGTCTATACAGATACTGTAAACTCCTCCCGTGGGCTATCAGAGAGCATTCCATAGGAACGACACAAAACAAACTAGTAGAAGGCACGATAGGGCATGTGAACACAGCAATCGAGACAACGCCAGGGTAGATATACCAATTACATTCCTGTACTGATGGTAACGCATAGCAGCTACTAGCTCCCACCTCGGACACACTCCTAAAATAAAAATCGAGCGGTGGCCGCCAAATCAATCACAAAGTCAAAGTACAGTATCAAAGAAATGTGTCCAATAGAAGGAATGACTTCACTTGGCCCGGTATAGCTCCGGTTTTAGTCACATCTAAGATGACTCGCGGGAGTCAAGGTTATGTAAATACCTCATACAAAATCGTTCGTCAAACCATCCTACTTCATTTCTGGAATCTCCAGCACGTACACAGTTGTTAAAGTTGTTTTCAATATTGGCAGAGAGTATGACAATATCCAATCCCTGTCTCTTTAACAACCAAATGCTTATTACACACCGGATGGTTCTTTTACATTTCCAAAACCGTTTCATAATTGATATCAAATATCATATTCAATTCAAACATATCACTTTCGAAATCATATTTGCTTCCGAAATCATATCCACTTTCGAAATCATACTTATTTCAAAATCATCATATTTACTCAAATATATTATTTCACAAAAAGTACCAATTTCGAATCCCAACTTAGGTTGTATCCTCATGAAGGACTTAAATATAAGTACTTCAACTTTATACAGTCTGAAATTTTAGAAAATAGTTTAGATAGACATAAATAGTTTTAATAGTTTAAAAATAGTTTTCAAATAGTTAAAATACTCCAAAATAGTTTAAATGATTTAAAATAGTTTTAAAATAGATTAAAATAGTTTTAATAGTTAAAATATTTAAAATAGTTTAAATAGATTTAAATTAGATTAAATTAGATTTAAAATGATTTAATTTCGGTTAAATAAATTAAAAATTGATTAATTTTTTTAAGTAGATTGAATAAATTTAAAATAGATTAAATAGATTAAAATTATATTAAATTGATCTAAAATAGATTAAATAAATTTAACTTTTTAAAATAGGTAAAATATATTAAATTGGATTAAATAGGTTATAATAAATAAATAAAAAAATAGTTTAAATTGATTAATATAGTTTAAATTAATTAAAATAGTTTAAATTAGTTTAAAATAGATTTCAAAGTTATATCCAAATATTTTTATTTTTTTTTATTTTTTTTAGCAAAGCAAAACTTTGGGGCCAAGGAAACTATGTTTGCCCTGGCCTTCGGTTAGCCGGTTTTATATGTGGCCGTGCACTATGTCTCATTATTGTGGCCGCTGGGATTCGAACCGGTGCCACTGCAACCATATGTAGCAACTCCACTATGTCTTAACCACTGGACCACTAGAACTTGACGAAACTTTGGAGACAGGGAGACTATGTCGCCCTGACCTTTGGTTAAGCCGGTTTTAAAGTGGCCGTGCACTATGTCTCATTATTGTGGCCGCTGGGAATCGATCCGGTGCCACTACAACAAAATGTAGCCACATCCACTATGTCGAAACCACTGGACCACTAGAACTTGACTAAACTTTGGGGACAGGGAGACTATGTCGCCCTGACCTTTGGTTAAGCCGGTTTTAAAGTGGCCGTGCACTATGCCTCATAATTGTGGCCGCTGGGATTCGATCCGGTGCCACTACAACTACATGTAGCAACTCCACTATGTCTTAACCACTGGACCACTAGTACTTGGCAAAAACTTTGGGGACAGGGAGACTAAGTCGCCCTGAGCTTTGGTTAAGTCGGTTTTATAAGTGGCCGTGCACTATGTCTCATTATTGTGGCCGCTGGGAATCGATCCGGTGCCACTACAACACAATGTAGCAACATCCACTATGTCGAAACCACTGGACCACTAGAACTTGACAAAAACTCTATTCCAATAAATTCATTTATAGCTGACACTTCAACCTTGAAATTCCAGTTTAAATCCTTTAAAAATTCATTAAATTAATTCCAATTTCAACATTAACGCTTGTATCACAAATATTTCAATATATGTAAATCAATTTCTATTTCAAAATGCCAGTTAACTAAATTCAAATTTAAGGAATTAAAATCATTAACCAATCCAGTGTTCGTATATAAATTTCTACCCTATGGTCAAGTGATACGGACATTTCTCATTTCAATCCACAATTATTTATATTTATGGTTATATATAGTTTCAAACCACAGTCCCGAACTAAATAAATCCATAAAATCGCTCGAGTCTATTATTTTAACCCATAATGATTTTTCCCTAATCTATAGACCGTTCGGGTATGTATCATTTCAACCCATATGGAACTTACAGTGTTAAAAAATATAAAATATAACATCTAGTCATCCAATATCAACAATCAAACATCCATCGAAATCGTCATCCAAAACAATCAATAAACATCAATAGCTAACTGATTATCAAAAACAAGTGTATATTGACGAATAAAATTTAATATTAAATTAAATAACGATTAAATGCAATAAAAGGCATATTTAACTGGAATGACAATTTAAAACATACCAAACATCAACCAATCAATTTCTAATCACATCTTAAATTTAATTTAATTAACATAAGAAAATTTAGTAGCCGTGAGTGGGTTAAAACACTCACCTTTGATTTCAAATTGATTTGAAATCCAAAATAAGGCCCAAAATTCAACAGTTTCAGAATTCATCCAAACCAGTTTCATAATGTCCAGAATTAAAATGAATCCAATAAAAGAAATCGTGCGTGAATTAAAGTTTATATGCAAAGGATATTCATGTTATAAGAAATATTATTGAAATAATAATTAGTACTCATTAAAAAATAAACAAATTTTAATACTTACGTTTTTCTCAAGATGAGGCTTCAGGAAAAGATTGAAGAACAACTAAGATGAGGACAGGACGTCTACGAAAATGAAAAAAAATCAGCTTTCATAAAGCAAAGCTTTTGGATTTGCAAGAATATGAGCTTTTGAATATGAAGTGTACGCCAAAACAAAACGCAACTGAAGAAATAAGCCGTAGGCTATTTATAATTAGGAAATGAAGGTGGAAGGACAAAAATAAATGTCACATTTTATTTTGAGCTCCAGGCGTTAATAATGCATAAGGAAATGTATGTAGGAATGGAAAAGTTTGCAAACCAAAGAAAAGTAAAATTTTGTATACGTGAAAATGAGGTGGCAAGAATTAAATACAACCTAAAAGTCTTGGCTCAGTTATTAATAGGAGGAGAAATGAAGAGACCATATGTACATTGCACAACCTTTTGAAATTCAATGTTTTTGAAACGTAACCCAGTTAACTTCATTAACTCAAATAATATTCAAATTTGAACGCATTCAGATTTTGATATGCGCATAATAAAAAATTTATACTTACCTTAAAAATGAAAACATTCAATTTGGTTTTCCCAAAATGATCTTTTATTTCCATTAAAATACCCTTTTTGTTTAACATAAAACGTGCGTTTCTTTTATTAAATCTATTAATTGCAATCAACGTTTCTTTTATTTTAATTGAAATATTTGAATTACATTAATTGCATTTACTTATAAAGTTAAATTTCAAAACAGACAGCTAAAATGGATGAGAAATAGAACAATTGGTTATTTAAACACGTTTATAAATTTGTTGTTTATACACAAGAGTAATAAATAACTTACTGAAGTAGATTATTTTCCTACTCTTATAATCAATCTGTAAGCTAAAACATAGTTCAAATAAACATATATTTCTTCCTTAAAAATCAATCATTCTATTCTTTATTATAATGAAATTAAACATACGTTCATAAATAAATCATTCATTTTATTTGATGTAAATGTTTTTTTCATTAAATCAAACTCTTCTTATATTGTCACAAAATATAAGCTACTTTTAATTACACTTATTAATTTACAATTTAGTATTCTCTCTCCTATTTCAATTTCATTAATTTCAGTTGATTAAGTTTCAAAATGGATTAAATAAATGAAATGAGAAGGAGAACAATTATTTCTTATTTAATAGTATTTAAAAAAAATTATACACTATTGGATACAAACAGTAATCATACATTTCTTACTAAATAATAGTTTCTCTACAATCAATCTTTCAACTACCAAACATTTCAAATAAATAGACATATATTTATTCCTTTATTAAACTTATTCATTTTTATTCTTTTATTTTGATTTACACTCCTACTATTATATTAACCAATACCTTATGAAATTATTAACACAGGTTTCTATTTTGTAATCCTCATTTTCTACAATTGACGCATTTTCTTACATTAACCACAATATTTAATTACATTTAGTTCTAATTAATTATATTTTAATTCTAATAATTGATTTAATTAGATTTTAATACCTTTATTAAATTAATCATTACTTTATAGACATAGTTAACATTTGTTTATATCTTATTGCACTAATATTCTACAATTATCATTTTTTTCCATATTAGTTGCAGTATTTCAATTACCTTGAATTTTTTGGCAATTTTATTATAATTTAAAATCCCATTAAATTTAATTATCTTTGGTTTACTCCTTTTTATTAAATCAATTATTGCCTTTTGAATATGATTAACATTTCTATACCTTTTGTAACATTCATAATTTGCAGTTATCGTCTTAACTCATATTAACGTGATAATTAATTACATTTAATTTGCAATTGACTTCAAATTCAATTCAACATGTTAAATAAATGGGTAACAAATGACAATCGTTACCCATCCTAAATTTAGTAACATTTGTAAGTTTGTTATCTACAAAAAAAATGCCATAACTACTACCACAACACTACTTTTATCAATTGAAATTAATTACATACTATTGCATTAATTTATACGTATTTAAGTTATCAATTACTATACAAATCATTACAATTTATTTACAATCTATAACCAATTATAACTTTTCAATCATTTTAATAAATTGGAATTACATTTAAAGCTGTTATCAATTATTTTAAATTAATACTATTACGTTTAATTCCTGCTATATTCTTATTATTAAATCACGATTGTTTATTTCATCCAACATTAAATCACAAAGCCTTATTAAATTAACTATTTTAAATTATCGAAAATTACGGGTCGTTACACTCTCCCCCACTCAAAACTTTTCGTCCTCGAAATGAAAAGGAGGGAAAAGAAGGAATTAAGTAATCATTATATCTTATTCAAAATATTAAATTTATTAACAATTAATTTACATATTTAAATAATTTAAATAAAATATATCAATTTATAACAATTAATCCTTTATATTCAAGTTAACAAAAATTTGGAAAATATTTCACAAAATTTTGTCAGTCCAAAATTCACGAAAAATTTCGGTAGAGTCTCCTTTGTACGGAGAGGTCTAGGAGAAATAGTAATATCAATAATACAATATATATCACAAATTTCAAAATAAAATATCCTAAACCACGGTAAAATAATATAACATCGCTAGAAAACCGTAATCTGAGAACATACCAATTTGTCGGGCAACCAACGCTTAATTTATGAAACCAAAAGCAATAGCAATTGCTTCCATAACTTGTATTTCACTTATATAATCTAAAGAATTTAATAATTATATAAAGGAGAAATAATTAAAATATATCAATTAGTCA
Source organism: Allium cepa (assembly GCA_030765085.1). NCBI lineage: Eukaryota > Viridiplantae > Streptophyta > Magnoliopsida > Asparagales > Amaryllidaceae > Allium > Allium cepa. Next base: position 151,648,474 of record CM060934.1, on the reverse strand, counting down.
CAACCAAACCAACACACATACAATAGTCACTAGCAACAAAACCATAAAATCATCACTTGCAATCAAAGCAATCTACCATCCCTCTATAGCGATCAAAACAAAGGATTTCTTCGGGTTCAAAAACTTTCAATCGTATAAAATGATAAATAACCAACTAAGTAAACCATACACTCAACAGTCGTAGATAAAACTTTATAGATTATTTATACATCTCTATACAAAATAGAAGTATCCTTCCCCAACCAATCCATAAGCCAAACAAACAATAATTTTCAATAATATTTAAGTTTTATTCTTATTACTCTTTTTATGTTCACGTTATTTACTATTCATTTTCAATTTTTTTTCATACAATGCTTGTTTAATTACTTGACATTTATCACTTATAAAATTAATTTTCCATTCATTTATGCAATACCATTTCTTTTCATTACCTTACGTTCATTGCTTACATAAGTTATTTTCATTTCAATTATTAGATTATTCGCTATTATGTAAATCTCTTTACAATTTAATTCACCATTAATAGGCCGTTTTTTGGCATTCATTTGTTTCATATATAGTATTATTGAATATTAAATTTATTTCTAAGTCATTTCAACACTTCTGAAGTTATAATCATTAAATTAATATAATACTCACTTTAATTATAAATAGCTTCAACATTAATTTAAGTTTATAATTATTTACTTACAGTATTCGCCTTTACTATTCAATCCGATTATAGATATGTGATATGCTAGAATTTTAGGCAAATAATAATGTAATAATCTTCTTTTATAAATTATTTAAAACTTGCAAAATTATTCTTTTAAAACAAATAAGATATGTGTTTGTTTGCATGTATATATATATAAGTAGATTTTAAATAGAATTTCAATTTCAATTTGAAATTCAAAAAAATAAATATCTTAAAAATAAATTGGATTCAAAAACTAGTGTGTGTGTGTATATATGATTATTTATTATCATAATTAGTTTTAAATCATTTTCTTTAAAGATTTTATAAATATAAATAAAGGAAAAGTTTAAATATAAAAACATAAAACACATATTAATATTAAACTAAATAGAAAATAAAATATAAAATTACATAAAAGCATATTAAAAATATTAATTACATGCATATTAACAAGTGTAAGATTTGTAACATGCAATTTAACAAGTGTCACATTATTTATTTTCTTTTAAAAAAAATTAAAATCAGGTTATATATTTCTCATCTCTTCTCTACTCTTTCATTTTCTTTTTCTATCTTTCATTTTCAAACTTTTTCAAAACCTGAAAACAAACCAGAGATAAAATTTAAAAAAACAACAACTTCTCTCAAATCTAAAAACTGAAGCTAAGCAGAGATTCATAGATTCAACACAACTTAAGGAAACAGATCAAATCATCTCAACAAGCTAGAGAAATTTCCAGTTTAAAAGAATCAAGCATTCTAGGCTTCTCTGCTCAAATTATAGTGAGTAAATATTTTTTTTAAAATCTTAAACTTGTTAAATCTTGATTGCATGTGACAAATACTTGATGTATGTTGTGAAAAAATGTTGTATAGATGTAAAATATGCCTGCATGTCTGTATATATATGTAAATGTTTTGTGTTCATGTCTGTATACAAGATTGTTTGCTCTGTTCTTGCTTTACCGGTTTCAAAACCTATTCAAAATTCAAAATCTTATCCCCTAGTTCTTGTTAGACTATGATGTTCAAACAAAATATGATTAAATTATCAGGATCTTGATTTTAAAAATATTTATAGGTATAATTAGTTTTAAGTTTTTCAAAAAAATTAGAAAATACAGTAAAAACTCAATGCATGTAAAAATTCGAATGTCAAGATTTCTGGTTTCATATACATCATCAGATTCGATTTCATAAACTATGAATTTTAAAAACAAGATCAAGATTTTTAGTTTAGTACTGGCTGAGGATTCGTGGGATGAACGGGAACGTTATTTTAGGCATTTTCTAGTGGTCGGAAGATGTAAGGGTCTTGAGATTGTGGCTGAAGCTTGCTTGGAGGTTAGCGATCTCGGGAAAAATGATCATGGAATTTCTTGATCACCGTGGCAGCGGCTCGACGTTGAAATAGGGTTTAAATCCAGGTTTTGGTCGGTGTGGGTTTCCAGGCTGTAGCGTCGTCATCGAAGCACCGGACTCGAACGAGTAGGGGGAATAGGTGATGGTTGATCGACGAAGGTTTGGTCGGAGTTTCGAGGTTTCTGATGATCGGAGGCCGCGACACGAGGAAGTTATTGGATGATGGGTTCTATTCTAGTGGAGTACGAGATGCTTGAATTTGATTTCGTGGATGTGTTGAAGAGTAGGTGGTCGGAATCGAAGGTGGAGGTAGTCGTCGACGTGCTGGAGGTAGCATCGATGGTCGGAGTTGCTTCGTTCACCCGTGCACGTGCACATGTGTCGGTAGCATGTCAGTGGGTTTGGGTTGTAGAAGAAGAAGGGTGTCTCGGGTTTTGACTCGGGAAAGTTTGGTGATGGCTCGAGTATGCTTTGGGTTGTTCGCGAGTGATTTTAACACGTTACACAATTTTTAAATTTAAACCAAAGCCAAGTTTAAAAAAAGATGAAAATATGGCTCGGGTTTGGGCTCAGGATAGACACGGGTTAGACTCGGGTATATGTTATAACAGTTTTAGAATTTTGATAAAACAAGTTTTGAAAGTTAAACAACTTCTTAATTAATTCTATTATATAATAATTATCTTATTTAAGATTGGGATTAGTTAAAGGTTTTAAAATGAATTATTTTAAATTAGTTAAGTTAAGGTATGTATTTATATGTCCATTATTTATAATTAATTCTTAAGTTTATTTTAAATAAATTTAAATAATGTAATTAAGTAGTTAATTAAGGAGAAGAAATGTTTTTAATTCATTTGTTAATGATAAATTAATTACAAGGTTTTTTAAATAAGATGTAAATGTAATTAAGTAATTAATAAAGATATATGGTTTATCTTTTAATTGATTAAGGCCTTAGGTAATTAAAAATTAATTAATTAATTAATGAAAGTAATTAAAGAATAATTAATTAATGAATTAGTAATTAAAAGCTAATTAATTAGTAATTAAGGTTAATTAATTAATAATTTAAAGATAACTAATTAATAATTAAAGGGTAATTAATCAGGAATTATAGGATAATTAATTAATTTCACTGATTAATAATAATAATTTATTGAAGTGGCTTGTAATTACTTAATGTTAATTAAGCAGGGTTAGGTAATTTAATTTGAGTTAATCAAATTAATTATTATTATGTGATTAATTAATCTTGCTTATGGATGATTAATTATATTGAATGTTTGGATTGATAAATATTTATAGTTTGTTAATCTGTGATGTGCAATACTTTAGATATAGCTGTGATAAATGTAAGCTATTTATCTGTGATGAATTGCTATGTGAATACAATGTTCTGATTTGAATTGAATTATTTTACTTAAACAACTTGGCCTTTAAGACAGCGTTTGGATTTTGATGAGACCGGGATCGGATACCAAATTTGTTATCCGAAAACCACATTGTTTCCAATAAACGATAGATCGTGAAATCTCAAATAAAGATCGAGATGAAGATCCAGAGTGCAAGGGCTATTTGTCGTTAACTCTGAGGGTGATTCCAAAACGAGTGCAATGGAGATAGTGCCTTCGGCTTCGTTCAAACCCAAAACGAACTTGTATGGATGAATGCTATCAGACCATCGTCAATGGAGGACGATGAGCATTCTAAGATATGTGTTCTAAAAAGGTAATCGTAGCCTCAAGCCTCATCAACCGGGAATGACTAAAACAGGGATGTACACGCAAGGCTAAGTGGGTAGCACCCAGTAGGATAAGATTTTCCACTGTCTAGAAGTCCCTTTTTGGGCAGTGTGAGCGGTTGTTGGCCACAACCACGGGGTTGTCTTATTTGGACTATCCAGTAAGGGGTAGCTCCAGTCTTGTGGTCTAGGGGATCAGGGTAGATCCTCGGTACAGTGATCTAGACCACGTACTATGACGGGCGGTACCCCTGTAGCCCTGCCATTGTATGGAATCCAATCGCCAATAAGTGCATGTACGGTTGATTGTGCCCAACTATGTTGGAACGTGATACGTAAGCATTCCAGCTATTTCCTATTTTATATTGAAAACCCTATACACTATTATGATAAAACTGAATTTCCTATCAAATGTTTTGGTTATCGTAAGGGAAAAACTTGTCCATGTTTATTTGCGCAGCCTTACGTGATACCTTTTATTTTAAAGGTTTTTCAAGTTAAACAACTTAAACGTTTACTCACACCAGACCCAAGTCTGATCCGGAGTTTATTTTGGTTTTCTTAAACTCTTAGGTGCTCAAATTTTTATGAGTAGCCAAGTGATCAGGCTGGCTTGACGAATTTTGGAAGGAACTTGAAGCTGGAGATTTGGCGTATCTATATATATCTACCCCGCCGTGTTAGTATAATGTGTTTGTATTTGGATGTAATAGATAGACAGGTCTTTACGACTATCTAATGTGATGTTGTTATTAGTGTATAGCTCCGATGTATGATGAATATTATGTAATATCTATGTGAAGTAATATATTTTTCCATTTCCGCTGTGAGATTCTGATGTTTTTAGTTCTTTCTTTCTATCTATTTTCTTTTCTACCTATTTCTTTCTTATTGATGATACGTCTTTCTTTGGAATGGAAGGTGGGTCGTCACAGTTAGTATCAGAGCACTAGGTTGAGATAATACCTAGGCTTTGGAGTAATATCTATCTTGAGAGAGTGTACTTGTAATTTTTTTATATCTATATGCCTATCTGATTGTTGGGTTATCTGTTCAGGTTGCCAACATGAGTTCTAGAGGAAGAAGAGGCAGAGGTATGGGCAGCTCAACGACCACTAATGGAAGAGGTCTGAATGTTGATGGAGGAAGGGTATCTGGCGAGGCTGTAAACCCAATACTTCCTCGAGTAAGTTTTGCTGCTTTGTGCAAGGATTTTTACCAATCTGGGAAGGAAGCCCTTTAAAGGAACAAAGTCCATCATTGAAGTTCAAGCTTGGTTACGCTCATGTCAGTGAATTTTTAAGAGTTTGGATCTGTCAGATGAGCAAAAGAGAGTGATGGCATCGTGGCAACTTCAAGAAGGAGCAGTTGCATGGTAGGATGCAGTTAGCATGAATATTTCAAAGGATGATATTTCTCAGAGCAAGTTTAAGGAACTGTTTAAGGAACAGTTTAAGCCTACATTTGGGAAGACTCGTATGTATAGAGATTTTATGGATCTGAAGCAAGGAAGTATGTCTGTATCCGAATATGAGACTAAGTTCAATGAATTATCTCGCTACGGACCTGGTCTAATTGATACACCCTTCAAGAAGAATGAGATGTATGTGCTTGGAATGAGGTCTGAGTTCCACAAGAAGATGATAGCACATATCAAGGGATCATTCATGAAATCAATAGACATGGCATTGAAGTATGAGGAGCTGATGAATAAGAAAACCTTGGCATCTGTGATAGCACCAAGTGGAACTTCTTCCGACCGAATAAAAATAAATTCAACCCAAATTGGAAGAAGCAAGGCAAAGGGAAACAGGGAGGCAACAGTGGAGCTCGGATGTGTTATGTGTGCCGGCAAGAAGGTCATTTGGCTAAGAAGTTCCCCAGAGGTGCAGCTCAGCAGCAGCAGCATCAGAGTGGACCCGGTTCCGCAATGGTTCAGAAGTCTTTGTGTTTCAACTGTCAATAGCCATTACACATGGTGAAGGCTTGCCAACTTCTTCAGAGAGATCAGCCAACTAAGGTGTTTGCTATTCAAGGAAGACCATCAACTTCTTCAGATAGGAAAGGCAAAGGCGTTCTGGAAGGTACTTTGCTTTTAGATGGCATTTTTGTTAGATTTTTGTTTGATTCTGGTGCTTCCCTTAGTTTTATTTCTTTGGAATCGGTAGAGAAGTTTCATCTTACCCCTAGTGTGATAGACCGCCTTATTTTTGTATCTAATCCTATAGGGGGAGTGACCAAGTTAGATAAGATCTGTAGAGGCCTAAGAATTTCTTATCTGTCCTATAGTTTCTCTTACGACCTATTTGTATTGCATTTTAAGGGATTTGACCTTATTTTAGGAATGGAATTGTTGGACAAACATAAGGCTGTTCTGATTTGTGAAGAGAGAATTGTGTCTTTGGAAACCAAGCTGCGAAGGATTGCAAAAGTGACTTGCGATAGTTCTGGAGCTCACTTGAGTAGTCTTTTGCATGGAATCGAGGTATCTTCGGAAGACGTAGTATCCATCGAAGTGGTCAAAGATTTTCCAAATGTCTTCGAAGAAGTCAAAGGTTTTCCCCTGCAACGGGAGATAGAGTTTCGAATCGACTTAGTTCCATGAGCGATGCCAGTTGTTCAACCCAGTAGAAGGATGGCACCGAGAGAGAGAGAGCAGAGTTGGTGAAGCAAACTCAGTATTTCTTAAAGAGAGGTTTGATCCGGCCTAGTTATTCTAGTTGGAGTTCTGCTGCAGTTTTTGTGACCAAGTCAGATGGGTCATTATGATTCTGTGTAGATTATCGGGAACTGAGTAATGTGGCTATTAGAGATAAGTATCCCTTGCCCCGTATAGACGATCTTTTTGATCAACTCCATGGAGCTTCTATTTTCTCCCAATTGGATCTAGCTTTGGGTTTTCACCAGTTAAGGGTAGCTGGAGATAGTATACCCTTGACTATGTTCAGAGGACCCAATTGTTTTTATGAGTGGCTGGTTATGCCTTTGGGCTAACCAACGCTCCTGCCTATTTTGTGGATCTGTTGACCTGGGTTTTCCGAGATGTACTGAACAAGTTTGAGGAGGAGCATAAGTGTCATTTGGAGATAGTGTTGGAGACTTTGAGGAGGCATGCCTCGAAGGCTAAGTTTTCGAAGTGCCATTTCTAGAAGTCGAAAGTGAGATTTTTGGGGCATATTGTATTTGGATAGGATATTTCTATGGACCTGGCCAAGGTAGCAGCTATTTAAGAATGGAAGCAACCGCAAACTCCTACGGAAGTCCGCAGTTTTCTTCGTTTGGGAGGGCATTACAGGAAATTTATCAGGGACAACTCTAAGATTTCTTCACACTTGACCAAACTTACTAGGAAGGGAGCAAAGTTTAAGTGGACCCCCAAGTGTGAAGAGGCATTTCTTAATTTGAAGGCAAGGTTGACTAGTGCACCTGCTCTAGCTATTCCTGATGGTAAGAGTAAGTTCGAAGTCTACACGGATGCTTGTGGAGTAGGGCTGGGTGCTATGCTGATGTAGAATGGAAAAGTGTTTGCGTATGCTAGTAGGCAGTTGAAGCCACATGAGAAGAATTACACTACGCGTGATTTGGAATTACTAGCCATTGACTTTGCTCTGAAGATTTGGAGGCATTATTTGTTGGGAGAGAAGTTTGAGCTTTTCACTGATCACAAACCCTTGAAGTATCTCTTCTCCCAAAATGATCTGAATTTGAGGCAGCAGAGATAGGTGGAATTTTGGCATCATATGATCTGGATATTCTTTATACTTCGGAGAAAGAGAATGTAGTGGCGGATGCTCTAAGTAGGAATGTAGTTTTGGCTATTTTGGAAGTTATCCTATCTCTACAGGAAAGGATCATAAGCAATCAGATGAAGGACAGAACTTTTGAGGAATTAATTCTTGGAGCTAAGGATGGTCGATATTTGGATTTCAAGATTGACGATCAAGGAGCTTTGAGAATCAACGGATGATTGTGTGTGCCAAATATGGACGGATGGAGGCAGAAATTGTTGTTAAATCAAGGTTGAGTATCCACTCATGGATCTTGAAGATGTATAAGAATCTGAAGAGAGTTTTATGGTGGCCGGGCATGAAGAAGGATGTTGCTACCTTCGTGAATGGATGTGAGATCTGTCAATAAGTGAAGGGAGATCAGTAGAAGTCCGCGGGATTGTTGAAGCCTCTGGAAGTCCAAAATGGAAATGGGAAATGATATCTTTGGATTTCGTCAATGGGTTGCCTAGGACCAGAAAAGGAAATGAGGGAGTGTGGGTAATCATAGACCGGCTGACCAAGAGCACCTACTTTATCCCAGTTAAGGCAACCAGAACTGCAATGTCTTTAGCAGAGATTTTCTTGAAGGAGATCGTCAGGTTGCACAGAGTTCTCATCAGCATAGTAAGTGACCGTGACCCAATCTTTACTGGTAAATTTTGGGAACCTCTACAGACAGCTCTGGGAATAAGGTTGAGTTTAAGTACATCCTATCATCCCCAAACCGATGGACAAACAGAAAGGCTGAATCGTATTCTTGAGGATACGTTGAGGGCTTGTATTCTGGATTTCGGCGGATCTTGGGAGGACCATCTGCATTTAGTGTAATTCTCATACAATAATAGTTATCTGGAGAGTATTAGGATGGCACCCTATGAAGCTTTGTATGGAATACCTTGTAGATCACCGTCCTGTTGGGTAGAATCGGGACATTGTCTTGTTCTTGGTCCTAATTTGATTCGGGAGGTATCTACGAAGGTGGAGCTGATCAAGAAGAGAATGAAAGCAGCCCAGGATTATCAGAAGAGTTATGCGGACAAGAGACGGAGGCAATTGGAATTTGAAGTCAATGATTTGGTTTTTGTCATGGTTTCCCCGATAAAAGGAGCGATCAGATTTGGAAAGACGGGAAAGCTTGCCCCAAGATACATTGGACCGTTTTGTAAGCTCGAGAGAATTATGCTTTGACCTATAGGATTGAATGCCATACCGGATGGCTGGAATTCATAATGTATTTCACGTATCTCATCTTTGGACGTACGTGTATGACCCATCTCTAGTTGTGGAACCAGCAACGTAGGAAGATTTAGAGATCGAACTGGATTTAACTGTGGTTAGGCATCCAGTCCAGATTGTTGATCGAGATGAGAAGTAGCTCAAAAAAAAAAGTGGTGAAGCTGGTCAAGATTCAATGGAACGAAGATCCCTAAGATTGTACCTGGAAAACTCTAGATAGTGTTAGGAAAGCCTGTACGGATTTATGTCAGGATTGTTAGTAATGTTTGAATGAATGGTTGCTTTGGTTGTTAGTGTATGGCTGATATGTATGCTTGGATTGTTTGAATAATAAATCTTTTGGATTATCTTTTGCTTTTAAATTTTGGCGATGATATTCTTTTAAGGAGGGGGGAATGTGATATCCCGGAATTTTAGGCAAATAATAATATGATAATCTTCATTTATAAATTATTTAAAATGTGCAAAATTATTCTTTTAAAAAAATATAAGATATGCGTATTTTTGTATGTATATATATAAGTAGATTTTAAATGGAATTTGAATTTGAAATTCAAAAAAATAAAAATAAATTGGATTTAAAAACTAGTATATGCGTGTGTGTGTGTGTATATGATTATTTATTAGTATAATTAGTTTTAAATCATTTTCTTTAAAGATTTTATAAATGTAAATAAAGGAAAAGTTTAAATATAAAAACATAAAACACATATTAATATTAAACTAAATATAAAATAAAATATAAATTATATAAAAAGATATAAAAATATTAATTAATTACATGCATATTAACAAGTGAAAGATTTGTAACATGCAATTTAACAAGTGTCACATTATTTATTTTCTTTTTAAAAAAAATTAAAATCAGGTTATATATAGCTCATCTCTTCTCTACTCTTTCATTTTCTTTTTCTATCTTTCATTTTCAAACTTTTTCAAAACCTGAAAACAAGCCAGAGATAAAATTAAAACAAAACAACAACCTCTTTCAAATCTAAAAACTGAAGCTAAGCAGAGATTCACAGATTCAACACAACTTAAGGAAACAGATCAGATCATCTCAACAAGCTAGGGAAATTTCCAGTTTTCAAAAGAATCAAGCATTCCAGGCTTCTCTGCTCAAATTACAGTGAGTAAACATTTTTTTAAATTTTAAATCTGTTAAATCTTGATTGCATGGGAGAAATCTTGATGTATGTTGTGAAAAAATGCTGTATAGATGTAAAATATGCATGCATGTCTCTATATATATATATATATATATATATATATATATATATTGTGTGCATGTCTGTGTACAAGAATGTTTGCTTTGTTCTTGCTTTACAGATTTCAAAACCTATTCAAAATTCAAATCTCATCCCCTAATTCTTTTTAGACTTTGATGTTCAAACAAAATATGATTAAATTATCAGATCTTGATTTTAAAAATATTTGCACATATAATTTGTTTAATTTTTTCAAAAAAATTAGAAAATACAATAAAAACACAATGCATGTCAAAATTCAAATGTCAAGATTTCTGGTTTCATATACATCATTAGATTCGATTTCATAAACCATGAATTTTAAAAACAAGATCAAGATTTTTAGTTTAGTATTGATCCAGGATTCGTGGGTTGAACGTGAACGTTGCTTTGGGCATTTTCTAGTGATCGGAGGATGTTGGGGTCTCGAGATCGTGGTTGAAACTTGCCTGGAGGTAGGTGATATCGGGATAAATTATCAGGGAATTTCCTGATCACCGTGGCGACGGCTCGACGTCGAAGTAGGGTTTAAACTTAGATTTTGGTCGGCGTGGGTTTCCAGGCTGTCGTGTAACAACCCGCATATTTTACGATTGTGTATTTAAATATTTTATTTAAATATAGCATCGTTATTCGGATTTTAGTCCGAAAGGTTACTTTTATAAACAGCCGAATTTGGACTCGATACCACTTCCATTGAGTTCAAAATGGTGTTTGCGACCTTTTTGAGTATAAACTTCGATATGTTTAGAGCTAGCTAAAAATTTGACCTTTGCACTTTGGACTTTGCGTTTGGGTTAGCCTAAACTATTAACTCTAGCTCAACCCCCACTTCTCTTCATTCACTTTCATTTCCTAATACCTTCAACTTTTATAAAAATGGAGGAAGAGAAAAGAATTAGAATTCCTAAGCCCTAATTCCATTGCAAATCCAAGTTCTAACTCCAAATTCAAAGTGAAGCTATTGGTAAGCATCCTCTTCTTCTTCTCCAACTCATTCTACCTTCAATTTCAGAAATTCCTAAACCTAATTTGGAAAATGTTCTTCTTTTAAGCTTAGATTCAAGCTTCTTGGGTTGGAATTGAAGAGTGATTGTTCTTGCCTTGCTCTATAGCTTCTTCTTCCTTGTTTTTATGCAAAAAGTGAGATTTTTATCTCACATCTATGTCTATAACTATCTTTGATTGTTGGGTATGAATTCCTAACACTTATTCATGTGCATTTTCCTTTGATTTGGATTGAATTGGTGAATACTCCGATTTTTTGTGTTTTGGAGTCCAATCTTTGAAAACAAATCATAACTTTGATGTTTGATCATGCTTTTGGTGATGAATCGAAGAGCCTTTAAGGCCGGGTTGTTGATTGGCATAAACCCCAAGCGCCATTACTCATTCGGTTGCATTTTTAAAGAGTTTGATCTTTATCTGATAGGCGAAAAACAGCCCACAGCTCAATCAGTCGACTGACCTCTTGCAGTCAGTCGACTGGCTGTAGCAAATAAAGATTCCGAGGCTGTTTACAGAGACAGGGAGTCTCTGTTTCCTGCAATCAGTCGACTGGCCACTGTAATCAGTCGACTGACTGTAGGAAATGAAATTTCCAGGTTTCTGGATCAGTCGACTGGCCAATTGTAGTCAGTCGACTGACCTGCTTTTATTTGCCTATTTAGCCTATTTTTTGTTGATTTCCAATTTCTATCGATTTATGGTCTTCTGATTTGTTGTTATCATTTATTATCGACCTTGATGACTTCTATTTTTGAATTTTTGAGTATATCCATTTTGATGGATTTGGAATCGATTTCTTTAGATTTAATTCACGTCTTTGAACGTGAAATTTTGGTGATTGATTGTTTCTACAATCCTTTTTGTGCTTTGTCACCACGTAGAGGTTTCTATACTAGTAGTAAATATTCAAACTCTTTCACAAAGATGATTTCAACTCTATTTTCAATATCAAACTCATTTATAAAACTGTTTTCCAACCTATTAGTATATACAAACCTTTACCTCATTCGTTCGAGAAATCCAATTAAACGACTTCGCAAAACAAGTGGTATGAAACGCTTGCATTTACTTTGTCGGTTAATTCTTAGACTCGCTCGATTGAAACTCTTGTGACAACTTTCGAGTGGAGATTTACAATTTGTTCATAAATACTTAAGTTAAGCAGGTGGTTATGAGACATGAAGCTAAACTCATCTATTTACTAGCTTAATGTAACTGACACTTCTTGATGATCATTGATGATCATTTTTTGTGATTTAGACTAGCAATATGCTATATCACTTTGTCCACGTTGGGGATGGTACCACGTTTTATTGAGTTTCATCTCATTTCTTTTATAGGCTAACGACCTGTGTATTCTTTGGAGTTTCTACTCATTTTTTGTAGGCTAGCGACCCATGTTCTTTATGGAGTTCGGTCCATCGGACGTACCTTTGTATTACGTTGTTGTACCAGCTTATCAGGTTCATCGGGCATACCGTTGTACTACGTCGTTGCTCCGAATTATTTGAGTTTCAGGTTCCTCGGGCGTACCGTTGTACTACGTCGATGCATCGGCTCTGTGGTTAGCGACCATGGGATAGCATCCCGTTTGTGATACACGTATTGGTGAGTTTACATGCTCCCGTTTTGTGATAGGCCTGCTCCTTTTGCGATTTCTGGATTTCTAGTTGATGATTTCTAGAATTTGTGTTTCACCAGCTTTTATGATTGGCAGCGATATTATGTCAATATTTGTGGTTTGGTGAATAAAATAAAGAATATGACATTCTTTTTTGTGTTATGAGACTCTTGAGATATTGTATGATTTTAGTAGATTTTCTAATGTATACTTTTCATAGTATGACATTATTGTTATCATACGTTTTTTTTATATCTCATATTCTATCTCAATATTTATCTGATATTTATAACTAGACTGATCCGTTTATTATTTTCTTATTAAATAATACTCGGGTCAGACTGAGATGTTACAAGTGCTTCTACTTGACTCCTCATCTGGGAGCATTACCTGACTTTTGGCTAACTACACTATATTGGTAGTTTTTGTTGTTATACTCTCGAGATATAGACTCATTGATGTGTGCTTATTCTTTTTTCCAGCACTTGTATCTATTCTTTTATGATATTGTGGATCTTGTTTGACCACTACTCTGATAAACACTTTTAAGTGTTATATTCATATCTATTTCTGCCTTTGTGATATGGATATCTGTGACTGATTTGTGTTATTTTTATTTCTATATTTGTTTCCGAAGATATCATAGCCACTGTGTAGTAGCTTTGAGTTTGTATCGGCATGTCGGATTTCCTTTTGAAATGAAATATGTGTTATTCTATCTGACATATCGATGCTCGCACAAAGCTTCATATGGATGGTCGCTCCTCAACAGCCTTATTCTTCGTGCTAGTTGACGACATTACTTCGTAGTGTTCTTAGCTAGCGTGAGTATAGAGGTGGGGCGTCACTGCTTGGTATCAGAGCCAAACTTTGTAACAATGTTGAATAATTTAACAAGGATCATCGTCCTAAGTCCATCTTAGGAGTCGTGCCTTAGGATTTAATTCGAGTCTTCGTATTAACCTATTTTCTTTTGTGATGCCTTGTTTTATCAATCATTATTGTTTGATATTCATTTTGTGAATAACCTTTTTCTTCTTCTTTCTTTCTTTCTTTCTTAAAGAAGAGAAATGGTTAGACCTAGCCGTCCCAGCGCCAGTCAATCTAGTGCCACTCCCCAAGATGAAGTATTTATATCTGCACAACAACTTCTGGATCTTGTGAAGAATGCTCAAGCTGTCGGACCCATTCTAGAGCCTACTCACCCTAAATCTGGGTTTGCACACTTGTGCAGTGACTATACCAACTTGGGTGGGAAGCCATTCATGGGTTCCGAAAGCGTCATTCAAGTCCAAGCTTGGCTTCGCATCTTTTCTCGCATGACTCTTATTGATCTTCACCGAGTCCAAGTGGCTTCTAGTATGCTCCAAGAAAGAGCATTAGATTGGTATGAGCTTCTTATTTCCAAAATTGATGAAGCGGATCTTACTTGGAAGCAATTCCGGGGAAGATTCGAATCAAAGTTTGTGCCGGATACTGAAAAGTGACTTTGGCCAGTTGTCTTATTGACCTCGTTCAAGGTGAACCTTATGTGACGGAATATGTCGCATCTTTCGAATCTCTTTCTAAATAGTGGTTGAGTACATTAATACCCCATTGAAGAAGAATCATAGATTTTTCTATGGCTTGAATAAAAATCTCAAGAAGCCATTACCTCTGAAATTGGAAGTTGCTTTCGATCAACTTACTGATATCTCTCTTTGACTTGAAGAGGAAGAAAGAGAGAGTGATGTTAAAGTTGTTAATGCCAAACCAAACTTCGATAACAACAAGAAAATGCCTATTAAATTCAAAGGCCCTAATCTCAACAAGAAAGGAAAACAAGCAGCTTCAGTAGCAAAGACTCCTATCCCTAGTAGTGGGCAATGCTACAATTGTGGTTCTAAGGACCATTATGCCTATAGATGTCCGAAACCTCTCTCTTTTGTCGTTATTGCAAAAGTTCGGGTCATAATTTATCTTCATGTCCCAAACTTCAAGGCAAGAAGGTGAGAAAGTTAAATGTTGCACAAGCCCCTAGCAACACTTCTCGTGGTCAAGGTATTTCTCCTTCTATCCTTGATGGCATTATTATGTTTCGTGATCAACCTATACGAGTTCTTTTTGAAACGGATGCGTCCCATTCTTTTATATCAAAAGAGCCTGTTGATACTTTTTCTTTGAGTGTTATGGCTTTAATGACTTCTTTGAGAATTGCGAATCCGGTTGGCGGATCCGCAACACTTAGTTTTCTTTGTAAAGATGTCGAGATTATTTTGTGTATTTTTCTTTCCGAGCCAATTTGCATGTCATGCGATACTTGGGCTTCGGAATGATTTTGGGAATGGATTGGCTTAACCGTTATGAAGCCCATATCCTATGTCCTGAGCGGACTATTCATCTTCGACATCCTCAATCTGTTATTGTTCTTAAAGACTCAGATTCCAACTTGATAGCATCTTTATATTCTTTAAATCCTCATGATGGCGATAATGATGATGAGGAAGGCGTCATTTCTCTTATTCACGTTGTTCATGAATTTTCCGACATATTTGAGCTCGTTTTAGGATTACCACCTAAGAGAGCAATTGAGTTCAGAATTAATCTAATTCCTGGAGCTCTACCTATTACTCGTCCTCCTTATCGTATGTCCAATAAAGAAAATGAGGAGATGCGCAAACAATTATTCGAATTGGAGACGAAGAAATTTATTCATTCTAGTTCCTCCCCTTGGGGAGCTTCTGCTATTTTTGTGAAGAAATCCGATGGTACACTTAGGCTTTGCGTTGACTACCACAAGCTTAATGATCTTATTATCAAGAATAAATATCCTTTAGCTCGGATTGATGATTTATTCGACCAACTTAGTGGTGCTAGAGTCTTTTCACAATTAGACTTTGCAATTGGTTTTCATCAGCTTCGTATCGTAGAGGATAGCATTCCTTTGACATCGTTCCGTACTTGTTATAGGTCTTATGAATGGCTTGTTATGCCATTTGGGTTAACGAACGCTCCAGCTTATTTCGTTGACCTTATGAATCGAATTTTCAAAGACTTCCTCGATCAATTCGTTCTCATCTTTATTGATGATATTCTTGTGTATTCCAAAACCGAGGAAGAGCATGAAAAGCATCTTCGAATTGTGTTGGAAACTCTTAGGAGCAATCAATTGAAAGCAAAATTTTCTAGGTGCCATTTTTGGCAATCTCGTGTGAAATTTCTTGGTCACATCATTTTCGAATCCGGAATTTCCGTGGATCCTTCAAAGCTTGAAGCGATTCAAGATTGGAAGAGACCGAAGAGTGTGACGGAGATTCATAACTTTCTTGGATTGGTAGGTTATTATCATCGGTTCATAAGGAACTTTTCTAAAATTTCCATGCCTCTTACTAGCTTGACAAAGAAGGGAGTTAAATACATTTGGTCGGACAAATGCGAAGCTTCTTTTCAGAAATTAAAAGGACTCCTTTCCGATGCTCCTATTCTTATGATTCCCGAGGGGAACCAAGATTTTATTGTTTACACCGACGCTAGTCGTGTTGGTTTGGGTGCCGTTCTTATGCAAAGAGAACGTGTTATTGCTTATGCTTCTAAGCAATTGAAGCCAGTCAAGACTAGATATGCCACTCATGATTTAGAGCTCGTGGCTATTGTTTTCGCCCTTCGAATTTGGCGTCATTACCTTTTGGGATACTATTGTCACACATGATTTCTGGATTTCTAGTTGATGATTTCTAGAATTTGTGCTTCACCAGCTTTTATGATTGGCAGCGATATGATGTTAATATTTGTGGTTTGGTGAATAAAATAAAGAATATGACGTTCTTTTTGATGTTATGAGACTCTTGAGATATTGTATGTTTTTGTAGATTTTCTAATGTATACTTTTCATAGTGTAACATTATTCATACGTTTTTGTTATATCTTATATTCTATCTCAATATTATCTGATATTCATAGCTAGACTGATCCGTTTATTATTTTCTTATTAAATAATACTCGGGTCAGACTGAGATGTTACAGGTGCTTCTACTTGACTCCACATCGGGGAGTATTACCTGACTTTTGGCTAACTACACTATATTGGTAGTTTTTGTTGTTATACACTCGAGATATAGATTCATTGATGTGTACTTATTCTTTTGTCGAACACTTGTATCTATTCTTTTGTAATATTGTGAATCTTGTTTGACCACTACTCTGATAAACACTTTTAAGTGTTATATTCATATCTATTTCCGCCTTTGTGATATGGATATCTGTGACTGATTTGTGTTATGTTTATTTCTATATTTGTTTTCGAAGACACTGTGTAATAGCTTTGAGTTTGTATCGGCATGTCGGATTTCCTTTTGAAATGAAATACGTGTTATACTATCTGACATATCGGTGCTCACACAAAGAAATTACATGGATGGTCGCTCCTCAACATCCTTATTCTTCGTGCTAGTTGACGGCATTACTTCGTAGTGTTCTTGGCTAGCGTGAGTATAGAGGTGCAGTGTCACATGCTGCGTCGTCACCGAAGCACTGGACTCGACCGGAGCAGGGGGAATAGGTGCATGGTTGATCGGCGAAGGTTTGGAGGGAGTTTTGAGGTTTCTGATGATCGGAGGCGGCGGCACGAGGAAGTTCTTGGATGATTGGTTCTGTTCCATTGGAGTGCGAGATGCTCGAATTCGATTTCATGGATGTGTTGAAGAGCAGGTGGTCGGAATCGAAGGTGGAGGTGGTCGTCGACGTGCTGTAGGTAGCATTGATGGTCGGAGTTGCTTCGTTCACCCGTGCACGTGCACATGTGTCGATAGCATGTCAATGGGTTTGGGTTGTAGGAGAAGAAGGGTGTCTCGGGTTTTGACTCGGGAAAGTTTGGTGATGGCTCGAGTATGCTTCGGGTTGTTCGCGAGTGATTTTAACACGTTACACAGTTTTTAAATTTAAACCAAAACCAAGTTTAGAAAAAAGAAAAAGAAAGAGAAGATGAAAATATGGCTCAGGTTTGGGCTAGGGATAGACACGGGTTAGACTCGGTCATATGTTATAACAGTTTTTAAAATTTAATAAAACAAGTTTTAAAAGTTAAACAACTTCTTAATTAATTCTATTATATAACAATTATCTTATTTAAGATTGGGATTAGTTAAAGGTTTTGAAATCAATTATTTTAAATTAATTAAGTTAAGGTATGTATTTATATGTCCATTATTTATAATTTATTCTTAAGTTTATTTTAAATAAATTTAAATAATGTAGTAAAGTAGTTAATTAAGGATATGAAATGTTTTTAATTCATTTGTTAATGATAAATTAATTACAAGGTTTAGTAAATAAGACTTAAATGTAATTAAGTAATTACTAAAGATATATGGTTTATCTTTTAATTAATTAAGGCCTTGGTAATTAAAAATTAATTAATGAAAGTAATTAAAGAATAATTAATTAATTAATTAGTAATTAAAAGTTAATTAATTAGTAATTAAAGGTTAATTAATTAATAATTTAAGGATTATTAATTAATAATTAAAGGGTAATTACTCAGTAATTATAGGATAATTAATTAATTTCATTGATTAATAATAATAATATTAAAGTAGCTTGTAATTACTTAATGTTAACTAAGAAGAGTTAGGTAATTAATTCATAAGTAATTAATTTATTTTGAGTTAATCAAATTAATTATAATTATGTGATTAACTAATCTTGCTTATGGATGATTAATTATATTGAGTGTTTGGATTGATTAATATTTATAGTATGTTAGTCTGTGATGTTCTGTGATGTGCAATACTTTGGACATAGCTGTGATAAATGTAAGCTATTTATCTGTGATGAATTGCTATGTGAACACAATGTTCTGATTTGAATTGAATTGTTTTACTTAAACAACTTGGCCTTTAAGGCGGTATTTGGAATTCGATGAGATCGGGATCGGATATCAAATTTGTTATCCGAAAAACATATCGATCTAAATTAAACGATATGTCGTGAAACCTCAAGTGAAGATCGAGATGAAGATTCAAAGTGCAAGGGCTATTTGTCGTTATCTCTGAGGGTGATTCCAAAATGAGTGTAATGGAGATAGTGCCTTCGGTTTTGTTCGAACCCAGAACAAACTTGTATGGATGAATGCTATCAAACCATCGTCAATGGAGGACGATGAGCATTCCAAGATATGTGTTCTAAAAAGGTAATCATAGCCTCAAGCCTCATCAACCGAGAATGCTAAAACAGGGGAGGTGCACGCAAGGCTAAGTGGGTAGCACCTAAGAAGGATAAGTTTTTCCCTGTCTAGAGGACCCTTTTTGGGCTGTGTGGGCGGTTGTTGGCCACAACCATGGGGTTGTCTTATTCAGACTATCCAGCAAGGGGTAGCTCTGGTCTTATGTTGCAAAAGATCTGGGTGGATCCTCGATACAATGATCTAGACCACATACTATGATGGGCGGTACCCCAGTAGCCCTGCCATTGTATGGAATCCAATCTTCAATAAGTTCCTGTACGGTTTTGATTATGTCGAACTATGTTGGAATGTGAGATGTAAGCATTCCAGCTATTTACTATTTTATATTGAAAACCCTTGACAATATTATAATATAACTGAATTTCCTATCAAATGTTTTGGTTATCTTAAGGGAAAAACTTGTCCGTGTTTATTTGCGGAGAGTCTTACGAGATGCCTTTTATTTTAAAGGTTTTTCAAGTTAACAACTTAACCGTTTACTCACACAGACCCATGTCTGACCTGGTGTTTATTCTGGTTTTCTTAAACTCTTGGGTACTCAAATTTTTATGAGTAGCCAGGTGATCGGTTGGGTTCACGAATTTTGGAAGGAACCTGGAGCTGGAGACTTGGCGTATCTATGTATATGTACCCCGTTGTGTTAGTATCATATGTTCGTATTTGGAATGTAACAGATAGACAGGTCTTCACGACTGTCTAGCGTGATGTTGTTGTAACCGTATAACTCTGATGTATGATGAATATTAAGTAATATCTACGTGAAGCAATATATTTTTCCATTTCCGCTGTGAGATTCTGATATTGTTTAGTTCTTTCTATTTATTCTCTTTTCTACCTTTTGCTTTCTTAATGATGATACGTCTTTCTTTGGAATGGAAGGCGTGCCGTCACAAGATAGCTTAAATGTTAACTTAAGGTTATAATCATTTTCTTATATTATTCACTTTTATTACATTTAATTAGTGGCAAATCAAAATAATCAACTTAAGTTTATAATAATTTATAACATTAGAATCCTTATTTATAAAAGTAAGTCCATTAAACACTTTCATTTACTAAAGTTTACTTGTATAATGTTCTATTACATATTCTTTTAACATTTCAACTTTTAATAATTTGGTGATATATATATATATATATATATATATATATATATATATCTTTTAGAATGCAATTGAATATTACCCAAGTTTCTCTTATATATTTAGTCAACAAAAATTTCAATAGTTACCATTTCTTATTTTCATTTCCATTTTATTTACAGTTTACGAATTTTCAATTTTTTATTTTTATTTTAGAAGTTTACATTATAAATATAGTCAAGATTCCATTCATTATAATAATTACAATTTATAATTTACAGAAACTTAAGAACTAAGCAACCGGGTTCCATTTCAATCATTTAAAATAATACATATATACTCAGAACTTACACACACAGGTATACATATACACACATACATATATATATGTCAAGTCAAACTTTAGCAATTAAAATTAAGACTGGTTTATCAAAATGGATGTGTAGTATAATTACTACAGCAGTCTTCTCACTTTGAAACTTGAAAATGAATGTCAATGATGCGTGCACTCATCACCGAAATTATTTCCCAGCGACAGAGAGGGGAGTACAAAACTTATTTCCTTCAAAAATTCTTTAAACATTTCTTTCAAATCATGTTGAAATATTTACACTAGAAAACAAATATTTTATTCCAAAATAATGCTAAGATTATATTTCAAAATCTTTTGAAATAAATTTCCAAAGAAATTTCCAAAATCCTGGAATTTAAGTTCTCAAATTTCAATTTATGGTCTTTTATTTGTAAATCTTATTTTTCTATTAATATTTATAAAATTTCTCTACCTAACAAACAACATATTACATCCACTATATCATTAATAAAATTTTATTATTTTATATACAAAATATATAATATGCAAAATTATTTCATTTACCTATATTTCAAAACAATATTGTGTCGGTCTGCCCTATTCAGTGTTTAGAAATCCCTATCGATGTCATAGCATCCTATGTACAAAACAGAACAAATTAACACAATACAAAACCTTTTATAATACTAACAAAATTCTCTCTTATATGTACACTCAATGACTCATTCCAGGGTATTACTACCCTATTAAATATGAGTTAGACCCCACAAAGCTAAGGTTATCGCTAAACCAAAGCTCTATTAGCAACTGTAACGACCTACCTTTTTGGGCGATTTAAATCGATGATAAACCACACACGTCAGACTCAAACCATTCAAAATGGCAGATTGTTATGGGGTAAGTAAGAAAAAACAAAGAAAGAAAGAAAACAAATACAGAATCTCGTAGAAGAATGACAAAATATAATAATTAAATAAACAGTTCATGAAGCTGTTTACAAATACGTTGACTAAACTTTTATAATACAGATCAGAGTTATAAACAACAAGGATAAATAATAAATAAATGCAGCGGAATAACATGATGCAATTGTGATGACCCAGAATTTTGGCAATATTAATTTGATAATCTTCTTATATAATTATTTAAATTAGTGAATTTATCTTTTCAAAGCAAATAAAAATATGTTTCTAATTATTATATATATATATATATTAGGAATAAGAAGCATTGGTTTGAATTTAATATAATAATTCTCAAAAAGTTATTTAAAATTAAAATAACTACATTTTTTAAAACACTTAAGGTAAGTATTTATATATATAGTATTTAAAATAGTAATAACTTAAGTAAAGATTTAAACAAGAATAAATAAAAGGGTTTAATATATATATATATATATATATATATCTTTTGAATTACATGAGATAAATATAATTAGTATGAATATATATATATATATATATATATATACATAAATCATTAATTAGTAAAACATAAAGTAAATATAAAGTAAATGTTTTGGACATGTGTAGGCTTATGAAAGATATAAGTTTATAAGTGTAAGTTAATTTATAACATGCCAAATATTTATTAATTAAAAGTATGATAGCTTATAGTAAGATTTAATAAAAATGTTATATACTTTCTTTTTAAATTACACATGAACTAAGTATAGCTTATATATGTGTGTGTGTGTGTATATAATTTGTATAAAATTCTGGAAATGTATTAATGAAAACATATAAAACAAAAATAAACATTTATGCATGCAAATTAACAAGTGTAAGTTAATTTATAACATGCAAATAATAAGTGTCATATTTAATTTTTTTTCTTTATTTTTTTAAAACAAAATAAAAAAAGGCAATACACTTATATATATCTCTTTACTTCTTTATCTTTCATTTCTCAAAAGTTAAACCAGAGAGAAAGAAAAAGAACTAAGCTAAGAAATTTAAGATCCAAGTTCAATTCAGTTAAAAACAAGAAGATCAAAATCAATTTCAAATTCAAAGATCAAAAACAATTTCCATATTTTTCAAAAGCTTCTTTGTTCAACATTTCAGGTGCGTAAACTAACTTTTAAAGCCTTAATCTATTTATATATCTTGATGCATGTGATAAACTTGTGAGGTAATAGTGTGCATATGATTTGCATGAATGTATTTTGTGTGAAATATAGCTGAATTACTGTGTGTATATATGTGCATGTCTGTGTATGAATAGAACTGGCCTCTGTTTGATTTTAACAGACTAAATCAAGTTCAAAAACTCATATCTCATTATATAAACAATTTTATGTTATGATCATTAAAGGGGATTTGTTTGTATTTACCAAATTCAACTTTTTAAAATATTTTTAAAGCAAAATTAGCAAGAGATTTTACTGAAAGAATAAAAGGACAGTGAAGATCAATTAATGTCAGAAATTTGATTGTTCAAATTCCATGCTTTGATTATATAATCAAATTCTTTTACGAAATCCATGAATTTTAAGAGTAAAATCAAGATTTTTAGTTTTGCATTTGGGGTGAATTCTTGGGTTGAACGGGAATTGGAATTTTGGCATTTTCTGGAGATCGGAGGATGATGGAGACTCGTGATCGCTACTGGAGGTAGCCCGGGGGTCAGGGGTCTTGGTAAAAATGATCTCTGGGTTTATAGTTCATTGGAGTGGCTTGGCGACATCGAAGTAGGGTTTTGAACCCTTTTTTGGTCGATGGCGTTGTCGAGGCTCGTGTGTCATTGTGATTACATCGGACTTGACTGGAGCAAGGGGAATAGGTGTGTGGGTCTGCGGCGAAGCTTTGGGCACGGTGGTGAAGGTTCAGGTGGTCTGAGGCAGCGGAATGAGGAGGTTCATAGGTGATCAGGTTTGTTCTAGTAGAGCTTCAGGCAGCTCAATCTTGATTTCGTGATCAATTCTAGGAGTTGGTGATTGGAGAGGAGGAGGTCGAAGGCGATTTGTTGGTGAAGGCGGCGATGGCTGGACCAACGGTGATGGTCCATGTAGGTGCATGCATATCTGTGTATCTGTGTTGTTGCCGTACGATTTGAGAGGAAGGAGAAGAAGATGGTCTCGGGTGCAACTCAGGGAAAATGTGAATTTGGGATCGGGTTTGCTTCATTACAGCATGATATGGGGTTCTCGCTTCGTATTTGTGGTGAGCAGGAGACTCTTACCCCTACATGTCCCAGAGTGGGTTGATTGCGAGTCGAGAGGCTGGCCGTAAAAGCAAATTCGAGGTACCAATGTATGCCACGGTGGTTCTGGGATGGTTGAAAAGCCTACCAGTCGCCGCTAGCTTGGCCCGTTAAGTTTGGTATCAGAGCTGAAGATTAAGCGAGAACCTTCGCTCTGGTGGGTTTACTCATTAAAGATAGGGTCAGTATTACCCTAGAATGAGTTGAGAATATTATATGAGGGCTATTTGTAATTTACCTATATAATGATTTTAAAAACGGTTTTAAAAGTAGTTTTTATATAAACTTATATTTTGATATAAAAAGCAAAAAAAATTCTAATTATTATATATATTAGGGTAATTGGTTGTTGATTATAGAAATTAAATATGACAGTAAGAATTAAGTGGTAATATATATAACCAAATAGGAATTGGATAGTATGAACTATATAAATAAGATAAGCTGGAAATAGATTCAAACCAGAAAAATAAAATCCTGAATTTGTAGAAGTGTTTTCGGAATGCTGAATTAAGTTACCCTGATTTCATTTTCCAATAAAATATGAGATAATATATAGTGAATTAGTTTCTAGATATGATAATCTTGGTCATTACCGTAAAATGGTTGTTGTGTCTAATAATGGGATGTTTGTTTTCTAATAATAATTAATGATAAAGAAAAATGGAATATGTTATGGAAGTAACAGAGATAAGTATGACTTATAAATTGAAAAGAATTTAAATTGTGAAGTTTTAGATCTATGTCCAGAAAATTAAATTGTTTCAAAGTGTTAAAGGACATAATAACTAATATTTTTAAATGTAGGAATTTTATTTAAAAACAAGAGATGTTTTAAGGAACTTGTTTTGAATTAAAAACCAAGAATGGTTTAAATTTGAAAGTATGACTTGGTGAGAATACATATGTTTATATATATGGGATATATATAATAACAAAGTTGATTGGAAGTAAACACTAAGTGTCGAGTTTCGAATTTTCCTTGAAATGTAAAACCCAAAGTGAAATAATTTTTTGAACTTATAAATGGGAAAGGATATTGATAAGAAGTTTAAAATTTGAAATCAAGAATTCAAATTTAGTAAGGTTGACTGGATTAAATGAATTGAATTTAACTTAAGGGAAGTTAATTAAGTTTAACAAACAACCTGAACTGAAAATTTCAAGATGAAATTGAGATTTGAATTAAGGAAGTTAAATGGGTTAAATTGAAATGGCAGTTATATGCGATCTCAAAACAAGTTTGGGTTTTGGAAATTGGTAATGGATGATGTTGATGGATGCTTTAGATAATTTGGATGTTTATTTACTTTGAATATCCTGCTATCATCTTGTCACTATTAATAATCTGTAAAACTGTGAATTGGATTGTTTAGATGAATTAAGAAGTGGATTGAGATAATATATATCCATTACTGATATTAAATGGAAATAAAAATTTAATTTGAAATTATTTAAATGATTTTTATTTTTAGAAATAAAATAGAAAATGATGGGAATGTAATCACTTTGAACTTAAGATTTAAATGTTAAGAATGAACATGCAAACTGAAATTTTTTTAAGAATTGGTTCCAAGTTAGAAGTTAAAATTGGGTAATAAATTGGATTTCTAAAATTAAAATGTTTAAAAGGATTTGAACTATTATTTGAACCTAGAAATAATTTTATGTAAAAGTAAAGGTAATTTAAAATGGAATTTGAAATTTGGACTCAAAATTAAATTGTTTAAAGATTTAGGTTGTTAGTTTAAAGGTAAAGGTTAATTTGATTTAGTGAATTTGATCAACATTTGAAAATTTGACTCAAATTTGTATAAATTGAGATGATTTGAAATTCGGAATGGAATTGGAATTATTTCAAAGGTGGAATTGAATTGAATTAATTGGAAGTGAGATTGAAGTTGAATAAGTTTAAATTCAAATGGAAATTGATTTGAATTTGGGAAAGGAATTGAAGTAAATTCAAATTGAACTGGAATTGAATAAATTTAAATGAAAGTGGAGATTGGAAAATTGAACCAGTTTGACTCTGAAACTTTAATATAAACTGTTTTAAATCTATTTTCCTAGCTATTTACTATACGACCTTTTTTTTAAAACCCAAACTATCTTATACTTATTTTTCAACTATTTTGAAACTAATTACTATTTTACAACTATTTTATAACTACTTAATTGTTTAAAACTATTTTATAATTAATATCTATTTTACAACCACTTAACTATTTTACAACTATTTTGGAAACTAATTACTATTTTACAGCTACTTATCTATTTTAAACTTTTCTGGCTATTTTCTAAATTTGAGTTGGTGAGTAAACTTTTCTATCTATTTTAAACTTTTCTATCTATTTTAAACTTTTGAAGCAATTGTGAGTAAGTGAATAGAAATTAGAAATGGGAATAAAAAGGAAATTAATTTAGCTAATAATCAATGAAGATAAATACGTAGGATGTACGTATTTTATTCTATTCGCATAATGATTTGATCGAGATTCGAGCATATAATTTCGAGATAGTACATTGATCCGAATTAGGATTTTTCACTCGATTTTCGATGGCGAACCCTGGATTTGGATTTTTGATTGATTATGGAAACTCTCTGTCATAGTTATGGCTATGTAAGGAGAATGACGGTTTCCGACCAAGAAACCAGATCTGAGTCCGCACTAGGAAGTCGGGTGGACGATACTAGTTCGGAAGTGAAATTGTGTGATCGAGTGAGCGATCAGATTTGATGTTGCGTATGGATGATATATGTATATCATACGTGCTTGGAAGAATTGATATGAAATTATGTAAAGAAATGGAAAATGATTTTTGAAAGGGAAAAATATATTTTGAAATGTATGATGGATAGAGTGGAAGTTGGGTATCTATATAAATGAAATTCATTTTATAAAAAGTAAGTAATGTGGTAAATAACTTTATAAAAGAAATCATACTTGAATATTTGATTTAGCATAAATAAAGAATTTATATATATTTGTTATATATAATAAACTCTCCTTATTGAATCTATAACCAGAGGAAAGATCTTTGAAAATTATTTGAAGTATAAAAGGAATTTATATAAGTATGAAGAAATCCAAAGAATTTTCAAGTTGGAAGGAATAAACTTGTTATATATCTATATATATAAATGATTTTATGAAATTGGGAAAAAGGGTTTTGGAACCTACTGATTTTGAAAAGCTTTTGATTTTTGGAAAAATCAATTTCGGAAATTTGGAAAGCCAAGTTTGGGAACTATCGATTTTGAGATATCGATTTTGTGTAAAGGAGATTTGTATGTGGTGCATATAAAGAGTTTGATTTGAAAGATACTATATGTGTAACGACCCAATTTTTTGAATTTCGGAAGTCGACATCAATACGTCCACTGTACCAAATGCCGAACAATCGAACGCTGGAAAATCGAACCGTTAAGGTTAAAGAAGAAGAAACAAAACAATACCAGAATCTCACATTTCACAGCGGAACAATATATAATAGATAAATGAATAATCTTTAAACAAAAAAACTATATCAATTAATGCATTACATCATCAGAGTCTATACAACACAACAATGGAAAAGAAATAACATTATATAAATATGATACGCCTCGCGATTCAGCTTTTCTCTTGATCTTCACAGCATATTTTTTCGACTTCGCTCCAGAACAACTGATAACCTGACTATAGGCTGCCCGTGTGGAAAATTATGGGCACTCAGAGTTTAGAAAGGGAACAATAAACTCCAATTCAGTCATGGGACTGATGTGAGATCCTAAAACAGTTATATGCACCAAAAAGAAAAGGAAAAGAAATCCGCTATGCTTTTGGAAAATGAAACTACCATAAGGCCTCCCCGCACACAAACGATGCAAGCGCACAATTGGAGGAGATTTCTCCTTATGATAGTCAAACATGCTTGATACGCAAAAAGACTTTTGATATTATAATTAGTACGTAGTGTGGAAAACATTTCGAAAGTATAATATAAATCTTAGTCAGCATGCGTACCATTATAGTATGCCTACTATAGCTACCATATTAGATGACAGGTTCTACAGCTAAAACCATACAAGACGCGTATTGAATGATTGGTTTCCAACAATAGCCAGGCTAAGGCACTTCCTCACCGAACGGGTACGCCTCTGGACGGATGCCTCGAGAACCTAACCGGATCTCTGCCAACACAAGGCCAGGTTACCTCTGTAACTAGGTAACTAACTGTCACGAGTATGCCACCCCCGATTTAGACCGACCTTTATCTGAGGCACCTCTCAACCAATAACCACTAAGTAAATAATCTGGTCTCCATACCAGAATACCACTTTTTATCCACACAAGTTAAATATCTAGGCTCCATACTAGATACCACTTTTTATCCAGAAGGTAATGAACATACCCTAAGGGACGCGACCCCTTAAACTTGCTGCATCCTTCATGTTTCGACCATTTTCTAGGTGTGAGGTCCCACGAAGTCTCGTCCACAAAGCTACGCTTTTCACAAAAGCCATGCTTCGATCAACTAATGATCAATAACACTTAGCATGCCACATTACCAAATTGGGAATATATCACTAGTAACCATCAACTATATAACCTCTGAGCTCGTACGTCTCAAAGAAGGGTGTTAAGCTAAGAGAATAAATTCTCCACCACCAAAAGAAATGTATTTGATAGAAACCAGCTTTACATCTCAAAGTGTAACGTCTGACATACATCCATACAGGTCCGTTCCGGGTTCGAACGAAACCAAAGGCACTTCTTCTAATCAAGGAAAGAAGCCCTTGCAAATCTGGATATTCACTAATCACGTCTGGATTCCCCATCGCAAAGGGTGATATAAATCTCTATAACAGAGCAACTTGTTGCAGAGACATTCGACAGTAATCTTTTCGTTTCAAAAATACCTGGTCTTCAACACCATCTTCAAATGCAACCCCATTTCGCCATATCATTATTTGGAAGGTTTTATGACACAAAGTCCTCTCACAGCTTAACCGAATAATGAGCGCCTATTTTAGAAATAAGTGGTACGTTCAGATTTCAAGTAAGTCACAACAAATTTCCACTTTGATCTTTTAAACAAAAGATCCATCACAAAGATTCGATGTGGTTTTCGGATAACCATTTGGAATCCGACCCCCGGTCGCATCGAAATTCAAATGCCGTTTAAAGGCCAATATTGATAGTCGGTTATTTACTATCAATCAATATTCACAACAATCACCAGATTTTAAATAATTTTCCCCCAATTATTTATTTTCAAAATATCTTCGCAAGATATATTTTCACACTTCAACCTTTGAAAACAAATTTCAAATCACTTTCCTTACGCGGAATAAATTTCCAAATATTTATTTATTTCCACTGAAAATTTGCTGAGTCTGAATACTTTAAGATAATTTAAATCACATATCCAAAAATATACTTGGAAATACCTAAACTAAAACTATTTCAAAATATTTATTTAAAATATTTGTTACGAAAATTTATACCAATATCTCATATAAACTCAGGTCCAAACTAATTTTTTTAAATAAAAATTATTTAATAGAGTATAATTATTTAAATAACCATTTTCTAAATCAAATATCAGTTAAATCTTTAAAACAAACACTTCTATAATTAACTTAATAAATATTTACTTTAAATATTTAAAAACAATTTACGAAAATAATTTCTCCAAAAACATTCTTTTACAAACCAACTTTAGAACTTTAAATTTATATTTAAAAGCTACTTTGAAACATACTCATCTTTCCAGGGAAAATACACTTTCCATTTCAAAATGGTCCATTTAAATCAATTAATACATCCTTCTTGATTTATTTTAATCTACATTTCAAATCTGTAAATTTCTTTCCACACTTTTAAAAAAACCAATATTTATTTTTAAAACAAATTTCCCTTTCCTTTATAAATTCCACCGTGAATTTAAATTTCCAAATATCCATTGATATACGATTTTCAAATCGATTTCTAAATATTCACTTTCAAACACCAAATCAAATTCCAAATTGATTTCCAAATTTATTTCAATCACCAAATCAAATTTCAAATTGATTTTTCCAAATTTATTTCAACGCCAAATCAAATTTCAAATTGATTTCCCAATTTATTTCAACACCAAATCAAATTTCAAATTGATATTTCCAAATTTATTTTCAAACACCAAATCAAATTTCAAATTTATTTTTCCAAATTTATTTCAACACCAAATCAAATTTCAAATTTATTTCCAAAATTTATTAACTTTTAAAATAAATTCCTTTGTTTCTCCCAAACTATTAAAATCCGAATTTTAAATAGTTCTTCAATTTTTAAACAATATTACTTAAAATCCATTTTTTTATATCTTTTTCCATATTTTTGGAATTTATTCGATAGGATTTCAAAAATCAATATTTACCCTTTTAAATTACTTCTTTTTAATTTATTCAATTCTCTAAAATTAATTTATTTAAAATTTTCTACTTTAATTTCCAAAAAGCCCAATTATATATTTTCGGTATCCTACGATACCAAAAATATATTCGGCTAAACTGTAGAGTTCAATAAATTTCAATCACCAATATTATCATTCATACCAATATAATCATTCACAGATTTTCACATCACAACATATAAAAATTCACACCAATATAATCATTCACAGATTTTCACATCACAACATATAAAAATAAATTCAACAATGTGAGGAATCCAATTGGATCCCTCCAACCTGTTTCCTTGCATCCACAGATGTTCGCACAATAATTAAATACCAATTCCACTTCGAGGTGGAATATCGCGGTATATGGGATTATATCATATCATCCGTTATTATGTGGCACATAGGGTCTCATCCGCTATATAATGCGAGAAATCAATCACCCTAGTACACACACACACACACACTATCACAACTAAACAATCAATCAACAATTGAAATTCTAATTATTTCAATTGAGCGAGAAGATCTCACTCATGCCCTTTTATTTGCAATCCATCCTAATTAGCTTGTTTTCTTCACGATTTTGACCTTGTATAAGCATTGTATGATTTTTATTAATATTCGAACTAATCAAATAATAAATTTCCATTTAATAAATTTTATTTTATCTAATTAATTTAATTTAAAACAAATTTTGTTTAATAAAATATTTGAACTAATTGAATAATCACTTACCATTAAATAATTTAATTAACTAATACTTTAGTTGTAAACTAATTTCTCTTTAATCATTTCTAAAATAATTAAACAAATTTACCTCCTTTTTGAAATATATATATAAATTTTGTAAAAATAATTCATATAGATTTTTGAACCCAATATTTAATTTAAATCCTTGTATCTTTCAAATCTATAATAATTTCTGTTTAACCTATATAATTTTAAATTTTAATTAACCAATGATTTTATTTTAAATTAGTCATTAAATTTTAAACCAATTTTCCTTTTAAATAGATTTGATTAACTAATTATTTAATTTAAACTATTTTCCTTATGAATAAATTATTTTTAGTAACAAAAATAATTAAATAGGTTAATTAACTAAATTAATCTCCAAAATATTTTTATTTTACAATTTAGACTAGTAAGTATAAATATGTATATATGTGTATAGTATAAAATGTTTTGAGAATGCTATGGGAAAAAAGGTGCTTCCATTAGAGTGAAACTTCTAGCAGGAGATCCACGGGGTGGTTCTGCCTTGAGCCCAAGGGGTGTTCCAAATTTGATCCTAAGAGGATGACCGGAAAAACTGAAGTTTCTGAAGATTGTGATTGGGAAGCGAAAGTATAGGGCGCTGATGCGTACAGAGACATTGGGTTATGCTGTGACGACAGTGTAACTCAATTTAACTGCGATCTACTGCGCACCACAGCAAAAGTCGAGGGACAATGATTGCCTAAGGTCTACGTTTGATTCCGTTGGGAGAGCGACGTAACGTCGGTAGACTACGATCTATGAAGACATAGCGAAAGTCGTGTGGCAGTGAGTGCGTACAGGCTACATTGGGACTCGACTGATGTAGTATGCGATCTATGAGTTCTGTCTGGAGGAGTTTCATTTGGCAACGAAATTCGAGGGCACCGATTCCTATAGTTACATTGGATTTTGCCATGATGGCGACGTAACCCTGGGTGTAGCTGTGATTTGTGGCAGTTCCATGGTGTAACCGAGAGGCACGGATGCTTACAGTATTCTATGGTTTTGCTGGGATGGCGACGTAATCATCGGGCTAACTATGACCATGGAGGGGGTTATAATTTCCATAGCATTCGCACCAAAAATATTTTCTATATTTTCACAAAAGTTTTCCAAGTATTTTCAATGGGTGTTGAAAACGAGTCTGCTAAGTACTTAAAGATTTTCAATCCTACGCTTGATCAACGTATGACCGAATTTCTGTGAGAACAAGGATGGACTTGTTAAAACATCGAGTTATCAAAAGTATTTTTATAAAACTGTTTTGATAATATTATCTAGATTTTCGAAGTTTTTTAAAATTTTTAAATAAAGGGAGTTAAGAGTAATTTAACTAATAATTAACAGAATAATTTAAAGTCTTGCTTCGCTACTTGAATATTAAATTATCTTTGCTTTTAAATTTCTTGGACGAAATTCTTTTAAGGGGGAGGAATGTGATGACCTGGAATTTTGGCAATATTAATTTGATAATCTTCTTATATAATTATTTAAATTATTAAATTTATCTTTTCAAAATAAATAAAATATATTTCTATTTATTATTATATCTATATTTTTTATGAATATGAAGCATTGCTTTGAATTTAATATAATAATTTCAAAAGGTTATTTAAAATTAAAATACCTACATTTTTTAAAACACTTAAGGTAAGTGTTTATATATATAGTATTTAAAATAGTAATAACTTAAGTAAAGATTTAAGCAAGAATAAATAAAAGGTTTTAATATACATCTTTTGAATTACATGAGATAAACATAATTAGTATGAATATATATACACACATAAATCATAAATTAACAAAACATAAAGTAAATATAAAATAAATGTTCTGGACATGTGTAGGTTTATGAAAGATATATGTTTACAAGTGTAAGTTAATTTATAAGATGCCAAATATTTATTAATTAAAAGTATGAAAGCTTAGAATAAGATTTAATAAAAAGGTTATATACTTTCTTTTTAAATTACACACGAACTAAGTATAGTTTATATATATATAATTTGAAAACATAAAACATAAATTAATAAAAATATAAGAAAATGTATTAATGAAAACATTTAAAACAAAAATAAACAATTATGCATGTAAATTAACAAGTGTAAGTTAATTTATAACATGCAAATAACAAGTGTCATATTTAATTATTATTATTATTTTTCATTCAAAAAAATAAAATAAAATCAGGAAATACGCTTATATATCTCTCTTTATTTCTTCAACTTTCATTTTTCAAAAGCTAAACCAAAGAGAAAAAGAACTGAAGCTAAGCAATTCAAAATCGAAGTTCAATTCAACTAAAAACAAGAAGATCAAAATCAGTTCAAACTCAAAGATTAGAAACAATTTCCAAATTTTTCAAAAACTTCTCTGTTCAACATTTCAAGTGAGTAAACTAACTTTTAAAGCCTTATTCTATTTATATATCTTGATGCATGTGATAAACTTGTGAAGTAATGTTGCGCATATGATTTGCATGAATGTATTTTGTGTGAAATATAGCTGAATTACTATGTATATATATGTGCATGTCTGTGTATGAATAAAACTGGCCTCTGTTTGATTTTAACAAACTAAATCAAGCTCAAAAACTCATATCTCTTTATATAAACAATTTTATGTTATGATCTTTAATGGGGATTTGTTTGTATTTACCAAATTCAACTTTTTAAAATATTTTTAAAGTAAAATTAGTAAGAAATTTTACTGGATGAAGAAAAGGACAGCGAAGATCAATTAATGTCAGAAATTTGATTTTTCAAATTCCATGCTTTGATTATATAATCAAACTCGTTTTAGAAAACCATGAATTTTAAGAGTAAAATCAAGATTTTTAGTTTTCTATATGTGGAGAATTATTGGGTTCAACGGGAATTGGGATTTTGGCATTTTTTGGTGATCAAAGGATGATGGAGACTCATGATCGCTGCTGGAGGTAGCTTGGGGGTCAGGGTCCTGGCAAAAATAATCTCTGGGTTTATAGTTCCTTGGAGTGGCTTGGCGACGTCGAAGTAAGGTTTTGAAGCCTGTTTTGCTCGATGACATTGTCGAGGCTCGTGTGTCGTTGTGATTACAGCGGACTTGTCCGGAGCAAGGGGGATAGGTGCATGGGTCTGCAGCGAAGCTTTGGGCACGGTGGCGAAGATTCAAGTGGTCAGAGGCAGCGGAACGAGGGGGTTCATGGGCGTTCAGGTTTGTTCCAATGGAGCTTTAGGCAGCTCGTTCTCGATTTCGTGATCGATTTTAGGAGTTGGTTGTTGGAATTGAAGGAGGAGGTCGAAGGCGGTTTACTGGCGATGGCAGCGATGGCCGTCGCAACAATTATGGTCTGTGCAGATGCACACATATCTGTGTATCTGTGTTGTTGTAGGATTTGAAAGGAAGGAGAAGAAGATGGTCTCGGGTGCAACTCGGGGAAAATATGAATTTGGCTTGGGTTTGCTTTCGAGTGCGTACGCAAGTGTTTTAACTGTGCAGTAGTTTTAAATTTTTAAACAAAAAAAAGGTTAAAAAGAAAAGAAAAAAAGGGAGGGGTCGGGAAAGATGGAGATTGGATCGAGTGATGGATCGGGATTTCATGAGCCTGACCCTAGTGTTCTATGAAGGAAAAATTTGCTTTAACCAAGTTTTCTGAAAAAAGATAAAGTAAAACAAGTTTTTGAAA
Organism: Allium cepa; assembly: GCA_030765085.1. Classification (NCBI taxonomy): domain Eukaryota; kingdom Viridiplantae; phylum Streptophyta; class Magnoliopsida; order Asparagales; family Amaryllidaceae; genus Allium; species Allium cepa. Next base: position 151,614,127 of record CM060934.1, on the reverse strand, counting down.
CAAACTTTCTTAACTAATTATTTTAAATAATAAATGTTTTATTTAAGATTTGGGTTAGTTTAAGGATATAAAATTAATTATTTTAAATTAATTACGTTTAAGGTATTTTATTATATACCTATTATTTTAAATTAATCCTTAAGTTTATTAAATGTGACGACCCTGACTCGACCTTCGAAAATCGACACCCGAATATATCACTCGCACTGAAATGCCGTAGATTCAAACATCGAATCTAGTTCGTCGGAGCTTATAACACATTAAGTACAATAACACAGCGGAAGAGAAATGAATAACTTCATTGATATACAACATTTGATATAACACATTGATACAAATGATATCAATATACATCAGAGACAAGATACAACAGCGGAAAGATAATAACAACAGCAGAAGAGATAACATCTTCAATACAAATCTTCAAGAGAGAAGGAAAGAAAGAATCCAATACTGCGACACCATTGCTCCAAAGATCTTCGACCCATAATGAAACGACCCACAAATCTGTACCCCTGAGTTAACACTATTCTACATCAATTAACTCAAGATGAATGGAAATACGAACCATTTGGGTTAAAGAAGAAGAGGTAGAAGAAGAGAAAATAGAAAACAACAACAGAATCTTACCATCGCAGCGGAATAAAATATAATAAATATCCAATGATCATTACACAAAGAAAACTATATCTGTTTATGCATACATCGTCAGTGTACATCATCAATAACATACACTAGATACACAACGGAACAATAATCAAATACGGAAGTACGTATCGACATCCAGCTCGTCTCCTGAGCTCCAAAGCATCCTATCCTGTATTCTATAATACTCGGTCTGACCTGAGCATTATAGTTAAATAACACCCGAGTCAGTTTGGAATACCAGCGTGAGAAAACCACACCCAAATTGATTATTAAAGTTTCAAAATCCTTTGGAAACAAAAGCATCTCGTAAGACCATGCCACAAATGAACATGTTGGGTTTTTACTTTACGATAGCTAAAACACTATTTATTAAAATCCTCTGATATTATAATAGGGTCTATATACAAATACTTATTAAAATAGCCGAAATTGTTACATTATGAAATTCCAGCTACTAGCCACAAAGTGGGTAATTCAAACAAAACTCGTAAAAGGCGCGTAGGGAGAATGGATTTCCAACTAATGACTAGGAACTGGGGTACCACCTATCATCGTACGTGGCCTAGATCACAGTATCGAGGATCACTGTCGACCCCCTACAACACAAGACTGGGACTACCCCTTACTGGATAATCCCGAGTAAGATCACCCCACGGTTGAAATCAGCAACCGCACCACTAAGCCGAAATAAAAAGGGACATCTAGACAGGGATGACCTCACCCTAGTGGGTGCTACCCACCTAACCTTGCTGCATAACCCTTGATTTTCAGTCATTCTTGGTTGATGAGGCTTGAGGCTAAGCGTTACCTTTTAGAACGTTTCACTTAGAATGCTCATCGTCCACCTGGCGATGTTCTGAAAGCATTCATCCATACAAGTCCGTCCGGGTTCGAACGGAACCGAAGGCACTACTCCTACTACATCCATTTTGGAAATATCCTCGGGATTAGTAGTGACCAGCCCTTGCACTTCACTGCTCCATCTTCGACTCCGAACTCGTTTTTCCCACGAAACGTACAAACTAGATCAAAGTGGTTTTCGAGAAATAGATCCCGATCCCGGTCTCTTCGAAATGATCAGTGCATTTGGCCAATATTGATAGTCGGTTATTTAACTATCAATTAAGATTCACAACAACCATCAAACAATAAATAATTTCCCAAATTATTTATTTATCTCAAAATATCTTCGCAAGATATGTCCATTTCAACCCTTTTGAAAACAGTTTCAAACTATCTTCCTTTTACAGAATAAATTTCCTAAACATTTCTATTTCCACTGAAATCACCAAGCACAGAACTTTAGATTTTTAAAATAATTTAAAAACACTTTATTGTAAAAATATGCTTTAACATTTAAATTTAGAAAAAACTACTTTAATACTTAATTAAAAATAATACTTTAGGAATATTTAAAATAAGGTCACTTTATAAAATATAAAACTAGATTTTCTCCTTTAAAACAAAATACTAAGTCGCCTTTAAATAATTACGACGATAATAGATTTGGAAAAACATACTTACTTTAGAATTTAAACATTTAGCAAAAATAAATTTTCTAAAATATGCTTTTTAAAACAACATTAAAACTTTTAACTTATATTTAAAATTTTGCTTTGAAAACGTACTTGGTTATCCAGGGAAATATACTTCTCTTCACATTCTTTAAAAGTAAATCACTAAATATTTTAAACAAATGTTCCTATTCCTTTAATAAATTCTCATCATGAATTTATTTTTTTCCCCAAATATTAACTGATATATTACTTTGCTTTTTATAAACCCAGTTTATAAATTCCACAGCCACATTCTCCTTTAAAAATCCCAGTTTTACCCACATAAATCAATTCCCAAATTGATTTCTAATTTACTCCATTTATTACAAAATCCATTAACTTCAGATTTTATTCCTTAATTATGATTTAAAATACTTTTAACTGAAAATACCAATTAGATTTCCCAAATTACTTCTTTATCCTTTTAAATAAATTTAAACTTTAAATTTTAAGATAATTCTTTATTCCTTTAAATAATATCACTTAAGTTTACAATTCATTAATTTCTGTTTATTCAAGATCTTTTTTTTCATACTCGAAGTTATTTATTAGTATTTTAATATCACTTCCATTTCTTTTCAATTCATTCTTAATTTATTCAAATTCGCTATAATTATTTTACTTAAAACTCCACTCTTTTATTGCCTTTCCAAAAATCCAATTTATATATTTTGATAACTCAGTGTACCGAAATATATTCAATCAAACCATAGCATTCAATATTCCAATATAATTAATCATAGAATATCAAATAATCACAACAGAGAATATTAAATAATTTAAATAAATGTTGAGGAATCCAGTCGGATTCCTCCAACCTGTTTCCCAACATCCACAGATGTTAGCATAATATAAAATACCAATTCCACTTCGAGGTGGAATATCATGGTATATGAGATTAATATAATATCATCCGCTATTATGCGGCGCGTAGGGTCTCATCCGCTATGTATTGCGGGAAATCAATCATTCCAAGATATATTATATACTAAAATATAACACATCAATCAATTCAACCATTCAACCAATTATTTAAATTTAATCATTTAAATTATTACCAGATGAGTGAGATTAACTCACCTTTTGCAACCCATTTCCAAACCAGCTTGTTTCGTCACAATTTTTCACAATTTATCTTATATAACATTTTACATTTTATTAATATTTGAACTAATTGAACAATTACTTCCCTTTGATAATTTTACTTAGCTAATTATTTATTTAAACTACTTTTTCTTTAATAAAATATCCTTTTGTAACTAAAACAAATAAATAAGTTTTATTAAACAATTAATCTCTATTATTTTTAAAATAATATTTGAAATATGCATACATATATTTAATATGGGTATGTGCATATACTTTTATTTTCTCTGTCCAAACTTTAATTACAGGTAACTAAACTTTTATATATAATACAGGAATGTTACCTGTAAATTTAATTACTAAGTAGGAAATAATTACTAATAAATTGTTTTAATTAATTTACTTCCTTACTGTTTTTAAAAGGAATAAAAACTATAACAAAGAGAATATATGTAAATTTAAATTGGAAAAAAACGTGGTTACCTCACAACGAACAGGAAACCAAATCGATGAGCTTCAGCTCAAAATCCCAAATCGCGTCTCGACGAGCTCATCCCCTCGAACGTGCTGCGAAACCCATGCCTCGCCTCCCATCAAGAATCCCACTTCGGCCTTTAAAACCTTGCCTGCGACGAAAAACCAAAGCTGCTTCACCTCGTAATTCCCTGAACACCCTCCATCAACACCGATGCCAAAACTGAACCCTAGCTTCCTATACCGTCGACTCCACCCCAAACTTTCGATCGCATCCCACATCACTCGAACATCCCAATCTTGCCGTCCCTGGTGATTCACCCCGATGTCGAGCACGAGATTTCCCACCTTGGCGGTGTCGCGACAATTTTTTTATACGAACGAATTCGCCTTCGATTTGAATCGATTAACTACGAGATTTTAAGACTGAGGGCGATTTCCTCCTTTTTAAAAAAAAGAACGAAATGAATCTGATTTCGTTGAGAAAAGGAAATGACTTCGATTTTGGAACAAAAGGAATGAGGACGGGAGTGAAGTACTAGAGATAGAGACTTATCACCGAAGGCATCATTTTTTTATTTAATTATTTATTTTCGATGTCAGCCATTGATTTACTTTGAGATTTGACAGAGATTTTGTTTTCAAAATTTAGAATTCCTATTTTGAACTACTTCTTATACACGGCTGCTAATTTGATTTAAAAAGAAGAATTTGCGTGGAATATACCTTGTGTGATGTTTTTCAAAAAGGGGAACATGATTTTGAAAGGAAGACTGCATGCTGTCTTCTGGCTGCTACAGTGCTTTCCGAAATAAAAGAAAAAGTTATGATGCGAAATAATTACGGCTGCTGAGAAGGTTTATTAAGAAATATCTTTATTTAAATTCGAAACGTCTCGATAAATGCAACTTAAAATTTCAAACTCCTATCGAGGCATGCCGCCAGGCGTTTATAATGTTATACCCCTTTCCGAACGCAAAGGAAAAGGTTTCGAATCCTAATTCGATCGTATGGAGAAGATAGCTTTTTGGACCATTTATTTTATTAAAATTTTTATATAAATTTCAACACGTTTTATATCGTACGCTCACACCACAACTCCAAACATTCCAAAATTTGGAATCCGATAATATTACACTATTACGGATCCAATGGAACTAGTTTTGTCGAATTCCGAGACTGTGCCTCGGAAGGCTATTTTTAAATATCGATTTAAATGATATATTTTCAAAACTTAACTAACACTATTAGATTCAATTTTAACACTTCTATTATCTTCAATGTTATTAATATAAATTTTAAAAGCCTTCAAATTATTTTGAACAGGCTTAAAACTCCAGATTCAACATTTTACCCAACTTCAAATTATTTAATTCAATAATTTAGTAATCAAATAAACAGTGATATTTGAATTCAAGTTAAAAATTTACTTTTAAATATTTAAAATCAATTAAATATTCCAATTTTAAATGCTTAAAATTTCTGGGTCGTCACATTCCTCCCCCCTTAAAAGAATTTCATCCCCGAAATTACTAGTTAAGAAGAATGGTCCACAACCTATTAACTATCTTCCCTAAAACCAAACAGTTTTTAATAACAACCAAGTAATCTTTATTAAAAACACTCTATCTGTCTAACTACCTTCCAAACCTTTCCATAGTTCCCAAACAACTTTATTTATTCAATCATTCAAATTATAATTCAAAACCAAGTTTTAAGTTTTCAAATTTTCTCAAAAATTTCCCAACTCTCTAAATTTTCGAAATTTTTTGCCAGCGTCTCCTTTGCGCGGCTAGCTCGGTACAACTACAAAATGCCTCTATGGGCTCCCAAATTTCAAAAGAAAACAAAATCCAAGTGGCTAGATCAAAACCCAATCAAATTTCATACAAAATTTTTAAATACATACCTTTTTGTCGAGCAATTCAAGTTTATCTTATGAAATCAAAACCCATTTTTATTTTCCTTCATAATACCTGTATATCCTATTTAGCAATAATATCCAATCACAACTTTCAAAACATTTTATTGACTTCCTTACAAAATGTCAATATCTATTCATTCAAGCCGTATGATGTACATATATTTATTAAATCTTCACTCAAATGCTTATTCAATATATTTTCCCGACACCCATATTACTTAAGAGTTTCACAATTTCTTCTTAAGTTCAATATAATTATTTTATACGCTTCCTAAAAAAAATTTCACTTCACCACTTAGTTTATATATATTTTCTTATTCGAAATGGTTCTTCCATTTCCATATGAATTCAATTTATCTTCAACTCTGAATATTGAATTTTACCTTCCATTTATACCGATTCATATCATTATTTTAAATTAGTTTCATTCCCTGATTTATTTCAATTTCCAATCTAAAATCGTTTTATCGCTAACAAAATTTTCCCAAAATTTTCAAAAAAAATTCTAACTCTCAAAATTTTCGCAAAATTTTGGCGGAGTCTCCTTTGTACGGAGGAGCTTTTGCAGTTTGACAAGAGATATAAATATATATTCATCAACCCACATGGTAGGAAAACAAAAACAGTTCATATTTCCTATTTTTATTGCGTAGGCGTACCTTTATTTAGCATTTTTAAGCAAGCGGCTTATTATTTAGCAATTAGCGTGCCCAAAATCCAGCCAAACGGCTTCCTGGTACCAGTACTTACTTGATTTAAATATGTAAGTGCCAAAACCATGTAATTTAACAACATTTAACATATTTAACTAACAAACATACAAATTTCTATAAGCAAATTTAGGTTAAATAATATTTATAAGCCACTTATAGGGTTTCGACATTAATTTTAATTGTTTGCAACCAATTCGTATACAACTTTATTCAATTTAAATGATTTATAACTCAATTTCTTACATTCAATTCATTTTTAAGCAAAACAAACTTATATTCATTCCAATTGATTTCAAAATCATCCTATTTCACTTCTAATTACTCATAGAATTTTATCTAATCCCATTTACATCGAACGACCCATTTTCTTATGCAATTCTACAATATTAATATGAATAAATAATTACTTAAGTTTTATAACCATTTAAATTGATTCCAACTCAAGTTACACTTGATTCCATCCCATTTTAATTTATTCACCATCTTTCATTGCATTTTCTTTCATACCCAAAAAGTTTGATTCCAAACCATTTATTAAACTCGACAACCAATATATTAAATAACCATCTCACAATTTATTTAAGTTATTTATTCGCTTCAAACTATTCCACCCAATAATCTTAAGTTTATTTTGTTCCACCAACCTCTATTTAAATCTTTGATTTGATTTTTCCTTCGATCAAATCTCCAACCATTTTACTAATTTATTCGATTAGTTTATTCTTTTATCCATTCTTAATTTTTATTCACATTAACAATTCATTATTGAATTTATTAATAATAAGGTCATTCAATTTATGCTTGAATTTGATTTGTTACAACTCACACCAAATCTATTTTAATCCAATTCAACACTGTGACTCCCCACCTCTATGCTCACAATAACAAACGTTATTATAAGGAATAACGTCTGCTATTGCGAAGAATAAGGCTTGTTAGAAGCGACCATCTGTAAGTTATGCCTTAGACGAGTATTGGTTACATCGATAGGAGTTGTAAAAATTACTCCCAAAGATATAAATTCAATCCAAATCTAAAACGAAACTACATTGGCTAAAGAAAAATCCAGAACAACTCATAATAACAACAACACTGATAGTATAATCACATCAGAACAGAAATATCGGATATATATAGCGGAAGACAAGTCTGGATACATTCTACAACAACCGATAGATCACAAGAACTAAATGTATATATGCATATCTATCAATACATACATGAGACGAGAGTCAATGCACCAAAAAGAAACATCTCGTAGTCTAGACAAAAGATGATGTGAAATCCCAAAAGCTGAAGCGGCAACTAAATCAGAGATAGCGACTATCCTGAAATACTCTGTCTGACCCGAGTATTATTTAAAAGAAAATAATAAACGAATCAGTCTAATTTAAACTTCAGAAATAAGTGTGCTTAAGCAATTCAACTATAATCTCGAGTGAGTTTATACAACATAAATAATCAACATAGTTCAAATAAAGAAATCTCAATTTAAACTCCATCAAAATCAATAATCTCAATGAGACTATTCAACATAAATAATCACCATAGTTTAAATAAAGAAATCTCAATTTAAACTCCATCAAAATCAGCTTTTAAACTCCCAATTGAATTCAAAACAGCAATACGCAAATTTATAATCTTGAATGAGACTATACACAAAATTATAATATCGGATGAGACTATACACAAAATTATAGTCTCGGGTGAGACTATACAACATAGTAATCAGCATAGTTTAAAGGAAGAAATCCCATTAAACTTCATCAAAATCCACTTCCAAATTCATAATTGAATTCAAAGCGGCAATACACAAAAATCTAGAAATCAATTAAGATAACTAGACAAATCGGCAGACACAAAATCTAGAAATCAAAATAAGATAACTAGAAAATCAACATAAAAGATGGATCGATCCCAGCAAATGGCGAATTTTAGCTACGCCGCACGTGCATCTCAGATGGCTGAAGCCTACCAAGTACTATAATTTTTTGCGCCCATCAGATGACCCGAAGGTCCGTAGGGTGACCCGAAGGTCTAGTGTTGGTAATTGACCCGAAGGTCCGTCATATGACCCGAAGATCCAACAGAGTGGCTCGAAAGCCAAATAAAATCATCAAAATCATCAAAACAGCAAATATTTCAATTAATGAGTCTGGAATTAATCGAAATAGTAAAAGTGTGGTTCCATACTCCGCACTTTTGCTAAATCGTTTAAATCTCTTCATTGTTTTTTTGAAGTGCAAATTCGTGTATTTTATAAAAATAACATTTTACGTTCTCAAATGAACAAGTCCGGAATTAAGCGAATCAGTAAAAGTAAGGGTTCATAGTCCTCAATTTTGCTGAAGCGTTTAAATCATTTCCAAATTCTTTTGAAAGCGCAAAGTGTAAATTTTTTGGAAATAATTTTATTTTAAAATGACTTTTAAAACACGTGATTAAAACGGCAACAACTATAGCAATTTCGACGAGGAAATTTCGCTTCGTAAAACACCGTAAAAAGGGATAACAAATCAGCGTTGCGGGATAACCGCTTAAAAATTCACTTTAAAATGACGGTTACTGAAGTCAAAACAACAGTAATTTTTATTTGTCAAAATATCATCAAAAAAACACGCTTCAAAATACAATATCGGTGTAAAATTCCGTTACAAAAATATCGGTGTAAAATACGTTGCAAAACAAAACACCGGTTCAATGCAAATTTAATAACGGACTGCATTAAAATTTTCAAATATGAAATATGATGCCTAGAAATATTATACTTCTCATATGCACGTAACACATTGAAATGCTCGGCTAAATTAAAATACACGTAACCCTTTGGTTCCAGTTTGCATGCATACTACTAAATATTACACTTACATTATTATAAATGACAACCATTTATGCTACCTGCACTTGCACTGGTATTTATATTTACACGTTCGCTTGCATTTGGAAATTTTGCATGTAATTTATACACGCAAGGAATAAAAACAAAAGACCTGGAAACTTATTCACTTTTTTTTTTATTTTCACCATATCGACTATTTTCAAAGCACGTATAATGCAATAAAATGGACCGAAACAACTTCAACTTGTAGTATTAGGCTTTGCGCCTCACACGTTTTAGCAAAAATGCAATCTATACCAAAAAATCTCTGGACAATGCTAACACACGCATGTAGTAAAAAATGCAACTTACACTACTAAACTCACTTATGATCACATAACTACCCTCTGTTTAACTTTCACTTACCTGAACACATGATAATCCACGCATGCAACTAATTATTGAACCTAAAAACAATGCCTGAACACATGATAACCCACGCATGCACTAACACTTTAAACATAAACAAAAAGAATTTGGATAATGATTATATTTATTCATACACAAAAGGATTACCAAATAGTAGACCAGAGATATTTTCGAATGATATAACTTGAAACTCGAAAGTATTTTTCTAAACTACTCCATTATTTTAAAACTTAATTTGCCTTCCCTAAGCTTGTTTTACTAAGGAGATGAAAACTAAGCAAAGCCTGGCTACTAAAATTTTGACTGCCCTAACACAATACAGGTGAGCATATAAACAACTTTCGAGCAAGATCCAAAAATGGCCTTTCAAAAATTAACTCACATATGAACACGTGAGACTTGAACAACATTCTGACATACATAAACTGCAGCATGACATGAGAATTGAACACGCACACAATTTTAATGAAACCAGAGTCCAATACACCAATTATAAAAATATTATGCATGAAACCATTTTCTCACAACAACAAAAATAAAACAATAGATCTGACTAAGATGTCATGCACTATAGGATGTATGCATGCATGGATTCGAATAAGAGTCTGGTAACCATAAAATAGGCACGCAATAATGATAGAAGTTAGAACACTGGCATTCAATGCATGCACGGAGGAGAATAAATTAGAGAAGTGAGTTTGGAACTCACCTTGACTTCGGTTTCGAAAGCAAATAACAACTGAGATCCAAGAAGAAAGCACAATACGAACTGACATTACTTTCTTTGTCGTGCTATTAGAAAAGAATGAGCAGAAGAATGTTGCAGATTTTTACTTTCCCATTCTCATTTTTGTGAACAAGTCAAAAGAATGCTGGTAAACACTTTGGGTACAATTGCATTTATTGAAACGTGCTTAAGGAAGGAAAAAGGACACACTGCTAGCATATAAAATGATGATGCTGCACATTAAATTTTTGCTTTACAAAAATATGAGGCAGCAAGGTGTTTACATTTGTTTTATAAAATGTGTTGCAGCAGAACAGAAATGTTCCTATATGTTTCTGTTCTTACTTTTAGATGAGTGACAGCAAGTATATTTTGTTTAATAAATTGAACCAACACTAGCTTTTGGAACTGAACAACCTTCTTTGTTACACATACGTAAATGCAACCAAAGAATTCAACTTGCTTTATAAATTTTATGTGACAGCACAAGTCATATTAGTTTTAGAAAAAGTGACAGCAAGGCAAAAAGGAAAAAATAAGGTTTCAACTTTGCTTTACAAATCTTAGTGGCTGCAAATAAAAGTGTTCACTACTTTTAAAATGGCCCATTTCTTTAATGCACGTGAAGGCAAAATGCATCTTATTTTTAGCATGTTACTACTACTATTACTTGCAATGTTTCAACTTGTTGAATATGTGATTATATAATTTTTGTTTGATGATAATAAACATATATATATATATATATATATATATATATATATTCGTGTAAATGTATTTGTTAATGTACTATTTTATTTTTTAATAGATTAAATAAATATTTACTGAATAAAAATTAATAACACAGAATTTGAATTCAAACAGAAATTTTATTCAAACAAATATTTATTACAATTTTGAATAGTACAAATTCAAGCTCTCACTATACATATACAACTTTGATTACAATACAAATTCAACTACATCACAATTTCACATTTACATTTTTCCTCACTACATATCGCTCATTCACTCATAATTTATCTTCAACTTCATTCCAATATGAATCCAGCATCTGAGCAATCTGCAAAAATAAATATTGACGTAGTCAAATTGAAAAGGAAATATTTTTGCAGTATAAAACAAAATGTGAATTTTAAAAATAATATTTGCCTCAGTTATTTGGGTTGTTCGTCATCATTTAATTTTCAATTCATCATACACGAACAGCTTGTGACATACAGTGTATCATTGTATATGCAACAAGGCCGTGCACATCGATATATACACTTGATAAATTTACAGGGACAGGTGAGCACAGGTCAAACCCAAATTATCGGATTCAACTCAAGTGCGATAAAATAATGTCACAAACTTCAGCACAAGGTCAAATCCGAGCTATAAGCTGGATTCAACACAGGTGCAAGTTCGAGACAACTAAAACAAGCCTCGACCAAAAATCCAAATGTACAAAGCCATATGCAAACTGAAACAGGCAATGACAACAACTATAAAGTATGGAGGCAATGCACATGCTAACAAGACAAGTGGATAAATACATATGAAAATTCCACTGTAGTCTTGACAAACCAAGACAAGCTTACATATCAAAGTGCACAACGGCAGATATACCAAAACAAATGCAACAGTATAAAGAAACAAACTCAGCAATGCTCAAAGACCAAGGCACAGTACACAAGTGACACAAGCATCAGACTAAAGTACATCATGAAGTAAAACCAAGTTTAGGTTAATTCAAGAAAGACTGTACATGAAAATGAAATACAACAGACTCAAGTCTGCAACTCAAATTGAAGCCAACACACTAATACATATGATACACCAAGTACAAGGCATAATAGAACATAAGCATGGCAGAACTTAGTATACACTCGAGGCACAGTGCTATCTGGTTGAAGACACATTACAGTGACAATATGAAGACAACAAATATAACATGCAGTTTGCTGTGATACAAGGCAAGACCACCAGTAAACCAAGCTTCACAATGAACATCTCAATGAATATATGAACTCGAGCAAGTCCAGATATAATGCAACATGAACGAATGATTATGTGGTCTGCAACGATACCAAAGGAGTGACATGAACAATGCACAGCAAGCATGCAACTGTGAAAATTGGATCGAGCAAGTGCAGACACAAGTGGTGATACAGCAGTAAAAATGGAACAACAATGAACCAGACTTCATGTAAACAAAATGAATACAACATGAATTATATCAGTGAACATCAGTGGATATATATAAGCACTGAAACAAAGGAGCAGCCAATTTTCCAAAAGAAGCAACAGAGTAACCACGATCAAAGTCAAGGCTCAATGTCACAAATATTACTTGATTATCAAAGTGTATACATGATAAAGCAATCAAGTGAAGTGGCCGAGATCAACAAATGACAAAGATTCAACTGTAAAGATTCAACTGTAACAGTTTATTTTCAAAAAACCATCATCAAACACTATCACGTAAGCATGGCAATAAAGACATAATGGCCGGAAACAGCAAGTATAGTCGAACAAGATCAACATCAAAAAATCAAGTTTGCAGTTGAAGACAACTGCAGGTCAAAGTCAATGTCGAAGATAATACAGAGTCATTGAATCGCATACGCAAAATCAAGTGACCGAAGTCAAAAGCAAACCAGTGCCGTGATAGCCAAGTAAACAAACAAAGTCAAAAATCAATACCGTAAGAAGCAAGCATCAATTATACGAATTTGATTAAGTCAATGAAATCATCAGCATCAAAACAATATCGAACGGCCGAAGCAAATTGTTGAACAAATCAGATGAACGAAAAGTAAGGAGATCAAACACATATAAAACCCCAAAAATCATCATCGGCAGAGGATCGAGTTCAAATAAGCCAAAATCGTAGAAGTAAAAGGAAAAATTACATACCAAATCAAAGTCGAACTAGATCAAGGAGAAGAAGCCGCAAATAATCAAATTGAAGCAAGCAAATCGAAGCATCAACCATCAAGCGGCGATATCTCCAAAGCCCTAATTTTAATCAGGAAGAGGAACGAATAACAGAGAGCCGCCATCATCACAAAGGATCGGGCCGAAGGAAAATAAAGAGAAAAGATATTTGGGTCGGCCTTTAGTTTAAATTTTGGGTTTAAAAATTATAATAAGGCTCTTAAATATATTTAGGGCTTAGTTTTTGTTTTTAAATTGTTTTTAATTTGTAATTTCTTTTTAAACCGTTGAAATTTCTAGTTGTATGACTAGGAGACAAATTATGTAGCGTAGTTTGAGAATTCGCAACTCAGTGGCTGAGTTGTGGCAGAGTTTTGAGCATAGAGTTAGGTTAGTCAGTAGCGGGTGTCGCGAGTTTACGTGTGTAAGCGTGTGACTACTTAATTTCTAGTAGAAACCTTGGGGGCAGCGCGTAGGCAAGGTTTTGCCGAAGCTGCGTAAATTCTGTGTCGTTCTATTTCTGCATTTATTATTCTGCTATTATCTGTGCTGCTATTATTCTGTGATCTGTGTTGAAATTATTTTATAAGCTTCCGTTATTAATTTTTATAATTAATACCATCACCCTATTCACCCCCCCCCCCCCCCTCTAGGGTGAAATCGATCCTACATAACTGACTTTGCAACAAAATTTGTATTCTATTTTTCTTTTCAAATTTTTATTTTTAAAATTTCTATTTAAAATATTTACTCCGACAGTAATTCAAAAATCACAGTCGTTACAGATTTTTAAAATATTTATTACAACTGTAATTCAAAAATCACGGTCGTTACAAACACTTACTTAGTTTACCTTCATTTAAATAAGAATTTATTCCATTTAATATTATCTATAACTCAACTAAATTCATTTCAATTCAATTTTATTTAAATTAACTCCAGTTAAATCTAGCTACATACCATTCTTTTGAATTTTGTTAAGCAAGGACTCAATTCGATTTAATATCACTCCAATACCCAATTTTAGTTCATTTATTTACAATTATAAATTCATTTATTCATTCACAAATTCATTTTCAACCAATAAATTTTATTTCCAAACATTAATTATTTTTAGTCCATTTGAACTAATTATGCTCTTTATTTTACACAATTTTTAGTCAAACATAATCCAATATTCAATTTCATTACATTTTCATACTATATAAATCAATCAGTTACTTACTAATTTTAGTCTCAAAACTTTGTTCTATCTAGTCTAACCTGACTAATTTTCTCCATTCAAACTTAAATTGAATATTCAGTTTCATTTCCCTTTTGCTTACACGTCCAAACTCATTATTAAAAGATTCCAAATTAAATTTTGAAAACATATATATATATATATATATATATATATAAATCAAATTATTCTTTTGCATTTTCAAAATCAAACCAAATTTCTCAAACAAACATTAATCCAAAACATCCAGGTAGCAATCCCCCTCTTGGAAACTTGAAAATGAACACCGATGATGTCGCGATCATCATCGGAATTTATTTCCAGCGATCGAAAAGAGTTCAATGCTTTTATCACTTCAAAACCCCTTTAAATATTTTTAAATTCCAAATCTCTCTAGATTTCAAATCCGATTCAAATATAGTTCTCAAATATATATTATTTTTCCCAACCCTTTGAGAATCATTTTCAAATTCAAAGGAATTTAAATTTCCAAATTTTCAAATTCTAAATCCTTTAAATTTATATTCACACATTATGTTGGAATTTTATCTTATTTTAATTATTAATCAAACAACGATTCATATTTATAGTTTATATTGACAAATCCCATTTGTATATGAATTTATTTCTTACTTTTGAATTATGTTTTCAATATCTTATTCAATTATAAATCACATTTACAAATCCCATTTATTTATTAATTATTCCTTCATCTTTGGTTATTATTTTCAATTTTTTATTCAATTCTCATACAATGATAATAATTTAATATTATCACTTTCTACAACCAAGCATCCATATATAACTATAACAATTTACGAAAAATCATTTCCTTTATACACAAAAATGATTTTGGGTAAAATTATTTCATTTACCCTATTTAAAACAATACTGTGTCGGTTTATCTTATTTAAGAGTTTAGAAATTCCTATCGATTACATGGCGTCCCACATATCGACCAAAATCCATGAACACTCATCCGTTAAGTCAACACAATATAAAACAATTTTATATTCACTAACAAATACGCGCTTATATCTGTTAATACACTTAAGCTCATTCTAGAGTACTACGGACTCTATTCTATGAATAATTCCCACCAGAGCCAAGGATATCACCAACCGAAGCTCTGATACCAAGTGAAACGACCCGCAAATCCGTACCCCTGAGTTAACACTATTCTACATCAATCAACTCAAGATGAACGGAAATACGAACCATTTGGGTTAAAGAAGAAGAGGTAGAAAAAGAGAAAACAGAAAACAACAACAGAATCTTACCATCTCAGTGGAATAAAATATAATAAATATTCAATGATCTTTACACAAAGAAAACTATATCTGTTTATACATACATTATCAGAGTACATCATCAATAACATACACTGGATACACAGCGGAACAATAATCAAATGCGGAAGTATGTATCGCCATCCAGCTCGTCTCCTGAGCTCCACAGCATCATATCCTGTATTCTATAATATTCGGTCTGACTCGAGCATTATAGTTAAATAACACCCGAGTAAGTCTGGAATACCAGCGTGACAAAACCACACCCAAATTGATTATTACAGTTTCAAAATCCTTCGGAAACAAAAGCATCTCGTAAGACCACGCCACAAATAAACATGTCGGGTTTTTACCTTACGATAGCAAAAACACTTTTTATTAAAATCCTCTGATATTATAGTAGGGTCTATATACAAATACTTATTAAAATAGCCGAAATTGTTACATTATTAAATTCCAGCTACTAGCCACAAAATGGGTAATACAAACAAAACTCGTAAAAGGCACGTAGGGAGAATGGATTTCCAACTAATGACTAGGCACTGGGGTACCACCGGTCACGGTACGTGGCCTAGATCACAGTACCGAGGATCACTCCCGACCCCCTGCAACACAAGACCGGGACTACCACTTACTGGATAATCCCGAGTAAGATCACCCCACGGTTGGGATCAGCAACCGCACCACTAAGCCGAAATAAAAAGGGACATCTAGACGGGGATGACCTCACCCTGAAGTGGGTGCTACCCACCTAACCTTGCTGCATAACCCCTGATTTTCATTCATTCTCGGTTGACGAGGCTTGAGGCTAAGCGTTACCTTTTAGAACGTTTCACTTAGAATGTTCATCGTCTACCTGACAATGTTCTGAAAGCACTCATCCATACAGGTCCGTCCCGGGTTCGAACGGAACCTAAGTCACTACTCCTACTACATCCATTTTGAAAATATCCTCAGGATTAATAGCGACTAGCCCTTGCAATTCACTGCTCCATCTTCGACTCCGAACTCGTTTTTCCCACGAAACGTACAAATCAGATTGAAGTGGTTTTCGAGAAATAAATCCCGATCACCGTCTCTTCGAAACGATCAGCGCATTTGGCCAATATTGATAGTCGGTTATTTAACTATCAATTAAGATTCATAACAACCATCAAA
This sequence comes from Allium cepa, assembly GCA_030765085.1. Classification (NCBI taxonomy): domain Eukaryota; kingdom Viridiplantae; phylum Streptophyta; class Magnoliopsida; order Asparagales; family Amaryllidaceae; genus Allium; species Allium cepa. The sequence goes on along the minus strand of CM060934.1, from coordinate 151,597,161 downwards.
CAATAAATAATTTCTCAAATTATTTATTTATCTCAAAATATCTTCGCAAGATATTTCCATTTCAACCCTTTTGAAAACAATTTCAAACTATCTTCCTTTTATAGAATAAATTTCCCAAATATTTCTATTTTCACTGAAATCACCAAGCACAGAACTTTAGATTTTTAAAATAATTTAAAAACCCTTTATTATAAAAATATGCTTTAACATTTAAATTTAGAAAAAACTACTTTAATACTTAATTAAAAATAATGCTTTAGGAATATTTAAAATAAGGTTACTTTATAAAATATAAAACTTGATTTTCTCCTTTAAAACAAAATACTAAGTCGCCTTTAAATAATTACTACGATAATAGATTTGGAAAAACATACTTACTTTAGAATTTAAACATTTAGCAAAATTAATTTTCTAAAATATGCTTTTTAAAACAACATTAAAACTTTTAACTTATATTTAAAATTTTGCTTTAAAAATGTACTTGGCTATCCAGGGAAATATACTTCTCTTCACATTCTTTAAAAATAAATCACTATTTATTTTAAACAAATGTTCCCATTCCTTTAATAAATTCTCATCGTGAATTTGTTTTTTTCCAAATATCCACTGATATATTACTTTGCTTTTTATAAACCTAGTTTATAAATTCCATAGCCATATTCTTCTTTAAAAATCCTGGTTTTACCAACTTAAATCAATTCCCAAATTGATTTCCAATTTACTCCATTTATACAAAATCCATTAACTTCAGATTTTATTCCTTAATTACGATTTAAAATACTTTTAACTGAAAATACCAATTTAGATTTCCCAAATTACTTCTTTATCGTTTTAAATAAATTTAAACTTTAAATTTTAAGATAATTCTTTATTCCTTTAAATAATATCACTTAAGTTTACAATTCATTAATTTCTGTTTATTCAAGATCTTTTTTTTCATACTCGAAGTTATTTATTAGTATTTTAATATCACTTCCATTTCTTTTCAGTTCATTCTTAATTTATTCAAATTCGCTATAATTATTTTACTCAAAACTCCACTCTTTTATTGCCATTCCAAAAATCCAATTTATATATTTTGATAACTCAGTGTACCGAAATATATTCAAGCAAACCATAGCATTCAATATTCCAATATAATTCATCATAGAATATCAAATAATCACAACAGAGAATATTAAATAATTTAAATAAATGTTAAGGAATCCAGTCGGATTCCTCCAACCTATTTCCCTGCATCCACAAACTTTAGCATAATATAAAATACCAATTCCACTTCGAGGTGGAATATCGTGGTATATGGGTTTAATATAATATCATCCGCTATTATGCGACGCATAGGGTCTCATCCGCTATATATTGCGGGAAATCAATCATTCCAAGATATATTATATACTAAAATATAACACATCAATCAATTCAACCATTCAACCAATTATTTAAATTTAATCATTTAAATTATAACCAGATGAGTGAAATTAACTCACCTTATTCCATTTGCAACCCATTTCCAAACCAGCTTGTTTCGTCACAATTCTTCACAATTACCTTGTATTACATTTTACATTTTATTAATATTTGAACTTATTGAACAATTACTTCCCTTTGAGAATTTTACTTAGCTAATTATTTGTTTAAATTACTTTTTCTTTAATAAAATATACTTTGGTAACTAAAACAAATAAATAAGTTTTATTAAACAAATTAATCTCCATTATTTTTAAAATAATATTTAAAATATGTATACGTATATTTAATATGAGTATGTGTATATACTTTTATTTTCTCTATCCAAACTTTAATTAAAGGTAATTAAACTTTTATATATAATACAGGAATGTTACCTGTAAATTTAATTACTAAGTAGGAAATAATTACTAATAAATTGTTTTAATTAATTTACTTCCTTACTGTTTTTAAAAGGAATAAAAACTATAACAAAGAGAATATATGTAAATTTAAATTAGAAAAAAACGAGGTTACCTCACAACGAATAGGAAACCAAATCGACGAGCTTCAGCTCGAAATCCCAAATCGCGTCTCGACGAGCTCATCCCCTCGAACGTGCCGCAAAACCTATGCCTCGCCTCCCATTGAGAATCCCACTTCGGCCTTTGAAACCCTGCCTGCGATGAGAAACCAAAGCTGCTTCACCTCGCAATTGCCTGAACACCCTCCATCAACACCGACGCCAAAACCGAACTCTAACTTCCTATACTGTCGACTCTACCCCCAACTTTCGATCGCATCCCACACCACTCGAACATCCCAATCTTGCCATCCCTGGCGATTCACCCCAATGTCGAGGACGAGATTTCCCACCGTGGCGATGTCGCGACAATTTTTTTATACGAACGAATTCGTCTTCGATTTGAATCGATTAACTGCACGATTTTAAGACTGAGGGCGATTTCCTCCTTTTTTATAAAAAAAGAACGAAATGAAACTGATTTCGTTGATAAGAGGAAATGACTTCGATTTTGGAACAAGAGGAATGAGGATGGGAGTGAAGTACTGGAGATAGAGACTTATAACCGAAGGCATCGTTTTTTTTGTTTTTTTATTTATTTTCGATGTCAGCCATTGATTTACTTTGAGATTTGACAGAGATTTTGTTTTCAAAATTTAGAACTCCTATTTTGAACTACTTCCTATACACGGCTGCTGATTTGATTTAAAAAGAAGAATTTGCATGGAATATACCTTGCGTGATGTTTTTCAAAAGAGGCAACATGATTTTGAAAGGAAGGTTGCATGCTGTCTTCTGGCTGCTACAGTGCTTTTCGAAATGAAAGAAAAGGTTATGATGTGAAATAATTACGGCTGCTGAGAAGGTTTATTAAGAAATATCTTTATTTAAATTCCAAACGTCTCGATAAATGCAACTTAAAATTTCAAACTCCTATCGAGGCATTCCGCTAGGCGTTTATAATGTTATATCCCTTTTCGAACGCAATGGAAAAGGTTTCGATTTCTAATTCGATCGTATGGAGAAGATAGCTTTTTGGACCAGTTATTTTATTAAATTTTCGATATAAATTTCAACACGTTTATATATCGTACGCTCACACTACAACTCTAAACATTCCAAAATTTGGTATCCGATAATATTACACTATTACGGATCCAATGAAACTAGTTTCGTCGAATTCCGAGACTGTGCCTCGGAAGGCTGTTTTCAAATATCGATTTAAACGATATATTTTCAAAACTTAACAAAACACTGTTAGATTCAATTTTAACACTTCTATTATCTTCAATGTTATCAATATAAATTTTAAAAGCCTTCAAATTATTTTGTACAGGCTTAAAACTCCAGATTCAACAATTTACCCAACTTCAAATTATTTAATTCAATAATTTAATTATCAAATAAATAGTGATGTTTGAATTCAAGTTAAAAATTTACTTTTAAATATTTAAAAATTAAATATTCCAATTTCGAACGCTTTAAAATTCTGGGTCATCACACATAAGCTCGAATCACCATCACGTTGTATTAAGCAAGGTCAGTCATGGATGCGACCTCCAAAATCCAAAGACTCCAAACCAAATCCAAAAAGAAAGCTGAAGGCTACCAAATCTATATCTACTAGCTGATTATCTGAAATACTAACCCTAGGCTGCTGGTGTGGAAAATTGTGGGCACCTAGAGTTTAGAAAGGGAATAATAAACTCCGGGTCAGTCAGGGAACTTCAAAAACAGTTTTGAACACAAACAACAACAAAACAATTTAAAATTGAAATCCGCAATGCTTTTGGAAAATGAAACTACCATAAAGCTTCCCGCACACAGACATGCTAACGTACAATTGGAGGAAATTTCTCCTTATGATAGTCAAACATGCTTGATACGCAAAATTCTTTTTGATATTATTATTAGTGCATACTGCAGAAAACCTTTCGAAAGTATAATATTAATCTTGGCCAGCATAGATGCCATTATATTATGCCTGTTATAGCTACCATTTAAGAATGACAGGTTATACAACTGCAATCGTAAAGGGCCCGTATTGGTGATTGGATTTCCAATAAATGGTTAGGCAAAGGAACTTCCTGGGCCACATGGGTATGCCTCTGGAGGGACGCCCCGAGAACTTAACCAGCTCTCTGCCAACACAAGGCTGGGTTACCTCTGTAACTAGGTAACTACTACACGAATACGCCATCCCTCGGTCATTGCCGACCTTTATCCGAGCGCTCAACACCAACAACCATAAAGTAATAAATCTGTACTAACCATGTAGGTTAAAATCTAGGCTTTATTCCATGATAACACCCTTTTCCAGAAGGAAATGGACATACCTTAAAGGGTGCGACCCTCATAACCTTGCTGCATTCTTCCTATTCCGCACATTCCGGGTTGTGAGGTCCGACGAGGTCGTGTCCACAAAACTACGCTTTATACAAAAGCCATACTTCTATCAACAGATCAGCAGCACTTCGTATGCAGCATTACCAAATGGGGAATGTATCACTAGTAACCATCAACTATATAACCTCTGAGCTCGTACGTCTTAGAGAAGGGTGGTAAGCTAAGAGAATAAATTCTCTGCCACCAAACAGAAATGTATTTGATAGAAACCAGCTTTACATATCAAAGTGTAACATCAGACACACATCCATACAAGTCTGTTATGGGTTCGAACAGAACCGAAGGCACATCAAAGAAGCCCTTGCAATCTGGGTATCTACAATCCCAATTGTACTCCCCATCACATATGAAGATCTCTATACCGACGCGACTCAATGTAGAGACATTTGACGGGTAATCCTTTCGTTTTTGAAAATACCTGGTTTTCACCACCGGTCTTCAAATGCTAACAATTTACGTCATATCATTATTCGAAATGGGTTATATGACATAAAGTCCTCCCCCGGCTAAACCGAATAATGAGCGCTTAATTTTTAAAACCATATGGATATAGTGATATCTTAATTAAGTCACAACTTAAAGCCCAAAACCTTTCTTTTAAATGGTTTACACAAATTTCCACTTTTAATCTTTTAAAACAAAAGATTCATCCTTTAAAAATCCACCATAATTTAAAACCAGGGTTCACCCATCTTTCACACAGATTCATTCATAGTTTTCAAAAATATTTCCATTTCAACTCTTTTATACAAAAATACACCTTTAAGATCCTCTTAAATTTGAAAATAAAGTTCACAAATCTTTAATAAAGATTCATTCATAGCTTTCAAAACAATTCCATTTCAAATTTTGAAACCTTTTCAACAAAAACTGGAAATCCTTTCTTTACTTTGAAAGCCATTATTGTTGAAAACAAATACTTTTCTTTTTGAAAAAATCCGATCAAATATGCACAAGTTATAGCTTTTAAAGTATAAACTTTGGTTAAATTTAAATTCCCAAAATAACACTTTTTAAAATGGTTTAAAACCCATATAAATACATTATATAACTTGCTAAACCATAATTTCTTAACATATTTATATAGAGCTCAACCTCAAATCTTGAATTCAAATTCAATTCAAACTATTTTAATTTCAAAACTTTAACAAGTTACTAAAAATAATTTTATCCTCAAAACTCCTTTCAAAAGCTTTTCATATTTAATCCAATTCCATTCCCAAACCATTTTGGATTCAAAATTCAAATTTTAAACTATTTCATTATTTTGGATAAAATAATATTGAATTCAAATATCTATAACTTTACCGATTTCCCGTGAAATCCATATTTGTGTGTGTATAGTGTAGTCCAGGGGTTTTTCACAATAGTGCAACATCATCAATCATCCCAATTCAAACAATAACAATATTGATAAGCGGTATAATCTTAGAATGCTTATCTTTATTCATGGATAAATAATATAAATTCAACACAGATAAATAAATTACATTCCTCACAGCTCAAATAAAAAATAATTCATATCACAAAGTATCACACCAGGGATATCAAATGATTCAAAGCATTCCATGCAATCCAAACATCCATAAGTAAGGTTAATTAATCATTTGATTAATTTAATCATATTAATGACTTACGAATAAATTACTAATCCGGGGGTTAATTAACATTAACTAGTTACTAACCATAATTATTAATTAACCTTTAATTAATAACTTAATTAATCATTAATTAATCAACCTTAATTAATAAAATATCAATCAACCATTAATCATTAAATAATTATCCTTTAATTATTTAATTATTCTTTAATAAATTATTCTTAATTATATTAATTAATTAACCCTTAATTTATTACTATTTAATTAATTATCCTTAATTAATAAGTGATTACCCCTAATCACTTAATCAACTGTAACCATTAATTAATTACTTTCAATTAAGTAATTATCTTTAGGCAATTAACTACCCTTGATTATTTACATTTAATTAATCTTAACTAATTAATTGTCCTTCAAATAATTAAGTAAGTAAACCTTTAATTAATCACATTTACTAATTAATCACATTAATTAATTTTTCTTTAAGTAATTAAGTAATTAATTCTTTAATTAATAATTATCTTTTAATAAATTAATTAACCTTTAATTACATTAACAAATTCCATTTGAAAACAATTTGGAAACCATATTGATTAATTACTTAATATATATATGTAATTGTTTAAAACCAAAATAATTAACTTTTTGTAAAACATTTAACTTTAAACTTTGAAACTCGTTTGAGATCTTGTTTGATAATTTACCTTGAAACTTGGAAAACTCAAGTAAAGATTAACATTCTTATGTAAGTAAATCAACTAAAATGAAATGTACAAATGAAATGCATCAATAACTCAAAGGATGTTTGGGATTTCCATCCTTTAAGGATCCTTCTAACTATTTACATACATAATACAAAATGCTACATATATAATGTCTATCATAAAGTAAAGTATTAAAGTAGCATTAAGGTGTTGCCCATATCCACCTTAACACATTTATATATAAATGTCATAGTCTATACAGATACTGTAAGCTCCACTAAACCAGTGGTTTACTCAGTGAGCACTCCATAGGTAATTAGGCATGATACAAACCAAAGTCATAGTGGGCTCGATCAGGATAAATATGACAAGGCACACGGCAAAGTCTATGGTAGGATACTACCATTTTGCAGATCCGGACTGGTGGTAATGCATAGCAACTATTACTGCCAACCTCGAGACACACTCCCATAATCAAAGGTGCACCCAATTAAATCACAAAGTAATAGATATGGTTTTGAAAAAATATGCTCGATAAGAGGTCCGACCCCCACTAGGCCCGGTGTGGCTCCACATTTTAATTATGACTCAAAAGTCAAGGTTATCCATCATTGTTCTCTTACTTCATTGCAAGTGGTTTGCCAAACCATTTATTTTATCCAAATAAATTTCTTTAATTAATCCAAATTTCAATATAAATAGTTCACTTCCAAAACCTCTATTTTAATTTCTTTTCAAATTCAAAATATATATTTATGGTATTTTAAAATATCAAAATCTAGGCCAGAGCTACCATAGCATCAATAAATTTAAATCATATATAATCTATCACATATTATTCCAACATGTCATATATCACTATATATGAAATTAAATTCAACATTTTTGAGGAATCCAGTTGAATCCCTCCAACCTATTTCCCTGCATCCATAGATGTTAAATAACATAAAATACCAATCCTGCTTCGACGCAGGATATCGCGATAATATAGGGTCATCCGCTATTATGAGGGGTGCATAGGGTCTCATCCGCTCCAATAGGCGGAAAATATATCCAACTACTAATATATATATACCAGTATAAATAATATAGCATCCAACTTATATTAATTTATAAATTCAACTAATCATCCAAAATCAATTGCAGTAATCCAAATGAGTGTGATTTACTCACCTTGATTTTTATTGTCGCTTTTGGGTTCTGATTTCGGCTAAATTCGAACGTGTCTGAATTTATTTGAAGATTTCAGAAGCTCTAAATCGCTCCAATCTAATTTCATTGCGAAGCTCTTGTCATCACAATCACAACGCAAAAATCCTTGACTTGATTCGACCTCGTATGCAGGAGTTATACATTTTTAAGTTCATCGATTTAAAAAAAAAAATTAAACTTAAAACTCTAATTAACTTTTTAACGAAAACCATTGTCCATTAGCCTCCAGACCCGGCCCAAAAGCCCAACCGCACTTCTTCTCCCCAAAACATGTGCTCCTGCACATGACATTTGATATAGGGCCGTGTATCATGCACCACTTTCCGATCAGCTATCCTCCAAATCGACCCTACAATTGAATTCCACTCATCGATCTCCACCAACTCGACCTTCATTTTCCGCTTCGAGCGGCCCCACCAAAATGCAACTTCCAGACCTTTTACGCGACTTAGCAATGCCGCGATTGGCGCCAAGCCACCTTACTTTCCAAAACTTTGGTCGTCGATCGCCCTTCCTACCAGGAACACCACTATGACCTTCAATTTGACCAGTCCGCCCATAATTCCTTAAAAGTCGATGCACTAGTTTTCTCTTGCTTACAACATACTGTCGATCCTTCCAAAACTCAATCGAACACCCTTCAAACGTGCCATGTAACGGCCAATAAATTTTAACAAATATTTTAATAGAATTAATTTGAAACTTTGGTTTTAAATCATTTTAAAAATTGAAAATTTGGAACTTTCCAATGGATTTTTGGGTTTGGTTAAGAATTATTTTTTCAAATAAAATAAAATAAAGATTTTCTGAATATTTTATATTTTGGTCAACTTTGGTCAAACTTTGACTTTCAGTTGAAATTTTTTAATTCGAAATTTAAATTTCCAATCTTTTTCTTTAAAACTGAATTTGATTATGATATTCGTTCTACTTTTCTTTTCATCAAATCCTGTTTTATACTTTTTAAATTGATAAAATTCAGCGTTTTACACGCAATTATTTTCAGTATTTTATTATTTATTATTTATTTTATTTTTGGTTTACACAAAACATCTTCCCATTTCCTCTTTCTCATTTTCTTTTCCTGAAAAAAAAGTTTACTGTAAGTTATTTCTTCTACCTCCTCATTTTCTTTTTCTTTTTTTTCCTTTTGTTCTCAAGCAAAGTTCGACCATGCTCCTCCTTATGCCGACCATCTCTCCACCACACCATCAACCATGAGTGGCCATCATCTCCTCATCACCATCCCCTACCTATGCCATGATTTCCATGATCCAAAACCCATTATCAAAGCGTGTTGAAACCCTAGCCGAGCCTTCCTTGATCACAACTTTCTCCTTGCTAGCCTCGGCCACCAAAAATTCCTCCACCTCCTATGCCTTTCCGTGACCACATCCTCCTCCATAGCCATAACCAGATGATGACCTGACCACTTGACCAAGCCCAAGAAACCCAGGCCGAGCAATGTTAGCCTAGGGCCGAACCCAAAGTTTCATGTTGCCTTTTCCTTTTGCCTTCCACAAGCCATCTCTTCACATTTCCATTGCCTAGCCATGCCTTTTTATGACCTTTGTCAAGCATACATGCCTCAAATCAAGTCATGGATGAAAAAAAGTGAAGTGGCTGAGCCTATCACCATGTTGGCCGAGCCCACTTGACTTGAATTGATCATGTGTGCATCGTTTTGCTTTGTTTTGGATCTAATTCTTTTGCATAATTTTATACTTATATATGTTTTGTATTTTTTGTACAAGATTTGGATCTTGGCTCTTCATCTACTCAAATCTAGTTCGTGCCTTGTCGTGCTTTTCAGAATTTTGTTCTTGTGTATTGAATTGTCATCTCTACCTTAAGATGGCGAGTTTATCATTCTCGACATTCGTACTTATATATTAGTGAAACAATGACATGTGAGGTGTAGTAGTGATATGCAGTGTTGATATTAGTTTCATACATGCCTGTGATATGATATTTTATGAGGTTATAACCTGATGCTATAATTGTTACGTCACCTGATATATTGTCCTATGCTATACTGTTCATTTTATTTTCTGCTTCTCACACTGCAAGTTCCCTGTTAGTATGGAATCACTATGGGTTGAAATGATACATACCCGAATGGACTTTAGAGTAGGGAAAAATCGTTATGAGCTGAAACGATAGGCTCAAGCGATTTTTATTTTATTTTACTTGGGATTGCGGGTTTAAAATGATAAAAACCCGAAATTTTAAATTTTACGGATTGAAATGGTACATATCCGTGTCACTTGACCAAGGTTAAAAAATATTATACAGACCCATGGTTAATTTTTAAATAATACTTTTATAAAAATTGTTAACTATTTTAAAAATCTAAGAATATGGAATTTTAACTTAAATTTTGCAATAACTGAGTTAAACATATATATATATATATATATATATATATATATTGATTTTTAAATAAGTTAAAATTTTATAAGTGAACAAAATGTTGTTTAAAATCAAATATAAAGATTTTATATATGATATAAATTTAACTTAATAATTTAATTTAAATCTAACCTAGTAATAGTGATATATTTATTTATGAAAAAGGATATGTTTTTTATAAATAGATTTTAAAACTATGTTAAAATTGAAATATTATGTTGTAGTGAAATTTGTAGCATTGTAAAAATGCTATGTTATTCTAAGTTATGCTTTTAAGATGCTATGCTACTTTAGGTTAGGTTTTAAAGATGATACCTTTTCTAAAATGTAACATTTTCTAAAATGCTATTATATAAGGGTAACATTTTATGTTATGGTTTCTAACTTATTACATTTTTAAAGTGCTGTAATAAGTGTATAGCTTTGGAAGTGTCAATACTTTGGAAAAATGGATATTATTTTAAAGGTATAATAGCATTGAACATAAATGGTTTTAAAATGTATATGTTTGATTTAAAAGGATAAACTATTTAAAATAAATAACCATGGGTTATAATGACGATTGGTTGTTAAAGAGACCGGGATCAGAAGTTGTCATACTCTCTACCAACTCCGAAAACCACTTTAACAACTGTGTACACGGTGAAGATTTCAAAATGAAGTAGGATAGTGGCGACGATTCTATATGTGGTATATATGTGGACCTGACTCCCGTGAGTTGGCATAAGGTGGCTAAAACAGGAGCGATTCTCGGGCCAATGAGGTAGCTCCTCTGATCGAACACACTCCTTCGATACCATTCTATTACTTTGTGATTGATTAGGTGCACCCTTTGATTTTTGGGAGTGTGGCTCGAGGTGGACGGTAGCAGCTGCTATGCATTACCACCAGCCCAGATGCGTAATTGGTATATTTACCCTGGCATTGCCTAGTTTTGTTGTGTCACCTACCCTAGAGCGCCTTATACGAGTTTGATTTGTGTCGTACCTATGGAGTATTTATGGTAGCCTCCAGATCTGGAGGTACGATGGTACTATATAGACTATTGGCACTATTTGTGTTAAGGTGGAAAATGTAAAGCCTTAACGCTATTTTTAGGTAAGTTTATTTTACTTTAGACATTATTATAATAGCGTATATTACTACATAGCAGATAGTTTAACGGATCCTTAAAGGATAGGCAATCCCAAGCATCCTTTAAGTTATTTGTGCATTTTTATTTCAGTTCGCTTGAATTGATTTACACTATATAAGTATGTATGTCCTGACTCGAGTGTTTTGTGTTTTGCTTTATGCTCGGGTCAGCCTGAGTGTCAGCTTTGGTTTCATCTTCTACAGCTAGAGGATTTGCTGGAGATTCTCTATCTATCTAGTTGTTTTTATTCAGTTTATGTATTAGTGGATTTCTATTGTATATGTTTTCAGACTCTAGTATGTTGCATTTGTTGTTAAGACTATGTGTGTAGTAGCTTTATGAACTACATGGCTATTATATATCCGCTACGAGTTATTCTGATATTCTGTGTCTGTGAGTGGTTTTATTTGCTTCAAATTATATTGACAATCTGTTGTTTTGAATTATTCAAGTACGATATATGCGGTTTTATTGTCGATTTTAATGGTCCAAAATAGTGGGTCGTTACATTTGGTATCAGAACCAGGTTTTAGGAAAACCTTAGCCTACAGAGCAAAAACTCATTAGAGATAGGGTAAAAACCACCCTAGAATGAGTGAAATCAATCTTAGAATCATTTCTTTGTGAAGAGAATGTATTTTAAAGGATAAAATGATTTTAAAGGATTTTTTTAAAGATTTTTTTTGATATAAATTTTCTTGTTTTAAATTCTAATTTTCCCAAATCTCCTTCCTTTCCTTATCTACCTTATTGATTAAATTCTTTGATTAGGATCTCTATTCGGGTTGAATTTTGTCTTTTGTTTCCCAATTAACTTTGTCCCAAAATTCATTCTTGATTTTTCAGGATGGATCGTAGGAATGTCAGAGGTAGGGGTCGTGGTGTCGCCCCAGTTCCTATGCATGTTGCACCCATTAGGTTCACTACTTTCTGTAGGGAATTCACTGAGCTTGGTGGCACCAAGTTTACTGGATCAGAGAGCATTATTGAGGCTCAGCAGTGGTTGAAGGGTTTAGAGAGGATTTTGTTCGGTCTTGAGATCACCGATGCTCAAAAGCGTCAGTTGGCAGCTGAAGGGAACAGCCTTGGATTGGTGGGAGTCTATTGCTGCTCAGACTATTGAGCTTGATATTTCTTGGGAGCAGTTTATGTATCCTTTTGTGCTAATTTTGAATTGGTTCAATTTTCTCCTTTTGGAATCTTTCTTATGTTTCGATATCGTGCTTTAGGGATGCTTTTGTGGTAAAGTGGATGCCCGAAGCAGGGAAGTCTCAACTATATAGGGAGTTTATGGATCTTAAGCAGGAAGACATGTCATCTTCTGAGTATGAGTGGAAGTTCAATGAACTTTTCAAGTTTGGTCCTAGCCTGATTGACACCCCTCTTAGGAATAATGAGAGTTTATAGCTGGAGCTCTCCCAGAGTTTTATGATTGTCTATTTCTCATGTGCATAGTCCTTTCACTGGTCTGATGTATATGGCCATTAGATATGAGAATCCTACTTCTAAGGATCCTTCTGTTGCTCGTGCACCTTCATCTCAGCCTTCCTCTGGTAACCCTAAGAAGAGGAAGCCTAACTTTTATCAGAAGAAGAGGAATTGGAATAAGACTCCTGGTTTGGGATCTTCTCCTTCTCATAGGCAGCCTATTGACTTATCTTCCATTACCTGCTTCAAGTGTGATCAGAAGGGACACTATGCCGATAATTGCCCTACTTCTTTGGTGTTGTTGTTCCTCCTCCCGCTTAGTTGAATAGGCTTGATCTTTGTCATATTTTCTTGCAGCCTGACCATTTCAGGAAGGATTGTCCTACTCAGCAGAAGGGCAAGCCATCGGGTATCTTTGCTATTACCTCTGCCACTCCATCAGCTCTACCAGCTCCTAATGATACTCAAGGTACTCTTCAAGGCACCTTTTCTCTATTTAGTTTTCTTGTTCGTGTTTTATTTGATACTGGAGCTTCCCATTGTTTTATTTCTGTGGATATTTGTGATAAGTTTGAGCATCTTCTTTCTCCTAAGCTTGCTGATGAATCTTTGTGTGTTAAAAATCCTATTAGGGGTCCTGCGAACCTTAGTAGGATTTGTAACCAAGTAAAACTTCTTTATTCTGATTATTGTTTCAATGGTGATTTCTATGTTCTGGGTTTCGATGCTTTTGATCTATTACTTGGAGGTGATTGGCTAAAGAGGCATGAAGCCTTTATCTCTTGTAAAACCCGAACTGTTTCTCTTGTTGATGATTTGGGCAATTCTTTGGTGATTCAGTGCCGTTTGCCTCCGGATTATGCTGGCAGTTTTATATATTCTCTTGACTCTTCTCCAGGTGATCTTGACTCGACTCATGTGGTCAAACTCTATCCCAATGTATTTGGTAAAGTCATTGCTTTACCTCCTAAGCGGGAAATTGATTTTCGTATTGATCTTGTTCCTGGTGATCTACCTATAGTTATTCCTCTCAAATAAATGGCACCCCATGCGAATGTTGAGTTGAGGAAGCAAATTGAGGACTTGTTCTCCAAGGGTCTGATCAGACCTAGCCATTCCGAATGGGGAGCACCGGTGGTTTTTGACACTAAGTCTGATGGTTCTTTGAGGATGTGTGTTGATTATAGGGAGATGAACAAGCTCACTATGAGAAACAGATATCCTATGCCTCACATCAATGATATGTATGATCAGCTCTATGGAGCTACTGTTTTCTCTCAGCTTGATCTTGCCACAGGTTTTCACCAACTCAGAGTTGCTGAGGAGAGTGTTCCCAAGACTGCTTTCCGTACTGAGAATGGTTTCTATAAATGGTTAATTATGCCTTTTGGTTTGATTAATGCCCCATCTTTCTTTGTTGATTTGATGAATTTTGTTTTTCGTGATGTTCTTAACACGTTTGTTCTAGTCTTTGTTGACGATATCCTTGTCTTCTCCAAGTCAAGGAAAGAGCATGAGTCACATTTGAAATTTGTTCTGGAGACTCTTGAAAATCATCGGTTGAAGGCTAAATTCTCAAAATGCCATTTCTGGAAGGATGAAGTCCGATTTCTCGGGCATATTATTTCTAGTAATGGAGTTTTTATTGATCCAGTTAAGATCGCTACGATCAATGTCAGTCTTTATTCTCTTTTATCTTTGTAATAAATTCACTCTGTCTTTTTTTGTGGTCCTTATTTCTTCTTATTCTGTTGCAAGATTGGAAAACTCATAGGACTCCATCTGCTATTTCTAGGCCTTGTCGATTATTATCGGAGATTCATTGAGAATTTTGCTCGGATTGCTGCAGTTCTCGCTGCTTTGACTCGTAAAATTCTAAATTTATATGGAATGATAAGTGTGAAGCTGCATTCAATGAGATAAAGAGTAAGCTTACTTCTGCACTAGTTCTTACCATTCCAAATGGAAATGAGGGATTGACGGTATACATTGATGCTAGTCGTGAGGGTTTGGAAGCTGTTCTGATGCAAGATGGGAAGGTTATTGCTTATGCCACTTGTCAGTTAAAGACCCATGAAGCCAATTATGCATCCCTTGATTTGGAATTTCTTGCCGTGGTTTTTGCTTTGAAGCTTTGGAGGCATTATCTTTTGGGTACTAAGTTTGAGCTCGTTACGGATAATCAGTCTTTGAGATATATCTTCACCCATAAAGATTTGAATCGGCGACAGGTTTGGTGGCTTAAGTTCCTTGCTTATTATGACCTCGACATCAGCTATAACTTACGAAAAGCTAATGTTGTGGCCGATGCTTTAAGTCGGAAGAAGGTGATGTTGTGTCAGCTTGTTGTTTCTTCTTCTCCTCTTTTGGATCATATCATGGCTAAGTAGGATGAGGGGTATGAAGTGTGACATCTCTATCTTTGTCAGTAGGTGTGCGACTTGTTAGCAAGTCAAGGTCGATCATCAGAAGATCCCTGGTTTTATTGCAGCCACTTGAGGTTCCCAATTGGAAATGGGAACAGGTTTATATGGATTTTATTGATGGATTACCGAGGACTATAAGAGGTAATTAGAGTATTTGGGTTATTGTGGATAGATTGACTAAGTCAGCTCATTTCATTCCGGTCAAGTCTACCCGTTCTGATTCTAGTTTGGCTGAGATTTATATGAGGGAGATTGTTCACCTTTATGGTGTTCCTGTCAGTATTCTTTGTGATAGAGATCCCATCTTTACCAGTCAGTTTTGGAGAGCTTTTCAGGAATCTTTGGTTACTCACCTGAATCTGACCGCAAACCGACGGTCAAACGGAAAGAGTGAACCAAATTCTAGAGGATCTTCTTCGTGCTTGTGTTCTTGATTATGGAGGATCTTGGGATGATCATCTCAATCTTGTCGAATTAACCTATAACAACAGTTATCAGGTATAATCCCAAATCTTATATTTTAATCTTATCTTAGTCCTTTTTCTATCTCATTTCGTCTTTGAATCCGAGCTAGTAATGCAATGTCTCTGTTTGCTGCTCTTTACGGACGACCTTGCAGATCTCCATCTTGTTGGAATGAATCCGGTAATCATTTGGTTCTTGGCCTTGATATGATTCTGGAAGCTTCTGAGAGAGTTGAGGAGATTAAGAGGAAGATGAAGAGTGCTCTTGATAGGCAGAAGAAGTATGCTGATCGTCGTAGGAGTTTGGAGTTTTCTGTTGGTGATCAGGTTTTCCTTAAGGTCTCTCCCATAAGGAATGTGATTCGTTTTGGTCAGAGAGGGAAGCTTGCTCCTAGTTTAATTGGTCCTTTTTGAATTCTAGAGAGAGTTGGTCCTTTAGCTTATCGATTGGATTTGCTTGAGAAGCTGTCTGGAGTACATAATGTATTCCTTGTTTCGCATCTTCGCCGATATCTCCATGATCCATCTTTGGTTGTTCAACCTCCTGCTCTCGAGAGTTTGGATATTGAGCCAAACCTTACTGTCGAGTGGAAGCCACTTCGTATTACCGATAGGGGTACGAAGCAGCGGAGAAGAAAATTAGTCAACCTGGTCAAGGTGTAGTGGAGTACTGATGATCAGGATTGTACCTGGGAGACGAAGGAGAGCATGCATGCTTCGAATTCGGAATTGTTTGTTTCAAAAACTATTCGATATTCTATCTTATCTTTCTTTGTTTTCGTGTCTCGTTCCTTTTCGAGGACGAAAAGTTTTGAGTGGAGGAGAATGTAACGGTCCATAAATTTTAACAAATATTTTAATAGAATTAATTTGAAACTTTGGTTTTAAATCATTTTAAAATTTGTAAATTTGGAATTTTCCAATGGAATTTTGGGTTTGGTTAAGAATTATTTTTCCAAATATAATAAAATAAAGATTTTCTGAAAATTTTATATTTTGGTCAACTTTGGTCAAACTTTGACTTTTAGTTGAAATATTTAAATTTGAATTTTAAATTTTCAATCTTTTTCTTTGAAACTGAATTTGATTATGATATTCATTTTTCTTTTCGTTTGTCAAATTCTATTTTATACTTTTTAAATTTGATAAAATTTAGCGTTTTACACGCAAATATTTTCAGTATTTTATTGTTAATTTTCTATGTTAATTTTCTATTTTATTTTTGGTTTGGGCTTTGATTTTTTTGTTGAGCTTGTTTTGATTTGGGCTTTGTAATTAGGCTTGTTATTTTCCTAAGGGACATGATTCTATCTGTTCAACTTGAATAGATGCCCATTCACAAGTGATAGCTTTACAAAACATCTTCCTATCTCCTCATTCTCATTTGCTTTTCCTGAAAAAAATTTACAGTAAGTTATTTCTTCTTCTTCCTCTTTTTCATTTTCTTTTTTTTCTTTTGTTCTCAAGCAAAGTTTGGCCATGCTCCACCTTATGTCGACCATCTCTCCACCACACCATCAACCTTGACCGGCCATCATCTCCTCATCACTATCCACTACCTATGCCGTGACTTCCATGATCCAAAACCCATCACCAAAGCATGTTGAAACCCTAGCCGAGCCTTCCTTGATCACTACTTCCTCTTTGCTAGCTTTGGCCACCACAAACTCCTCCACCTCCTATGCCTTGCCATGACCACATCCTCATCCATAGTCGTGACTAGATGATGACCTGAGCACTTGACCAAGCCCAAGCAACCCAGACCGAGCCATGTTAGCTTAGGGCTGAACCCATAGTTTCATGTTGCCTTGTCCTTTTGCCTTCTACAAGCCATATCTTCACATTCCCATTTCCTAGCCATGCCTCTTTATGACCTTGGCCGAGCATACATGTCTCAAATCAAGTCATGGCTGAACACAAAGTGAAGTGGCCGAGCCTATCACCATGTTGGCCGAGCCCACTTGACTTGATTTGGTCATATGTGCATTGTTTTGCTTTGTTTTGTATCTAATTCTTTTTCATAATATTATACTTATATATGTTTTGTATTTGTTTATGTGCAAAATTTGGATCTTGGCTCTTCATCTACTCGAATCTAGTTCATGATTTGTCGTGCTTTGCGAAGTTTGTTCTTGTGTCTTGAATTGTCATCTCTAGCTTAAGAAGTGAGTTTATCACACTTGACATTCATACTTATATATTAGTGAAACAATGACATGTGAAGTGTAGTAGTGATATGCTATGTTGATATTAGTTTCATACATGCGTGTGATATGATATTTTATGATGTTATAACCCGATGTTATACTTGTTACATCACCAGATATGCTATGCTATGCTATGCTATACTATTCATTTTATTATCTGCTTCTCACACTGCAAGTTCCCTGTTAGTATAGAATCACTATGGGTTTAAATGATACATGCCCGAACGAACTTTAGAATAGGGAAAAATCGTTATGAGCTGAAATGATAGGCTCAAGCGATTTTTATTTTATTTTACTTGGGATTGCGGGTTTGAAATGATAAAACATGGAATTTTATATTTTATGGATTGAAATGATACATATCTGTGTCACTTGACCTAGGTTAGAAAATATTATACGGACCCATGGTTAATTTTTAAATAATAGTTTTATAAAAGTTATTAAGTATTTTGAAAATCTAAGCATATGGAATTTTAACTTAAATTTTGGTATAACTAAGTTAAATATATATATATATATCGATTTTTAAATAAGTTAAGATTTTACAAGTTAACAAATGTTGTTTAAAATCAAATATAAAGATTTATATATGATATAAATTTAACTTAATAAATTAATTTAAATCTAACCTATTAATAGTGATATATTTATTTATGAAAAAGGATATGTTTTGTATAATTAAATAGATTTTAAAACCATGTTAAAGTTGAAATATTATGTTGTAGTGAAATTTGTAGCATTTTCAAAATGCTATGTTATTCTAAGTTATGCTTTTAAATTGCTATGCCACTTTAGGTTATGTTTTAAAGATGCTACCATTTCTAAAATGTAACATTTTCCAAAATGCTATTATACAAGGGTAACATTTTAAAAGTGTTATGGTTTCTAACTTATTACATTTTTAAAGTGCTATAATAAGTGTATAGTTTTGGAAGTGTTAAAACTTTAAAAAAATAGATATTATTTTAAAGGTATAATAGCATTGAACTTAAATGGTTTTAAAATTTATATGTTTGATTTTAAAGGATAAACCATTTGAAATAAATAACCATGGGTTATAATGACGATTGGTTGTTAAAGAGACCGGGATTCGGAAGTTGTCATACTCTCAGCCAACTCCGAAAAGCATTTTAACAACTGTGTACACGGTGGAGAATCCAGAATGAAGTAGGATGGTGGCGACGATCCTATATGTGGTTTATATGTGGACCTGACTCCTATGAGTTGGCATAAAGTGGCTAATACAGGAGAGATTCTCGGGCCAATTAGGTCGCTCCTCTGATCGGACACACTCATTCGATACCATTCTATTACTTTGTGATTGACTGAGTGCACCCTTTGATTTTTGGGAGTGTGGCTCGAGGTGGGCGCTAGTGGTTGCTATGCGTTACCACCAGCCCGGATGCGTAATTGATATAATTACCGTGGCATTGCCTAGTTGTGCCGTGTCACCTACCCTAAAGTGCCTTGTATGAGTTTGAGTTGTGTCATACCTATGGAGTATTTATGGTAGCCTCCCGATCTGGAGGTACGATGGTACTGTATAGACTATTGGCACTATATATGCATTAAGGTGGAAAATGTAAAGCCTTAAGCTATTTTTAAGTAAGTTTGTTTTACTTTAGACATTATTATAATAGCGTATATTACTAAATAGTGGATAGTTTAACGGATCCTTAAAGGATGGGCGAGCCCAAGCATCCTTTAAGTTATTTGAGCATTTCTATTTCAGTTCACTTGAGTTGATTTACATTATATAAGTATATATGTCCTGACTCGAGTATTTTGTGTTTTGCTTTACGCTCGGGTCAGCCTGAGTATCAGCTTTGGATTTCATCTTCTAGAGCTTTAGGATTTGCTGGAGATTAATTATCTATCTAGTTACCTATCATTTCCATTTCAGTTGTTTCTATTCAACTTATGTATTAGTGAATTTCTATTGTATATGTTTTTAGATTCTAGTATGTTGTATTTGTTTCTGAGACTATGTGTGTAGCAACTTCATGAACTACTATGGTTATTTTATTTCCGCTGCGAATAATTCAGATATTTTATGTCTGTGATTCTGTGATTGGTTTTATTTGCTCCAAATTATATTAACAATCTGTTGTTTTGAATTATTCAAGTCCGACATGTGTGGTTTTATTATCGATTTGAATGGTCCAAAATAGTGGGTCGTTACATGCCATTGGTAAGATCCAGTTGAAATAGGATTTTTAAAATAGGTTTCAAAATTTGTAGACGATTGGAATAAGAGAAAAAGATTTTCGAAGCCACCATTTCATATTTTCTGTGTTATACAATTGCGTGTGTTTACATGGAAGGGGGACGTGATTTAAAAGAAGGTAAGTGTGAAATAAACAGGTAGGGACGGCTGACAAGATAAGATATGTGACTGGTCAAAGTCAATATATTATTTAAATTACAAAATATCTCGATTTACGTAACTTAAAATCTTGAACCCCTATCGAGGCATGCCGCTAAGCATTTCTAATGTTGTACCCTTATTCCGAATGCAACGAAAAATGTTTCGAGTGCCAGTTTGATCGTATGGAGAAGATATTTTTTTTGTACCCAATTATTATATTAAATTTTCAACATTAGTTTTAGCACATTTTTATCCCATACGACCAAACAATAAATCTAAACGCTACGACATTTGAATCCGATAATCGTACACTATTATGGATCCAATGGAACTGGTTTCGTCGAATTCCGAGACTATGCCCTGTATGACTATTTTTATATGTTAATTCAAACGAGATATTTTTAAAATCGAAAAAATCGCTTTTAAATTCAATTTAAATTTTTATCTACCTTCATTCTTGTAAACATAAATTTAATAAGCTTTGAAATTATTTTTATCAAGCGAAAAACCCAAGATTCAATTATTTAAGCAAATTCCAATTATTAAATTCAATAATTAAATTATCCAATAAATCATTATATCTAAAATTCAAGTTAAAAATTTAACTTCTAAATATTTAAAATCAATCAAATATTTCAATTTTAAATAACCAAAATTCTGGATCGTTGCAGAAATGCCACTTGGTTTGACTTCTTCTAATTTCTAGTCATTTTAACAGATTCAGCAAATTATACATGTTTTCTAACTGTAAAAAACATTCTAGATGTAATGTGATAGGTTCTGAAGAATAATTCCATCTTTTGTAGAAATTTACCATTTTGCCCTTTTGTTAAATTATGATTCTTCCTTTTTAGTTTAATTATTTAATTTCATAGAATTATGTAGTGTTACATTGTTCCTTTCTTAAAATAAATTCAACCCCAAAATTCCATGAGATGGATAATGCAAAACTATTTTCGTTGTATAATCATACAAAACAGACATAGCTACATCCATCTAACAACCATTATATAACAGAAGTGAAAACATAACCAAGATCATATAATACATAAAATATGATGATATGAGATGAGTGCAAATGCAACTTAATCAACTTCCTTTATGAATGCATATGTAGTGCAACAAAGATGTATGCAATCATCTTATATGCATCCAAACTGTAACGACCCGTAATTTCGCTACTTCAAAAATGAGAGATTTTTTTTATTTTCATAGGCTTGAAACTTAAATAAATAAGTTATATATAACAAATAATAATAGAGAAATTATTTATTCTTATAATTAATAATTGAAAAGAATAAAATTTGGATTTTAGAACAAATCAGCAAATGTCAAGTTTTGTTAAAATAAATAAAGGCTTAAATAAATAGGTTTAAATATTTAAAGTTAAATCTTATTAAAAACATCTAATAAACATAAAATTATATTAAAATATTTAAAATTATATTAATAACCGTTTTACAAAAATACCCAAAATTTATCGTATTTTGTCAGTTTTACATACACTGTAAAAAATAGAGATTTTGATATTATTCAAATATGATTTTAAAATATGAATAGATATGTTAATTTATTTAAAAAGTAAAAAAGTTCATTTTTAAGTTTGCTTTATTTGAATATATAGTGAAACGACCCACCTTTTTGGACGATTTAAATCGATGATAAACCACACACATCGGACTCAAACCATTCAAACGGACAGATTGTTATGGGGTAAATAAGAAAAAAATAGAGAAAGAAAGAAAACAAATGCAGAATCTTGCAGTGGAATGACAAAATATAATACTCAAATAAACAGTTCATGAAGTTGTTTACAAATACATTGATTCCACTTTTATAATACAAATCAGAGCTGCATACAACAAGAATAAATAATAAATAAATGCAGCGGAACAACAAGATGCAATGGAATAAATATAATAAAAGATAATAGTACAAAATGCAGTCTTCGATAAACTGAAATGTTCTGACTGACCCGAGCGAATTGAAAAGACAAAACACTCGAGTCAGAACAAAAAGTTCTTATGTAAGTTAAATCAACAGCAAATAAATATGAGTGTAACGACTTCAGAGATGTTAACGGGGTTTGACATCTCCTATCCAGCGTCCAACATGAGTACAATAACTTAAGAGATGGTCAGGATTCCCATCTCCTAAGGATCTGTTAAACTATCTACATACATAGTACAATACGCTGTTATAATGGTATCTACGGTAAAGTAAAGTATTGAAATAGCGTTAAAGCATTATCCATATCCCCCTTAACACATTTTATATAATGTCGTAGTCTATACAGATACTGTAAACTCCTCCCGTGGGCTATCAGAGAGCATTCCATAGGAACGACACAAAACAAACTAGTAGAAGGCACGATAGGGCATGTGAACACAGCAATCGAGACAACGCCAGGGTAGATATACCAATTACATTCCTGTACTGATGGTAACGCATAGCAGCTACTAGCTCCCACCTCGGACACACTCCTAAAATAAAAATCGAGCGGTGGCCGCCAAATCAATCACAAAGTCAAAGTACAGTATCAAAGAAATGTGTCCAATAGAAGGAATGACTTCACTTGGCCCGGTATAGCTCCGGTTTTAGTCACATCTAAGATGACTCGCGGGAGTCAAGGTTATGTAAATACCTCATACAAAATCGTTCGTCAAACCATCCTACTTCATTTCTGGAATCTCCAGCACGTACACAGTTGTTAAAGTTGTTTTCAATATTGGAAGAGAGTATGACAATATCCAATCCCTGTCTCTTTAACAACCAAATGCTTATTACACACCGGATGGTTCTTTTACATTTCCAAAACCGTTTCATAATTGATATCAAATATCATATTCAATTCAAACATATCACTTTCGAAATCATATTTGCTTCCGAAATCATATCCACTTTCGAAATCATACTTATTTCAAAATCATCATATTTACTCAAATATATTATTTCACAAAAAGTACCAATTTCGAATCCCAACTTAGGTTGTATCCTCATGAAGGACTTAAATATAAGTACTTCAACTTTATACAGTCTGAAATTTTAGAAAATAGTTTAGATAGTCATAAATAGTTTTAATAGTTTAAAAATAGTTTTCAAATAGTTAAAATACTCCAAAATAGTTTAAATGATTTAAAATAGTTTTAAAATAGATTAAAATAGTTTTAATAGTTAAAATATTTAAAATAGTTTAAATAGATTTAAATTAGATTAAATTAGATTTAAAATGATTTAATTTCGGTTAAATAAATTAAAAATTGATTAATTTTTTTAAGTAGATTGAATAAATTTAAAATAGATTAAATAGATTAAAATTATATTAAATTGATCTAAAATAGATTAAATAAATTTAACTTTTTAAAATAGGTAAAATATATTAAATTGGATTAAATAGGTTATAATAAATAAATAAAAAAATAGTTTAAATTGATTAATATAGTTTAAATTAATTAAAATAGTTTAAATTAGTTTAAAATAGATTTCAAAGTTATATCCAAATATTTTTATTTTTTTTTATTTTTTTTAGCAAAGCAAAACTTTGGGGCCAAGGAAACTATGTTTGCCCTGGCCTTCGGTTAGCCGGTTTTATATGTGGCCGTGCACTATGTCTCATTATTGTGGCCGCTGGGATTCGAACCGGTGCCACTGCAACCATATGTAGCAACTCCACTATGTCTTAACCACTGGACCACTAGAACTTGACGAAACTTTGGAGACAGGGAGACTATGTCGCCCTGACCTTTGGTTAAGCCGGTTTTAAAGTGGCCGTGCACTATGTCTCATTATTGTGGCCGCTGGGAATCGATCCGGTGCCACTACAACAAAATGTAGCCACATCCACTATGTCGAAACCACTGGACCACTAGAACTTGACTAAACTTTGGGGACAGGGAGACTATGTCGCCCTGACCTTTGGTTAAGCCGGTTTTAAAGTGGCCGTGCACTATGCCTCATAATTGTGGCCGCTGGGATTCGATCCGGTGCCACTACAACTACATGTAGCAACTCCACTATGTCTTAACCACTGGACCACTAGTACTTGGCAAAAACTTTGGGGACAGGGAGACTAAGTCGCCCTGAGCTTTGGTTAAGTCGGTTTTATAAGTGGCCGTGCACTATGTCTCATTATTGTGGCCGCTGGGAATCGATCCGGTGCCACTACAACACAATGTAGCAACATCCACTATGTCGAAACCACTGGACCACTAGAACTTGACAAAAACTCTATTCCAATAAATTCATTTATAGCTGACACTTCAACCTTGAAATTCCAGTTTAAATCCTTTAAAAATTCATTAAATTAATTCCAATTTCAACATTAACGCTTGTATCACAAATATTTCAATATATGTAAATCAATTTCTATTTCAAAATGCCAGTTAACTAAATTCAAATTTAAGGAATTAAAATCATTAACCAATCCAGTGTTCGTATATAAATTTCTACCCTATGGTCAAGTGATACGGACATTTCTCATTTCAATCCACAATTATTTATATTTATGGTTATATATAGTTTCAAACCACAGTCCCGAACTAAATAAATCCATAAAATCGCTCGAGTCTATTATTTTAACCCATAATGATTTTTCCCTAATCTATAGACCGTTCGGGTATGTATCATTTCAACCCATATGGAACTTACAGTGTTAAAAAATATAAAATATAACATCTAGTCATCCAATATCAACAATCAAACATCCATCGAAATCGTCATCCAAAACAATCAATAAACATCAATAGCTAACTGATTATCAAAAACAAGTGTATATTGACGAATAAAATTTAATATTAAATTAAATAACGATTAAATGCAATAAAAGGCATATTTAACTGGAATGACAATTTAAAACATACCAAACATCAACCAATCAATTTCTAATCACATCTTAAATTTAATTTAATTAACATAAGAAAATTTAGTAGCCGTGAGTGGGTTAAAACACTCACCTTTGATTTCAAATTGATTTGAAATCCAAAATAAGGCCCAAAATTCAACAGTTTCAGAATTCATCCAAACCAGTTTCATAATGTCCAGAATTAAAATGAATCCAATAAAAGAAATCGTGCGTGAATCAAAGTTTATATGCAAAGGATATTCATGTTATAAGAAATATTATTGAAATAATAATTAGTACTCATTAAAAAATAAACAAATTTTAATACTTACGTTTTTCTCAAGATGAGGCTTCAGGAAAAGATTGAAGAACAACTAAGATGAGGACAGGACGTCTACGAAAATGAAAAAAAATCAGCTTTCATAAAGCAAAGCTTTTGGATTTGCAAGAATATGAGCTTTTGAATATGAAGTGTACGCCAAAACAAAACGCAACTGAAGAAATAAGCCGTAGGCTATTTATAATTAGGAAATGAAGGTGGAAGGACAAAAATAAATGTCACATTTTATTTTGAGCTCCAGGCGTTAATAATGCATAAGGAAATGTATGTAGGAATGGAAAAGTTTGCAAACCAAAGAAAAGTAAAATTTTGTATACGTGAAAATGAGGTGGCAAGAATTAAATACAACCTAAAAGTCTTGGCTCAGTTATTAATAGGAGGAGAAATGAAGAGACCATATGTACATTGCACAACCTTTTGAAATTCAATGTTTTTGAAACGTAACCCAGTTAACTTCATTAACTCAAATAATATTCAAATTTGAACGCATTCAGATTTTGATATGCGCATAATAAAAAATTTATACTTACCTTAAAAATGAAAACATTCAATTTGGTTTTCCCAAAATGATCTTTTATTTCCATTAAAATACCCTTTTTGTTTAACATAAAACGTGCGTTTCTTTTATTAAATCTATTAATTGCAATCAACGTTTCTTTTATTTTAATTGAAATATTTGAATTACATTAATTGCATTTACTTATAAAGTTAAATTTCAAAACAGACAGCTAAAATGGATGAGAAATAGAACAATTGGTTATTTAAACACGTTTATAAATTTGTTGTTTATACACAAGAGTAATAAATAACTTACTGAAGTAGATTATTTTCCTACTCTTATAATCAATCTGTAAGCTAAAACATAGTTCAAATAAACATATATTTCTTCCTTAAAAATCAATCATTCTATTCTTTATTATAATGAAATTAAACCTACGTTCATAAATAAATCATTCATTTTATTTGATGTAAATGTTTTTTTCATTAAATCAAACTCTTCTTATATTGTCACAAAATATAAGCTACTTTTAATTACACTTATTAATTTACAATTTAGTATTCTCTCTCCTATTTCAATTTCATTAATTTCAGTTGATTAAGTTTCAAAATGGATTAAATAAATGAAATGAGAAGGAGAACAATTATTTCTTATTTAATAGTATTTAAAAAAAATTATACACTATTGGATACAAACAGTAATCATACATTTCTTACTAAATAATAGTTTCTCTACAATCAATCTTTCAACTACCAAACATTTCAAATAAATAGACATATATTTATTCCTTTATTAAACTTATTCATTTTTATTCTTTTATTTTGATTTACACTCCTACTATTATATTAACCAATACCTTATGAAATTATTAACACAGGTTTCTATTTTGTAATCCTCATTTTCTACAATTGACGCATTTTCTTACATTAACCACAATATTTAAGTACATTTAGTTCTAATTAATTATATTTTAATTCTAATAATTGATTTAATTAGATTTTAATACCTTTATTAAATTAATCATTACTTTATAGACATAGTTAACATTTGTTTATATCTTATTGCACTAATATTCTACAATTATCATTTTTTTCCATATTAGTTGCAGTATTTCAATTACCTTGAATTTTTTGGCAATTTTATTATAATTTAAAATCCCATTAAATTTAATTATCTTTGGTTTACTCCTTTTTATTAAATCAATTATTGCCTTTTGAATATAATTAACATTTCTATACCTTTTGTAACATTCATAATTTGCAGTTATCGTCTTAACTCATATTAACGTGATAATTAATTACATTTAATTTGCAATTGACTTCAAATTCAATTCAACATGTTAAATAAATGGGTAACAAATGACAATCGTTACCCATCCTAAATTTAGTAACATTTGTAAGTTTGTTATCTACAAAAAAAATGCCATAACTACTACCACAACACTACTTTTATCAATTGAAATTAATTACATACTATTGCATTAATTTATACGTATTTAAGTTATCAATTACTATACAAATCATTACAATTTATTTACAATCTATAACCAATTATAACTTTTCAATCATTTTAATAAATTGGAATTACATTTAAAGCTGTTATCAATTATTTTAAATTAATACTATTACGTTTAATTCCTGCTATATTCTTATTATTAAATCACAATTGTTTATTTCATCCAACATTAAATCACAAAGCCTTATTAAATTAACTATTTTAAATTATCGAAAATTACGGGTCGTTACACTCTCCCCCACTCAAAACTTTTCGTCCTCGAAATGAAAAGGAGGGAAAAGAAGGAATTAAGTAATCATTATATCTTATTCAAAATATTAAATTTATTAACAATTAATTTACATATTTAAATAATTTAAATAAAATATATCAATTTATAACAATTTATCCTTTATATTCAAGTTAACAAAAATTTGGAAAATATTTCACAAAATTTTGTCAGTCCAAAATTCACGAAAAATTTCGGTAGAGTCTCCTTTGTACGGAGAGGTCTAGGAGAAATAGTAATATCAATAATACAATATATATCACAAATTTCAAAATAAAATATCCTAAACCACGGTAAAATAATATAACATCGCTAGAAAACCGTAATCTGAGAACATACCAATTTGTCGGGCAACCAACGCTTAATTTATGAAACCAAAAGCAATAGCAATTGCTTCCATAACTTGTATTTCACTTATATAATCTAAAGAATTTAATAATTATATAAAGGAGAAATAATTAAAATATATCAATTAGTCACAACCAAACCAACACACATACAATAGTCACTAGCAACAAAACCATAAAATCATCACTTGCAATCAAAGCAATCTACCATCCCTCTATAGCGATCAAAACAAAGGATTTCTTCGGGTTCAAAAACTTTCAATCGTATAAAATGATAAATAACCAACTAAGTAAACCATACACTCAACAGTCGTAGATAAAACTTTATAGATTATTTATACATCTCTATACAAAATAGAAGTATCCTTCCCCAACCAATCCATAAGCCAAACAAACAATAATTTTCAATAATATTTAAGTTTTATTCTTATTACTCTTTTTATGTTCACGTTATTTACTATTCATTTTCAATTTTTTTTCATACAATGCTTGTTTAATTACTTGACATTTATCACTTATAAAATTAATTTTCCATTCATTTATGCAATACCATTTCTTTTCATTACCTTACGTTCATTGCTTACATAAGTTATTTTCATTTCAATTATTAGATTATTCGCTATTATGTAAATCTCTTTACAATTTAATTCACCATTAATAGGCCGTTTTTTGGCATTCATTTGTTTCATATATAGTATTATTGAATATTAAATTTATTTCTAAGTCATTTCAACACTTCTGAAGTTATAATCATTAAATTAATATAATACTCACTTTAATTATAAATAGCTTCAACATTAATTTAAGTTTATAATTATTTACTTACAGTATTCGCCTTTACTATTCAATCCGATTATAGATATGTGATATGCTAGAATTTTAGGCAAATAATAATGTAATAATCTTCTTTTATAAATTATTTAAAACTTGCAAAATTATTCTTTTAAAACAAATAAGATATGTGTTTGTTTGCATGTATATATATATAAGTAGATTTTAAATAGAATTTCAATTTCAATTTGAAATTCAAAAAAATAAATATCTTAAAAATAAATTGGATTCAAAAACTAGTGTGTGTGTATATATGATTATTTATTATCATAATTAGTTTTAAATCATTTTCTTTAAAGATTTTATAAATATAAATAAAGGAAAAGTTTAAATATAAAAACATAAAACACATATTAATATTAAACTAAATAGAAAATAAAATATAAAATTACATAAAAGCATATTAAAAATATTAATTACATGCATATTAACAAGTGTAAGATTTGTAACATGCAATTTAACAAGTGTCACATTATTTATTTTCTTTTAAAAAAAATTAAAATCAGGTTATATATTTCTCATCTCTTCTCTACTCTTTCATTTTCTTTTTCTATCTTTCATTTTCAAACTTTTTCAAAACCTGAAAACAAACCAGAGATAAAATTTAAAAAAACAACAACTTCTCTCAAATCTAAAAACTGAAGCTAAGCAGAGATTCATAGATTTAACACAACTTAAGGAAACAGATCAAATCATCTCAACAAGCTAGAGAAATTTCCAGTTTAAAAGAATCAAGCATTCTAGGCTTCTCTGCTCAAATTATAGTGAGTAAATATTTTTTTTAAAATCTTAAACTTGTTAAATCTTGATTGCATGTGACAAATACTTGATGTATGTTGTGAAAAAATGTTGTATAGATGTAAAATATGCCTGCATGTCTGTATATATATGTAAATGTTTTGTGTTCATGTCTGTATACAAGATTGTTTGCTCTGTTCTTGCTTTACCGGTTTCAAAACCTATTCAAAATTCAAAATCTTATCCCCTAGTTCTTGTTAGACTATGATGTTCAAACAAAATATGATTAAATTATCAGGATCTTGATTTTAAAAATATTTATAGGTATAATTAGTTTTAAGTTTTTCAAAAAAATTAGAAAATACAGTAAAAACTCAATGCATGTAAAAATTCGAATGTCAAGATTTCTGGTTTCATATACTTCATCAGATTCGATTTCATAAACTATGAATTTTAAAAACAAGATCAAGATTTTTAGTTTAGTACTGGCTGAGGATTCGTGGGATGAACGGGAACGTTATTTTAGGCATTTTCTAGTGGTCGGAAGATGTAAGGGTCTTGAGATTGTGGCTGAAGCTTGCTTGGAGGTTAGCGATCTCGGGAAAAATGATCATGGAATTTCTTGATCACCGTGGCAGCGGCTCGACGTTGAAATAGGGTTTAAATCCAGGTTTTGGTCAGTGTGGGTTTCCAGGCTGTAGCGTCGTCATCGAAGCACCGGACTCGAACGAGTAGGGGGAATAGGTGATGGTTGATCGACGAAGGTTTGGTCGGAGTTTCGAGGTTTCTGATGATCGGAGGCCGCGACACGAGGAAGTTATTGAATGATGGGTTCTATTCTAGTGGAGTACGAGATGCTTGAATTTGATTTCGTGGATGTGTTGAAGAGTAGGTGGTCGGAATCGAAGGTGGAGGTAGTCGTCGACGTGCTGGAGGTAGCATCGATGGTCGGAGTTGCTTCGTTCACCCGTGCACGTGCACATGTGTCGGTAGCATGTCAGTGGGTTTGGGTTGTAGAAGAAGAAGGGTGTCTCGGGTTTTGACTCGGGAAAGTTTGGTGATGGCTCGAGTATGCTTTGGGTTGTTCGCGAGTGATTTTAACACGTTACACAATTTTTAAATTTAAACCAAAGCCAAGTTTAAAAAAAGATGAAAATATGGCTCGGGTTTGGGCTCAGGATAGACACGGGTTAGACTCGGGTATATGTTATAACAGTTTTAGAATTTTGATAAAACAAGTTTTGAAAGTTAAACAACTTCTTAATTAATTCTATTATATAATAATTATCTTATTTAAGATTGGGATTAGTTAAAGGTTTTAAAATGAATTATTTTAAATTAGTTAAGTTAAGGTATGTATTTATATGTCCATTATTTATAATTAATTCTTAAGTTTATTTTAAATAAATTTAAATAATGTAATTAAGTAGTTAATTAAGGAGAAGAAATGTTTTTAATTCATTTGTTAATGATAAATTAATTACAAGGTTTTTTAAATAAGATGTAAATGTAATTAAGTAATTAATAAAGATATATGGTTTATCTTTTAATTGATTAAGGCCTTGGGTAATTAAAAATTAATTAATTAATTAATGAAAGTAATTAAAGAATAATTAATTAATGAATTAGTAATTAAAAGCTAATTAATTAGTAATTAAGGTTAATTAATTAATAATTTAAAGATAACTAATTAATAATTAAAGGGTAATTAATCAGGAATTATAGGATAATTAATTAATTTCACTGATTAATAATAATAATTTATTGAAGTGGCTTGTAATTACTTAATGTTAATTAAGCAGGGTTAGGTAATTTAATTTGAGTTAATCAAATTAATTATTATTATGTGATTAATTAATCTTGCTTATGGATGATTAATTATATTGAATGTTTGGATTGATAAATATTTATAGTTTGTTAATCTGTGATGTGCAATACTTTAGATATAGCTGTGATAAATGTAAGCTATTTATCTGTGATGAATTGCTATGTGAATACAATGTTCTGATTTGAATTGAATTATTTTACTTAAACAACTTGGCCTTTAAGACAGCGTTTGGATTTTGATGAGACCGGGATCGGATACCAAATTTGTTATCCGAAAACCACATTGTTTCCAATAAACGATAGATCGTGAAATCTCAAATAAAGATCGAGATGAAGATCCAGAGTGCAAGGGCTATTTGTCGTTAACTCTGAGGGTGATTCCAAAACGAGTGCAATGGAGATAGTGCCTTCGGCTTCATTCAAACCCAAAACGAACTTGTATGGATGAATGCTATCAGACCATCGTCAATGGAGGACGATGAGCATTCTAAGATATGTGTTCTAAAAAGGTAATCGTAGCCTCAAGCCTCATCAACCGGGAATGACTAAAACAGGGATGTACACGCAAGGCTAAGTGGGTAGCACCCAGTAGGATAAGATTTTCCACTGTCTAGAAGTCCCTTTTTGGGCAGTGTGAGCGGTTGTTGGCCACAACCACGGGGTTGTCTTATTTGGACTATCCAGTAAGGGGTAGCTCCAGTCTTGTGGTCTAGGGGATCAGGGTAGATCCTCGGTACAGTGATCTAGACCACGTACTATGACGGGCGGTACCCCTGTAGCCCTGCCATTGTATGGAATCCAATCGCCAATAAGTGCATGTACGGTTGATTGTGCCCAACTATGTTGGAACGTGATACGTAAGCATTCCAGCTATTTCCTATTTTATATTGAAAACCCTATACACTATTATGATAAAACTGAATTTCCTATCAAATGTTTTGGTTATCGTAAGGGAAAAACTTGTCCATGTTTATTTGCGCAGCCTTACGTGATACCTTTTATTTTAAAGGTTTTTCAAGTTAAACAACTTAAACGTTTACTCACACCAGACCCAAGTCTGATCCGGAGTTTATTTTGGTTTTCTTAAACTCTTAGGTGCTCAAATTTTTATGAGTAGCCAAGTGATCAGGCTGGCTTGACGAATTTTGGAAGGAACTTGAAGCTGGAGATTTGGCGTATCTATATATATCTACCCCGCCGTGTTAGTATAATGTGTTTGTATTTGGATGTAATAGATAGACAGGTCTTTACGACTATCTAATGTGATGTTGTTATTAGTGTATAGCTCCGATGTATGATGAATATTATGTAATATCTATGTGAAGTAATATATTTTTCCATTTCCGCTGTGAGATTCTGATGTTTTTAGTTCTTTCTTTCTATCTATTTTCTTTTCTACCTATTTCTTTCTTATTGATGATACGTCTTTCTTTGGAATGGAAGGTGGGTCGTCACAGTTAGTATCAGAGCACTAGGTTGAGATAATACCTAGGCTTTGGAGTAATATCTATCTTGAGAGAGTGTACTTGTAATTTTTTTATATCTATATGCCTATCTGATTGTTGGGTTATCTGTTCAGGTTGCCAACATGAGTTCTAGAGGAAGAAGAGGCAGAGGTATGGGCAGCTCAACGACCACTAATGGAAGAGGTCTGAATGTTGATGGAGGAAGGGTATCTGGCGAGGCTGTAAACCCAATACTTCCTCGAGTAAGTTTTGCTGCTTTGTGCAAGGATTTTTACCAATCTGGGAAGGAAGCCCTTTAAAGGAACAAAGTCCATCATTGAAGTTCAAGCTTGGTTACGCTCATGTCAGTGAATTTTTAAGAGTTTGGATCTGTCAGATGAGCAAAAGAGAGTGATGGCATCGTGGCAACTTCAAGAAGGAGCAGTTGCATGGTAGGATGCAGTTAGCATGAATATTTCAAAGGATGATATTTCTCAGAGCAAGTTTAAGGAACTGTTTAAGGAACAGTTTAAGCCTACATTTGGGAAGACTCGTATGTATAGAGATTTTATGGATCTGAAGCAAGGAAGTATGTCTGTATCCGAATATGAGACTAAGTTCAATGAATTATCTCGCTACGGACCTGGTCTAATTGATACACCCTTCAAGAAGAATGAGATGTATGTGCTTGGAATGAGGTCTGAGTTCCACAAGAAGATGATAGCACATATCAAGGGATCATTCATGAAATCAATAGACATGGCATTGAAGTATGAGGAGCTGATGAATAAGAAAACCTTGGCATCTGTGATAGCACCAAGTGGAACTTCTTCCGACCGAATAAAAATAAATTCAACCCAAATTGGAAGAAGCAAGGCAAAGGGAAACAGGGAGGCAACAGTGGAGCTCGGATGTGTTATGTGTGCCGGCAAGAAGGTCATTTGGCTAAGAAGTTCCCCAGAGGTGCAGCTCAGCAGCAGCAGCATCAGAGTGGACCCGGTTCCGCAATGGTTCAGAAGTCTTTGTGTTTCAACTGTCAATAGCCATTACACATGGTGAAGGCTTGCCAACTTCTTCAGAGAGATCAGCCAACTAAGGTGTTTGCTATTCAAGGAAGACCATCAACTTCTTCAGATAGGAAAGGCAAAGGCGTTCTGGAAGGTACTTTGCTTTTAGATGGCATTTTTGTTAGATTTTTGTTTGATTCTGGTGCTTCCCTTAGTTTTATTTCTTTGGAATCGGTAGAGAAGTTTCATCTTACCCCTAGTGTGATAGACCGCCTTATTTTTGTATCTAATCCTATAGGGGGAGTGACCAAGTTAGATAAGATCTGTAGAGGCCTAAGAATTTCTTATCTGTCCTATAGTTTCTCTTACGACCTATTTGTATTGAATTTTAAGGGATTTGACCTTATTTTAGGAATGGAATTGTTGGACAAACATAAGGCTGTTCTGATTTGTGAAGAGAGAATTGTGTCTTTGGAAACCAAGCTGCGAAGGATTGCAAAAGTGACTTGCGATAGTTCTGGAGCTCACTTGAGTAGTCTTTTGCATGGAATCGAGGTATCTTCGGAAGACGTAGTATCCATCGAAGTGGTCAAAGATTTTCCAAATGTCTTCGAAGAAGTCAAAGGTTTTCCCCTGCAACGGGAGATAGAGTTTCGAATCGACTTAGTTCCATGAGCGATGCCAGTTGTTCAACCCAGTAGAAGGATGGCACCGAGAGAGAGAGAGCAGAGTTGGTGAAGCAAACTCAGTATTTCTTAAAGAGAGGTTTGATCCGGCCTAGTTATTCTAGTTGGAGTTCTGCTGCAGTTTTTGTGACCAAGTCAGATGGGTCATTATGATTCTGTGTAGATTATCGGGAACTGAGTAATGTGGCTATTAGAGATAAGTATCCCTTGCCCCGTATAGACGATCTTTTTGATCAACTCCATGGAGCTTCTATTTTCTCCCAATTGGATCTAGCTTTGGGTTTTCACCAGTTAAGGGTAGCTGGAGATAGTATACCCTTGACTATGTTCAGAGGACCCAATTGTTTTTATGAGTGGCTGGTTATGCCTTTGGGCTAACCAACGCTCCTGCCTATTTTGTGGATCTGTTGACCTGGGTTTTCCGAGATGTACTGAACAAGTTTGAGGAGGAGCATAAGTGTCATTTGGAGATAGTGTTGGAGACTTTGAGGAGGCATGCCTCGAAGGCTAAGTTTTCGAAGTGCCATTTCTAGAAGTCGAAAGTGAGATTTTTGGGGCATATTGTATTTGGATAGGATATTTCTATGGACCTGGCCAAGGTAGCAGCTATTTAAGAATGGAAGCAACCGCAAACTCCTACGGAAGTCCGCAGTTTTCTTCGTTTGGGAGGGCATTACAGGAAATTTATCAGGGACAACTCTAAGATTTCTTCACACTTGACCAAACTTACTAGGAAGGGAGCAAAGTTTAAGTGGACCCCCAAGTGTGAAGAGGCATTTCTTAATTTGAAGGCAAGGTTGACTAGTGCACCTGCTCTAGCTATTCCTGATGGTAAGAGTAAGTTCGAAGTCTACACGGATGCTTGTGGAGTAGGGCTGGGTGCTATGCTGATGTAGAATGGAAAAGTGTTTGCGTATGCTAGTAGGCAGTTGAAGCCACATGAGAAGAATTACACTACGCGTGATTTGGAATTACTAGCCATTGACTTTGCTCTGAAGATTTGGAGGCATTATTTGTTGGGAGAGAAGTTTGAGCTTTTCACTGATCACAAACCCTTGAAGTATCTCTTCTCCCAAAATGATCTGAATTTGAGGCAGCAGAGATAGGTGGAATTTTGGCATCATATGATCTGGATATTCTTTATACTTCGGAGAAAGAGAATGTAGTGGCGGATGCTCTAAGTAGGAATGTAGTTTTGGCTATTTTGGAAGTTATCCTATCTCTACAGGAAAGGATCATAAGCAATCAGATGAAGGACAGAACTTTTGAGGAATTAATTCTTGGAGCTAAGGATGGTCGATATTTGGATTTCAAGATTGACGATCAAGGAGCTTTGAGAATCAACGGATGATTGTGTGTGCCAAATATGGACGGATGGAGGCAGAAATTGTTGTTAAATCAAGGTTGAGTATCCACTCATGGATCTTGAAGATGTATAAGAATCTGAAGAGAGTTTTATGGTGGCCGGGCATGAAGAAGGATGTTGCTACCTTCGTGAATGGATGTGAGATCTGTCAATAAGTGAAGGGAGATCAGTAGAAGTCCGCGGGATTGTTGAAGCCTCTGGAAGTCCAAAATGGAAATGGGAAATGATATCTTTGGATTTCGTCAATGGGTTGCCTAGGACCAGAAAAGGAAATGAGGGAGTGTGGGTAATCATAGACCGGCTGACCAAGAGCACCTACTTTATCCCAGTTAAGGCAACCAGAACTGCAATGTCTTTAGCAGAGATTTTCTTGAAGGAGATCGTCAGGTTGCACAGAGTTCTCATCAGCATAGTAAGTGACCGTGACCCAATCTTTACTGGTAAATTTTGGGAACCTCTGCAGACAGCTCTGGGAATAAGGTTGAGTTTAAGTACATCCTATCATCCCCAAACCGATGGACAAACAGAAAGGCTGAATCGTATTCTTGAGGATACGTTGAGGGCTTGTATTCTGGATTTCGGCGGATCTTGGGAGGACCATCTGCATTTAGTGTAATTCTCATACAATAATAGTTATCTGGAGAGTATTAGGATGGCACCCTATGAAGCTTTGTATGGAATACCTTGTAGATCACCGTCCTGTTGGGTAGAATCGGGACATTGTCTTGTTCTTGGTCCTAATTTGATTCGGGAGGTATCT
The DNA here is from genome assembly GCA_030765085.1 of Allium cepa. Classification (NCBI taxonomy): domain Eukaryota; kingdom Viridiplantae; phylum Streptophyta; class Magnoliopsida; order Asparagales; family Amaryllidaceae; genus Allium; species Allium cepa. Next base: position 151,560,360 of record CM060934.1, on the reverse strand, counting down.
ACGAAGGTGGAGCTGATCAAGAAGAGAATGAAAGCAGCCCAGGATTATCAGAAGAGTTATGCGGACAAGAGACGGAGGCAATTGGAATTTGAAGTCAATGATTTGGTTTTTGTCATGGTTTCCCCGATAAAAGGAGCGATCAGATTTGGAAAGACGGGAAAGCTTGCCCCAAGATACATTGGACCGTTTTGTAAGCTCGAGAGAATTATGCTTTGACCTATAGGATTGAATGCCATACCGGATGGCTGGAATTCATAATGTATTTCACGTATCTCATCTTTGGACGTACGTGTATGACCCATCTCTAGTTGTGGAACCAGCAACGTAGGAAGATTTAGAGATCGAACTGGATTTAACTGTGGTTAGGCATCCAGTCCAGATTGTTGATCGAGATGAGAAGTAGCTCAAAAAAAAAAGTGGTGAAGCTGGTCAAGATTCAATGGAACGAAGATCCCTAAGATTGTACCTGGAAAACTCTAGATAGTGTTAGGAAAGCCTGTACGGATTTATGTCAGGATTGTTAGTAATGTTTGAATGAATGGTTGCTTTGGTTGTTAGTGTATGGCTGATATGTATGCTTGGATTGTTTGAATAATAAATCTTTTGGATTATCTTTTGCTTTTAAATTTTGGCGATGATATTCTTTTAAGGAGGGGGGAATGTGATATCCCGGAATTTTAGGCAAATAATAATATGATAATCTTCATTTATAAATTATTTAAAATGTGCAAAATTATTCTTTTAAAAAAAAATAAGATATGCGTATTTTTGTATGTATATATATAAGTAGATTTTAAATGGAATTTGAATTTGAAATTCAAAAAAATAAAAATAAATTGGATTTAAAAACTAGTATATGCGTGTGTGTGTGTGTGTATATGATTATTTATTAGTATAATTAGTTTTAAATCATTTTCTTTAAAGATTTTATAAATGTAAATAAAGGAAAAGTTTAAATATAAAAACATAAAACACATATTAATATTAAACTAAATATAAAATAAAATATAAATTATATAAAAAGATATAAAAATATTAATTAATTACATGCATATTAACAAGTGAAAGATTTGTAACATGCAATTTAACAAGTGTCACATTATTTATTTTCTTTTTAAAAAAAATTAAAATCAGGTTATATATAGCTCATCTCTTCTCTACTCTTTCATTTTCTTTTTCTATCTTTCATTTTCAAACTTTTTCAAAACCTGAAAACAAGCCAGAGATAAAATTAAAACAAAACAACAACCTCTTTCAAATCTAAAAACTGAAGCTAAGCAGAGATTCACAGATTCAACACAACTTAAGGAAACAGATCAGATCATCTCAACAAGCTAGGGAAATTTCCAGTTTTCAAAAGAATCAAGCATTCCAGGCTTCTCTGCTCAAATTACAGTGAGTAAACATTTTTTTAAATTTTAAATCTGTTAAATCTTGATTGCATGGGAGAAATCTTGATGTATGTTGTGAAAAAATGCTGTATAGATGTAAAATATGCATGCATGTCTCTATATATATATATATATATATATATATATATATATATATATTGTGTGCATGTCTGTGTACAAGAATGTTTGCTTTGTTCTTGCTTTACAGATTTCAAAACCTATTCAAAATTCAAATCTCATCCCCTAATTCTTTTTAGACTTTGATGTTCAAACAAAATATGATTAAATTATCAGATCTTGATTTTAAAAATATTTGCACATATAATTTGTTTAATTTTTTCAAAAAAATTAGAAAATACAATAAAAACACAATGCATGTCAAAATTCAAATGTCAAGATTTCTGGTTTCATATACATCATTAGATTCGATTTCATAAACCATGAATTTTAAAAACAAGATCAAGATTTTTAGTTTAGTATTGATCCAGGATTCGTGGGTTGAACGTGAACGTTGCTTTGGGCATTTTCTAGTGATCGGAGGATGTTGGGGTCTCGAGATCGTGGTTGAAACTTGCCTGGAGGTAGGTGATATCGGGATAAATTATCAGGGAATTTCCTGATCACCGTGGCGACGGCTCGACGTCGAAGTAGGGTTTAAACTTAGATTTTGGTCGGCGTGGGTTTCCAGGCTGTCGTGTAACAACCCGCATATTTTACGATTGTGTATTTAAATATTTTATTTAAATATAGCATCGTTATTCGGATTTTAGTCCGAAAGGTTACTTTTATAAACAGCCGAATTTGGACTCGATACCACTTCCATTGAGTTCAAAATGGTGTTTGCGACCTTTTTGAGTATAAACTTCGATATGTTTAGAGCTAGCTAAAAATTTGACCTTTGCACTTTGGACTTTGCGTTTGGGTTAGCCTAAACTATTAACTCTAGCTCAACCCCCACTTCTCTTCATTCACTTTCATTTCCTAATACCTTCAACTTTTATAAAAATGGAGGAAGAGAAAAGAATTAGAATTCCTAAGCCCTAGTTCCATTGCAAATCCAAGTTCTAACTCCAAATTCAAAGTGAAGCTATTGGTAAGCATCCTCTTCTTCTTCTCCAACTCATTCTACCTTCAATTTCAGAAATTCCTAAACCTAATTTGGAAAATGTTCTTCTTTTAAGCTTAGATTCAAGCTTCTTGGGTTGGAATTGAAGAGTGATTGTTCTTGCCTTGCTCTATAGCTTCTTCTTCCTTGTTTTTATGCAAAAAGTGAGATTTTTATCTCACATCTATGTCTATAACTATCTTTGATTGTTGGGTATGAATTCCTAACACTTATTCATGTGCATTTTCCTTTGATTTGGATTGAATTGGTGAATACTCCGATTTTTTGTGTTTTGGAGTCCAATCTTTGAAAACAAATCATAACTTTGATGTTTGATCATGCTTTTGGTGATGAATCGAAGAGCCTTTAAGGCCGGGTTGTTGATTGGCATAAACCCCAAGCGCCATTACTCATTCGGTTGCATTTTTAAAGAGTTTGATCTTTATCTGATAGGCGAAAAACAGCCCACAGCTCAATCAGTCGACTGACCTCTTGCAGTCAGTCGACTGGCTGTAGCAAATAAAGATTCCGAGGCTGTTTACAGAGACAGGGAGTCTCTGTTTCCTGCAATCAGTCGACTGGCCACTGTAATCAGTCGACTGACTGTAGGAAATGAAATTTCCAGGTTTCTGGATCAGTCGACTGGCCAATTGTAGTCAGTCGACTGACCTGCTTTTATTTGCCTATTTAGCCTATTTTTTGTTGATTTCCAATTTCTATCGATTTATGGTCTTCTGATTTGTTGTTATCATTTATTATCGACCTTGATGACTTCTATTTTTGAATTTTTGAGTATATCCATTTTGATGGATTTGGAATCGATTTCTTTAGATTTAATTCACGTCTTTGAACGTGAAATTTTGGTGATTGATTGTTTCTACAATCCTTTTTGTGCTTTGTCACCACGTAGAGGTTTCTATACTAGTAGTAAATATTCAAACTCTTTCACAAAGATGATTTCAACTCTATTTTCAATATCAAACTCATTTATAAAACTGTTTTCCAACCTATTAGTATATACAAACCTTTACCTCATTCGTTCGAGAAATCCAATTAAACGACTTCGCAAAACAAGTGGTATGAAACGCTTGCATTTACTTTGTCGGTTAATTCTTAGACTCGCTCGATTGAAACTCTTGTGACAACTTTCGAGTGGAGATTTACAATTTGTTCATAAATACTTAAGTTAAGCAGGTGGTTATGAGACATGAAGCTAAACTCATCTATTTACTAGCTTAATGTAACTGACACTTCTTGATGATCATTGATGATCATTTTTTGTGATTTAGACTAGCAATATGCTATATCACTTTGTCCACGTTGGGGATGGTACCACGTTTTATTGAGTTTCATCTCATTTCTTTTATAGGCTAACGACCTGTGTATTCTTTGGAGTTTCTACTCATTTTTTGTAGGCTAGCGACCCATGTTCTTTATGGAGTTCGGTCCATCGGACGTACCTTTGTACTACGTTGTTGTACCAGCTTATCAGGTTCATCGGGCATACCGTTGTACTACGTCGTTGCTCCGAATTATTTGAGTTTCAGGTTCCTCGAGCGTACCGTTGTACTACGTCGATGCATCGGCTCTGTGGTTAGCGACCATGGGATAGCATCCCGTTTGTGATACACGTATTGGTGAGTTTACATGCTCCCGTTTTGTGATAGGCCTGCTCCTTTTGCGATTTCTGGATTTCTAGTTGATGATTTCTAGAATTTGTGTTTCACCAGCTTTTATGATTGGCAGCGATATTATGTCAATATTTGTGGTTTGGTGAATAAAATAAAGAATATGACATTCTTTTTTGTGTTATGAGACTCTTGAGATATTGTATGATTTTAGTAGATTTTCTAATGTATACTTTTCATAGTATGACATTATTGTTATCATACGTTTTTTTTATATCTCATATTCTATCTCAATATTTATCTGATATTTATAACTAGACTGATCCGTTTATTATTTTCTTATTAAATAATACTCGGGTCAGACTGAGATGTTACAAGTGCTTCTACTTGACTCCTCATCTGGGAGCATTACCTGACTTTTGGCTAACTACACTATATTGGTAGTTTTTGTTGTTATACTCTCGAGATATAGACTCATTGATGTGTGCTTATTCTTTTTTCCAGCACTTGTATCTATTCTTTTATGATATTGTGGATCTTGTTTGACCACTACTCTGATAAACACTTTTAAGTGTTATATTCATATCTATTTCTGCCTTTGTGATATGGATATCTGTGACTGATTTGTGTTATTTTTATTTCTATATTTGTTTCCGAAGATATCATAGCCACTGTGTAGTAGCTTTGAGTTTGTATCGGCATGTCGGATTTCCTTTTGAAATGAAATATGTGTTATTCTATCTGACATATCGATGCTCGCACAAAGCTTCATATGGATGGTCGCTCCTCAACAGCCTTATTCTTCGTGCTAGTTGACGGCATTACTTCGTAGTGTTCTTAGCTAGCGTGAGTATAGAGGTGGGGCGTCACTGCTTGGTATCAGAGCCAAACTTTGTAACAATGTTGAATAATTTAACAAGGATCATCGTCCTAAGTCCATCTTAGGAGTCGTGCCTTAGGATTTAATTCGAGTCTTCGTATTAACCTATTTTCTTTTGTGATGCCTTGTTTTATCAATCATTATTGTTTGATATTCATTTTGTGAATAACCTTTTTCTTCTTCTTTCTTTCTTTCTTTCTTAAAGAAGAGAAATGGTTAGACCTAGCCGTCCCAGCGCCAGTCAATCTAGTGCCACTCCCCAAGATGAAGTATTTATATCTGCACAACAACTTCTGGATCTTGTGAAGAATGCTCAAGCTGTCGGACCCATTCTAGAGCCTACTCACCCTAAATCTGGGTTTGCACACTTGTGCAGTGACTATACCAACTTGGGTGGGAAGCCATTCATGGGTTCCGAAAGCGTCATTCAAGTCCAAGCTTGGCTTCGCATCTTTTCTCGCATGACTCTTATTGATCTTCACCGAGTCCAAGTGGCTTCTAGTATGCTCCAAGAAAGAGCATTAGATTGGTATGAGCTTCTTATTTCCAAAATTGATGAAGCGGATCTTACTTGGAAGCAATTCCGGGGAAGATTCGAATCAAAGTTTGTGCCGGATACTGAAAAGTGACTTTGGCCAGTTGTCTTATTGACCTCGTTCAAGGTGAACCTTATGTGACGGAATATGTCGCATCTTTCGAATCTCTTTCTAAATAGTGGTTGAGTACATTAATACCCCATTGAAGAAGAATCATAGATTTTTCTATGGCTTGAATAAAAATCTCAAGAAGCCATTACCTCTGAAATTGGAAGTTGCTTTCGATCAACTTACTGATATCTCTCTTTGACTTGAAGAGGAAGAAAGAGAGAGTGATGTTAAAGTTGTTAATGCCAAACCAAACTTCGATAACAACAAGAAAATGCCTATTAAATTCAAAGGCCCTAATCTCAACAAGAAAGGAAAACAAGCAGCTTCAGTAGCAAAGACTCCTATCCCTAGTAGTGGGCAATGCTACAATTGTGGTTCTAAGGACCATTATGCCTATAGATGTCCGAAACCTCTCTCTTTTGTCGTTATTGCAAAAGTTCGGGTCATAATTTATCTTCATGTCCCAAACTTCAAGGCAAGAAGGTGAGAAAGTTAAATGTTGCACAAGCCCCTAGCAACACTTCTCGTGGTCAAGGTATTTCTCCTTCTATCCTTGATGGCATTATTATGTTTCGTGATCAACCTATACGAGTTCTTTTTGAAACGGATGCGTCCCATTCTTTTATATCAAAAGAGCCTGTTGATACTTTTTCTTTGAGTGTTATGGCTTTAATGACTTCTTTGAGAATTGCGAATCCGGTTGGCGGATCCGCAACACTTAGTTTTCTTTGTAAAGATGTCGAGATTATTTTGTGTATTTTTCTTTCCGAGCCAATTTGCATGTCATGCGATACTTGGGCTTCGGAATGATTTTGGGAATGGATTGGCTTAACCGTTATGAAGCCCATATCCTATGTCCTGAGCGGACTATTCATCTTCGACATCCTCAATCTGTTATTGTTCTTAAAGACTCAGATTCCAACTTGATAGCATCTTTATATTCTTTAAATCCTCATGATGGCGATAATGATGATGAGGAAGGCGTCATTTCTCTTATTCACGTTGTTCATGAATTTTCCGACATATTTGAGCTCGTTTTAGGATTACCACCTAAGCGAGCAATTGAGTTCAGAATTAATCTAATTCCTGGAGCTCTACCTATTACTCGTCCTCCTTATCGTATGTCCAATAAAGAAAATGAGGAGATGCGCAAACAATTATTCGAATTGGAGACGAAGAAATTTATTCATTCTAGTTCCTCCCCTTGGGGAGCTTCTGCTATTTTTGTGAAGAAATCCGATGGTACACTTAGGCTTTGCGTTGACTACCACAAGCTTAATGATCTTATTATCAAGAATAAATATCCTTTAGCTCGGATTGATGATTTATTCGACCAACTTAGTGGTGCTAGAGTCTTTTCACAATTAGACTTTGCAATTGGTTTTCATCAGCTTCGTATCGTAGAGGATAGCATTCTTTTGACATCGTTCCGTACTTGTTATAGGTCTTATGAATGGCTTGTTATGCCATTTGGGTTAACGAACGCTCCAGCTTATTTCGTTGACCTTATGAATCGAATTTTCAAAGACTTCCTCGATCAATTCGTTCTCATCTTTATTGATGATATTCTTGTGTATTCCAAAACCGAGGAAGAGCATGAAAAGCATCTTCGAATTGTGTTGGAAACTCTTAGGAGCAATCAATTGAAAGCAAAATTTTCTAGGTGCCATTTTTGGCAATCTCGTGTGAAATTTCTTGGTCACATCATTTTCGAATCCGGAATTTCCGTGGATCCTTCAAAGCTTGAAGCGATTCAAGATTGGAAGAGACCGAAGAGTGTGACGGAGATTCATAACTTTCTTGGATTGGTAGGTTATTATCATCGGTTCATAAGGAACTTTTCTGAAATTTCCATGCCTCTTACTAGCTTGACAAAGAAGGGAGTTAAATACATTTGGTCGGACAAATGCGAAGCTTCTTTTCAGAAATTAAAAGGACTCCTTTCCGATGCTCCTATTCTTATGATTCCCGAGGGGAACCAAGATTTTATTGTTTACACCGACGCTAGTCGTGTTGGTTTGGGTGTCGTTCTTATGCAAAGAGAACGTGTTATTGCTTATGCTTCTAAGCAATTGAAGCCAGTCAAGACTAGATATGCCACTCATGATTTAGAGCTCGTGGCTATTGTTTTCGCCCTTCGAATTTGGCGTCATTACCTTTTGGGATACTATTGTCACACATGATTTCTGGATTTCTAGTTGATGATTTCTAGAATTTGTGCTTCACCAGCTTTTATGATTGGCAGCGATATGATGTTAATATTTGTGGTTTGGTGAATAAAATAAAGAATATGACGTTCTTTTTGATGTTATGAGACTCTTGAGATATTGTATGTTTTTGTAGATTTTCTAATGTATACTTTTCATAGTGTAACATTATTCATACGTTTTTGTTATATCTTATATTCTATCTCAATATTATCTGATATTCATAGCTAGACTGATCCGTTTATTATTTTCTTATTAAATAATACTCGGGTCAGACTGAGATGTTACAGGTGCTTCTACTTGACTCCACATCGGGGAGTATTACCTGACTTTTGGCTAACTACACTATATTGGTAGTTTTTGTTGTTATACACTCGAGATATAGATTCATTGATGTGTACTTATTCTTTTGTCGAACACTTGTATCTATTCTTTTGTAATATTGTGAATCTTGTTTGACCACTACTCTGATAAACACTTTTAAGTGTTATATTCATATCTATTTCCGCCTTTGTGATATGGATATCTGTGACTGATTTGTGTTATGTTTATTTCTATATTTGTTTTCGAAGACACTGTGTAATAGCTTTGAGTTTGTATCGGCATGTCGGATTTCCTTTTGAAATGAAATACGTGTTATACTATCTGACATATCGGTGCTCACACAAAGAAATTACATGGATGGTCGCTCCTCAACATCCTTATTCTTCGTGCTAGTTGACGGCATTACTTCGTAGTGTTCTTGGCTAGCGTGAGTATAGAGGTGCAGTGTCACATGCTGCGTCGTCACCGAAGCACTGGACTCGACCGGAGCAGGGGGAATAGGTGCATGGTTGATCGGCGAAGGTTTGGAGGGAGTTTTGAGGTTTCTGATGATCGGAGGCGGCGGCACGAGGAAGTTCTTGGATGATTGGTTCTGTTCCATTGGAGTGCGAGATGCTCGAATTCGATTTCATGGATGTGTTGAAGAGCAGGTGGTCGGAATCGAAGGTGGAGGTGGTCGTCGACGTGCTGTAGGTAGCATTGATGGTCGGAGTTGCTTCGTTCACCCGTGCACGTGCACATGTGTCGATAGCATGTCAATGGGTTTGGGTTGTAGGAGAAGAAGGGTGTCTCGGGTTTTGACTCGGGAAAGTTTGGTGATGGCTCGAGTATGCTTCGGGTTGTTCGCGAGTGATTTTAACACGTTACACAGTTTTTAAATTTAAACCAAAACCAAGTTTAGAAAAAAGAAAAAGAAAGAGAAGATGAAAATATGGCTCAGGTTTGGGCTAGGGATAGACACGGGTTAGACTCGGTCATATGTTATAACAGTTTTTAAAATTTAATAAAACAAGTTTTAAAAGTTAAACAACTTCTTAATTAATTCTATTATATAACAATTATCTTATTTAAGATTGGGATTAGTTAAAGGTTTTGAAATCAATTATTTTAAATTAATTAAGTTAAGGTATGTATTTATATGTCCATTATTTATAATTTATTCTTAAGTTTATTTTAAATAAATTTAAATAATGTAGTAAAGTAGTTAATTAAGGATATGAAATGTTTTTAATTCATTTGTTAATGATAAATTAATTACAAGGTTTAGTAAATAAGACTTAAATGTAATTAAGTAATTACTAAAGATATATGGTTTATCTTTTAATTAATTAAGGCCTTGGTAATTAAAAATTAATTAATGAAAGTAATTAAAGAATAATTAATTAATTAATTAGTAATTAAAAGTTAATTAATTAGTAATTAAAGGTTAATTAATTAATAATTTAAGGATTATTAATTAATAATTAAAGGGTAATTACTCAGTAATTATAGGATAATTAATTAATTTCATTGATTAATAATAATAATATTAAAGTAGCTTGTAATTACTTAATGTTAACTAAGAAGAGTTAGGTAATTAATTCATAAGTAATTAATTTATTTTGAGTTAATCAAATTAATTATAATTATGTGATTAACTAATCTTGCTTATGGATGATTAATTATATTGAGTGTTTGGATTGATTAATATTTATAGTATGTTAGTCTGTGATGTTCTGTGATGTGCAATACTTTGGACATAGCTGTGATAAATGTAAGCTATTTATCTGTGATGAATTGCTATGTGAACACAATGTTCTGATTTGAATTGAATTGTTTTACTTAAACAACTTGGCCTTTAAGGCGGTATTTGGAATTCGATGAGATCGGGATCGGATATCAAATTTGTTATCCGAAAAACATATCGATCTAAATTAAACGATATGTCGTGAAACCTCAAGTGAAGATCGAGATGAAGATTCAAAGTGCAAGGGCTATTTGTCGTTATCTCTGAGGGTGATTCCAAAATGAGTGTAATGGAGATAGTGCCTTCGGTTTTGTTCGAACCCAGAACAAACTTGTATGGATGAATGCTATCAAACCATCGTCAATGGAGGACGATGAGCATTCCAAGATATGTGTTCTAAAAAGGTAATCATAGCCTCAAGCCTCATCAACCGAGAATGCTAAAACAGGGGAGGTGCACGCAAGGCTAAGTGGGTAGCACCTAAGAAGGATAAGTTTTTCCCTGTCTAGAGGACCCTTTTTGGGCTGTGTGGGCGGTTGTTGGCCACAACCATGGGGTTGTCTTATTCAGACTATCCAGCAAGGGGTAGCTCCGGTCTTATGTTGCAAAAGATCTGGGTGGATCCTCGATACAATGATCTAGACCACATATTATGATGGGCGGTACCCCAGTAGCCCTGCCATTGTATGGAATCCAATCTTCAATAAGTTCCTGTACGGTTTTGATTATGTCGAACTATGTTGGAATGTGAGATGTAAGCATTCCAGCTATTTACTATTTTATATTGAAAACCCTTGACAATATTATAATATAACTGAATTTCCTATCAAATGTTTTGGTTATCTTAAGGGAAAAACTTGTCCGTGTTTATTTGCGGAGAGTCTTACGAGATGCCTTTTATTTTAAAGGTTTTTCAAGTTAACAACTTAACCGTTTACTCACACAGACCCATGTCTGACCTGGTGTTTATTCTGGTTTTCTTAAACTCTTGGGTACTCAAATTTTTATGAGTAGCCAGGTGATCGGTTGGGTTCACGAATTTTGGAAGGAACCTGGAGCTGGAGACTTGGCGTATCTATGTATATGTACCCCGTTGTGTTAGTATCATATGTTCGTATTTGGAATGTAATAGATAGACAGGTCTTCACGACTGTCTAGCGTGATGTTGTTGTAACCGTATAACTCTGATGTATGATGAATATTAAGTAATATCTACGTGAAGCAATATATTTTTCCATTTACGCTGTGAGATTCTGATATTGTTTAGTTCTTTCTATTTATTCTCTTTTCTACCTTTTGCTTTCTTAATGATGATACGTCTTTCTTTGGAATGGAAGGCGTGCCGTCACAAGATAGCTTAAATGTTAACTTAAGGTTATAATCATTTTCTTATATTATTCACTTTTATTACATTTAATTAGTGGCAAATCAAAATAATCAACTTAAGTTTATAATAATTTATAACATTAGAATCCTTATTTATAAAAGTAAGTCCATTAAACACTTTCATTTACTAAAGTTTACTTGTATAATGTTCTATTACATATTCTTTTAACATTTCAACTTTTAATAATTTGGTGATATATATATATATATATATATATATATATATATATATATATCTTTTAGAATGCAATTGAATATTACCCAAGTTTCTCTTATATATTTAGTCAACAAAAATTTCAATAGTTACCATTTCTTATTTTCATTTCCATTTTATTTACAGTTTACGAATTTTCAATTTTTTATTTTTATTTTAGAAGTTTACATTATAAATATAGTCAAGATTCCATTCATTATAATAATTACAATTTATAATTTACAGAAACTTAAGAACTAAGCAACCGGGTTCCATTTCAATCATTTAAAATAATACATATATACTCAGAACTTACACACACAGGTATACATATACATACATACATATATATATGTCAAGTCAAACTTTAGCAATTAAAATTAAGACTGGTTTATCAAAATGGATGTGTAGTATAATTACTACAGCAGTCTTCTCACTTTGAAACTTGAAAATGAATGTCAATGATGCGTGCACTCATCACCGAAATTATTTCCCAGCGACAGAGAGGGGAGTACAAAACTTATTTCCTTCAAAAATTCTTTAAACATTTCTTTCAAATCATGTTGAAATATTTACACTAGAAAACAAATATTTTATTCCAAAATAATGCTAAGATTATATTTCAAAATCTTTTGAAATAAATTTCCAAAGAAATTTCCAAAATCCTGGAATTTAAGTTCTCAAATTTCAATTTATAGTCTTTTATTTGTAAATCTTATTTTTCTATTAATATTTATAAAATTTCTCTACCTAACAAACAACATATTACATCCACTATATCATTAATAAAATTTTATTATTTTATATACAAAATATATAATATGCAAAATTATTTCATTTACCTATATTTCAAAACAATATTGTGTCGGTCTGCCCTATTCGGTGTTTAGAAATCCCTATCGATGTCATAGCATCCTATGTACAAAACAGAACAAATTAACACAATACAAAACCTTTTATAATACTAACAAAATTCTCTCTTATATGTACACTCAATGACTCATTCCAGGGTATTACTACCCTATTAAATATGAGTTAGACCCCACAAAGCTAAGGTTATCGCTAAACCAAAGCTCTATTAGCAACTGTAACGACCTACCTTTTTGGGCGATTTAAATCGATGATAAACCACACACGTCAGACTCGAACCATTCAAAATGGCAGATTGTTATGGGGTAAGTAAGAAAAAACAAAGAAAGAAAGAAAACAAATACAGAATCTCGTAGAAGAATGACAAAATATAATAATTAAATAAACAGTTCATGAAGCTGTTTACAAATACGTTGACTAAACTTTTATAATACAGATCAGAGTTATAAACAACAAGGATAAATAATAAATAAATGCAGCGAAATAACATGATGCAATTGTGATGACCCAGAATTTTGGCAATATTAATTTGATAATCTTCTTATATAATTATTTAAATTAGTGAATTTATCTTTTCAAAGCAAATAAAAATATGTTTCTAATTATTATATATATATATATATTAGGAATAAGAAGCATTGGTTTGAATTTAATATAATAATTCTCAAAAAGTTATTTAAAATTAAAATAACTACATTTTTTAAAACACTTAAGGTAAGTATTTATATATATAGTATTTAAAATAGTAATAACTTAAGTAAAGATTTAAACAAGAATAAATAAAAGGGTTTAATATATATATATATATATATATATATATATATATATATCTTTTGAATTACATGAGATAAATATAATTAGTATGAATATATATATATATATATATATACATAAATCATTAATTAGTAAAACATAAAGTAAATATAAAGTAAATGTTTTGGACATGTGTAGGCTTATGAAAGATATAAGTTTATAAGTGTAAGTTAATTTATAACATGCCAAATATTTATTAATTAAAAGTATGATAGCTTATAGTAAGATTTAATAAAAATGTTATATACTTTCTTTTTAAATTACACATGAACTAAGTATAGCTTATATATGTGTGTGTGTGTGTGTATATAATTTGTATAAAATTCTGGAAATGTATTAATGAAAACATATAAAACAAAAATAAACATTTATGCATGCAAATTAACAAGTGTAAGTTAATTTATAACATGCAAATAATAAGTGTCATATTTAATTTTTTTTCTTTATTTTTTTAAAACAAAATAAAAAAAGGCAATACACTTATATATATCTCTTTACTTCTTTATCTTTCATTTCTCAAAAGTTAAACCAGAGAGAAAGAAAAAGAACTAAGCTAAGAAATTTAAGATCCAAGTTCAATTCAGTTAAAAACAAGAAGATCAAAATCAATTTCAAATTCAAAGATCAAAAACAATTTCCATATTTTTCAAAAGCTTCTCTGTTCAACATTTCAGGTGCGTAAACTAACTTTTAAAGCCTTAATCTATTTATATATCTTGATGCATGTGATAAACTTGTGAGGTAATAGTGTGCATAAGATTTGCATGAATGTATTTTGTGTGAAATATAGCTGAATTACTGTGTGTATATATGTGCATGTCTGTGTATGAATAGAACTGGCCTCTGTTTGATTTTAACAGACTAAATCAAGTTCAAAAACTCATATCTCATTATATAAACAATTTTATGTTATGATCATTAAAGGGGATTTGTTTGTATTTACCAAATTCAACTTTTTAAAATATTTTTAAAGCAAAATTAGCAAGAGATTTTACTGAAAGAATAAAAGGACAGTGAAGATCAATTAATGTCAGAAATTTGATTGTTCAAATTCCATGCTTTGATTATATAATCAAATTCTTTTACGAAATCCATGAATTTTAAGAGTAAAATCAAGATTTTTAGTTTTGCATTTGGGGTGAATTCTTGGGTTGAACGGGAATTGGAATTTTGGCATTTTCTGGAGATCGGAGGATGATGGAGACTCGTGATCGCTACTGGAGGTAGCCCGGGGGTCAGGGGTCTTGGTAAAAATGATCTCTGGGTTTATAGTTCATTGGAGTGGCTTGGCGACATCGAAGTAGGGTTTTGAACCCTTTTTTGGTCGATGGCGTTGTCGAGGCTCGTGTGTCATTGTGATTACATCGGACTTGACTGGAGCAAGGGGAATAGGTGTGTGGGTCTGCGGCGAAGCTTTGGGCACGGTGGTGAAGGTTCAGGTGGTCTGAGGCAGCGGAATGAGGAGGTTCATAGGTGATCAGGTTTGTTCTAGTAGAGCTTCAGGCAGCTCAATCTTGATTTCGTGATCAATTCTAGGAGTTGGTGATTGGAGAGGAGGAGGTCGAAGGCGATTTGTTGGTGAAGGCGGCGATGGCTGGACCAACGGTGATGGTCCATGTAGGTGCATGCATATCTGTGTATCTGTGTTGTTGCCGTACGATTTGAGAGGAAGGAGAAGAAGATGGTCTCGGGTGCAACTCAGGGAAAATGTGAATTTAGGATCGGGTTTGCTTCATTACAGCATGATATGGGGTTCTCGCTTCGTATTTGTGGTGAGCAGGAGACTCTTACCCCTACATGTCCCAGAGTGGGTTGATTGCGAGTCGAGAGGCTGGCCGTAAAAGCAAATTCGAGGTACCAATGTATGCCACGGTGGTTCTGGGATGGTTGAAAAGCCTACCAGTCGCCGCTAGCTTGGCCCGTTAAGTTTGGTATCAGAGCTGAAGATTAAGCGAGAACCTTCGCTCTGGTGGGTTTACTCATTAAAGATAGGGTCAGTATTACCCTAGAATGAGTTGAGAATATTATATGAGGGCTATTTGTAATTTACCTATATAATGATTTTAAAAACGGTTTTAAAAGTAGTTTTTATATAAACTTATATTTTGATATAAAAAGCAAAAAAAATTCTAATTATTATATATATTAGGGTAATTGGTTGTTGATTATAGAAATTAAATATGACAGTAAGAATTAAGTGGTAATATATATAACCAAATAGGAATTGGATAGTATGAACTATATAAATAAGATAAGCTGGAAATAGATTCAAACCAGAAAAATAAAATCCTGAATTTGTAGAAGTGTTTTCGGAATGCTGAATTAAGTTACCCTGATTTCATTTTCCAATAAAATATGAGATAATATATAGTGAATTAGTTTCTAGATATGATAATCTTGGTCATTACCGTAAAATGGTTGTTGTGTCTAATAATGGGATGTTTGTTTTCTAATAATAATTAATGATAAAGAAAAATGGAATATGTTATGGAAGTAACAGAGATAAGTATGACTTATAAATTGAAAAGAATTTAAATTGTGAAGTTTTAGATCTATGTCCAGAAAATTAAATTGTTTCAAAGTGTTAAAGGACATAATAACTAATATTTTTAAATGTAGGAATTTTATTTAAAAACAAGAGATGTTTTAAGGAACTTGTTTTGAATTAAAAACCAAGAATGGTTTAAATTTGAAAGTATGACTTGGTGAGAATACATATGTTTATATATATGGGATATATATAATAACAAAGTTGATTGGAAGTAAACACTAAGTGTCGAGTTTCGAATTTTCCTTGAAATGTAAAACCCAAAGTGAAATAATTTTTTGAACTTATAAATGGGAAAGGATATTGATAAGAAGTTTAAAATTTGAAATCAAGAATTCAAATTTAGTAAGGTTGACTGGATTAAATGAATTGAATTTAACTTAAGGGAAGTTAATTAAGTTTAACAAACAACCTGAACTGAAAATTTCAAGATGAAATTGAGATTTGAATTAAGGAAGTTAAATGGGTTAAATTGAAATGGCAGTTATATGCGATCTCAAAACAAGTTTGGGTTTTGGAAATTGGTAATGGATGATGTTGATGGATGCTTTAGATAATTTGGATGTTTATTTACTTTGAATATCCTGCTATCATCTTGTCACTATTAATAATCTGTAAAACTGTGAATTGGATTGTTTAGATGAATTAAGAAGTGGATTGAGATAATATATATCCATTACTGATATTAAATGGAAATAAAAATTTAATTTGAAATTATTTAAATGATTTTTATTTTTAGAAATAAAATAGAAAATGATGGGAATGTAATCACTTTGAACTTAAGATTTAAATGTTAAGAATGAACATGCAAACTGAAATTTTTTTAAGAATTGGTTCCAAGTTAGAAGTTAAAATTGGGTAATAAATTGGATTTCTAAAATTAAAATGTTTAAAAGGATTTGAACTATTATTTGAACCTAGAAATAACTTTATGTAAAAGTAAAGGTAATTTAAAATGGAATTTGAAATTTGGACTCAAAATTAAATTGTTTAAAGATTTAGGTTGTTAGTTTAAAGGTAAAGGTTAATTTGATTTAGTGAATTTGATCAACATTTGAAAATTTGACTCAAATTTGTATAAATTGAGATGATTTGAAATTCGGAATGGAATTGGAATTAATTCAAAGGTGGAATTGAATTGAATTAATTGGAAGTGAGATTGAAGTTGAATAAGTTTAAATTCAAATGGAAATTGATTTGAATTTGGGAAAGGAATTGAAGTAAATTCAAATTGAACTGGAATTGAATAAATTTAAATGAAAGTGGAGATTGGAAAATTGAACCAGTTTGACTCTGAAACTTTAATATAAACTGTTTTAAATCTATTTTCCTAGCTATTTACTATACGACCTTTTTTTTAAAACCCAAACTATCTTATACTTATTTTTCAACTATTTTGAAACTAATTACTATTTTACAACTATTTTATAACTACTTAATTGTTTAAAACTATTTTATAATTAATATCTATTTTACAACCACTTAACTATTTTACAACTATTTTGGAAACTAATTACTATTTTACAGCTACTTATCTATTTTAAACTTTTCTGGCTATTTTCTAAATTTGAGTTGGTGAGTAAACTTTTCTATCTATTTTAAACTTTTCTATCTATTTTAAACTTTTGAAGCAATTGTGAGTAAGTGAATAGAAATTAGAAATGGGAATAAAAAGGAAATTAATTTAGCTAATAATCAATGAAGATAAATACGTAGGATGTACGTATTTTATTCTATTCGCATAATGATTTGATCGAGATTCGAGCATATAATTTCGAGATAGTACATTGATCCGAATTAGGATTTTTCACTCGATTTTCGATGGCGAACCCTGGATTTGGATTTTTGATTGATTATGGAAACTCTCTGTCATAGTTATGGCTATGTAAGGAGAATGACGGTTTCCGACCAAGAAACCAGATCTGAGTCCGCACTAGGAAGTCGGGTGGACGATACTAGTTCGGAAGTGAAATTGTGTGATCGAGTGAGCGATCAGATTTGATGTTGCGTATGGATGATATATGTATATCATACGTGCTTGGAAGAATTGATATGAAATTATGTAAAGAAATGGAAAATGATTTTTGAAAGGGAAAAATATATTTTGAAATGTATGATGGATAGAGTGGAAGTTGGGTATCTATATAAATGAAATTCATTTTATAAAAAGTAAGTAATGTGGTAAATAACTTTATAAAAGAAATCATACTTGAATATTTGATTTAGCATAAATAAAGAATTTATATATATTTGTTATATATAATAAACTCTCCTTATTGAATCTATAACCAGAGGAAAGATCTTTGAAAATTATTTGAAGTATAAAAGGAATTTATATAAGTATGAAGAAATCCAAAGAATTTTCAAGTTGGAAGGAATAAACTTGTTATATATCTATATATATAAATGATTTTATGAAATTGGGAAAAAGGGTTTTGGAACCTACTGATTTTGAAAAGCTTTTGATTTTTGGAAAAATCAATTTCGAAAATTTGGAAAGCCAAGTTTGGGAACTATCGATTTTGAGATATCGATTTTGTGTAAAGGAGATTTGTATGTGGTGCATATAAAGAGTTTGATTTGAAAGATACTATATGTGTAACGACCCAATTTTTTGAATTTCGGAAGTCGACATCAATACGTCCACTGTATCAAATGCCGAACAATCGAACGCTGGAAAATCGAACCGTTAAGGTTAAAGAAGAAGAAACAAAACAATACCAGAATCTCACATTTCACAGCGGAACAATATATAATAGATAAATGAATAATCTTTAAACAAAAAAACTATATCAATTAATGCATTACATCATCAGAGTCTATACAACACAACAATGGAAAAGAAATAACATTATATAAATATGATACGCCTCGCGATTCAGCTTTTCTCTTGATCTTCACAGCATATTTTTTCGACTTCGCTCCAGAACAACTGATAACCTGACTATAGGCTGCCCGTGTGGAAAATTATGGGCACTCAGAGTTTAGAAAGGGAACAATAAACTCCAATTCAGTCATGGGACTGATGTGAGATCCTAAAACAGTTATATGCACCAAAAAGAAAAGGAAAAGAAATCCGCTATGCTTTTGGAAAATGAAACTACCATAAGGCCTCCCCGCACACAAACGATGCAAGCGCACAATTGGAGGAGATTTCTCCTTATGATAGTCAAACATGCTTGATACGCAAAAAGCCTTTTGATATTATTATTAGTACGTAGTGTGGAAAACATTTCGAAAGTATAATATAAATCTTAGTCAGCATGCGTACCATTATAGTATGCCTACTATAGCTACCATATTAGATGACAGGTTCTACAGCTAAAACCATACAAGACGCGTATTGAATGATTGGTTTCCAACAATAGCCAGGCTAAGGCACTTCCTCACCGAACGGGTACGCCTCTGGACGGATGCCTCGAGAACCTAACCGGATCTCTGCCAACACAAGGCCAGGTTACCTCTGTAACTAGGTAACTAACTGTCACGAGTATGCCACCCCCGATTTAGACCGACCTTTATCTGAGGCACCTCTCAACCAACAACCACTAAGTAAATAATCTGGTCTCCATACCAGAATACCACTTTTTATCCACACAAGTTAAATATCTAGGCTCCATACTAGATACCACTTTTTATCCAGAAGGTAATGAACATACCCTAAGGGACGCGACCCCTTAAACTTGCTGCATCCTTCATGTTTCGACCATTTTCTAGGTGTGAGGTCCCACGAAGTCTCGTCCACAAAGCTACGCTTTTCACAAAAGCCATGCTTCGATCAACTAATGATCAATAACACTTAGCATGCCACATTACCAAATTGGGAATATATCACTAGTAACCATCAACTATATAACCTCTGAGCTCGTACGTCTCAAAGAAGGGTGTTAAGCTAAGAGAATAAATTCTCCACCACCAAAAGAAATGTATTTGATAGAAACCAGCTTTACATCTCAAAGTGTAACGTCTGACATACATCCATACAGGTCCGTTCCGGGTTCGAACGAAACCAAAGGCACTTCTTCTAATCAAGGAAAGAAGCCCTTGCAAATCTGGATATTCACTAATCACGTCTGGATTCCCCATCGCAAAGGGTGATATAAATCTCTATAACAGAGCAACTTGTTGCAGAGACATTCGACAGTAATCTTTTCGTTTCAAAAATACCTGGTCTTCAACACCATCTTCAAATGCAACCCCATTTCGCCATATCATTATTTGGAAGGTTTTATGACACAAAGTCCTCTCACAGCTTAACCGAATAATGAGCGCCTATTTTAGAAATAAGTGGTACGTTCAGATTTCAAGTAAGTCACAACAAATTTCCACTTTGATCTTTTAAACAAAAGATCCATCACAAAGATTCGATGTGGTTTTCGGATAACCATTTGGAATCCGACCCCCGGTCGCATCGAAATTCAAATGCCGTTTAAAGGCCAATATTGATAGTCGGTTATTTACTATCAATCAATATTCACAACAATCACCGGATTTTAAATAATTTTCCCCCAATTATTTATTTTCAAAATATCTTCGCAAGATATATTTTCACACTTCAACCTTTGAAAACAAATTTCAAATCACTTTCCTTACGCGGAATAAATTTCCAAATATTTATTTATTTCCACTGAAAATTTGCTGAGTCTGAATACTTTAAGATAATTTAAATCACATATCCAAAAATATACTTGGAAATACCTAAACTAAAACTATTTCAAAATATTTATTTAAAATATTTGTTACGAAAATTTATACCAATATCTCATATAAACTCAGGTCCAAACTAATTTTTTTAAATAAAAATTATTTAATAGAGTATAATTATTTAAATAACCATTTTCTAAATCAAATATCAGTTAAATCTTTAAAACAAACACTTCTATAATTAACTTAATAAATATTTACTTTAAATATTTAAAAACAATTTACGAAAATAATTTCTCCAAAAACATTCTTTTACAAACCAACTTTAGAACTTTAAATTTATATTTAAAAGCTACTTTGAAACATACTCATCTTTCCAGGGAAAATACACTTTCCATTTCAAAATGGTCCATTTAAATCAATTAATACATCCTTCTTGATTTATTTTAATCTACATTTCAAATCTGTAAATTTCTTTCCACACTTTTAAAAAAACCAATATTTATTTTTAAAACAAATTTCCCTTTCCTTTATAAATTCCACCGTGAATTTAAATTTCCAAATATCCATTGATATACGATTTTCAAATCGATTTCTAAATATTCACTTTCAAACACCAAATCAAATTCCAAATTGATTTCCAAATTTATTTCAATCACCAAATCAAATTTCAAATTGATTTTTCCAAATTTATTTCAACGCCAAATCAAATTTCAAATTGATTTCCCAATTTATTTCAACACCAAATCAAATTTCAAATTGATATTTCCAAATTTATTTTCAAACACCAAATCAAATTTCAAATTTATTTTTCCAAATTTATTTCAACACCAAATCAAATTTCAAATTTATTTCCAAAATTTATTAACTTTTAAAATAAATTCCTTTGTTTCTCCCAAACTATTAAAATCCGAATTTTAAATAGTTCTTCAATTTTTAAACAATATTACTTAAAATCCATTTTTTTATATCTTTTTCCATATTTTTGGAATTTATTCGATAGGATTTCAAAAATCAATATTTACCCTTTTAAATTACTTCTTTTTAATTTATTCAATTCTCTAAAATTAATTTATTTAAAATTTTCTACTTTAATTTCCAAAAAGCCCAATTATATATTTTCGGTATCCTACGATACCAAAAATATATTCGGCTAAACTGTAGAGTTCAATAAATTTCAATCACCAATATTATCATTCATACCAATATAATCATTCACAGATTTTCACATCACAACATATAAAAATTCACACCAATATAATCATTCACAGATTTTCACATCACAACATATAAAAATAAATTCAACAATGTGAGGAATCCAATTGGATCCCTCCAACCTGTTTCCTTGCATCCACAGATGTTCGCACAATAATTAAATACCAATTCCACTTCGAGGTGGAATATCGCGGTATATGGGATTATATCATATCATCCGTTATTATGTGGCACATAGGGTCTCATCCGCTATATAATGCGAGAAATCAATCACCCTAGTACACACACACACACACACACTATCACAACTAAACAATCAATCAACAATTGAAATTCTAATTATTTCAATTGAGGGAGAAGATCTCACTCATGCCCTTTTATTTGCAATCCATCCTAATTAGCTTGTTTTCTTCACGATTTTGACCTTGTATAAGCATTGTATGATTTTTATTAATATTCGAACTAATCAAATAATAAATTTCCATTTAATAAATTTTATTTTATCTAATTAATTTAATTTAAAACAAATTTTGTTTAATAAAATATTTGAACTAATTGAATAATCACTTACCATTAAATAATTTAATTAACTAATACTTTAGTTGTAAACTAATTTCTCTTTAATCATTTCTAAAATAATTAAACAAATTTACCTCCTTTTTGAAATATATATATAAATTTTGTAAAAATAATTCATATAGATTTTTGAACCCAATATTTAATTTAAATCCTTGTATCTTTCAAATCTATAATAATTTCTGTTTAACCTATATAATTTTAAATTTTAATTAACCAATGATTTTATTTTAAATTAGTCATTAAATTTTAAACCAATTTTCCTTTTAAATAGATTTGATTAACTAATTATTTAATTTAAACTATTTTCCTTATGAATAAATTATTTTTAGTAACAAAAATAATTAAATAGGTTAATTAACTAAATTAATCTCCAAAATATTTTTATTTTACAATTTAGACTAGTAAGTATAAATATGTATATATGTGTATAGTATAAAATGTTTTGAGAATGCTATGGGAAAAAAGGTGCTTCCATTAGAGTGAAACTTCTAGCAGGAGATCCACGGGGTGGTTCTGCCTTGAGCCCAAGGGGTGTTCTAAATTTGATCCTAAGAGGATGACCGGAAAAACTGAAGTTTCTGAAGATTGTGATTGGGAAGCGAAAGTATAGGGCGCTGATGCGTACAGAGACATTGGGTTATGCTGTGACGACAGTGTAACTCAATTTAACTGCGATCTACTGCGCACCACAGCAAAAGTCGAGGGACAATGATTGCCTAAGGTCTACGTTTGATTCCGTTGGGAGAGCGACGTAACGTCGGTAGACTACGATCTATGAAGACATAGCGAAAGTCGTGTGGCAGTGAGTGCGTACAGGCTACATTGGGACTCGACTGATGTAGTATGCGATCTATGAGTTCTGTCTGGAGGAGTTTCATTTGGCAACGAAATTCGAGGGCACCGATTCCTATAGTTACATTGGATTTTGCCATGATGGCGACGTAACCCTGGGTGTAGCTGTGATTTGTGGCAGTTCCATGGTGTAACCGAGAGGCACGGATGCTTACAGTATTCTATGGTTTTGCTGGGATGGCGACGTAATCATCGGGCTAACTATGACCATGGAGGGGGTTATAATTTCCATAGCATTCGCACCAAAAATATTTTCTATATTTTCACAAAAGTTTTCCAAGTATTTGCAATGGGTGTTGAAAACGAGTCTGCTAAGTACTTAAAGATTTTCAATCCTACGCTTGATCAACGTATGACCGAATTTCTGTGAGAACAAGGATGGACTTGTTAAAACATCGAGTTATCAAAAGTATTTTTATAAAACTGTTTTGATAATATTATCTAGATTTTCGAAGTTTTTTAAAATTTTTAAATAAAGGGAGTTAAGAGTAATTTAACTAATAATTAACAGAATAATTTAAAGTCTTGCTTCGCTACTTGAATATTAAATTATCTTTGCTTTTAAATTTCTTGGACGAAATTCTTTTAAGGGGGAGGAATGTGATGACCTGGAATTTTGGCAATATTAATTTGATAATCTTCTTATATAATTATTTAAATTATTAAATTTATCTTTTCAAAATAAATAAAATATATTTCTATTTATTATTATATCTATATTTTTTATGAATATGAAGCATTGCTTTGAATTTAATATAATAATTTCAAAAGGTTATTTAAAATTAAAATACCTACATTTTTTAAAACACTTAAGGTAAGTGTTTATATATATAGTATTTAAAATAGTAATAACTTAAGTAAAGATTTAAGCAAGAATAAATAAAAGGTTTTAATATACATCTTTTGAATTACATGAGATAAACATAATTAGTATGAATATATATACACACATAAATCATAAATTAACAAAACATAAAGTAAATATAAAATAAATGTTCTGGACATGTGTAGGTTTATGAAAGATATATGTTTACAAGTGTAAGTTAATTTATAAGATGCCAAATATTTATTAATTAAAAGTATGAAAGCTTAGAATAAGATTTAATAAAAAGGTTATATACTTTCTTTTTAAATTACACACGAACTAAGTATAGTTTATATATATATAATTTGAAAACATAAAACATAAATTAATAAAAATATAAGAAAATGTATTAATGAAAACATTTAAAACAAAAATAAACAATTATGCATGTAAATTAACAAGTGTAAGTTAATTTATAACATGCAAATAACAAGTGTCATATTTAATTATTATTATTATTTTTCATTCAAAAAAATAAAATAAAATCAGGAAATACGCTTATATATCTCTCTTTATTTCTTCAACTTTCATTTTTCAAAAGCTAAACCAAAGAGAAAAAGAACTGAAGCTAAGCAATTCAAAATCGAAGTTCAATTCAACTAAAAACAAGAAGATCAAAATCAGTTCAAACTCAAAGATTAGAAACAATTTCCAAATTTTTCAAAAACTTCTCTGTTCAACATTTCAAGTGAGTAAACTAACTTTTAAAGCCTTATTCTATTTATATATCTTGATGCATGTGATAAACTTGTGAAGTAATGTTGCGCATATGATTTGCATGAATGTATTTTGTGTGAAATATAGCTGAATTACTATGTATATATATGTGCATGTCTGTGTATGAATAAAACTGGCCTCTGTTTGATTTTAACAAACTAAATCAAGCTCAAAAACTCATATCTCTTTATATAAACAATTTTATGTTATGATCTTTAATGGGGATTTGTTTGTATTTACCAAATTCAACTTTTTAAAATATTTTTAAAGTAAAATTAGTAAGAAATTTTACTGGATGAAGAAAAGGACAGCGAAGATCAATTAATGTCAGAAATTTGATTTTTCAAATTCCATGCTTTGATTATATAATCAAACTCGTTTTAGAAAACCATGAATTTTATGAGTAAAATCAAGATTTTTAGTTTTCTATATGTGGAGAATTATTGGGTTCAACGGGAATTGGGATTTTGGCATTTTTTGGTGATCAAAGGATGATGGAGACTCATGATCGCTGCTGGAGGTAGCTTGGGGGTCAGGGTCCTGGCAAAAATAATCTCTGGGTTTATAGTTCCTTGGAGTGGCTTGGCGACGTCGAAGTAAGGTTTTGAAGCCTGTTTTGCTCGATGACATTGTCGAGGCTCGTGTGTCGTTGTGATTACAGCGGACTTGTCCGGAGCAAGGGGGATAGGTGCATGGGTCTGCAGCGAAGCTTTGGGCACGGTGGCGAAGATTCAAGTGGTCAGAGGCAGCGGAACGAGGGGGTTCATGGGCGTTCAGGTTTGTTCCAATGGAGCTTTAGGCAGCTCGTTCTCGATTTCGTGATCGATTCTAGGAGTTGGTTGTTGGAATTGAAGGAGGAGGTCGAAGGCGGTTTACTGGCGATGGCAGCGATGGCCGTCGCAACAATTATGGTCTGTGCAGATGCACACATATCTGTGTATCTGTGTTGTTGTAGGATTTGAAAGGAAGGAGAAGAAGATGGTCTCGGGTTCAACTCGGGGAAAATATGAATTTGGCTTGGGTTTGCTTTCGAGTGCGTACGCAAGTGTTTTAACTGTGCAGTAGTTTTAAATTTTTAAACAAAAAAAAGGTTAAAAAGAAAAGAAAAAAAGGGAGGGGTCGGGAAAGATGGAGATTGGATCGAGTGATGGATCGGGATTTCATGAGCCTGACCCTAGTGTTCTATGAAGGAAAAATTTGCTTTAACCAAGTTTTCTGAAAAAAGATAAAGTAAAACAAGTTTTTGAAACAAACTTTCTTAACTAATTATTTTAAATAATAAATGTTTTATTTAAGATTTGGGTTAGTTTAAGGATATAAAATTAATTATTTTAAATTAATTACGTTTAAGGTATTTTATTATATACCTATTATTTTAAATTAATCCTTAAGTTTATTAAATGTGACGACCCTGACTCGACCTTCGAAAATCGACACCCGAATATATCACTCGCACTGAAATGCCGTAGATTCAAACATCGAATCTAGTTCGTCGGAGCTTATAACACATTAAGTACAATAACACAGCGGAAGAGAAATGAATAACTTCATTGATATACAACATTTGATATAACACATTGATACAAATGATATCAATATACATCAGAGACAAGATACAACAGCGGAAAGATAATAACAACAGCAGAAGAGATAACATCTTCAATACAAATCTTCAAGAGAGAAGGAAAGAAAGAATCCAATACTGCGACACCATTGCTCCAAAGATCTTCGACCCATAATGAAACGACCCACAAATCTGTACCCCTGAGTTAACACTATTCTACATCAATTAACTCAAGATGAATGGAAATACGAACCATTTGGGTTAAAGAAGAAGAGGTAGAAGAAGAGAAAATAGAAAACAACAACAGAATCTTACCATCGCAGCGGAATAAAATATAATAAATATCCAATGATCATTACACAAAGAAAACTATATCTGTTTATGCATACATCGTCAGTGTACATCATCAATAACATACACTAGATACACAACGGAACAATAATCAAATACGGAAGTACGTATCGACATCCAGCTCGTCTCCTGAGCTCCAAAGCATCCTATCCTGTATTCTATAATACTCGGTCTGACCTGAGCATTATAGTTAAATAACACCCGAGTCAGTTTGGAATACCAGCGTGAGAAAACCACACCCAAATTGATTATTAAAGTTTCAAAATCCTTTGGAAACAAAAGCATCTCGTAAGACCATGCCACAAATGAACATGTTGGGTTTTTACTTTACGATAGCTAAAACACTATTTATTAAAATCCTCTGATATTATAATAGGGTCTATATACAAATACTTATTAAAATAGCCGAAATTGTTACATTATGAAATTCCAGCTACTAGCCACAAAGTGGGTAATTCAAACAAAACTCGTAAAAGGCGCGTAGGGAGAATGGATTTCCAACTAATGACTAGGAACTGGGGTACCACCTATCATCGTACGTGGCCTAGATCACAGTATCGAGGATCACTGTCGACCCCCTACAACACAAGACTGGGACTACCCCTTACTGGATAATCCCGAGTAAGATCACCCCACGGTTGAAATCAGCAACCGCACCACTAAGCCGAAATAAAAAGGGACATCTAGACAGGGATGACCTCACCCTAGTGGGTGCTACCCACCTAACCTTGCTGCATAACCCTTGATTTTCAGTCATTCTTGGTTGATGAGGCTTGAGGCTAAGCGTTACCTTTTAGAACGTTTCACTTAGAATGCTCATCGTCCACCTGGCGATGTTCTGAAAGCATTCATCCATACAAGTCCGTCCGGGTTCGAACGGAACCGAAGGCACTACTCCTACTACATCCATTTTGGAAATATCCTCGGGATTAGTAGTGACTAGCCCTTGCACTTCACTGCTCCATCTTCGACTCCGAACTCGTTTTTCCCACGAAACGTACAAACTAGATCAAAGTGGTTTTCGAGAAATAGATCCCGATCCCGGTCTCTTCGAAATGATCAGTGCATTTGGCCAATATTGATAGTCGGTTATTTAACTATCAATTAAGATTCACAACAACCATCAAACAATAAATAATTTCCCAAATTATTTATTTATCTCAAAATATCTTCGCAAGATATGTCCATTTCAACCCTTTTGAAAACAGTTTCAAACTATCTTCCTTTTACAGAATAAATTTCCTAAACATTTCTATTTCCACTGAAATCACCAAGCACAGAACTTTAGATTTTTAAAATAATTTAAAAACACTTTATTGTAAAAATATGCTTTAACATTTAAATTTAGAAAAAACTACTTTAATACTTAATTAAAAATAATACTTTAGGAATATTTAAAATAAGGTCACTTTATAAAATATAAAACTAGATTTTCTCCTTTAAAACAAAATACTAAGTCGCCTTTAAATAATTACGACGATAATAGATTTGGAAAAACATACTTACTTTAGAATTTAAACATTTAGCAAAAATAAATTTTCTAAAATATGCTTTTTAAAACAACATTAAAACTTTTAACTTATATTTAAAATTTTGCTTTGAAAACGTACTTGGTTATCCAGGGAAATATACTTCTCTTCACATTCTTTAAAAGTAAATCACTAAATATTTTAAACAAATGTTCCTATTCCTTTAATAAATTCTCATCATGAATTTATTTTTTTCCCCAAATATTAACTGATATATTACTTTGCTTTTTATAAACCCAGTTTATAAATTCCACAGCCACATTCTCCTTTAAAAATCCCAGTTTTACCCACATAAATCAATTCCCAAATTGATTTCTAATTTACTCCATTTATTACAAAATCCATTAACTTCAGATTTTATTCCTTAATTATGATTTAAAATACTTTTAACTGAAAATACCAATTAAATTTCCCAAATTACTTCTTTATCCTTTTAAATAAATTTAAACTTTAAATTTTAAGATAATTCTTTATTCCTTTAAATAATATCACTTAAGTTTACAATTCATTAATTTCTGTTTATTCAAGATCTTTTTTTTCATACTCGAAGTTATTTATTAGTATTTTAATATCACTTCCATTTCTTTTCAATTCATTCTTAATTTATTCAAATTCGCTATAATTATTTTACTTAAAACTCCACTCTTTTATTGCCTTTCCAAAAATCCAATTTATATATTTTGATAACTCAGTGTACCGAAATATATTCAATCAAACCATAGCATTCAATATTCCAATATAATTAATCATAGAATATCAAATAATCACAACAGAGAATATTAAATAATTTAAATAAATGTTGAGGAATCCAGTCGGATTCCTCCAACCTGTTTCCCAACATCCACAGATGTTAGCATAATATAAAATACCAATTCCACTTCGAGGTGGAATATCATGGTATATGAGATTAATATAATATCATCCGCTATTATGCGGCGCGTAGGGTCTCATCCGCTATGTATTGCGGGAAATCAATCATTCCAAGATATATTATATACTAAAATATAACACATCAATCAATTCAACCATTCAACCAATTATTTAAATTTAATCATTTAAATTATTACCAGATGAGTGAGATTAACTCACCTTTTGCAACCCATTTCCAAACCAGCTTGTTTCGTCACAATTTTTCACAATTTATCTTATATAACATTTTACATTTTATTAATATTTGAACTAATTGAACAATTACTTCCCTTTGATAATTTTACTTAGCTAATTATTTATTTAAACTACTTTTTCTTTAATAAAATATCCTTTTGTAACTAAAACAAATAAATAAGTTTTATTAAACAATTAATCTCTATTATTTTTAAAATAATATTTGAAATATGCATACATATATTTAATATGGGTATGTGCATATACTTTTATTTTCTCTGTCCAAACTTTAATTACAGGTAACTAAACTTTTATATATAATACAGGAATGTTACCTGTAAATTTAATTACTAAGTAGGAAATAATTACTAATAAATTGTTTTAATTAATTTACTTCCTTACTGTTTTTAAAAGGAATAAAAACTATAACAAAGAGAATATATGTAAATTTAAATTGGAAAAAAACGTGGTTACCTCACAACGAACAGGAAACCAAATCGATGAGCTTCAGCTCAAAATCCCAAATCGCGTCTCGACGAGCTCATCCCCTCGAACGTGCTGCGAAACCCATGCCTCGCCTCCCATCAAGAATCCCACTTCGGCCTATAAAACCTTGCCTGCGACGAAAAACCAAAGCTGCTTCACCTCGTAATTCCCTGAACACCCTCCATCAACACCGATGCCAAAACTGAACCCTAGCTTCCTATACCGTCGACTCCACCCCAAACTTTCGATCGCATCCCACATCACTCGAACATCCCAATCTTGCCGTCCCTGGTGATTCACCCCGATGTCGAGCACGAGATTTCCCACCTTGGCGGTGTCGCGACAATTTTTTTATACGAACGAATTCGCCTTCGATTTGAATCGATTAACTACGAGATTTTAAGACTGAGGGCGATTTCCTCCTTTTTAAAAAAAAGAACGAAATGAATCTGATTTCGTTGAGAAAAGGAAATGACTTCGATTTTGGAACAAAAGGAATGAGGACGGGAGTGAAGTACTAGAGATAGAGACTTATCACTGAAGGCATCATTTTTTTATTTAATTATTTATTTTCGATGTCAGCCATTGATTTACTTTGAGATTTGACAGAGATTTTGTTTTCAAAATTTAGAATTCCTATTTTGAACTACTTCTTATACACGGCTGCTAATTTGATTTAAAAAGAAGAATTTGCGTGGAATATACCTTGTGTGATGTTTTTCAAAAGGGGGAACATGATTTTGAAAGGAAGACTGCATGCTGTCTTCTGGCTGCTACAGTGCTTTCCGAAATAAAAGAAAAAGTTATGATGCGAAATAATTACGGCTGCTGAGAAGGTTTATTAAGAAATATCTTTATTTAAATTCGAAACGTCTCGATAAATGCAACTTAAAATTTCAAACTCCTATCGAGGCATGCCGCCAGGCGTTTATAATGTTATACCCCTTTCCGAACGCAAAGGAAAAGGTTTCGAATCCTAATTCGATCGTATGGAGAAGATAGCTTTTTGGACCATTTATTTTATTAAAATTTTTATATAAATTTCAACACGTTTTATATCGTACGCTCACACCACAACTCCAAACATTCCAAAATTTGGAATCCGATAATATTACACTATTACGGATCCAATGGAACTAGTTTTGTCGAATTCCGAGACTGTGCCTCGGAAGGCTATTTTTAAATATCGA
Organism: Allium cepa; assembly: GCA_030765085.1. Taxonomy (NCBI): domain Eukaryota; kingdom Viridiplantae; phylum Streptophyta; class Magnoliopsida; order Asparagales; family Amaryllidaceae; genus Allium; species Allium cepa. The sequence continues at coordinate 151,529,546 of CM060934.1, read as the reverse complement.
TTTAAATGATATATTTTCAAAACTTAACTAACACTATTAGATTCAATTTTAACACTTCTATTATCTTCAATGTTATTAATATAAATTTTAAAAGCCTTCAAATTATTTTGAACAGGCTTAAAACTCCAGATTCAACATTTTACCCAACTTCAAATTATTTAATTCAATAATTTAGTAATCAAATAAATAGTGATATTTGAATTCAAGTTAAAAATTTACTTTTAAATATTTAAAATCAATTAAATATTCCAATTTTAAATGCTTAAAATTTCTGGGTCGTCACATTCCTCCCCCCTTAAAAGAATTTCATCCCCGAAATTACTAGTTAAGAAGAATGGTCCACAACCTATTAACTATCTTCCCTAAAACCAAACAGTTTTTAATAACAACCAAGTAATCTTTATTAAAAACACACTATCTGTCTAACTACCTTCCAAACCTTTCCATAGTTCCCAAACAACTTTATTTATTCAATCATTCAAATTATAATTCAAAACCAAGTTTTAAGTTTTCAAATTTTCTCAAAAATTTCCCAACTCTCTAAATTTTCGAAATTTTTTGCCAGCGTCTCCTTTGCGCGGCTAGCTCGGTACAACTACAAAATGCCTCTATGGGCTCCCAAATTTCAAAAGAAAACAAAATCCAAGTGGCTAGATCAAAACCCAATCAAATTTCATACAAAATTTTTAAATACATACCTTTTTGTCGAGCAATTCAAGTTTATCTTATGAAATCAAAACCCATTTTTATTTTCCTTCATAATACCTGTATATCCTATTTAGCAATAATATCCAATCACAACTTTCAAAACATTTTATTGACTTCCTTACAAAATGTCAATATCTATTCATTCAAGCCGTATGATGTACATATATTTATTAAATCTTCACTCAAATGCTTATTCAATATATTTTCCCGACACCCATATTACTTAAGAGTTTCACAATTTCTTCTTAAGTTCAATATAATTATTTTATACGCATCCTAAAAAAAATTTCACTTCACCACTTAGTTTATATATATTTTCTTATTCGAAATGGTTCTTCCATTTCCATATGAATTCAATTTATCTTCAACTCTGAATATTGAATTTTACCTTCCATTTATACCGATTCATATCATTATTTTAAATTAGTTTCATTCCCTGATTTATTTCAATTTCCAATCTAAAATCGTTTTATCGCTAACAAAATTTTCCCAAAATTTTCAAAAAAAATTCTAACTCTCAAAATTTTCGCAAAATTTTGGCGGAGTCTCCTTTGTACGGAGGAGCTTTTGCAGTTTGACAAGAGATATAAATATATATTCATCAACCCACATGGTAGGAAAACAAAAACAGTTCATATTTCCTATTTTTATTGCGTAGGCGTACCTTTATTTAGCATTTTTAAGCAAGCGGCTTATTATTTAGCAATTAGCGTGCCCAAAATCCAGCCAAACGGCTTCCTGGTACCAGTACTTACTTGATTTAAATATGTAAGTGCCAAAACCATGTAATTTAACAACATTTAACATATTTAACTAACAAACATACAAATTTCTATAAGCAAATTTAGGTTAAATAATATTTATAAGCCACTTATAGGGTTTCGACATTAATTTTAATTGTTTGCAACCAATTCGTATACAACTTTATTCAATTTAAATGATTTATAACTCAATTTCTTACATTCAATTCATTTTTAAGCAAAACAAACTTATATTCATTCCAATTGATTTCAAAATCATCCTATTTCACTTCTAATTACTCATAGAATTTTATCTAATCCCATTTACATCGAACGACCCATTTTCTTATGCAATTCTACAATATTAATATGAATAAATAATTACTTAAGTTTTATAACCATTTAAATTGATTCCAACTCAAGTTACACTTGATTCCATCCCATTTTAATTTATTCACCATCTTTCATTGCATTTTCTTTCATACCCAAAAAGTTTGATTCCAAACCATTTATTAAACTCGACAACCAATATATTAAATAACCATCTCACAATTTATTTAAGTTATTTATTCGCTTCAAACTATTCCACCCAATAATCTTAAGTTTATTTTGTTCCACCAACCTCTATTTAAATCTTTGATTTGATTTTTCCTTCGATCAAATCTCCAACCATTTTACTAATTTATTCGATTAGTTTATTCTTTTATCCATTCTTAATTTTTATTCACATTAACAATTCATTATTGAATTTACTAATAATAAGGTCATTCAATTTATGCTTGAATTTGATTTGTTACAACTCACACCAAATCTATTTTAATCCAATTCAACACTGTGACTCCCCACCTCTATGCTCACAATAACAAACGTTATTATAAGGAATAACGTCTGCTATTGCGAAGAATAAGGCTTGTTAGAAGCGACCATCTGTAAGTTATGCCTTAGACGAGTATTGGTTACATCGATAGGAGTTGTAAAAATTACTCCCAAAGATATAAATTCAATCCAAATCTAAAACGAAACTACAGTGGCTAAAGAAAAATCCAGAACAACTCATAATAACAACAACACTGATAGTATAATCACATCAGAACAGAAATATCGGATATATATAGCGGAAGACAAGTCTGGATACATTCTACAACAACCGATAGATCACAAGAACTAAATGTATATATGCATATCTATCAATACATACATGAGACGAGAGTCAATGCACCAAAAAGAAACATCTCGTAGTCTAGACAAAAGATGATGTGAAATCCCAAAAGCTGAAGCGGCAACTAAATCAGAGATAGCGACTATCCTGAAATACTCTGTCTGACCCGAGTATTATTTAAAAGAAAATAATAAACGAATCAGTCTAGTTTAAACTTCAGAAATAAGTGTGCTTAAGCAATTCAACTATAATCTCGAGTGAGTTTATACAACATAAATAATCAACATAGTTCAAATAAAGAAATCTCAATTTAAACTCCATCAAAATCAATAATCTCAATGAGACTATTCAACATAAATAATCACCATAGTTTAAATAAAGAAATCTCAATTTAAACTCCATCAAAATCAGCTTTTAAACTCCCAATTGAATTCAAAACAGCAATACGCAAATTTATAATCTTGAATGAGACTATACACAAAATTATAATATCGGATGAGACTATACACAAAATTATAGTCTCGGGTGAGACTATACAACATAGTAATCAGCATAGTTTAAAGGAAGAAATCCCATTAAACTTCATCAAAATCCACTTCCAAATTCATAATTGAATTCAAAGCGGCAATACACAAAAATCTAGAAATCAATTAAGATAACTAGACAAATCGGCAGACACAAAATCTAGAAATCAAAATAAGATAACTAGAAAATCAACATAAAAGATGGATCGATCCCAGCAAATGGCGAATTTTAGCTACGCCGCACGTGCATCTCAGATGGCTGAAGCCTACCAAGTACTATAATTTTTTGCGCCCATCAGATGACCCGAAGGTCCGTAGGGTGACCCGAAGGTCTAGTGTTGGTAATTGACCCGAAGGTCCGTCATATGACCCGAAGATCCAACAGAGTGGCTCGAAAGCCAAATAAAATCATCAAAATCATCAAAACAGCAAATATTTCAATTAATGAGTCTGGAATTAATCGAAATAGTAAAAGTGTGGTTCCATACTCCGCACTTTTGCTAAATCGTTTAAATCTCTTCATTGTTTTTTTGAAGTGCAAATTCGTGTATTTTATAAAAATAACATTTTACGTTCTCAAATGAACAAGTCCGGAATTAAGCGAATCAGTAAAAGTAAGGGTTCATAGTCCTCAATTTTGCTGAAGCGTTTAAATCATTTCCAAATTCTTTTGAAAGCGCAAAGTGTAAATTTTTTGGAAATAATTTTATTTTAAAATGACTTTTAAAACACGTGATTAAAACGGCAACAACTATAGCAATTTCGACGAGGAAATTTCGCTTCGTAAAACACCGTAAAAAGGGATAACAAATCAGCGTTGCGGGATAACCGCTTAAAAATTCACTTTAAAATGACGGTTACTGAAGTCAAAACAACAGTAATTTTTATTTGTCAAAATATCATCAAAAAAACACGCTTCAAAATACAATATCGGTGTAAAATTCCGTTACAAAAATATCGGTGTAAAATACGTTGCAAAACAAAACACCGGTTCAATGCAAATTTAATAACGGACTGCATTAAAATTTTCAAATATGAAATATGATGCCTAGAAATATTATACTTCTCATATGCACGTAACACATTGAAATGCTCGGCTAAATTAAAATACACGTAACCCTTTGGTTCCAGTTTGCATGCATACTACTAAATATTACACTTACATTATTATAAATGACAACCATTTATGCTACCTGCACTTGCACTGGTATTTATATTTACACGTTCGCTTGCATTTGGAAATTTTGCATGTAATTTATACACGCAAGGAATAAAAACAAAAGACCTGGAAACTTATTCACTTTTTTTTTATTTTCACCATATCGACTATTTTCAAAGCACGTATAATGCAATAAAATGGACCGAAACAACTTCAACTTGTAGTATTAGGCTTTGCGCCTCACACGTTTTAGCAAAAATGCAATCTATACCAAAAAATCTCTGGACAATGCTAACACACGCATGTAGTAAAAAATGCAACTTACACTACTAAACTCACTTATGATCACATAACTACCCTCTGTTTAACTTGCACTTACCTGAACACATGATAATCCACGCATGCAACTAATTATTGAACCTAAAAACAATGCCTGAACACATGATAACCCACGCATGCACTAACACTTTAAACATAAACAAAAAGAATTTGGATAATGATTATATTTATTCATACACAAAAGGATTACCAAATAGTAGACCAGAGATATTTTCGAATGATATAACTTGAAACTCGAAAGTATTTTTCTAAACTACTCCATTATTTTAAAACTTAATTTGCCTTCCCTAAGCTTGTTTTACTAAGGAGATGAAAACTAAGCAAAGCCTGGCTACTAAAATTTTGACTGCCCTAACACAATACAGGTGAGCATATAAACAACTTTCGAGCAAGATCCAAAAATGGCCTTTCAAAAATTAACTCACATATGAACACGTGAGACTTGAACAACATTCTGACACACATAAACTGCAGCATGACATGAGAATTGAACACGCACACAATTTTAATGAAACCAGAGTCCAATACACCAATTATAAAAATATTATGCATGAAACCATTTTCTCACAACAACAAAAATAAAACAATAGATCTGACTAAGATGTCATGCACTATAGGATGTATGCATGCATGGATTCGAATAAGAGTCTGGTAACCATAAAATAGGCACGCAATAATGATAGAAGTTAGAACACTGGCATTCAATGCATGCACGGAGGAGAATAAATTAGAGAAGTGAGTTTGGAACTCACCTTGACTTCGGTTTCGAAAGCAAATAACAACTGAGATCCAAGAAGAAAGCACAATACGAACTGACATTACTTTCTTTGTCGTGCTATTAGAAAAGAATGAGCAGAAGAATGTTGCAGATTTTTACTTTCCCATTCTCATTTTTGTGAACAAGTCAAAAGAATGCTGGTAAACACTTTGGGTACAATTGCATTTATTGAAACGTGCTTAAGGAAGGAAAAAGGACACACTGCTAGCATATAAAATGATGATGCTGCACATTAAATTTTTGCTTTACAAAAATATGAGGCAGCAAGGTGTTTACATTTGTTTTATAAAATGTGTTGCAGCAGAACAGAAATGTTCCTATATGTTTCTGTTCTTACTTTTAGATGAGTGACAGCAAGTATATTTTGTTTAATAAATTGAACCAACACTAGCTTTTGGAACTGAACAACCTTCTTTGTTACACATACGTAAATGCAACCAAAGAATTCAACTTGCTTTATAAATTTTATGTGACAGCACAAGTCATATTAGTTTTAGAAAAAGTGACAGCAAGGCAAAAAGGAAAAAATAAGGTTTCAACTTTGCTTTACAAATCTTAGTGGCTGCAAATAAAAGTGTTCACTACTTTTAAAATGGCTCATTTCTTTAATGCACGTGAAGGCAAAATGCATCTTATTTTTAGCATGTTACTACTACTATTACTTGCAATGTTTCAACTTGTTGAATATGTGATTATATAATTTTTGTTTGATGATAATAAACATATATATATATATATATATATTCGTGTAAATGTATTTGTTAATGTACTATTTTATTTTTTAATAGATTAAATAAATATTTACTGAATAAAAATTAATAACACAGAATTTGAATTCAAACAGAAATTTTATTCAAACAAATATTTATTACAATTTTGAATAGTACAAATTCAAGCTCTCACTATACATATACAACTTTGATTACAATACAAATTCAACTACATCACAATTTCACATTTACATTTTTCCTCACTACATATCGCTCATTCACTCATAATTTATCTTTAACTTCATTCCAATATGAATCCAGCATCTGAGCAATCTGCAAAAATAAATATTGACGTAGTCAAATTGAAAAGGAAATATTTTTGCAGTATAAAACAAAATGTGAATTTTAAAAATAATATTTGCCTCAGTTATTTGGGTTGTTCGTCATCATTTAATTTTCAATTCATCATACACGAACAGCTTGTGACATACAGTGTATCATTGTATATGCAACAAGGCCGTGCACATCGATATATACACTTGATAAATTTACAGGGACAGGTGAGCACAGGTCAAACCCAAATTATCGGATTCAACTCAAGTGCGATAAAATAATGTCACAAACTTCAGCACAAGGTCAAATCCGAGCTATAAGCTGGATTCAACACAGGTGCAAGTTCGAGACAACTAAAACAAGCCTCGACCAAAAATCCAAATGTACAAAGCCATATGCAAACTGAAACAGGCAATGACAACAACTATAAAGTATGGAGGCAATGCACATGCTAACAAGACAAGTGGATAAATACATATGAAAATTCCACTGTAGTCTTGACAAACCAAGACAAGCTTACATATCAAAGTGCACAACGGCAGATATACCAAAACAAATGCAACAGTATAAAGAAACAAACTCAGCAATGCTCAAAGACCAAGGCACAGTACACAAGTGACACAAGCATCAGACTAAAGTACATCATGAAGTAAAACCAAGTTTAGGTTAATTCAAGAAAGACTGTACATGAAAATGAAATACAACAGACTCAAGTCTGCAACTCAAATTGAAGCCAACACACTAATACATATGATACACCAAGTACAAGGCATAATAGAACATAAGCATGGCAGAACTTAGTATACACTCGAGGCACAGTGCTATCTGGTTGAAGACACATTACAGTGACAATATGAAGACAACAAATATAACATGCAGTTTGCTGTGATACAAGGCAAGACCACCAGTAAACCAAGCTTCACAATGAACATCTCAATGAATATATGAACTCGAGCAAGTCCAGATATAATGCAACATGAACGAATGATTATGTGGTCTGCAACGATACCAAAGGAGTGACATGAACAATGCACAGCAAGCATGCAACTGTGAAAATTGGATCGAGCAAGTGCAGACACAAGTGGTGATACAGCAGTAAAAATGGAACAACAATGAACCAGACTTCATGTAAACAAAATGAATACAACATGAATTATATCAGTGAACATCAGTGGATATATATAAGCACTGAAACAAAGGAGCAGCCAATTTTCCAAAAGAAGCAACAGAGTAACCACGATCAAAGTCAAGGCTCAATGTCACAAATATTACTTGATTATCAAAGTGTATACATGATAAAGCAATCAAGTGAAGTGGCCGAGATCAACAAATGACAAAGATTCAACTGTAAAGATTCAACTGTAACAGTTTATTTCCAAAAAACCATCATCAAACACTATCACGTAAGCATGGCAATAAAGACATAATGGCCGGAAACAGCAAGTATAGTCGAACAAGATCAACATCAAAAAATCAAGTTTGCAGTTGAAGACAACTGCAGGTCAAAGTCAATGTCGAAGATAATACAGAGTCATTGAATCGCATACGCAAAATCAAGTGACCGAAGTCAAAAGCAAACCAGTGCCGTGATAGCCAAGTAAACAAACAAAGTCAAAAATCAATACCGTAAGAAGCAAGCATCAATTATACGAATTTGATTAAGTCAATGAAATCATCAGCATCAAAACAATATCGAACGGCCGAAGCAAATTGTTGAACAAATCAGATGAACGAAAAGTAAGGAGATCAAACACATATAAAACCCCAAAAATCATCATCGGCAGAGGATCGAGTTCAAATAAGCCAAAATCGTAGAAGTAAAAGGAAAAATTACATACCAAATCAAAGTCGAACTAGATCAAGGAGAAGAAGCCGCAAATAATCAAATTGAAGCAAGCAAATCGAAGCATCAACCATCAAGCGGCGATATCTCCAAAGCCCTAATTTTAATCAGGAAGAGGAACGAATAACAGAGAGCCGCCATCATCACAAAGGATCGGGCCGAAGGAAAATAAAGAGAAAAGATATTTGGGTCGGCCTTTAGTTTAAATTTTGGGTTTAAAAATTATAATAAGGCTCTTAAATATATTTAGGGCTTAGTTTTTGTTTTTAAATTGTTTTTAATTTGTAATTTCTTTTTAAACCGTTGAAATTTCTAGTTGTATGACTAGGAGACAAATTATGTAGCGTAGTTTGAGAATTCGCAACTCAGTGGCTGAGTTGTGGCAGAGTTTTGAGCATAGAGTTAGGTTAGTCAGTAGCGGGTGTCGCGAGTTTACGTGTGTAAGCGTGTGACTACTTAATTTCTAGTAGAAACCTTGGGGGCAGCGCGTAGGCAAGGTTTTGCCGAAGCTGCGTAAATTCTGTGTCGTTCTATTTCTGCATTTATTATTCTGCTATTATCTGTGCTGCTATTATTCTGTGATCTGTGTTGAAATTATTTTATAAGCTTCCGTTATTAATTTTTATAATTAATACCATCACCCTATTCACCCCCCCCCCCTCTAGGGTGAAATCGATCCTACATAACTGACTTTGCAACAAAATTTGTATTCTATTTTTCTTTTCAAATTTTTATTTTTAAAATTTCTATTTAAAATATTTACTCCGACAGTAATTCAAAAATCACAGTCGTTACAGATTTTTAAAATATTTATTACAACTGTAATTCAAAAATCACGGTCGTTACAAACACTTACTTAGTTTACCTTCATTTAAATAAGAATTTATTCCATTTAATATTATCTATAACTCAACTAAATTCATTTCAATTCAATTTTATTTAAATTAACTCCAGTTAAATCTAGCTACATACCATTCTTTTGAATTTTGTTAAGCAAGGACTCAATTCGATTTAATATCACTCCAATACCCAATTTTAGTTCATTTATTTACAATTATAAATTCATTTATTCATTCACAAATTCATTTTCAACCAATAAATTTTATTTCCAAACATTAATTATTTTTAGTCCATTTGAACTAATTATGCTCTTTATTTTACACAATTTTTAGTCAAACATCATCCAATATTCAATTTCATTACATTTTCATACTATATAAATCAATCAGTTACTTACTAATTTTAGTCTCAAAACTTTGTTCTATCTAGTCTAACCTGACTAATTTTCTCCATTCAAACTTAAATTGAATATTCAGTTTCATTTCCCTTTTGCTTACACGTCCAAACTCATTATTAAAAGATTCCAAATTAAATTTTGAAAACATATATATATATATATATATATATATATATATATAAATCAAATTATTCTTTTGCATTTTCAAAATCAAACCAAATTTCTCAAACAAACATTAATCCAAAACATCCAGGTAGCAATCCCCCTCTTGGAAACTTGAAAATGAACACCGATGATGTCGCGATCATCATCGGAATTTATTTCCAGCGATCGAAAAGAGTTCAATGCTTTTATCACTTCAAAACCCCTTTAAATATTTTTAAATTCCAAATCTCTCTAGATTTCAAATCCGATTCAAATATAGTTCTCAAATATATATTATTTTTCCCAACCCTTTGAGAATCATTTTCAAATTCAAAGGAATTTAAATTTCCAAATTTTCAAATTCTAAATCCTTTAAATTTATATTCACACATTATGTTGGAATTTTATCTTATTTTAATTATTAATCAAACAACGATTCATATTTATAGTTTATATTGACAAATCCCATTTGTATATGAATTTATTTCTTACTTTTGAATTATGTTTTCAATATCTTATTCAATTATAAATCACATTTACAAATCCCATTTATTTATTAATTATTCCTTCATCTTTGGTTATTATTTTCAATTTTTTATTCAATTCTCATACAATGATAATAATTTAATATTATCACTTTCTACAACCAAGCATCCATATATAACTATAACAATTTACGAAAAATCATTTCCTTTATACACAAAAATGATTTTGGGTAAAATTATTTCATTTACCCTATTTAAAACAATACTGTGTCGGTTTATCTTATTTAAGAGTTTAGAAATTCCTATCGATTACATGGCGTCCCACATATCGACCAAAATCCATGAACACTCATCCGTTAAGTCAACACAATATAAAACAATTTTATATTCACTAACAAATACGCGCTTATATCTGTTAATACACTTAAGCTCATTCTAGAGTACTACGGACTCTATTCTATGAATAATTCCCACCAGAGCCAAGGATATCACCAACCGAAGCTCTGATACCAAGTGAAACGACCCGCAAATCCGTACCCCTGAGTTAACACTATTCTACATCAATCAACTCAAGATGAACGGAAATACGAACCATTTGGGTTAAAGAAGAAGAGGTAGAAAAAGAGAAAACAGAAAACAACAACAGAATCTTACCATCTCAGTGGAATAAAATATAATAAATATTCAATGATCTTTACACAAAGAAAACTATATCTGTTTATACATACATTATCAGAGTACATCATCAATAACATACACTGGATACACAGCGGAACAATAATCAAATGCGGAAGTATGTATCGCCATCCAGCTCGTCTCCTGAGCTCCACAGCATCATATCCTGTATTCTATAATATTCGGTCTGACTCGAGCATTATAGTTAAATAACACCCGAGTAAGTCTGGAATACCAGCGTGACAAAACCACACCCAAATTGATTATTACAGTTTCAAAATCCTTCGGAAACAAAAGCATCTCGTAAGACCACGCCACAAATAAACATGTCGGGTTTTTACCTTACGATAGCAAAAACACTTTTTATTAAAATCCTCTGATATTATAGTAGGGTCTATATACAAATACTTATTAAAATAGCCGAAATTGTTACATTATTAAATTCCAGCTACTAGCCACAAAATGGGTAATACAAACAAAACTCGTAAAAGGCACGTAGGGAGAATGGATTTCCAACTAATGACTAGGCACTGGGGTACCACCGGTCACGGTACGTGGCCTAGATCACAGTACCGAGGATCACTCCCGACCCCCTGCAACACAAGACCGGGACTACCACTTACTGGATAATCCCGAGTAAGATCACCCCACGGTTGGGATCAGCAACCGCACCACTAAGCCGAAATAAAAAGGGACATCTAGACGGGGATGACCTCACCCTGAAGTGGGTGCTACCCACCTAACCTTGCTGCATAACCCCTGATTTTCATTCATTCTCGGTTGACGAGGCTTGAGGCTAAGCGTTACCTTTTAGAACGTTTCACTTAGAATGTTCATCGTCTACCTGACAATGTTCTGAAAGCACTCATCCATACAGGTCCGTCCCGGGTTCGAACGGAACCTAAGTCACTACTCCTACTACATCCATTTTGAAAATATCCTCAGGATTAATAGCGACTAGCCCTTGCAATTCACTGCTCCATCTTCGACTCCGAACTCGTTTTTCCCACGAAACGTACAAATCAGATTGAAGTGGTTTTCGAGAAATAAATCCCGATCACCGTCTCTTCGAAACGATCAGCGCATTTGGCCAATATTGATAGTCGGTTATTTAACTATCAATTAAGATTCATAACAACCATCAAACAATAAATAATTTCTCAAATTATTTATTTATCTCAAAATATCTTCGCAAGATATTTCCATTTCAACCCTTTTGAAAACAATTTCAAACTATCTTCCTTTTATAGAATAAATTTCCCAAATATTTCTATTTTCACTGAAATCACCAAGCACAGAACTTTAGATTTTTAAAATAATTTAAAAACCCTTTATTATAAAAATATGCTTTAACATTTAAATTTAGAAAAAACTACTTTAATACTTAATTAAAAATAATGCTTTAGGAATATTTAAAATAAGGTTACTTTATAAAATATAAAACTTGATTTTCTCCTTTAAAACAAAATACTAAGTCGCCTTTAAATAATTACTACGATAATAGATTTGGAAAAACATACTTACTTTAGAATTTAAACATTTAGCAAAATTAATTTTCTAAAATATGCTTTTTAAAACAACATTAAAACTTTTAACTTATATTTAAAATTTTGCTTTAAAAATGTACTTGGCTATCCAGGGAAATATACTTCTCTTCACATTCTTTAAAAATAAATCACTATTTATTTTAAACAAATGTTCCCATTCCTTTAATAAATTCTCATCGTGAATTTGTTTTTTTCCAAATATCCACTGATATATTACTTTGCTTTTTATAAACCTAGTTTATAAATTCCATAGCCATATTCTTCTTTAAAAATCCTGGTTTTACCAACTTAAATCAATTCCCAAATTGATTTCCAATTTACTCCATTTATACAAAATCCATTAACTTCAGATTTTATTCCTTAATTACGATTTAAAATACTTTTAACTGAAAATACCAATTTAGATTTCCCAAATTACTTCTTTATCGTTTTAAATAAATTTAAACTTTAAATTTTAAGATAATTCTTTATTCCTTTAAATAATATCACTTAAGTTTACAATTCATTAATTTCTGTTTATTCAAGATCTTTTTTTTCATACTCGAAGTTATTTATTAGTATTTTAATATCACTTCCATTTCTTTTCAGTTCATTCTTAATTTATTCAAATTCGCTATAATTATTTTACTCAAAACTCCACTCTTTTATTGCCATTCCAAAAATCCAATTTATATATTTTGATAACTCAGTGTACCGAAATATATTCAAGCAAACCATAGCATTCAATATTCCAATATAATTCATCATAGAATATCAAATAATCACAACAGAGAATATTAAATAATTTAAATAAATGTTAAGGAATCCAGTCGGATTCCTCCAACCTATTTCCCTGCATCCACAAACTTTAGCATAATATAAAATACCAATTCCACTTTGAGGTGGAATATCGTGGTATATGGGTTTAATATAATATCATCCGCTATTATGCGACGCATAGGGTCTCATCCGCTATATATTGCGGGAAATCAATCATTCCAAGATATATTATATACTAAAATATAACACATCAATCAATTCAACCATTCAACCAATTATTTAAATTTAATCATTTAAATTATAACCAGATGAGTGAAATTAACTCACCTTATTCCATTTGCAACCCATTTCCAAACCAGCTTGTTTCGTCACAATTCTTCACAATTACCTTGTATTACATTTTACATTTTATTAATATTTGAACTTATTGAACAATTACTTCCCTTTGAGAATTTTACTTAGCTAATTATTTGTTTAAATTACTTTTTCTTTAATAAAATATACTTTGGTAACTAAAACAAATAAATAAGTTTTATTAAACAAATTAATCTCCATTATTTTTAAAATAATATTTAAAATATGTATACGTATATTTAATATGAGTATGTGTATATACTTTTATTTTCTCTATCCAAACTTTAATTAAAGGTAATTAAACTTTTATATATAATACAGGAATGTTACCTGTAAATTTAATTACTAAGTAGGAAATAATTACTAATAAATTGTTTTAATTAATTTACTTCCTTACTGTTTTTAAAAGGAATAAAAACTATAACAAAGAGAATATATGTAAATTTAAATTAGAAAAAAACGAGGTTACCTCACAACGAATAGGAAACCAAATCGACGAGCTTCAGCTCGAAATCCCAAATCGCGTCTCGACGAGCTCATCCCCTCGAACGTGCCGCAAAACCTATGCCTCGCCTCCCATTGAGAATCCCACTTCGGCCTTTGAAACCCTGCCTGCGATGAGAAACCAAAGCTGCTTCACCTCGCAATTGCCTGAACACCCTCCATCAACACCGACGCCAAAACCGAACTCTAACTTCCTATACTGTCGACTCTACCCCCAACTTTCGATCGCATCCCACACCACTCGAACATCCCAATCTTGCCATCCCTGGCGATTCACCCCAATGTCGAGGACGAGATTTCCCACCGTGGCGATGTCGCGACAATTTTTTTATACGAACGAATTCGTCTTCGATTTGAATCGATTAACTGCACGATTTTAAGACTGAGGGCGATTTCCTCCTTTTTTATAAAAAAAGAACGAAATGAAACTGATTTCGTTGATAAGAGGAAATGACTTCGATTTTGGAACAAGAGGAATGAGGATGGGAGTGAAGTACTGGAGATAGAGACTTATAACCGAAGGCATCATTTTTTTTGTTTTTTTATTTATTTTCGATGTCAGCCATTGATTTACTTTGAGATTTGACAGAGATTTTGTTTTCAAAATTTAGAACTCCTATTTTGAACTACTTCCTATACACGGCTGCTGATTTGATTTAAAAAGAAGAATTTGCATGGAATATACCTTGCGTGATGTTTTTCAAAAGAGGCAACATGATTTTGAAAGGAAGGTTGCATGCTGTCTTCTGGCTGCTACAGTGCTTTTCGAAATGAAAGAAAAGGTTATGATGTGAAATAATTACGGCTGCTGAGAAGGTTTATTAAGAAATATCTTTATTTAAATTCCAAACGTCTCGATAAATGCAACTTAAAATTTCAAACTCCTATCGAGGCATTCCGCTAGGCGTTTATAATGTTATATCCCTTTTCGAACGCAATGGAAAAGGTTTCGATTTCTAATTCGATCGTATGGAGAAGATAGCTTTTTGGACCAGTTATTTTATTAAATTTTCGATATAAATTTCAACACGTTTATATATCGTACGCTCACACTACAACTCTAAACATTCCAAAATTTGGTATCCGATAATATTACACTATTACGGATCCAATGAAACTAGTTTCGTCGAATTCCGAGACTGTGCCTCGGAAGGCTGTTTTCAAATATCGATTTAAACGATATATTTTCAAAACTTAACAAAACACTGTTAGATTCAATTTTAACACTTCTATTATCTTCAATGTTATCAATATAAATTTTAAAAGCCTTCAAATTATTTTGTACAGGCTTAAAACTCCAGATTCAACAATTTACCCAACTTCAAATTATTTAATTCAATAATTTAATTATCAAATAAATAGTGATGTTTGAATTCAAGTTAAAAATTTACTTTTAAATATTTAAAAATTAAATATTCCAATTTCGAACGCTTTAAAATTCTGGGTCATCACACATAAGCTCGAATCACCATCACGTTGTATTAAGCAAGGTCAGTCATGGATGCGACCTCCAAAATCCAAAGACTCCAAACCAAATCCAAAAAGAAAGCTGAAGGCTACCAAATCTATATCTACTAGCTGATTATCTGAAATACTAACCCTAGGCTGCTGGTGTGGAAAATTGTGGGCACCTAGAGTTTAGAAAGGGAATAATAAACTCCGGGTCAGTCAGGGAACTTCAAAAACAGTTTTGAACACAAACAACAACAAAACAATTTAAAATTGAAATCCGCAATGCTTTTGGAAAATGAAACTACCATAAAGCTTCCCGCACACAGACATGCTAACGTACAATTGGAGGAAATTTCTCCTTATGATAGTCAAACATGCTTGATACGCAAAATTCTTTTTGATATTATTATTAGTGCATACTGCAGAAAACCTTTCGAAAGTATAATATTAATCTTGGCCAGCATAGATGCCATTATATTATGCCTGTTATAGCTACCATTTAAGAATGACAGGTTATACAACTGCAATCGTAAAGGGCCCGTATTGGTGATTGGATTTCCAATAAATGGTTAGGCAAAGGAACTTCCTGGGCCACATGGGTATGCCTCTGGAGGGACGCCCCAAGAACTTAACCAGCTCTCTGCCAACACAAGGCTGGGTTACCTCTGTAACTAGGTAACTACTACACGAATACGCCATCCCTCGGTCATTGCCGACCTTTATCCGAGCGCTCAACACCAACAACCATAAAGTAATAAATCTGTACTAACCATGTAGGTTAAAATCTAGGCTTTATTCCATGATAACACCCTTTTCCAGAAGGAAATGGACATACCTTAAAGGGTGCGACCCTCATAACCTTGCTGCATTCTTCCTATTCCGCACATTCGGGGTTGTGAGGTCCGACGAGGTCGTGTCCACAAAACTACGCTTTATACAAAAGCCATACTTCTATCAACAGATCAGCAGCACTTCGTATGCAGCATTACCAAATGGGGAATGTATCACTAGTAACCATCAACTATATAACCTCTGAGCTCGTACGTCTTAGAGAAGGGTGGTAAGCTAAGAGAATAAATTCTCTGCCACCAAACAGAAATGTATTTGATAGAAACCAGCTTTACATATCAAAGTGTAACATCAGACACACATCCATACAAGTCTGTTATGGGTTCGAACAGAACCGAAGGCACATCAAAGAAGCCCTTGCAATCTGGGTATCTACAATCCCAATTGTACTCCCCATCACATATGAAGATCTCTATACCGACGCGACTCAATGTAGAGACATTTGACGGGTAATCCTTTCGTTTTTGAAAATACCTGGTTTTCACCACCGGTCTTCAAATGCTAACAATTTACGTCATATCATTATTCGAAATGGGTTATATGACATAAAGTCCTCCCCCGGCTAAACCGAATAATGAGCGCTTAATTTTTAAAACCATATGGATATAGTGATATCTTAATTAAGTCACAACTTAAAGCCCAAAACCTTTCTTTTAAATGGTTTACACAAATTTCCACTTTTAATCTTTTAAAACAAAAGATTCATCCTTTAAAAATCCACCATAATTTAAAACCAGGGTTCACCCATCTTTCACACAGATTCATTCATAGTTTTCAAAAATATTTCCATTTCAACTCTTTTATACAAAAATACACCTTTAAGATCCTCTTAAATTTGAAAATAAAGTTCACAAATCTTTAATAAAGATTCATTCATAGCTTTCAAAACAATTCCATTTCAAATTTTGAAACCTTTTCAACAAAAACTGGAAATCCTTTCTTTACTTTGAAAGCCATTATTGTTGAAAACAAATACTTTTCTTTTTGAAAAAATCCGATCAAATATGCACAAGTTATAGCTTTTAAAGTATAAACTTTGGTTAAATTTAAATTCCCAAAATAACACTTTTTAAAATGGTTTAAAACCCATATAAATACATTATATAACTTGCTAAACCATAATTTCTTAACATATTTATATAGAGCTCAACCTCAAATCTTGAATTCAAATTCAATTCAAACTATTTTAATTTCAAAACTTTAACAAGTTACTAAAAATAATTTTATCCTCAAAACTCCTTTCAAAAGCTTTTCATATTTAATCCAATTCCATTCCCAAACCATTTTGGATTCAAAATTCAAATTTAAAACTATTTCATTATTTTGGATAAAATAATATTGAATTCAAATATCTATAACTTTACCGATTTCCCGTGAAATCCATATTTGTGTGTGTATAGTGTAGTCCAGGGGTTTTTCACAATAGTGCAACATCATCAATCATCCCAATTCAAACAATAACAATATTGATAAGCGGTATAATCTTAGAATGCTTATCTTTATTCATGGATAAATAATATAAATTCAACACAGATAAATAAATTACATTCCTCACAGCTCAAATAAAAAATAATTCATATCACAAAGTATCACACCAGGGATATCAAATGATTCAAAGCATTCCATGCAATCCAAACATCCATAAGTAAGGTTAATTAATCATTTGATTAATTTAATCATATTAATGACTTACGAATAAATTACTAATCCGGGGGTTAATTAACATTAACTAGTTACTAACCATAATTATTAATTAACCTTTAATTAATAACTTAATTAATCATTAATTAATCAACCTTAATTAATAAAATATCAATCAACCATTAATCATTAAATAATTATCCTTTAATTATTTAATTATTCTTTAATAAATTATTCTTAATTATATTAATTAATTAACCCTTAATTTATTACTATTTAATTAATTATCCTTAATTAATAAGTGATTACCCCTAATCACTTAATCAACTGTAACCATTAATTAATTACTTTCAATTAAGTAATTATCTTTAGGCAATTAACTACCCTTGATTATTTACATTTAATTAATCTTAACTAATTAATTGTCCTTCAAATAATTAAGTAAGTAAACCTTTAATTAATCACATTTACTAATTAATCACATTAATTAATTTTTCTTTAAGTAATTAAGTAATTAATTCTTTAATTAATAATTATCTTTTAATAAATTAATTAACCTTTAATTACATTAACAAATTCCATTTGAAAACAATTTGGAAACCATATTGATTAATTACTTAATATATATATGTAATTGTTTAAAACCAAAATAATTAACTTTTTGTAAAACATTTAACTTTAAACTTTGAAACTCGTTTGAGATCTTGTTTGATAATTTACCTTGAAACTTGGAAAACGTTCCTTTTGAACTTGCTCATATTTAATTAAAAACTTGTTAAAAATAAAAAGAGAATAACCCGAGCCCAAACCATACCTACCCGAGCAACTACCCAGGCTCTAATTTCACTCGATAACCTACGAGTTAACAACAAGATTTCCCAAGCTTGAACTTGAGGACACTTCGTCTTCCCCAATCTACAAAATAAACCAGACATACACAAGTTCATGCGCACGTGTACAAGACCTTGCCAACGTTCTGGTCAACTTCATTTCCGCCAACAAATCGCCTACGATCCTCCTGAACATCCCGACCACCCAGGATTGACGAACTCGACCGAAAATTGAAATTGAACAATCGAGCTACCCACAAACCAAACCTGATCAACTAGATCCCTCTCGTACTGCAAATCCCGACCATCTGAACACTCGCCTGTCAACCCAAAATTGCATCACACCTTCATGCAACGTTTCTCCTGGTGTCATCAAGTCCGATTCTCCATGACGCTGCAGCAACAAATTTTCCTATATCGACTAAAAACTAGGGTTAAAACCTGAATCTTCGTCGTAACGCCACCTCGACACTCTAGAATTTTCTCAAGAATTTTTCCTTGTATCTCCATCACTGTGTAGTTAATGCCCCGCTATTACCCCGCTACAACCCCGCTATATCACATAGTGGATTTCTACCGCTACGATTTTTCCATATAGCCCCAGAATATAGCCTTTCCACTTTAATCCCCGCTATTTCCGCTATATCCCATTATTTCCGCTATTCCCGCTATATCTTTTTTAATAAAATGAATTGAAAAATTGCATTTATACATTATAAAATTATGAAACTAATTTATTTGATTTAATTTTTTAATATATTTTCAGAAATGAAAATACTCTAGTGTTCTACCAAATTCAATTATGTTATATAACAGTTTTTTGTTTATTTAAAGTATATTCACACATGTTTTTATTTAAAATTATTTATGTATTATTTATAATTTAATTGAATGATAATTTTTCATTTAATTACCATTTATATACTTGTAAAAAGATTAACTACGAGTTTTATATGCTATTTTAGAGCCATCCGCTATATCCCGCTATATCCTCGCTGTATCCCCGCTATGACTTTTTGCACCTCCATCGCTTTGAATCTACCGAGCGCATTAACTGCAAGCTCCATCATACTGGCTACCTTCAGTCCCAGGTCTGATGAACAATTCGTCGACGGCAATTAACATAAATGTACTTTCCGTTCATCTTGAGATTTCACATCCAATTAAAAACTAAAAATCTTGATTTTATTACTGAAATTCATCATTTCCAATTACGATTCTAAGCATATAATCACATCATGAAATTAAGATGGCAAATCTTTAACTTGAAAATGATTTCTACTGATATTTCTTAATGCCTGCAACCTTACCTATTAATTATTTTCAATTATATTCTCTAAAATCAAATTTGGTTATCACTAACAGATTTCATTTAAGGATTATAACATAAATCTGTATATATAAATATTGAGATATGAATTTTCCTTTGAATGAATTGAAATCTGTAATATAACAGAGAAGTATATATATGTTTAAACAGACATGCATAGGCATACATATCTTAATCCATACACAAATATATACATGTAGATATATTTATCATTTTTCACAACATCTATTCTACAAAGCATCAAAGATAGAATCAAATTTTAAATGGGCCATTTTGCTCACCTAAATGAAAAGCAGAGAACAAGCTTTTGTTTTGAATGATCTGAAACGTTGTTGAAATGATCTGGAAGTTGATCTGCACTTGAATTTATTTGTTAATCTTTGATTCTGAAGCTTAATCTTGAAATAGTTGTACAGATTTGCTTGTTGGTGTTGAAATTGATTCTTTTTTTTCTTTACTGAGTTTGATTTCATGTTTGTTACCAGTTGAATTTTGTTGCCTGCTTTGGTCTTGAATTACTTCAAGGTTTTAAAATCTGGAGATGATCTTTGTTTCAGGCTTTTGTTTTGAATTTTTTTTAGTTTGTTTTGAGATGATTTTTCTCAAGTTTGATTTCCTGGTTTATGTTTTATAAACTTTGAATAGGAATGAGAAAGAAAGGAGTAGAGTAGTTTATATAAGCTTGTTTTAGACAAATGACACTTGTTTACCATGTGTTGTACAAAATTTACAAATGTCTTAAGGTATTTTAAAATCTTCACACTTGTTACTTCTTATGTTTGGATGCCTACACTTGTATTTATTTATATGTATGAAGGTTTAAATATATTATTTTAAAAGAAGGAATATTATTCCTTTATCAATATCCTATTCAAATTATATTTATCTTATTAATTTTTCAAAAGGTATGTATGTATACTTTAAACTTTTATCCATTCCAGATTTATATTTGTATTCATATATTTTTATGTAGTTTTATACTATTTATATATGTTTATAACTTTAAAGAATAAAATTTAATAATTGATTAAACACTAATATATAAATACATATATATTTGAATGTAAATTTTTAAATAGCTTTTGTAAATTTATTTATATCAATTTAAAAATATAACTTTCAAATCATCATGTTATAAATACAAAACAAAATTTTCTATTAGTATAGAGTTTTCAAATCCAATATATTATTCAAAATACTTATTTTTAAATTTCAAATTCAAAAATTAATGTACAATCAATTTTTATTTATAAATGAGTAAACAAATATCTTTTTATAAATTTTATTCCATTCATAATCTATTTATTTTTCCAAAAAAAATTTCAAATTAATTCACAATTTAATTCCAAAAATTAAATTAATGACTAATTTATATTTGATTTAAAAACAGGAATGTTACATTAAATGAAATTAAATGGTGTAATTAAGTAGTTGTTATAAAGGAAGTGAAATGTTTTTAACTATTAGTTAAATTAAGGATCTTAGTTAATTTATATGTTAGTAATAAATTAATTCCAAAGGTTATTAAATAAAATTTAAATGATAATTAAGTAAAATGATTAAGATAAGTGGTTTATACTTTTAATTAATTAAGGTCTTAGGTAATCATAAATGATAATTAATTCATTCCAATAATTAATTAAAATAATAAATAAATGTCTTGTAATTAATCAATGATAATTAAGTTGGTTAAGTAATTAATTACAAATTGTGTGGTTAATCAATCTTGCTTATAGATGATTAATTGTATTGAATGTTTGGGTTGATTAATATCTCTGGTATGTTAATGCTTTGGATTGAACTGTTAATAAATGTGATACATTCATTTAAATAGTTATCTGTGTTGAATCTCTATGTGAATATAACATTCTGAAGTTAAATTGGATTGTTTTGGCTTAAAAGATTTGAAGAAATCGGGGTCGGATATCAGCGTTATCCGGAACCACTTCGATTAGTAATCTATAATTCTTTATAGATTAGATTTGTAAAATTCATATAGGCTGGAATGAAATAAATTAAGTTAACTTGGCCATCTAAACTAAGTAATGCTACATAGATATTATTTTTTGGAATAAATGCTTGGCTATAGTAAGATAAGAACTCGTAATGAGGTACGAGTTACCTTGGTTTTCAAAGAAGTTTTTATATGTTAGTATTTCAAATAATATGGGTTTATTCACGCTGGTTTCCAGCCTGACTCGGGTGTTACTTTAATATAATACTCGGGTCAGACAAAGTATTATAAATTTTCAGGTTAGGACGTTCCGGAGCTCAAGAGGCGAGCTGGATAGCAGGAACGTATGGAGTATATTCCACTGTGCATTAGATTGTATTGATAGTAGTCTGGGACAAGTTGTTACAATTGTCAGTTATTTGTGAATGATTGTACTCTGATATTTCGTGTGTAAATTGACAGTTACAGCTTTTCTTGTGTAGATGTTGTTATTTCATATTACATTTTGTTCTGCTGCGACTGTGAGATTCTGTGCTGTTGTTTTCTATTCTTCTTCTACCTATTTTTCTTCTTTACCGTAACAATCTGGAATTTTCGGCATTCGATTACTCGGCACTTCTATAGTGAAAGTATTAGTGTCAAATTTTCGGGGTCGAAAATATCGGGTCATTACAGCAATGGAATAAATATAACAAGAGATAATAGTACAAAATCTTCGTCTTCATCCTCCATAAAGTAGTCTTCTATAAACTGAAAAGCTCATACTGACCCGAGCAAATTGAAAAGACAAAACACTCGAGTCGAAACTAAAAGACCTTATGTAAGTTAAATCAATAGTAAATAAATATGAGTGTAACGGCGTCAGAGATGTTTACGAGGTTTGACACCTCCTACTCAGTGTCTAACATGAGTGCAATAATGTAAGTGATGGTCGAGATTCCCATCTCCTAAGGATCTGTTAAACTATCTACATACATAGCATAATACATTATTATAATAGTGTCTATAGTAAAGTAAAGTATTAAAATAGCGTTAAGGCGTTACCCATATCCCCCTTAACACATTTTATATAATGTCATAGTCTATACAGATACTGTAAAGTCCACCCACAGGTATCCCATTAGGGAGCACTCCATAGGTAAGACACCAAATGTAACGACCCGTATTTTACGTGTCGATAAAATCGTAAAATAGTATTGCTTGAGTCGTTTTGAACCTAAGTGGTAGGGTTTACGGTTTAAGGGGTTAGGCCGTGTAATAGCTAGCTCGTGGGTAGCCTAAGTCGTTCGGAGTTGAGTCGTATGGAGGCATGAGTCGTGACCGACTTAGTAGTGTTGAGCGACTCATGGTAGTGGCCGACTTAAGATAGGTAACGACTTAAGGAAGGTGGCCAAGTTAGTGGAGTTAACGACCTAAGGGTTGTGAGGAACCTAGTAGTAGCGACCTAAGATAGTGGGCGACCTATAACAGTGAGCGATGTCTATTTAGGTCGTGAGCGACTTATGATAGGTCGCGAGCGACTTAGTAGAGTGAGCGACCTATAAGGAGGGGCGATCTAAAGGTTAGTAGCTTAGGTCGGTAGGACGAGTTAAGGATAGGTCGTGTATATTGCTAGGTCGTGTGAAGGAGTTGTGGTTAGGTCGGCATCCCTGTTAGAACGATAGGTCGTGGAGTATAGTTAAGTCGCATGAGTCGTTAGGTCGTTGAGTCGTCCATACGACTTAGGACCTAGGAAATGCGGCAGAGTAGATGAGTCGTGAGTTGCTAGGCCGCGCGTGTGTTGAGTCGGCTGTGTTGTTGGGTCGTTAGGTCGTTAGGAGGCCTAAGTCGCTATGCCGCATGTTTTAGGTCGTTAGGATGTTGGGTCGTGCATTAGTGCTTAGGCTTAGGTCGTTAGGTCGGCAACGACTTAGTTAGGTCGTGGACGACCTAAGGGGGGGCGGTGACCTAAGGATTTCAGCCTATAAATAGAGGGGTTTGGCTCACTTTTTGGCACCGGATTTTGAAGCGACGAAGTGCTGCCATTTTGAGAGCTCGACTACAACACTTCTTCACTTCTTTTCTCCACTCTAATCTAGTGCTAACATCCATCCAAGATCGAAGATCAAGATCAAAGATTCAAGAGCCAAAGTTGAAGATCTTCATCCGTTCGAGAGAGATTTCATCGTTTGAAGCGAGAGTTTTCCGGATCAAGCTTGATTCCTTGCTGTCCAGATCTGGAGTTGGTTGTTTTTGAGGTGTTTAGGTGATTCGGTGAGTGGTAGTTATCTCTCACACGGACCCAAGGGAGTATATTGGATTGGTGACTTATTTATGTGTTAAAGATAGTGATTTCTTGCATTTTCCCTAAGTATGCATGTAGATCTATCATCAATGAAGTTTTGACACCTATTTTACTACATGTTAACTTATGCAAGTTTATTCATCAAGTTGTAGAGACATTTGCCTATTATTCATGCTTATTAGATTTGGACACTTTAATTACCAAATTGTCATTTCCTTGTATAATTGCTTATTAAACCTTGTTTGAATATTTGATTGCTTGGATTAATGATTGTCTTGATTGATCGTTTAGAGTTAGTTGATTTATGATTGGATCTAGACAAGTATGGTCGAAAATGATTCAAAAGCTAAGGGAGAGGCTAAGGGATGAGAAAAGCTGCTCGTGGCATATGTAGCGGATGATGAAGCTCATATGGACGGATATGATGACGATGTTGTGATGGAGCTTTGCTATGTTAAGATGAGGCGAAGCATGATGTGATATAGTCTTGGCATAATCCAAGTAGGGATCATTCCAAGCATGTTGATAACTCGAGGGATGGTTCAAGTTGGTTGATAATGGATTGCTCGAGAGGTAGCTTGGGCTAGTATGAGAATAGTCGTCGAGGAGGATGACTAGGAGGCTTGGATCTCATCGTTGTTGAAGGTTCTAGTAAATTCAAAGCAAGAGTACATGGGATGCCCAAACGACTACAGGTAGGTGGTCGGGACACCCAAAAGACTACAGGTAGGTGGTCGAGTACTCTGGGCAGAGTAGGTAAGTCCTAGGCACGGGTCACGATGACGTGCAGAGTTTATTTAGAACCGGGGTTACCATTAGCCCTTGATAGGTGGTCATTCAATTAACGGTGAAATCGAGGCAATGATAACAGTGATAGCCAGAGTCATGGATGTTTGGTTGTATCGTCATTCGGACTCAAGAGAGGTGTTTTCTGGGTGCTTATCTGATCTTGGTTTAGGCCTTGGGGGTTTGTATTTGGAAAACGTCGACCTTGAGTCGAGTGATAATTACTTTACTTAAATTGTCTGCTTTGCTATGCTTGTTTATGCTTAGTGGGTCTGGGGGCTATCACTGTAGAATGAGGTGGAGTGGGATGGTTGAGTTCCTATTCCTTTAATCCTTTATGCTCTTTTGGTATGTTTGGTAGTTAATTTACTGCTCACTAAGACTGTTGTCTGACTCAAGGTTTTATGTTCATCTCTTATTACCTTGGGCTGTTCATCCATGTTGGGATGGGCAGACTAGGTAGCAGGTGACAGGTGTTGTTCTTGGCTACCAACGCTGTTGATGACGAAGACGAGCTGGAGGCTAGCATATTAGTTTTCTTACTATATGTACTGGATGTTCCGCTGCTTGTATATGTTTGAGTGTTATGTAGTGAGGCTTGATGTATTAATTGTTCAGATGCTTGTATCAAACCTTTATGAATTCTATATGATGATATTCTGTTATGAGCTTCACTATATACATATACTTCTCTATTGTATTTTGTCCATGCGCTGTGAGTTGTACGATAGAGTTTGCTGTTTTACCTTACCTTGACCATCGTCCATGGCTGCCTGGCACGCTCTTCAACGCAATATTTCCTTATTTTGGTGCGGGAGTCATGGGCGGTTGTCACATTTGGTATCGGAGCTTTGGTTAATCGATTTTAGCCAACGCTCGCTGACATAACTACGTATGAGAGACGTAATTATAATTTTGATGGATGATTACTATATATAATATAGTAGTTTAGAAGGATTTGAACTCCTTATGTAGTTGTTTCTCAAGGTGTTCTAAATCATTCCTTTTTGTAGATATTAAGGATGAGTCGAAGTGAGAGACAAGCTGCTAGGGAAAGCCGTGCTGCTGGGGGAGCTACTGACTATGCTGCGATGTTCGAAGCTATGATGACTTCGATCATGAGAAGGGTACCAACTTCAGGACCGTCAGTAGATGTTGGAGTTCAAGTTCAAGCTCCAAGACCAGTGGATTTTGCTAAGTTGTGTAAAGACTATACTGCTCTTGGAGGGAAAGTTTTCTTGGGGACAGAATTAACCATAGAAGTTCAGAGATGGATTGATGCTTGTAAAAGGATCTTTGGTGATTTGGGAATTGAGGATGCAACTAAGAGGAAGCTTGCATCGAGACAGCTTCAGGGAAGAGCTGCTGACTGGTGGGGTTCTATCACTATTGATACTCCAGAGGAAGAGATTACTTGGGAGCAATTCCAAGTTAGATTTGAAGCAAAGTTCATCGCTACGGCTCAGAAATCTGTTCTGTTTAAGAAGTTTGTGGAGCTCAAGCAAGGTGGGAGACCAGTTCTTGAGTATGTTTCGGAGTTTGAAGCTTTGTCCAAGTATGCTCGCTCGTATATTGAATCTCCCTACCAGAAGAACGAGAAGTTTGTGACAGGCTTGGACTATTATCTTGGGAGACAGTTGGTGGATCATTTGGACGATCCGTTTGAGAAGCTTGTGGAGAAAGCTCTCAGGCATGAGAGTTTGTTTCCTAAGGAAGGATCTGTTGTTGCTGTAACCAAGGAAGGGTCTAGGCCACAGCAAGGTGAAAACAAGAAGAGGAAGCAGCAGCAACAGAAGGGTAAGGATGGCCAGAAGAAGCCGAAGGGTGAAGTGACGTGCTACAATTGTCAGTAGAAGGGCCATCTCTCCAAAGATTGTAGGAATCCCAAGGTGCCGGGAAAGTGTTACAACTGTGATAAGCTGGGACATATCAAGAAGGACTGTCCAGAACCGAGGAAAGATAAGCAGATTGTGCAAGCTTGTGCTTTGGGGGCTGTTCCATCATCTTCTAAAGCTCCTACTGCAGAAGAAAAGGGGAAGAGTGTGGTGGTTCAAGGTACTCTTTCCATTTGTGGTGTTCCAGTTAGAGTGTTGTTTGATACTGGGGCATCGCATTCGTTTGTTTGTGATGAATTGGTAGGCCGGTTGGGTTTGGAACCGGAAATTGTTGATAGACCATTGGTTGTGACTAATCCAGTTGGGGGTTCGTCTTGTTTGTGTATGGCATGCCGTGGTCTAGTTTTATCGAGTCATGATTGCTCTTTTGTTTGTGATTGTTTTGTTCTGTACTTTGCGGGGTTCGGAATTATTTTGGGTATGGACTGGCTTAGGAAGTATGCGGCAAAGGTTGATTGTGAGAAACTGGAGGTGACAGTCGGGAATGTGGAAGGGCGAAAGGTTGTGATACGATGTAAGCATGAAGAAGGCGTCTTCATGGGCTTCATGTATTCGCTGGTTGTTCCACGGGATGGACTGTCATCGATGCCGGTTGTGAATGGATTTGAGGACGTCTTTGACGAGGTCAAAGGGTTACCGCCGCATAGGGAGATCGAGTTTCGTATCGATCTAGTTAAGGGAGCCAGACCAGTTGTGATGCCTCTTAGACGGATGGCGCCTAGAGAACAACAAGAGCTGAAGGTGCAGGTTGATGACCTTTTACGGAAAGGATTCATTCGGCGTAGTGTGTCCGAATGGGGTGCACCAGTTGTGTTCGCAACCAAAGAGGATGGATCGTTGAGGTTGTGTGTGGATTATCGTGAGCTGAATAAGGTGACTAAGAAGAACAAGTATCCATTGCCGAGAATAGATGACTTGTTTGATCAGCTTCACGAAGCTAGGGTGTTTTCTCAGATGGATTTGGCAACGGGATTTCACCAGTTGAGAGTGGCTAAGGATAGTGTGCCGAAGACTGCTTTTAGGACACCATCCGGTTTTTATGAGTGGCTGGTAATGCCGTTTGGATTGACTAACGCACCAGCATATTTTGTGGATCTTATGAATAGAGTGTTCAGAGATCAGTTGAACAAGTTTGTACTTGTGTTCGTGGATGATATTCTGATTTATTCCAGAATTGAGGAAGAGCACAAGACACACTTGTGTATTGTTTTGGAAATCTTGCGAAAACATCAGCTGAAGGCTAAGTTTTCGAAGTGTCACTTCTGGAAGAGTGAAGTGAGGTTCTTAGGCCATGTTATCTCTGGAAATGGAATAGCGGTTGATCCCGCTAAGGTGGCAGCAATCCAGGATTGGATTAGACCTAAGAATGCATCTGATGTGAGAAGTTTTCTTGGATTAGCAGGATATTATCGTCGGTTTATCAAAGACTTTTCCAAGATAGCTGCACCGTTAACAGGATTGACGAAAAAGAATCAGGTATTCATATGGGATGGTAAGTGTGAGCAAGCTTTCTTAATCCTGAAAGAGCGACTGATAAGTGCTCCTGTTTTGATTATTCCAAGTGGGAATGATGAGATGGTGGTTACACCGATGCATGCGGTACTGGACTTGGGGCAGTGCTAATGCAGAAGGATAAAGTTGTTGCGTATGCAAGTCGACAACTGAAGCCGCATGAAAAGAATTACCCAACTCATGATTTGGAGTTAGCGGCGATTGTTTTTGCTTTAAAGATGTGGAGACATTATCTATTGGGAGTTCGATTCGAGTTGTTTACGGATCATAAGTCGTTGAAGTATCTGTTCTCCCAAAAGGATTTGAATCTTCGACAGCAATGGGCTAGAGTTCTTAGCATCATATGATTTTGGAATAGCCTATACTCCAGGAAAAGGTAACGCAGTGGCTGATGCCTTAAGTCGAAGACATGCAGGATTGGGAGCCATGTTTTCGGAATGGAAGAATCTCGAGTATTTGGCTGGATTTGACTTCAGGCCTAGATGTGAATTAGAACCTGAGATATTGGCAAACATATCGATAAGACCTACTCTTGTGGAAAGAATTGGCGAGAGTCAAAAGCAAGACGACAAGATTGTCAAGATTATCCGCGATTTGGAATCTGGATTGAATCCAGAAAAGGATAAAGGATTTGAAGTCATCGAGAGGGTTGGCTTCGGAAACAAGGACGACTAGTTATTCCCAATATAGATGGATTGAGAGATGAAGTTCTTAAGGAAAATCATCACTCGAAGTTGACGATTCATCCAGGTGGAAATAAGATGTATCAGGATATGAAGAGAACCGATTACGGGAAGGTATGAAAAAGGATGTTGGAAATTTTATTTCCAAGTGTATGAACTGCCAGTTTGTAAAAGCCAAGCAGAAGAAGCCAAGTGGATTGCTTCAGCCATTAGAGGTTCCTACATGGAAGTGGGAGCAGATATCGGTGGATTTTATCGATGGTCTACCTAGAACCAGGGCAGGAAATGAAGGGATTTGGGTCATCGTAGATCGTTTGACTAAGAGTGCAAGATTCATTCCTGTTCGATCTACCAGGACTGCATCGAAATTGGATGAGTTGTATGTTAAGTGGATAGTTCGATTCCATGGTATTCCGAAGAGTATAGTGAGCGATCGAGACCCATTGTTCACTAGTGGATTTTGGAAGAGCTTCCAGGAAGTTTTGGGAACCGAGTTGTGTTTGAGTACAGCTTATCACCCCCAAACAGATGGTCAGACTGAGAGAGTTAACCGAGTTTTGGAAGATCTCCTGAGGGCATGTGTTTTGGATTTCGGAGGATCATGGGAAGATCACCTTCATTTGGTGGAATTTGCGTATAATAACAGCTACCAGTCAAGTATTGGTATAGCACCGTATGAAGCATTGTATGGAAGACCGTGTAACTCTCCGACATGTTGGTTGGAAACTGGAGAAAAACTTATACTTGGGCCAGAGATGATTCGACAGACTATGGATTATATAGAGATCATTCGGCGACGAATGAAGGCAGCCCAAGATCGTCAGAAAAGTTATGCCGATAATCGTCGTAAGGATTTGGAATTCGACGTAGGTGATATGGTTTTTGTGAAGATTTCTCCTCTGAAGAATTTTATTAGATTCGGGAAGAAAGGAAAATTGACTCCGAGATTTGTTGGACCATTCCCAATTATCGAGCGAATTGGAAAGCTCGCTTATAGATTGGAGTTACCGGAAAAGATGGCGGGTGTGCACAATGTTTTTCATGTATCTTATCTACGGAAGTATGTGCACGACTCGAATACGGTGGTTTCTGCTGATAGCTGTGAAGATTTAGAGGTTGATCCAGTTGTTACGAGACCTCGTAAGACGCTTCGTGTTGTTGAAACCGACACGAAACAGCTTAGGAGGAAGACGATTACGTTGCTCAAGGTACAATGGAGTGATGATGTTGACGACTGTACGTGGGAGGAGGAAGAGGGGATGAAGGCAGCTCATCCTGAACTCTTCAAGGTATGGCCCTAAGGTGTCGTGACATCTAACGAACTTGTAGCTTGTTCTAAGTCTTAGAATTCTGCATGCTAGGCTAGTAATTGGATGCATGGTTTATTGATTGCTATGGATGGTAGGCATGCGGAATAACTTTGGTTGCTCTTGTTTGTTTGGAATTTCGGGGGCGAAATTCCTAAGGGGGAGAGAATGTAACAACCCGTATTTTACGTGTCGATAAAATCGTAAAATAGTATTGCTTGAGTCGTTTTGAACCTAAGTGGTAGGGTTTACGGTTTAAGGGGTTAGGCCGTGTAATAGCTAGCTCGTGGGTAGCCTAAGTCGTTCGGAGTTGAGTCGTATGGAGGCATGAGTCATGACCGACTTAGTAGTGTTGAGCGACTCATGGTAGTGGCCGACTTAAGATAGGTAACGACTTAAGGAAGGTGGCCGAGTTAGTGGAGTTAACGACCTAAGGGTTGTGAGGAACCTAGTAGTAGCGACCTAAGATAGTGGGCGACCTATAACAGTGAGCGATGTCTATTTAGGTCGTGAGCGACTTATGATAGGTCGCGAGCGACTTAGTAGAGTGAGCGACCTATAAGGAGGGGCGATCTAAAGGTTAGTAGCTTAGGTCGGTAGGACGAGTTAAGGATAGGTCGTGTATATTGCTAGGTCGTGTGAAGGAGTTGTGGTTAGGTCGGCATCCCTGTTAGAACGATAGGTCGTGGAGTATAGTTAAGTCACATGAGTCGTTAGGTTGTTGAGTCGTCCATACGACTTAGGACTTAGGAAATGCAGCAGAGTAGATGAGTCGTGAGTTGCTAGGCCGCGCGTGTGTTGAGTCGGCTGTGTTGTTGGGTCGTTAGGTCGTTAGGAGGCCTAAGTCTCTATGCCGCATGTTTTAGGTCGTTAGGCTGTTGGGTCGTGCATTAGTGCTTAGGCTTAGGTCGTTAGGTCGGCGACGACTTAGTTAGGTCGTGGACGACCTAAGGGGGGGCGACCTAAGGATTTCAGCCTATAAATAGAGGGGTTTGGCTCACTTTTTGGCACCGGATTTTGAAGCGACGAAGTGCTGCCATTTTGAGAGCTCGACTACAACACTTCTTCACTTCTTTAATCCACTCTAATCTAGTGCTAACATCCATCCAAGATCGAAGATCAAGATCAAAGATTCAAGAGCCAAAGTTGAAGATCTTCATCCGTTCGAGAGAGATTTCATCGTTTGAAGCGAGAGTTTGCGGGATCAAGCTTGATTCCTTGCTGTCCAGATCTGGAGTTGGTTGTTTTTGAGGTGTTTAGGTGATTCGGTGAGTGGTAGTTATCTCTCACACGGACCCAAGGGAGTGTATTGGATTGGTGACTTATTTATGTGTTAAAGATAGTGATTTCTTGCATTTTCCCTAAGTATGCATGTAGATCTATCATCAATGAAGTTTTGACACCTATTTTACTACATGTTAACTTATGCAAGTTTATTCATCAAGTTGTAGAGACATTTGCCTATTATTCATGCTTATTAGATTTGGACACTTTAATTACCAAATTGCCATTTCCTTGTATAATTGCTTATTAAACCTTGTTTGAATATTTGATTGCTTGGATTAATGATTGTCTTGATTGATCGTTTAGAGTTAGTTGATTTATGATTGGATCTAGACAAGTATGGTCGAAAATGATTCAAAAGCTAAGGGAGAGGCTAAGGGATGAGAAAAGCTGCTCGTGGCATATGTAGCGGATGATGAAGCTCATATGGACGGATATGATGACGATGTTGTGATGGAGCTTTGCTATGTTAAGATGAGGCGAAGCATGATGTGATATAGTCTTGGCATAATCCAAGTAGGGATCATTCCAAGCATGTTGATAACTCGAGGGATGGTTCGAGTTGGTTGATAATGGATTGCTCGAGATGTAGCTTGGGCTAGTATGAGAATAGTCGTCGAGGAGGATGACTAGGAGGCTTGGATCTCATCGTTGTTGAAGGTTCTAGTAAATTCAAAGCAAGAGTACATGGGATGCCCAAACGACTACAGGTAGGTGGTCGGGACACCCAAAAGACTACAGGTAGGTGGTCGAGTACTCTGGGCAGAGTAGGTAAGTCCTAGGCACGGGTCACGATGACGTGCAGAGTTTATCTAGAACCGGGGTTACCATTAGCCCTTGACAGGTGGTCATTCAATTAACGGTGAAATCGAGGCAATGATAACAATGATAGCCAGAGTCATGGATGTTTGGTTGTATCGTCATTCGGACTCAAGAGAGGTGTTTTCTGGGTGCTTATCTGAACTTGGTTTAGGCCTTGGGGGTTTGTATTTGGAAAACGTCGACCTTGAGTCGAGTGATAATTACTTTACTTAAATTGTCTGCTTTGCTATGCTTGTTTATGCTTAGTGGGTCTGGGGGCTATCACTGTAGAATGAGGTGGGGTGGGATGGTTGAGTTCCTATTCCTTTTATCCTTTATGCTCTTTTGGTATGTTTGGTAGTTAATTTACTGCTCACTAAGACTGTTGTCTGACTCAAGGTTTTATGTTCATCTCTTATTACCTTGGGCTGTTCATCCATGTTGGGATGGGCAGACTAGGTAGCAGGTGACAGGTTCTGTTCTTGGCTACCAACGCTGTTGATGACGAAGACGAGCTAGAGGCTAGCATATTAGTTTTCTTACTATATGTACTGAATGTTCCGCTGCTTGTATATGTTTGAGTGTTATGTAGTGAGGCTTGATGTATTAATTGTTCAGATGCTTGTATCAAACCTTTATGAAGTCTATTTGATGATATTCTGTTATGAGCTTCACTATATACATATACTTCTCTATTGTATTTTGTCCATGCGCTGTGAGTTGTACGATAGAGTTTGCTGTTTTACCTTACCTTGACCATCGTCCATGGCTGCCTGGCACGCTCTTCAGCGCACTATTTCCTTGTTTTGGTGCGGGAGTCATGGGTGGTCGTCACACCAAACAAACTCGTAGAAGGCACGATATGGCATGTGAACACGGCACTCGAGGCAATGCCAGGGTAGATATACCAATTGCACTCCCAGACTGGTAGTAATGTATAGCAGCTACTACCGCCCACCTTTGACACACTTCGAAAATCAAAATCGAGGGGTGGCCACTAAATCAATCACAAAGTCAAAGTTTAACATCGAAGAAATGTACCCGATAGGAGGAATGACCTCACTTGGCCCGGTATAGCTCCTGTTTAGTCACATCTAAGTTGACTCACGGGGGTTGGGGTCACGTAAGTACCTGATATAGAATCGTTTGCCAAACCATCCTACCTCATTTCTAGAATCTCCACTATGTACACAGTTGTTAAAGTGGTTTTCGATATTGGCAAAGAGTATGACAATATCTGATCCCCGTCTCTTTAACAACCAAACGCTTATTACACACCGGATGGTTCTTTTACATTTCCAAAACCATTTCGTAATAGATATCAAATAGCATATTCAATTCAAACATATCACTTTCGAAATCATATTCGCTTTCAAAATCATATCCACTTTCAAAACCATACTTATTTCAAAATCATCATATTTACTCAAATATGTTATTTCACAAAAAGTACCAATTTCAAATCCCAACTTAGGTTGTATCCTCATCAAGGATTTGAATATAAATACGTCATCTTTACATAGTCTGAAATTTTAGAAAATAGTTTAGATAGTCATAAATTGTTTTATTTTTTCTAAAATAGTTTTAAAATAGTTAAAATACCCAAAATAGATTAAATGATTTAAATAGTTTTAAAATCGATTAAAATAATTT
Organism: Allium cepa; assembly: GCA_030765085.1. Taxonomy (NCBI): domain Eukaryota; kingdom Viridiplantae; phylum Streptophyta; class Magnoliopsida; order Asparagales; family Amaryllidaceae; genus Allium; species Allium cepa. The sequence goes on along the minus strand of CM060934.1, from coordinate 151,495,287 downwards.
AAATAGTTTAAATAGATTTAAATTAGATTAAATTAGATTTAAAATGATTTAAATAGATTTAAATTAGGTCAAATAGATTTAAAATAGATTAAATAAATTTAATATAGATTAAATAGATTTAAATTATATTAAATAGATTTAAAGTAATTTAAATAAATTTAATTTGTTTAAAATAGATAAAATAGATTAAATTGGATTAAATAGGCTATAATAAATTAAAATAAAAATAGTTTAAATTGATTAAAATAGTTTTAATTAATTAAAATACTTTAAATTAGCTTAAAATAGATTTCAAAGTTATATCCAAACATTTTCAATAACTCAATTCTAATAAATTCATTTATAGTTGACACTTCAACTTTGAAATTCTAATTTAAATCCTTTGAAAGATTCATTAAATCAATTCCAATTTCAACATTAACGCTTGGATTATCGTAAATAATTCAATATATATAAATCAATTTCTATATCAAAATGTTAGTTAACTAAATTCAAAATTTAAGGAATTAAAATCATTAATTTAACCAGTCCGGTATCCGTATACAATTTTCTACCCTATTGTCAAGTGATACAGATATTTATCATTTCAATCCACAATTATTTACATTTACGGTTATATATCATTTCAAATCGCAATAACAAATTAAATAAATCCATAAAATTGCTCAAGTATATAATTTCGACCTATAACGATTTTTCCCTAATCTATAGATCGTTTAGGTATGTACCATTTCAACCCATATGGAACTTGAAGTGTTAAAACAATAAAATATGACATCCAGTCATCCAATATCAACAATCAAACATCCATCGAAATCATCATCCAAAACAATCAATAAACATCAATAGCTAACTGAATATCAATAACAACAGTAAACCGACGAATTAAAATTTAATATTAAATTAAATAACGATTAAATGCAATAAAAGCCAAATTTAATTAGAATGTTAATTTAAAACATACCAAACATCAACCAATCAATTTCAAATCACATCTTAAATTTAATTTAACTAACATAAGAAAATTTAGTAGTCATGAATGGGTTAAAACACTCACCTTTGATTTCAAATCGATTTGAAATCCATAATAAGTCCCAACATTCAACAGTCTTAGAATTCATCCAAACCAGTTTCATAACATCCTGAATTAAATATGAATCCAACAGAAGAAATCGCGTGTGAATCAAAGTTTTTATGCAAAAGATATTCATGTTATAAGAAATATTATCAAAATAATAATTAGTACTCATTAAAAAAATAAACAAATTTTAATACTTATGTTTTTCTCAAGATGAGGCTTCGAGAAAAGATTAAAGAACAACTAAGATGAGGACAGGACGTGTATGAAAAATGAAAAAAAATCAGCTTTCATAAAAGAAAGTTTTGGATTTGCAAGAATAAGAACTTTTCAATATGAGGTGTCAGGAGAAACAAAATACAAATGAAAAAATAAGTTGTACATTATTTATAATTAGGAAATGAAGGTGGAGGGACAAAAATAAATGTCACATTTTATTTTGAAATCTCCAGGCATTAATAATGCATAAAAATGTATGTACGAATGATAAGTTTGCAAACCAAAGGAAATTAAATTTTGTATACGTGAAAATGAGATGGTAAGAATTAAATAAAACCTAAAAGTCTAGGCTCAGGTATTAATAGACGGAGAAATGAACGGACCGTGTACATCGCACAAGCTTTTGAAATTCAGTATTTTCAAAACGTAACCCAATTAACTTCATTAACTCAAATAATATTCAAATTTGTACGCATTTAGGTTTTTATCTACGAATAATAAAAAAATTATACTTACCTAAAAAATGAAAATGTTCAATTTGGTTTTTTCAAAATGATCTTTTATTTCCATTAAAACACCCTTTTTGTTTAACAAAAAACGTGCGTTTCTTTTATTAAATCTATTACTTGCAATCAACATTTTCTTTCCTTTTAATTTAAATATTTGAATTACATTAATTGCAATTACTTGTGAAGTTAAATTTCAATATAGACAACTAAAATGGATGAAAAATAGATATAACGACCCGATTTTTCGATGCCCGAAAATCGACGTCAATACATCCACTGTATCAAATGCCGAATAATCAAATGCCGGAAAACCGAACCATTAGAGTTAAAGAAGGAGGTAGAAGAAGAAATAGAAAACGACACTAGAATCTCACAAATGCAGCGGAACAATACATAATAGATAAATGGCTAATCTTTAAACAAAAAGAACTATATCTGTTTATACATTACATCATCAGAGTGCAACAAATCTATAGCACACAACTGGACAGATATATTAACTTGTCCTCACAAAGCGAACTACACAGTGGAGTATACATCAAATACGTGTGATACATCTCGCCATCCAGCTCATCTCCTGAGCTCCATAACATCCTTTCTTGTATCTATAATACTCGGCCTGACCCGAGCATTATAGTGAAATGACACCCGCATCAGTCTGGAAAACCAGAATGAGAAAACACACCCAATTGGATTTTTAAAGTTTCCAAAATCCTTTGAAATCAAAGGTATCTCGTAAGACCGCGCCACAATAAACATGTCGGGCTTTTACCTTACGATAACCAAGACATTTTTATCAAATCCGTCTGATATTATAATAGAGTCTATAGAAAGTAAAATAAAATCTAGCTGAAATGCTTGCATCTCACGTTTTAGCATAGTTGGGCACAATCAAAACCATACAAGCGCTTATTAGAGATTGGATTACATACAATGGCAGGGCTACTGGGGTACCGCCCGTCATAGTACGTGGTCTAAATCACCGTTACCAAGGATCCACCCTGATTCCCTGCATCACAAGACCGAAGCTACCCCTTACTGGATAATCCGAATAAGATCACCCCGCAATTGGGATCTGCAACCGCCCACACAGCCGAAAAAAGTGACATCTAAACAGGGATGACCTTAACCTAATTGGTCGCTATCCACTTAGCCTTGCGTGCACCTCCCCTATTTTAGCCATTCCTGGTTGAGGAGGCTCGAGGTTAAGCATTACCTTTTTAGCACACATTCACTTAGAATGCTCATCGTCCTCCTGATGATGTTCTGATAGCATTCGTCCACATAAGTCTATTCCGGATCCGAACAGAACCGAAGGCACTACTCCTACTACATCCATTTTGGAATCACCCTCAGGATTAGTAGCGATTAGCCCTTGCACTTCACTTCTCCATCTTCGACTCTCATCTCTTGTCTTCCTCACGAAAACTTCAAACCGGATCCAAGTGGTTTTCGAGAGATAAATCCCGATCCAGGTCTCTTCGAAACGATTAGCGCATTGGCCAATATTGATAGTCAGTTATTTAACTATCAAATAACATACAGCAACAACCATCAGATTAAATAATTTTCCAAATTATTTATTAATCTCAAAATATATTTACAAGATATATCTCCACTCTTCAACCCTTTGAAAAATAGTTTTCAAATCACTTTTCTCTCTCGGAAGAAAATTCCTACCCAATTGTTTTATTTCCACTAAAAATCACCAAGCCATAATATTTTAGATTTCTAAAATAATTTAAATCACTTTTTCCAAAAATATATATATACTTTAAAACATTTTAAAATAAAAACTATTTAAACACCTAAAATAAAAACTATTTAAAAACTCAAAATAAAAACTATTTATAACACTTAAAATAAAAACTATCTAAAACACTTAAAATAAAAAAAATACTAGTTATAAAATTTTAAAATAATTCCTCACGTAAAACTTAAGCCAAAACTAATTTTAAAATGAAAGTTATTCTATAAGGTATAAATATTAAATAATTATCTTTAAATCATAATACTAGTTAAACCTTTTAAAATAATTACTACTACAATTAATTTAAATAAATATTTACTTTAAAATTCTAAAACAATTTGAAACAATTAAATTTCTCTAAAACATTCTTTTAAAACCACTTTAAAATTCTAACTTATACATGGAAATCTTTCTTTGAAAATATACTCGACTTTTCAGGAAAATACACCTTCCATTCCACACCTTTTTCAAAAAAATAAACTACTATTTATTATTATTTTTAAACCAATTACCCGTTCCTTTATAAATTCCCACCATGAAGTTATACTTCCAAATATCCACTGATATCTTCTTTCATTTTATAATCCCAGTTTATAAATTCTATAGTCTCATTCTCCTTTTAAAACACAGTTTCAAACATTTAATCAATTTTCAAATCGATTTCCAAATTTATTCCATTTAAAAATAAATTCCTTTACTTACTCAATTTATTTCAAACTCATTAATTTCAGATTTAACTTCTTTGTTATAATTTAAAATCTTATTTAAACTAAAAATAACAATTTCATGCCTTTCCAAATTTCTTCTTTATTTTTTCCAAACAAATTTAAACCTTGAATTTAAAAATAGATTCTTTATTCCTTTAAATAACATCACTTAAGTTTAAACTTTTATTTATTCCAATTTATTCAAAAATCTCCTTTCCCATACTCTGAATTTATTAATTTGAATTTAGAAATCAACTTTTATTCTTTTCCAATTCATTCTTTAATTTGTCCAAATTCTCTATAATTATTTACTTAAAATTCCTTATTTTATTTTCCTTTAAAAATTCAATCTTATATTTTTGATATCTCAATATACCCAAAATATATTCAGTCAAACCATAGCATTCAATATTTTCAATTCCCATATAATCGATATAATCTATAACAGATTATCACATAATTCACATCGTTGAATATAAAATAAATTCAACGTTTTGAGGAATCCAGTTGGATCCCTCCAACATGTTTCCCTGCATCAACAGGTGTTAGCACAATATAAAATACCTTTCCACTTCGAGGTGGAATATCGCTGTATATGGGGTCATCCGCTATTATGCGGGACCATAGGGTCTCATCCGCTATATAATGTGGGAAATCAATCACTCTAATATATATATATATATATATATATATATCACATCCAATGCTAATAAAAATTTATCAATTCAAGCAAACAACCAATAATTTAAATTTATCCATTTAAATTTAAAAGGGTATCCAAATGAGTGAGATTAACTCACCGTTGATTTTTGTTTTGCAATCCGACCAAACCAGCTATTTCCTTCACGGGTTTTGGACCTTGTACAACATTACAGGATTTATTAATATTTGAACTAATTGAATAATTAATTTCCATTTAATAAATCTTAACTTAATTTAATAATTTTACTTCAACTAATTTTCCTATAATAAATCATTTCCAGTAACTAAGATAAATTAAATAAGTTTATTAAGTACATTAAGTACCCTAAACAATATTTTAAAATTCCTTCTTTGTATACATATATACTTATATACATAAACAAATAAATGAAAATCCAAAACTGCTATATATATAATTTTCCTAAAATCTTTCTGCATGTATATTTCCTTGGCTAATAAGAACTTCTGCTTCAAACTTGTATATAATTTACAGCAAACAACCAAAATAAATTTTCTACTGTATATTTTTTTTCTTTTTTCTATTTTCTAATCTACGATATATATTTAAATTAAATTAAATACAAACAGGATGAAATTACTACCTGCACCAAAAACCACAACCAACCCAACGTGAACCCTCGCCGCCAATCCCCAAACCATCGCGAAATCCACAGCGTCGCGGCAGGCCAAACTAGCACAACTTCTGAAAACCCTAGCTCGCAACCCTCCTTCGACGCCATGCTCGCCATCGGCCTATACGAAATGTCTCGCCTTCACCTCGACACTCTGACCTTCCAACCTCCACGCTTGAACCCATCCTTCGCTATTGAGCCATCGCCGACGTTGCTGAATTCGAGCTCGAATCAGACGAAATGCGTTTCGATTCCCGAGATTGACGAGCAAGATGCTTCCCTTCCCTCCGATTTGATTTCACGCGGCTAATTGATTTGATGGTTTTGATTTTTCCTAAGTTGAATTTGCGGCCATTTTTTTTTCCTGGTTTGAATGAAGCAAGGAGAAGAAGGGTATACGATTTTTGTTGTTTGCTCAACCATTACTATTTTCTTTGTTGATTTTTGATAATGAGATTATAAAACGAAAACGGAAAACAAAAACTCGGTAATGCTTCGGCTAAAAATTTTACAAAGAAGATGTGTGTATGATTGGAAGGACACGTGCTTAAAAATTCAATATGTGTATGAAAGGGCTTGCAACAATATTATGTATATTTAAATTTTAAATTCAAATTTAAATTGTCTCGATTATCGCAACTCACAATCTCGACCTCCTATCGAGGCATGCCGCAAGGCGTTCATAATGTTATACCCCTATTACGAATACAATGGAAAAGGTTTCGAGTCCTAATTCGATCGTATGGATAAGATAGCTTTTTGGACTCGGTTATTATATTGAATCTTCAATATAGATTTCAGCGTATTTATCTATCGTATGGCTAAACGATCACCCCAAACACTACGAAAATTGAAATCCAATACTAATACACTATTACGATTCAATGGAACTGGTTTCACCGAATTCCGAGACTGCGTCTCGGAAGGCTATTTTTAAGTATCTATTTAAATGATATATTTTTAAAACTTAACAAAACACTTTTAAATTAGAGTTTAACACTTTTATTATCTTCAGTATTATCAACATAGATTTTATAAGCCTTTAAAATATTTTTAACAAGCTTAAAATTTCATATTCAACATTTTAACCAATTCCCTATTATTTAATTCAATAATTTAATTACCCAAGTAAACAGTGATATTTGAAATTCAAGTTAAACTAACTTTCAAGTATTTAAAATCAATTAAACATTCTAATTTCAAATATCCATAAATTCCGAGTCGTCACATTCCTTCCCTCATAAAAGAATTTCGTCCTCGAAATTACTAGTTAAGAAGAATGGTCCAATACCCATTTACTATTTTCCCAAAACAAAACAGTTTTAACAACTTGCCAAAACAAAAAAAAATTTATTAAAGACCCACAATCACTTCTACTATCTTTCCAAAATATTCCATAGTTTCCAAACAGCGTTATTTACTCAACAATTCTAATTTAAATTTAAAATCAAATTTTAAATTATCAAATTTTTCTAAAAAAATTCTAACTCGCTAAATTTCTGAAAAATTTCGCCAGCGTCTCCTTTGCACGGCTAGCTCGATACAACTACAAAATGCTTCTACGGGCCCCTAGATTTCGAAATAAAAACAAAAGCCTAGTGGCTAGACCAGAAAATCATCAAATTTTCAAACAGAAATTTAAATACATACCTTTCGTCAGGTAATTCAATTTATCTTCTGAATTTGAAAACATCATCAATTTATCCTTTGCTATTAATTACCTGCATCCTAATCAGTAACAATATCCAATCATAGAATTCAAAATCATTTTATACAAAATTTCCAATATTTGCTTTGCTTAAGCCGTACAATGTACACATATCATCCGTATGCAATATCGAATCAGATCGCTCACTTGATCACACAATTTCACTACCGAATTAGTATCGTTCACCCGACTCCCTAGGGTGGACTCAGATCTGGTTTCTTGATCAGAAACCGCAATTCTCCTTGTACAGCCATTTACTATGATAGAGAATTTTCAGAATCAATCAAAAATTCATATCCAAGGTTTGTCGTCGGAAATTAAGTGAAAAATCCCAACTTGGATCGGTATAACTACCTCGAAATTCTATACTCGAATCTGGATCAAATCGTTATGCGAATAAATAATATACGTACGTCCTACGTATTTATCTCAATTGATTTATTAACTATATCAATTTTCTTTTTATTCAAATTTATTTTGATTTTTATTCACTTATCCACACTTATCATTTTCACACGCTTTTATTTAAATCTTCATTCATATATTAACTAAGTATATTTTCCCAAATACCAACTTTTACTTGAGAATTTCTGTAATGACTCGGTATTTTCAACCATTCGCATCCATTATAAGCGCATAGGCAGACACTCATGCCGGAATTGAATTGCTCAAAATACCGTGTTGTAAATAAAATTTTGGCAAACCTCAGAATATACAGTAAATAAAAATCACAGATCACAGACACAGAGTATATAAAAATGCAGCGGAAGAAAAAGAGATAGTAGTTCATGAAGCTACTATATAAATATGAGATACATCAGAGTTAAATAAGATACAACAGAAGAGTAACAGGATACATCAGGTACAAATCAGATACATCACTGAACCACTGGATACTGAAACAAAATAGATGGCTGGATCTTCAAGGAAAGCTCCAACGCCGAAGGTGAATCTTGAATGTTAACTCAATCAATCTGACCCGAGCGTAAAGCAAAACACAAAACCCTCCAGTCAGGACATAAATACTTATAAACTGTAAATCAACTCAAGTGAACAGTAACAAAATGCATCAGTAACTTAAAGGATGCTTGGGACCGCCTATCCTTTAAGGATCCGTTAAACTATTTACTATGTAGTAATATACGCTATATACGGTAGTGTCTAATCAGTAAAGTATAATCATATAGAAAATAGCGTTAAGGGGATGGTGATCCTTAACGCGGTCGGATCTTTAAAACCAAAATCGTAGTGGGCTCGATATAAGGATATGACACGGCACGCGAGGCAATGCCAGGGTGGATACACCGTTTGCACTCCCGGACCGGTGGTGACGGCAAGCCAGCAGCTTCCGCCCACCTCGAACAATACCCCCGAATCAAAGTGGCGCCACCGAATCGAATCACGACAGTAATAGAATAGTTTCTGATGGAGCATGCTCGATGAAAGGGTGCGACCCTTTGTGTAGCCCGGTATAGCTCCTGTTTTAGTCATATATGCCAACTCACGGGAGTTGGGTCCACGTAATATACCTCGAGAACGTCGCCACCATCCTACTTCATTCTGGAATCTCCACCGTGTACACAGTTGTTAAAGTGGTTTTCGGTATTGTCCGGCTATAAGACAATATCCGATCCCGGTCTCTTTAACAACCAATCGTTATTATAACCCGTAGTTATAAATTTAAAACATATTTTATACTTCAAAATAAAATTCATTCCAACCCAAATCTTTATCGAAAATAAAGATTAAATCATTTCCAAACCATTTCAAATATATCGTCATACCATATCTTTCAATTCAAATATTTATCAAAGTAAATATCAAGTCATTTCTAACCATTTTTATTATCAAAACATTTTAATATCAAAATGTCATATCTTTCAAAACTTCGTTTCAAATCATTTTAATATACCAAAATATCATATCTTTTCGAAACCACATTTCAATCATTTAATATATCAAAATATCGTATCTTTAAAATCCTTTAAATTCAAAGATAACATTCATTCATTTAGATTCAACCCACTCTTTAAATGATTTATATTTCAATGATTTAATTCAATTAAAATCATTTTAAAAGTGTAATTATTATACTTTAAAGTCTAGTATTCAATTTTCAAAGTTCCAAACCATTCTGAGTTCGTTTGCTAAGTCAAAAACCATAATTATTACAATTTCAGCATTTCACAGCATATAGAAAAGGCTATTACAAGTTATACTTGAAAACACTTTGATTCAGCAAAGACAGCATTTAAAACTGCTGTTTAAACTCAGTTTTTAGTTGAATTAAAGTTCAAAACAGAAAAGACAGCATTTCAGAAGTGCTGCGGTAGTTCAGATTTCAAAACAAAGGTTTTATTTGATTTCAGCAAAGATTGCAGACCACTATGGCATTTCTAGAGAATGCTATAAGAGACCTGAGTTCAATATTAGCCTATAAGTTCAACTACAGCAACTACAGCATTTCAGAACTGCTGTAATAGCTCATTTTTCACAGTTTTAGTTCAATTCAGAAACCATAGCATTTCTGAATGTCATTAAGAGTAAATTCTAGGTTTTGTTGTATTTCCAGTAATTAAATAACTTTAATTCAAAACAAATAAACATTTTAGAAAATTCATTTTTAACATTTAAATGTTCATTAACATATCATTTGACATATTATTTTTATACAATGAATTTCATATAACTAAGTCCAATTTCAACAATTTACCAAATAAATTCAAGTGTAAAAGTTTCCAATTCTTCACATTTCGACAAATAAACTTAACACTTATATTTTATTTTCATTTGACAAAAATTTAACCAAATTTCCTATTTTTATTTAATTAACTTAAACCTTTAATTAAAACCAAATTCACCTTTTCCAATCAAGTTATATCTTAAAATTTCACCTTTCAACAGTCATTTATTCAACCACTTAAATTCATAGAAAAGTTCGATAATACTTTAATAAATCATCTAAATTAAGATTTAAATCAAAAATCATATTTACCAATTTCCAAATATAGTTAAAGTCCATTTTATTTATATAGCTTAAACATCATTTTAACCAAAATTCCACATTCCAAACTTAGGGCATATTTCACAAATCAAATTTTAACCATTCATAAATTACATTTTTAACACATAGAAAAATCACAATTTATTTATTTAAAACATTTCACAATCCATTTGAATCGAATTTCATAAATTTATATTTTAAAAATACTTAAAAATATTCAAAACACTTTATAGAATAACCACAGGTCTGTATATAGTTTTCTAACCTAGGTCAAGTGATACGGATATGTATCATTTCAATCCGCAGTTTCAAAAAAAAAATCCGGGTTCTATCATTTCAAACCCGCAATCCCAAGTCAAAATGAAAAATAAAAAAAACCATTCAGGCCTATCATTTCAGTCCGTAATGATTTTATTCTAACAGGGAACTTGTAGTGTGATCATATACAGAAATAATATAAACAATGTCAATATCGTAATATACAGTCATATATCAGATGTGAGGTGAAAATTAACAGTTTTAACATGGTAATAACATGGCATAACATATCATATGATTCTCATTAACTTGCATAAACATTTTTATTACTAAATACTTGTCATCAATTCACTTTCCATAAGTATAAATGTCAGAGTGAGAAAGACTCACATTTTTTCAAGTTGAAGACCAAAACAACTAACACAAGTGCGATTCCAAAAGCACGACAAGCACGATGACAAGACTACGGACATGAGTGGAGAACGAATCCAATCTACAACTCTTGTGTACAACCCAAAACAAACAATCAAAACAACAAAATTCAATACGACTTTAAAATGCAATAACATTGAAATAAAAGGAGATACGACTACGCAGTCTTTTGCTTTGCCTTCTCTATTGTTTGGTATGGCTTTGGGGTCTGATGTGGTTCAGATGTGGTCAAGTTTTGGGTCAGGTTTGGGCTAACACAGCTCGGTTTCAAGGCAAGACAAGGTGGAGTTTGTACATGAGGAGGTGATGTGGTTTTGAAGGCAATTAGGTGGTTTTTGGTCAAAACAAGGGCTCAACCTTGGGGATTGGGCTCGGCTTGTGGTGTGTCATGACTGGACAGAGGTGAGGAGGGATGTGTTGTGGTCAGGTCTGGGGAGTGGTGGCGGCTATGGTGGTGGTTTGGGTGGTGGTTGAAGTGGATGAGCATGTAGAGGTCAAATAAGCGTTGTTCAAGGGCATTGTTGCATTTTTTTGGAGTTTTGGCACCATGGTGGGCTCGGCCTTGGTCAAGACCAGAGGGGTAGCTGGTGATGATGGAAGGGAAGAGGTGTAGGAGGTGGTGGCCGTGGCTATGGAGGAGAGTCCAAGCAATACACATGAGAAAACAAGGCAAAATATAAGAAAACAATGGAAAAAGAAGAGCAATAAGAAGAGGAAAAGAGGAGCCATTACCAAACCTTTCTAGTCGTGAAAAATGAAGTGGAGAGGAATGTTTTCACGTGAAAATGAGGTAAGAAATGCACAGCTACAAAAAAGAAAGGACGGTCAAAGGAAATTAAATCTATTAATTGGAAAAGAAACGGAAGAAGAAACGTTAAAACGGTTTTACGTTTCTTTGCTTTCAAACCTTTTAAACTTCCTATATATATTCATATACATCTTAAATAACTGAAAACACTTATAAATTTCAGTTAGAATTCGAAAATGTAACAGATAAACAAAATATTAATAATTAAATATTAATTAGATATGATTAAAATAAGAAAAATAGCACAGAAAGTGAAAACTTGACTTAAGAATTAGAAATAACTTCAATACACTTTGGAAAATTTTACTTTAATTTAAATACATGTAAAATGAATAAAATAAAGTAAAACACAGCAAATAAAAGTGAGTGAATAAAATAAATAAATAAATAAATTTTAATTATATATAATTAAATTAAGAAAATGGCTTAAAATTGTAGACTAGGCTTTTAAAATTAGAAATAAATTCAAATGAACTTTAGAAAAATTATATTATCATTTTAAAAATACTTAAAAGTCAAAATATACATAATATAACATATTATCACATATTAAAATAAAATATAACAAAGAAGAAGTAATTTATACAATTTAAAATAGTCATTGTTAAATAACCCTATATACGCACAATATTGTAAAGGGTATAACTTTCACAATTTACATCCGATTTCAACGAAACGAAAAGTGGTGTTCTTAGAATTTTATGTACTTTCATAATAAAAGAAAAAAATTAAATTTTTAAACCTTTAAAATTTTAAGTTGAAAGTTACAGTTTGACTAATTTGACCAAAATCAGCATTTCATGCAAATATTCAACTTACACAAGTTTGGAATTATAACTCATATAAAAATCAAGATTTATATTTAAATAATAAATTTAATCATTTCAAATAAGAAAAATAAGTTTTTAAATCAAAATCTTACATTAAAAATAATTAAAATATACAATAAAATAATTACAAAATACAGGGTTGTTACACTCTCCCCCACTCAAAACTTTTTGTCCCCGAAAAGGAATGAGGTATGGAAGGGCACAGAAAAGATAGAGTGAAATAGGATTAAGATAAGATGACAAGAAGATTGAAGTTATACCTGATAACTGTTGTTATAGGTAAGTTTTACAAGGTGGAGGTGATCTTTCCAAAATTCTCCAAAATTAAGAACACAAGCACGAAAAGGTGGATTCAAAATGATTGCCAAAGGTCTATCAAAGATTATAGAAAGATTTCTAAACAGAAATATTATAGAAAGATGCCTATACCGGTCTATAGCAAGATAAGGATAATAAGGACAACCAAAAGATAGTTTGAAAAACAAAATAAGGAAATAAATTTGAAAGCATGGAAATTTCAACTTAAATAGAGAATAAATCTTTACACAAGTTAACTAAATCTTAACTATCTCAAATTTCATTATCTTATTATCCAATCATCTAAAATTAACAATTTTTAAAACCATGGGTTTGAAAAAATAATCATTTATTGCACTCACAGTGTACTTAATAAATTTAATTCTTCTTTATTCCTAATTAAACTTAAATTTATTCCTCTCAATATATTCATCACTGATGTTAAATATACTTACACTTATTATAACTGCTTTATTTTATTCTTAGTTCTTCTAACATTGTTTTATTGTAAGTTATTCAATTACCCTTTATTATTCTTTAACTCTGTTAATCGTTTTATAACTTAAAATTTAAGTGTATAGCATTTATTATAACCACTCAAATTTTATTTATACATCTTTTTTATATTGTATATTATCCAATTACATTTTTAACTTCTGAAATTTTGGTAAGTTATATTTGAATGCAATTGTATTATACAAATAAAATTTCCAATTCAATCATTTCAAGCTTAAATCATTTATTCAAAAAAAAATTTATTTTCTTTTTATAATTGAAATTATTCTTTAAAAATAGAATTTAAGAATTAAATTTTCGATTTCTTCAGACCATTTAGAGATAAGAAATAATATATATACATATATAATATGTCAAATCAAATTTCAATCATATATCTATATATATACATATATATTATAAATCAAGTCATATTTTAGAAATTCAAATCAATTTAATTCCTCAAAACAAAGCTGTAGCAAGACTACAGAACAGTCTCCTAACTTCGAAACTCGAAAATGAACGACGATGATGTCGCGATCATTACCGAAGTTATTTTCCAGCGACAAAGAGAAAAGCACTAATTTTAAACCTTTAAAATTCTTTGAAAACAAATTCTATTCAAAATACTTTAAATAATATAACCCTTTAAAACTTTAAACCAAAGTTCGAAATAATCGGAATTTAAATCCTCAAATTCTTGTTTTAAATTCATTTCAGTTCCCAAATAAATTTATAAACAAATATTTATAGATCTATTTGTAGAACAATAAATGATAAATCAAGTATTATCATTTCAAATTATCAATTTAAGTCATTTCATTAAGTTCCATAAATTTACTTATATATCAAAATTTATTTCATTAACCAATTTTTTTTTAAATATATTGTGTCCGTTTGTTCTGTCAAAGTGTTTTGGAAATCTTATCGATGGCGCTGATCAGACGTATCGATCAGAAACCCAACTCAACATCAACAACTCAAACAAAACAATATATAAAACATTTTAATTTTAAATATTAGTTTACAAATACACTATACATGAATAGATTTTCAAAGAAGGATAGAGATTCAAATTTTTGATTAACACAAATCAAAGGAGATTATGATTTAAAATAAGTTGGAAACAAGGATGACATGATTAAATAACAGAATAGGAAGATGGATAAGCTTATATAAATCACGGGCAACCTTAACCGGGTCAACCGTGACTTAAAGAATAAGATCAATGTTGATTTTTCTAGGGTAAATCTACATTCGATCTCAAGAGTTAGAGTTTGAAATAACAAAAGATATTAGCATCTAAACCAAGGATAGATAAGAATCTCGGGTGAATCGATGCTAATTGTAAAGGAATTTTCACCTTTTTTCAATTAAATTTGAAATTGGCGTAATCGCCGACTCACTAGAAAGATCATTCGAAGTGGAGTTATGGAATACTCCAGAGTCAAAAGAAGATGAATAGTGAGGGATATGAATGGATTTTGGAATTGTAGGGAATGTTCCAAAATACAAAGGAATTGAGTCAAAAGGGAGAGATTCAAACTCGAATGAAAGTGATTTTGTAAATACATTCACTCCATATGCTGAGTTTTGCCTAGAGCTACCAAAGCTCTGATACCAACTGTAACGACTCGGTATTTTCAACCATTCGCATCCATTATAAGTGCATAGGCAGACACTCATGCCGGAATTGAATTGCTCAAAATACCGTGTTGTAAATAAAATTTTGGCAAACCTCAGAATATACAGTAAATAAAAATCACAGATCACAGACACAGAGTATATAAAAATGCAGCGGAAGAAAAAGAGATAGTAGTTCATGAAGCTATTATATAAATATGAGATACACCAGAGTTAAATAAGATACAACAGAAGAGTAACAGGATACATCAGGTACAAATCAGATACATCACTGAACCACTGGATACTGAAACAAAATAGATGGCTGGATCTTCAAGGAAAGCTCCAACGCCGAAGGTGAATCTTGAATGCTAACTCAATCAATCTGACCCGAGCGTAAAGCAAAACACAAAACCCTCGAGTCAGGACATAAATACTTATAAACTGTAAATCAACTCAAGTGAACAGTAACAAAATGCATCAGTAACTTAAAGGATGCTTGGGACCGCCCATCCTCTAAGGATCCATTAAACTATTTACTATGTAGTAATATACGCTATATACGGTAGTGTCTAATCAGTAAAGTATAATCATATAGAAAATAGCGTTAAGGGGATGGTGATCCTTAACGCGGTCGGATCTTTAAAACCAAAATCGTAGTGGGCTCGATATAAGGATATGAAACGGCACGCGAGGCAATGCCAGGGTGGATACACCGTTTGCACTCCCGGACCGGTGGTGACGGCAAGCCAGCAGCTTTTGCCCACCTCGAACAATACCCCCGAATCAAAGTGGCGCCACCGAATCGAATCACAACAGTAATAGAATAGTTTCTGATGGAGCATGCTCGATGAAAGGGTGCGACCCTTTGTGTAGCCCGGTATAGCTCCTGTTTTAGTCATATATGCCAACTCACGGGAGTTGGGTCCACGTAATATACCTCGAGAACGTCGCCACCATCCTACTTCATTCTGGAATCTCCACCGCGTACACGGTTGTTAAAGTGGTTTTCGGTATTGTCCGGCTATAAGACAATATCCGATCCCGGTCTCTTTAACAACCAATCGTTATTATAACCCGTAGTTATAACTTTAAAACATATTTTATACTTCAAAATAAAATATCATTCCAACCCAAATCTTTATCAAAAATAAAGATTAAATCATTTCCAAACCATTTCAAATATATCATCATACCATATCTTTTAATTCAAATATTTATCAAAGTAAATATCAAGTCATTTCTAACCATTTTAATTATCAAAACATTTTAATATCAAAATGTCATATCTTTCAAAACTTTGTTTCAAATCATTTTAATATACCAAAATATCATATCTTTTCGAAACCACATTTCAATCATTTAATATATCAAAATATCGTATCTTTAAAATCCTTTAAATTCAAAGATAACATTCATTCATTTCGATTCAACCCACTCTTCAAATGATTTATATTTCAATGATTTAATTCAATTAAAATCATTTTAAAAGTGTAATTATTATACTTTCAAGTCCAGTATTCAATTTTCAAAGTTCCAAACCATTCTGAGTTCGTTTGCTAAGTCAAAAACCATAATTATTACAATTTCAGCATTTCACAACATATAGAAAAAGCTATTACAAGTTATACTTGAAAACACTTTGATTCAGCAAAGACAGCATTTAAAACTGCTGTTTAAACTCAGTTTTTAGTTGAATTATAGTTCAAAACAGAAAAGACAGCATTTTAGAAGTGTTGCGGTAGTTCAGATTTCAAAACAAAGGTTTTATTTGATTTCAGCAAAGATTGCAGACCACTATGGCATTTCCAGAGAATGCTATAAGAGACCTGAGTTCAATATTAGCCTATAAGTTCAACTACAGCAACTACAGCATTTCAGACCTGCTGTAATAGCTCATTTTTCACAGTTTTAGTTCAATTCAGAAACCATAGCATTTCTGAATGCCATTAAGAGTAAATTCTAGGTTTTGTTGTATTTCCAGTAATTAAATAACTTTAATTCAAAACAAATAAACATTTTAGAAAATTCATTTTTAACATTTAAATGTTCATTAACATATCATTTGACATATTATTTTTATACAATGAATTTCATATAACTAAGTCCAATTTCAACAATTTACCAAATAAATTCAAGTGTAAAAGTTTCCAATTCTTCACATTTCGACAAATAAACTTAACACTTATATTTTATTTTCATTTGACAAAAATTTAACCAAATTTCCTATTTTTATTTAATTAACTTAAACCTTTAATTAAAACCAAATTCACCTTTTCCAATCAAGTTATATCTTAAAATTTACCTTTCAACAGTCATTTATTCAACCACTTAAATTCACAGAAAAGTTCGATAATACTTTAATAAATCATCTAAATTAAGATTTAAATCAAAAATCATATTTACCAATTTCCAAATATAATTAAAGTCCATTTTATTTATATAGCTTAAACATCATTTTAACCAAAATTCCACATTCCAAACTTAGGGCATATTTCACAAATCAAATTTTAACCATTCATAAATTACATTTTTAACACATAGAAAAATCACAATTTATTTATTTAAAACATTTCACAATCCATTTGAATCGAATTTCATAAATTTATATTTTAAAAATACTTAAAAATATTCAAAACACTTTATAGAATAACCACAGGTCTGTATATAGTTTTCTAACCTAGGTCAAGTGATACGGATATGTATCATTTCAATCCGTAGTTTCAAAAAAAAAATCCGCGTTCTATCATTTCAAACCCGCAATCCCAAGTCAAAATGAAAAATAAAAAAAACCATTCAGGCCTATCATTTCAGTCCGTAATGATTTTATTCTAACAGGGAACTTGCAGTGTGATCATATACAGAAATAATATAAACAATGTCAATATCGTAATATACAGTCATATATCAGATGTCAGGTGAAAATTAACAGTTTTAACATGGTAATAACATGGCATAACATATCATATGATTCTCATTAACTTGCATAAACATTTTTATTACTAAATACTTGTCATCAATTCACTTTCCATAAGTATAAATGTCAGAGTGAGAAAGACTCACATTTTTTCAAGTTGAAGACCAAAACAACTAACACAAGTGCGATTCCAAAAGCATGACAAGCACGATGACAAGACTACGGACATGAGTGGAGAACGAATCCAATCTACAACTCTTGTGTACAACCCAAAACAAACAATCAAAACAACAAAATTCAATACGACTTTAAAATGCAATAACATTGAAATAAAAGGAGATACGACCACGCAGTCTTTTGCTTTGCCTTCTCTATTGTTTGGTATGGCTTTGGGTTCTGATGTGGTTCAGATGTGGTCAAGTTTTGGGTCAGGTTTGGGCTAACACAGCTCGGTTTCAAGGCAAGACAAGGTGGAGTTTGTACATGAGGAGGTGATGTGGTTTTGAAGGCAATTAGGTGGTTTTTGGTCAAAACAAGGGCTCAACCTTGGGGATTGGGCTCGGCTTGTGGTGTGTCATGACTGGAAAGAGGTGAGGAGGGACGTGTTGTGGTCAGGTCTGGGGAGTGGTGGCGGCTATGGTGGTGGTTTGGGTGGTGGTTGAAGTGGATGAGCATGTAGAGGTCAAATAAGCATTGTTCAAGGGCATTGTTGCATTTTTTTGGAGTTTTGGCACCATGGTGGGCTCGGCCTTGGTCAAGACCAGAGGGGTAGCTGGTGATGATGGAAGGGAAGAGGTGTAGGAGGTGGTGGCCGTGGCTATGGAGGAGAGGCCAAGCAATACACATGAGAAAACAAGGCAAAATATAAGAAAACAATGGAAAAAGAAGAGCAATAAGAAGAGGAAAAGAGGAGCCATTACCAAACCTTTCTAGTCGTGAAAAATGAAGTGGAGAGGAATGTTTTCACGTGAAAATGAGGTAAGAAATGCACAGCTACAAAAAAGAAAGGACGGTCAAAGGAAATTAAATCTATTAATTGGAAAAGAAACGGAAGAAGAAACGTTAAAACGGTTTTACGTTTCTTTGCTTTCAAACCTTTTAAACTTCCTATATATATTCATATACATCTTAAATAACTGAAAACACTTATAAATTTCAGTTAGAATTCGAAAATGTAACAGATAAACAAAATATTAATAATTAAATATTAATTAGATATGATTAAAATAAGAAAAATAGCACAGAAAGTGAAAACTTAACTTAAGAATTAGAAATAACTTCAATACACTTTGGAAAAATTTACTTTAATTTAAATACATGTAAAATGAATAAAATAAAGTAAAACACAGCAAATAAAAGTGAGTGAATAAAATAAATAAATAAATAAATTTTAATTATATATAATTAAATTAAGAAAATGACTTAAAATTGTAGACTAGGCTTTTAAAATTAGAAATAAATTCAAATGAACTTTAGAAAAATTATATTATCATTTTAAAAATACTTAAAAGTCAAAATATACATAATATAACATATTATCACATATTAAAATAAAATATAACAAAGAAGAAGTAATTTATACAATTTAAAATAGTCATTGTTAAATAACCCTATATAAGCACAATATTGTAAAGGGTAGAACTTTCACAATTTACATCCGATTTCAACGAAACGAAAAGTGGTGTTCTTAGAATTTTATATACTTTCATAATAAAAGAAAAAAATTAAATTTTTAAACCTTTAAAATTTTAAGTTGAAAGTCACAGTTTGACTAATTTGACCAAAATCAGCATTTCATGCAAATATTCAACTTACACAAGTTTGGAATTATAACTCATATAAAAATCAAGATTTATATTTAAATAATAAATTTAATCATTTAAAATAAGTAAAATAAGTTTTTAAATCAAAATCTTACGTTAAAAATAATTTAAATATACAATAAAATAATTACAAAATACAGGGTTGTTACAATTTCACTATTCATTACTTAAGTTCAATGTAAGTATTTCATATACTCCTTATATTTAATTTCACTTCACCACTTAAGCTTTTGTATCTATTTTCATTTAACTCAAATTTTAATTCCCTTCTGAATTCAATTTATCTTCAAACTCTGAATATTGAATTTTATTCATTTTATCTCAAACCATATTTAATTAATCATTTCCTTGATTAGTTTCACTTTACAAATTTATTTTAAATTTCAAACAATTTTTATTTCCAAACCTTATTTACTTTTAGTCCACTTCGAACCAACTCTTCAACTTTACTTTACTTTACCCAAATTAAATCTGAATTCGAGTATTCAGGTCAAGCTCCATTTACTTACAATTTAAATTAAATATCATCCCAATTTAATTCCAATTTATTTGCTTACCCACTTAAATCAATTAGTTTTCTTACTAATTTTATTTTCAATCCTTCATTTTGTTAAGTCCAACTTCACAAATTTTCCACTTCACTTTGTTTATCACAATTCAAATTCAATTTCCAATGTTCATCTTGAATTTGATTTTCTTTATTTAACTTAATTTAATTACTTTCCATTTCCATTCAAAATTTTAAACTTATATAAATTTTCCAACTTAATTTCATTCATTTACAAATCTTTCTAATTTATTTCATCTAATTGGTTTACTTCACTAGCTTAATTCGTTTTCAATCAAATTTAGCTTACTAATTTTATTTATCACTTCATTTACAAATTTAATTAAAATCTCAATAAAAAGTTTACTTCTAAACTTTTACTTCATTAGTTCCCTTGAACAAATTCTATAATTTCCATTTAAAATTTTAAACTTCCTTAAGTTTCCAACTCATGTAAATTCCATTAACATTTTTAATTAAACTTCTAGAGCTTTAAACAATTTCTTAAACATTCAAAACATTTTTGAAATTAATTATATACATAATTCATTTGCATATCAAATTATCCTTTGAATTTCAAAACTAAACCCAACTTTGCAAACAACTCCAATTTAAAGCAATTTGGCAGCAAATCCTCTCCTGGAAACTCGAAAATGAACATCGATGATGTCGCGATCATCATCGGAGTTATTTTCTAGCGACCGAAAAGAGTTTAGTGCCTTTGTCCCTTCAAAAACATTTTTAAATTCCAAATCTCACCAGATTTCCAATCCAATTCAAAAATATTTCTGAATAATTTCCTTATTATTCCTCCAAAATCTTTGAAAATCATTTCCAAACTCAAATTGAATTAAATTTCTCAAAATTTCAAACCCCAAATCCTTTTAATCCATTTTCAAAAATTATTCTGAAATTTTTGTGTCATTTCCAATTATAAACCACATTTATAATTTTCATTTACAAATCTCATTTGTATATGAATTTATTTCTTAGCTTTTAGTTATGATTTCAATTTTTACACAACAATGCTAATAATTTAATATTATCACTTCCTAACGACCAAGCAACCATAAATAACTATAATAATTTACGAAAAATTACTTCTTTTATATACAAAAATAATTAGGGTAAAAATCATTTCATTTACCCTATTTTAAATAATACTATGTCGGTTTGCCTAATTTAAGAGTTTAGAAATCCCTATCGATGCAGTTGGCCAGACTGCGCCGACCAGAATTTAAAAACACTCAACCGATAAGTCGACACAATATAAAACAATTTATATTCACTAAAAAACACACGCTCATATCTATTAATACACTCATACTCATTCTAGAGTACTACGGGCTCTATTTTAATGAATAATCCCCACTAGAGCCAAGGTTCTTGCTTAACCTTCAGCTCTGATACCAAGTGTAACGACCCGATTTTCCGACATCCGAAAATCGACATCAATACGTCCATTGTATCAAATGCGAAACAATCGAATGCCGGAAAACCGAATTAATGAAGAAGGATGTAGAAGAAGAAATAGAAAACAATATCAGAATCTCATAAACATAGTGGAACAATATATAATGGATAAATGATTAATCTTTAAACAAAAAGAACTATATCTGTTTATACATTACATCATCGGAGTACAACAAAATCAATAGCATACAACTGGATAGTTATATTAAATTGTCCTCACAAAACTAACTACACAGCGGACTATACATCAAATACGTATGATACGTCTCTCCATCTAGCTTGTCTCCTGAGCTCCATAGCATCCTTTCCTGTATGTATAATACTCGGTCTGACCCGAGAATTATAGTAAAATAACATTCGAGTCAGTCTGGAAAACCCGAGTGAGAAAACACACCTAGTTGGATTATTAAAGTTTCTAAAATCCTTTGAAATTAAAGGTATCTCGTAAGACCGTGCCACAGATAAACATGCAGGGTTTTTACCTTACGATAACCAAATTTTTTTTATCAAATCCGTTTGATATTATAATAATGTCTATGGAAAGTAAAATAGAATCTAGCTGAAATGCTTGCATCTCACGTTTTAGCATAGTTGGGCACAATCAAAACCGTACAGACGCTTATTTGAGATTGGATTCCATACAATGGCAGGGATACTGGGGTACCGCCCATCACAGTACATGGTCTATGTCACCGTACCGAGGATCCACCCTGATCTCCTGCATCACAAGACTAGAGCTACCCCTTACTGGATAGTCCGAATAAGATCACCCCGCGATTGGGATCAGCTATCGCCCACGCAGTCGAAAAAAGGGACATCTAGACAGGGGTGACCGTACCCTAATTGGTCGCTAGCCACTTAGCCTTGCATGCACCTCCCCTGTTTTAGCCATTCTTGGTTGAAGAGGCTCGAGGTTAAGCGTTACCTTTTTAGCACACATTCACTTAGAATGCTCATTGTCCTTCTGACGATGTTCTGATAGCATTCATCCATACAAGTCTGTTCCGGGTCTGAACAGAATCGAAGGCACAACTCCTACTACATCGATTTTGGAATCACCCTCAGGATTAGACCTTGCACTTCACTGCTCCATCTTCGACTCCCAGCTCTTGTCTTCCTTACCGAAACGTTCAAATCGGACCGAAGTGGTTTTCGAGAAATAAATCATGATCCCGGTCTCTTCGAAACGATCGACGCATTGGCCAATATTGATAGTCGGTTATTTAACAATCAAATAACATTCACCAACAACCATCAAATTAAATAATTTTCCAAATTATTTATTAACCTCAAAATATCTTCGTAAGATATATTTCCACTCTTCAACCCTTTGAAAAATAGTTTTCAAATCACTTTTCTCTCTCGGAAGAAAATTCCCACCCAATTTTTTTATTTCCATTAAAAATCGTCAAGCCTTAATATTTTATATTTTTAAAATAATTTAAATCACTTTATCTTAAAAAATACTTTAAAACATTTTAAAATAAAAACTATTTAATTCGCTTAAAATAAAAACTATTTAAAACACTTAAAATTAAAAAAAAATACTAGTTATAAAATTTTAAGATAATTCCTCATGTAAAACTTAAGACAAAACTAATTTTAAAATAAAAGTTATTCTATAAGGTATAAATATTAAATAATTATCTTTAAATCATAATACTAGTTAAACCTTTTAAAATAATTACTACTATAATTAATTTAAATAAATATTTACTTTAATATTCTAAGATAATTTGAAACAATTAAATTTCTCTAAAACATTCTTTTAAAACCACTTTAAAACTCTAACTTATACTTAGAAATCTTTCTTTGAAAATATACTCGCCTTTTCAGGAAAATACACCTTCCATTCCACACCTTTTAAAAAAATATAAACCACTATTTTTTCTAAACCAATTATCTATTCCTTTATAAATTCCCACCGTGAATTTATACTTCCAAATATCCACTAGTATCTTATTTCATTTTATAATCCCAGTTTATAAATTCCATAGCCTCATTCTCATTTTAAAACACAGTTTCCAACATTTAATCAATTTTCAAGTAGATTTCCAAATTTACTCCATTTAAAAATAAATTCCTTTACTTACTCAGTTTATTTCAAACTCATTAATTTCAGATTTAACTTCTTTATTATAATTTAAAATCTTATTTAAACTGAAAATACCAATTTCATACCTTTCCAAATTTCTTCTTTATTTTTTCCAAACAAATTTAAACCTTGAATTTAAAAATTAATTCTTTATTCCTTTAAATAATATCACTTACGTTTAAAATTTCATTTATTCCCATTTATTCAAAAAATCTCCTTTCCCATACTCGGAATTTATTTATTAAAATTAAGAAATCAACTTTTATTCTTTTCCAATTCATTCTTTAATTTATCCAAATTCTTATAATTATTTACTTAAAATTCCCTATTTTATTTTCCTTTAAAAATTCAATCTTATATTTTTGATATCTCAATATACCCTAAATATATTCAGTCGAACTGTAACGACCCATAATTTTCGATGTTTAAAATTTGTTAATTTAATAAGATTTTGGTAATTAAATCAGGAATAGATAAAAATTTGTAATCTGTTAATGAATTATTAACGGTAATGAAATTTAAGAATGTTAATGCAAGTTAATAAATAGTTAATTGAGTGCAATTCCAATTAATTGAAACAATTGTAAGGTTATAATTGATTGTAAGTAGTAAATTAGGAAATAAATTCAAAGTTATATTAATTGATGAAATAATACGTAATAAACTATAATTTGATAAAATCAATGATAGGTAAGTAATTATAATATTTGTTGGTTGATAATAAATATGAATGTGATTGTTGATGCTGACTGAATGAAATTGACAATTGTTAATGTTATTTCAATCAATTGTAATGGTAAAGCTAATTAGGAATGTAATTGTAGAGCTTAAATTGGAAATAATTTTAAAGTTCAATAAGGAAGAAAATGACCGTATGAATGTAAATTCCAATTGATTGGAATAACGAATGTCAAAAAAAGAATAATATATGTTTCTTTACTAAATAAAAAAATCTTTTGTTTAATTATTTGAAATGTTGGTAGCTGAAAAATTTATTACAGAAATAAGAAATTAATAACATTTGGCTTGTATACAATACATCCGTAAATACGTTAAATTACTATAAAAAGGAATTGAATTGTCTCATTCATTTTTACCTTAGAAATCAATGACAATTAATGTGATTGGAATCTTTTAATTAAAAAGTGAGAAGACATTAATTGCAAACATATATTGAAATAAACTGGGTGATTTATTTCCAATTAATTCAGTTAATGTTCAAAATTTAATGCTAGTTTGCTACATATATGTTTATACCTAAATTTGCACTTATGTTTTAGATCCAATTAGATCATAAAAAAAGACTATTTAGGTTTGAAATCTCATACGTTATTAAATTAAATGTTAATAGGAGATGATAAAGGGGGTAAAATAGATTTGCACATGACTATTTCCTTTTCAATAGACTTTATTAGATCTTAATTGCAACATAACTTACCTTTCCATCTTCACTTTTCTAATTTACTCTTACATTCACTGCCTCCTTATGTGGATTATTTTCATACTTTTTATTTATGAATGTAAACTATAAGTGGCGATAAAGATGTATATATATGTATTATACACCTGCTTATATTAGCTTGTTTATGGTATCATATTTTTGAATGTATGTTAATGCATTCCTTGTAAAACATTCAATCGAAATGTTAACACGTTTTTTAATTCCCAATCTAATCACAAAGAGGGAGAAATGAAAAGTTCTTTATGTTGTATAATCTTTTAATTTATGACACAAATTTGTGTAGAGAATTTATTTTCATTTATTGTGTGTTAATTAAATATTTAAAGGACGTTAATTTTGGTATGTTTAGGGTTAACAAAATTAATTAAGTAAACGATTGTTCTTGAAATTTGAATTCTAAAAGATTGTTTAAAGTATAGAGTTGGTCTATTCATTCCCTTTCTAATTAATAATTGCCGCATTCTTTTAATTATTTCTCCATTTGTTCCATTACTCCATTCCATTTACATTGTCCGAAGCTTTTTGATTTTGCAAACATGAACTACTTTTCATATTTTTAGTTCTTTCTTTTACCAATTTTTAATACCTGCTACTTTTAAAAAGGCTGTTCATATTTACTATATTTCAATACCAAGTTTGTTCATATTTACTTTATTTTTTCCTTCATTTTCCAACTTAATTTTCTGAAACATCATTTCATTTATTTCTAATTAATAGCGGCCTCTCTTTTCAAATCTCTTTGGCCCTAAACCTAACTCTAACCTTATAAATAAGATATGATGCAAATGAAACCCCAGCCTATATTCTAATCTTCTTCTTCTTTTTTCTTCAAATCTCCTTATTATCTCTCATTTTAATTTTTTCTTCCTCTTCAAATATTCTTCTTCACAAATTTTCTTCTATTTCAAACTTTCTTCTTTCTTTTCAAATCTTGATCTTCTCTTCCATTTTCAGTTCTTCTTATTTTTATCATTTTCTTTTTCGACTCTTCTTTTTCAAATCTTTTTTTTTCAAACCTTTTAAAAATACATACATACATATATACATTAATATAATAAGAAGGAAAATTAAAGTAAATCAAAACAAAAGAAAAATTACGGAGCAAAACTAGCAATCAAGAAGGAGACTAAGGAAACATAGAGCAGAGCTATTGATTAGAATTCTATTATTTTCAGATTTCTATAAAGGTCAGTGTTTTAACCCACTCACAACTTCTAAAATTTCTTATGTTTGTTAAATTGGTTTATGAGGTGATTAGAAATTTATTTATGACTGTTTGGCATGTTTTGAATCATCATCTCATTTTATTTGAGTTTATCTGGATAAAATAGTTATTTAATTTATTATTGAATATAAATTGCCAGTAAATATATGTTATTTATTATCTGTTCTATATTGATGTTATTGATTGAATTGGATGGTGATTGTGATAAATGTTTGATGGTTGATATTGGATGAATGGAGGTTGTATTTTATATTGTTATAAACTGCAAGTTGTTATGGATGTTTATTTCATTCGGGATTACGGTTTGAAATGATATATAACAGTAGTTTTAAATTACGGATTGAAATGATAAATATCTGTATCACTTGACCATAGGATAGAAAATTATATACAGACACCGTGGTCCACATATAAAAATATTTTGAAACGATTTCTATAGTTTTGTAAAGAAATATATGGTTTTAGATAAATATTGATTTTAGATATTATATAAATGTTATTTTATCCTTGATTTTAGGCTATGTATGATTTGTCTAATATAGAATAAGCTTAATAATAAGTTTGATTTTTATTGAAGATAATATGGTTAAGTATTTAAATTATATTTTAATAAGAGTTTAATATGATTTAAATAAAATATTAAGGTTGGAAGAGAAATTTGAGATTTATTTGAAATTGAAATTATTTATGAATTAAACTCAAATAAGCTTGATGTGAAATTTATTAAATTAGAAGTTTTAGAGGGTATGATTTTTATAACTTGATTTTGGTTTTAGGTGAATTAAATGGATATTTCAAGTATAAATAAGTTGAAGGAAATATTTAGTTATTTGTAATTTGATTTTTATTTAAATGATAATGAATTTATTATGTAAAATATTTCAAAACTAAATAATGGAAAATTGAATTGTTGAATCGTAGTTACCAAACTTAGTTTTGAAATTGTTGAATACTTAAAGTTTGAAATATATTGAATTTGAAATGGTCTGCTCTGTGGATCAAATCTGTTTGAAATCGATATAATTTGGAATAGTTTATTTGGAAATTGAATTGAATTGAAATTTATGATTTGTTTAAATTTAAAATTTACAAATTCGTGTTGTTTTGGAATTGATTTGTGAAATTGGAGAAGCTATTTTATCATATAAAGTATTTTAAATATTTGAACCATTTAAGTGGTGGAAGTTATTTTTCAAAGTTATGAGTTTCAAGGTATTAAAATTTGAAAGTATTATATTTCAAGTGTTTTGATTTCGAAATGTTATAACTTTGAAAGTGTTATGATTTTTGAAAAGGATATATTTGAAAAGAAAATGATATGGTATTGGTTTGGTTTTAAAAAGGCAATGATATTGGGTTTTAAAGTATAAACTATTTTGGAAATGACCGCGGTGTTATAATAACGTTTGGTTGTTAAAGAGACAGGGATCGAAAGTTGTCATACTCTCTTCCAACTCTGAAAATCACTTTAACAACTGTGTACGCGGTGGAGATTCCAGAATGAAGTAGGATGGTGGCGGCGTTCTTTTGAGGTATATATGTGGACCTAACTCCCATGAGTTGGCATAAGGTGGCTAAAACAAGAGCGATTAATGGGCTAAGAAGGTAGCACCTTTTATCGGACACACTCCTTCTATACCATTCTATTGCTTTGTGATTTATTGGGGCCCTTTTGATTTTGCGGGTGTGGCTCGAGGTGGGCGGTAGTAGCTGCTACGCATTACCACTGGTCCGAAAGCGTAATCGGTATATCTACCTTGGCATTGCCTAGTTGTGCCGTGTCACCTACCCTAACGCGCCTTGTACGAGTTTGGATTTCTCCCGTAGCCCGTGTGGTATCCTCTGGTGGCTTCCTGATCAGGAGGAACCATGATGCTGAATGGACTAGTGGGACTATTACGCGTTAAGGTGGGAAATGTAAAGCCTTAATGCTATTTAAAAGTAAGTTTATTTTACTATAAACATTATTACAATAGCGAAATATTATTACATAATAAATAGTTTAACAGATCCTTAGGAGATGTGAATCCTGAGCATCTCTTAAGTTACTGCACTCACGTTAGACACTGGATAGGAGATGCCAAATCCCGTAAACATCTCTGACGCTGTTTTACTCATATTTATTTCTGTTAATTTAACCCACATAGGATCTTTTAGTTCTGACTCGATTGTTTTGTCTTTTCAATTCGCTCGGGTCAGCTTGAGCATTTTAGGGTTTAAAGACTTTATTTCTAGGGGACGAAGACGAAGATTGTATTACTATTATTTATTATATTATTCCACTACATTCATACTGTTCTGCTGCATTATTTATTATTCTCTAGTATGTGTAACTCTGATATGTGTTGTATAAGTATAATCAAATGTTTTGTAAAACAGCTTCATGAACTGTTATTTGATTATTATATTTTGGCATTTCGTTGTGAGATTCTGTTTTTTATTTCTTTCTCTGCTTTTCTTATTCACCCCAATAACAACCCGCCCTTCTGTATGGTTTGAGTGTGACGTGTGTGGTTTATCGTCGGTTTAAAGCGTACAAAAAGGCGGGATGCTACATTTGGTATCAGAGCTCTGGTTTAGCGATAAACCTTAGCTTTGTGGGGTCTGACTCTTTATTTATAGGGTAGTAATACCCTATGATGAGTCGCTGGGTGTATATGTATGAGAGAGCGTATTTGTCAGCGTTATAAAATGGTTTTGATATTGTGTTAATTTGTTCCGTTTTGTATTTATGAATTCTGGTTGGTGCATAAGACGCTATGACATCAATAGGGATTTCTAAACACTTAATAGGACAGACCGACACAATATTTGTTTTGAATATAGGTGAATGAAATAATTTTTCCTATTATATTTTCTATATATACAATAAATTTTTTATAAAGGTTATATTTGATTGTAATATATTGGTCGTTAGGTAGTGAAATTTATAAATATTGATTGGAAACAATATTGGAAGAAAATAAAATAAATGAAAATTAGGAATTTTAGAACTTAAGTTCTGGGGTTTTGAAAATTTCTTTCAAATGATTTGGGAATATAGTAATAAAATTATTTAGAAGTACTTTATGATATAAAATTTCAGTATAATTTGAAAGAATTGCTTTAAAGAAATTTTGAAAGGAAATAAGTTCTATACTCCCATCTCTGTCGCTAGAACATAATTTCGATGATGAGTGCATGCATCATCGATATTCATTTTCGAGTTTCCAAGTGGGAAGGCCACTGTAGTAGTTTTACTGCAGATTTATTTTGATAAACAAATATAAATTTTAAATTGTTTTAAATATAATTGGATATATAAGTTGTAAGTATATATTATCTATTATTTTAAAATGATTTGAAATTTAACCCGGTATTTAGTTCTTAAGTTTCCGTTAATTAATAGTTTCAATTATTGTAGTGAAATGGGATGTAACGAATTAATAATTGGAACCTCTAATTAAAATAAGAGGTTAAATGCTAGGTTATAAAGGAAATTACAAGAAAGTTGAAATTAGTAACATATAAAACAAAAGATATGATTATTGAACATTAAATTAATTTAAAAAGAAATGAGAAAAACTTATATAATTTTCAATTACATTTTTAAAGCATATATATAACTTACCAAATATTAAAAGTTGTAATGTTTAATAAGAAAATGTATGGAAATTGTACGAGTAAATTTATGTATGAAAATGTTCGATAAATTTCCTTTATTAATAAGAATTGATGTTATAATTATTATATACTTAAGTAGAATTTGGAAGGTTATTGTAACTAAATGTGATAGAAAAGGGATCACTGTGTGTAAAAGATTAAAAAGTTAAGTTAATGAAATTGTTATGCCAAGTAACTGAATTGAACATGAATATTATTAATAAATGAAATGAAGTTAGTAAGTAATGAATGAAATAAGTGAGATAAACATTAAATCAATGGATGGAAACGAAATTTGCAAGAAATAAATGTAAATTAAAAAGATAAATCATTATATGAATGAAAAGGAAATCAAATAACAAATGTATGAAATGAAATTAATAAGAATGAACATGATCTACTGTTTGAAATTGTTGTTTGTCTAGTTTATGGTTGTTTGGGCAAGAATACTTTAAAATTGTTTGGATGTATGAATAATCTATTTAGTTTCATCTAAGACTGTTGAGTAAATTGTGCACTTAGTAGTTTATTTTCCATTCTGTAAAATTTAAAGTTTTAAACCCGAACAACTATTGGTTTATTTGCTATGGATATATGGATGGTTGATTTTATTGGCTTCATATGATGGTTGTATGTTGTGATTGCAAGTGATTATTATTGATTTGTTGACAGTGATTCAAACAAATTTAAATATTTCATTTTATATAATTGTTAACCTTTTTGGGATTATATAAGTGAAATACAGGTTATTGAAGTAATTGCCACTGCTTTTGGTTTCATAAAATAAGCATTAATTGCCCGACAAATAGGTAAGTTCTCGGATTACGATTTTATAGCATTATTATATTGTTTTTCCCGTTGTTGGGATATATTATTTTGAGATATTATATTATTGTTATATTTGATATTATATTTTCTCCCGAGCCTCTCCGTACAAAGGAGACTCTACCGAAATTTTCCACGAATTTTGGCCTAAGAAAATTTTTGAAATTGTTTTCCAAACTTTATTAATTTGAGTATAAAAAGGATTTAATGGTTATAAACTGGTATATTTTATTTAAATTAATTAATTTTGTAAATTTATTTGTTTATAAATTTAATATTTAAGTAAGATATATTAATTTCTTAATTCTTCTTTTCCCTTCTCTTCCTTTTCGGGGACGAAAATTTTTGAGTGGGGGTGGGTGTAACGACCTATAATTTTCGATGTTTAAAATTTATTAATTTAATAAGATTTTGGTAATTGAATCAGGAATAGATAAAAATTTGTAATTTGTTAATGAATTAATAATAGTAATGAAATTTAAGAATGTTAATGCAAGTTAATAAATAATTAATTGAGTGCAATTCCAATTAATTGAAACAATTGTAAGGTTATAATTGATTGTAAATAGTAAATTAGGAAATAAATTCAAAGTTATATTAATTGATGAACTAATATGTAATAAACTATAATTTGATAAAATCAATGATAGGTAAGTAATTATAATATTTGTTGGCTGATAGTAAAGTATGAATGTGATTGTTGATGTTGATTGAATGAAATTGACAATTGTTACGTTATTTCAATCAATTGTAATGGTAAAGCTAATTAGGAATGTAATTGTAGAGCTTAAATTGGAAATAATTGTAAAGTTTAATAAGGAAGAAAATAAATGACTGTATGGACGTTGTGACGACCCAAAATTTTTGAACATTTGAAAATGAAATATTTAATCGATTTTAAATATTTGGAAGTTAGTTTAACTTGAATTCGAATATAAATATGAATTTGGCAATTAAATTATTGAATTTAATTTATTAATGATGGGTAAAGTTTGAATCTTCAATTTTAAGCTTGTTAAAAATAATTTGATGGCTTAGAAAATTTATATTGATAATGCTGAAGATTTTGGAAGCTTCAGAATTTAATTTGAAAATGTTTTATTTAATTTTGAATTTTTATCGTTTAAATCGATATTTGAAAATAGCTTTCCGAGGCATAGTCTCGGAATTCAACGAAACCAGTTCCATTGGATCCCTAATATTGTATTATTATCGGATTTCATTTTTCGTAGCATTCGGAATTGTCGTTTAGCCGTACGATAGGCAAACGCGCTGAAAATTATATCGAAATTTAATTTAATAACTAGTTCAAAAGCTATCTTCTCCATACAATCGAGTTATGGCTCAAAACCTTTTCCATTGCATTCAGAATAGGGGTATAACATTATAAATGCCTGGCGGCATGCCTCGATAGGAGGTCGAAATTTTAAATTGCATTTATTGAGACGTTTGGAATTTTAAATAAAAATATTTCTAAATAAGCCTTCTCCTGCAAGCCACCTCCTTTTCACATCACGTCCCTTCTTTTATTGACAGCTGAACTTCTCTTCAAAACACAAAACGAAATCAAATTCTAAGATTAATGGCCGAGCTTAATCCCCTCTTCTCGTTTTAAATTGAATAGCCGCTGCTTTTTTTCAAAACAAAGTCAATAGCTTGTTCGAAAATGGCCGAAGCCCATTCACAGCAAAAATTCAAAGAGGGGGGATTCGTTAAAATCATGAGCAATGTTATCGTGGGTGTGTGGCCGAGGTGACCTCGGAATCGGGGACCCTAGTGAGTGGTCGATGATGATTTCAAGCAGCACGTGGACGCGTTTCTAGGTGAAGCATCCATCGATGCAGATCTCGATGGTGGTTCGAAACGAAAGGGATTGGCCGCAGGCGCATGCGATGTCGTTTTGGCCGTTATTCGATGCTGGTGCAGTCGTACGATATGGTGTTGCTATCGATGGGCTTATCTATTCAAGCAGTGCGATGTTGATGAGCTTAGCAAACGACGGCTAATCTAGTGTAGTCGACGATTTGGGGTTCGATTGGGAGTGTTGGTGGAAGCGACTACGTCGCGATGTCAGGCGGCGACAAGTCGATAGGAGGGGATCGATCTGCAGTGAAGGTATAAATTTCTGTTTGTTTAAATTAAAATGTAATTAACATGTTTTAATCAGAGAAATATTTATGCAGTTTACATATTTTTATATGCATGTAGAAATAATAATTTTTACAGTAAAAAGAAGAAAATTTTATTAGTGTTTGTTTATTTACAGAAAATATAAATGTGTTTTTTAATTGACTTATCTAAAACTATTTAAATTACTAAAGAAAAATTATATAAAGGGAATTTAGTTTTAAACTTAAAATTTCATTTAAATAAATTTATTAAAAAGAGTTTATTTAAAATTAAAAGTATTAGCTTTAAATAAAATTATTAGATAATTTAAACTATCAAAATGAAATTGATTATTTGATTTATTCGAATATTAATAAATTATATAAATGTTTATACAAGGTTTAAAGTGAAGAAATAAGACGAAATGAAAATGGGTTGCATGCGAAAGCAAAGGTGAGATCTTCTCACTCAGAATAATAATTGAAAAGTTTCTGTTATTGATTGATTGTTGAATTGTGATAGTTAAATTTAGAATTTGTTGATGGTGTGCTTGGATGATTGATTTATTATTAGTTATATTAGTTTAGACCCTATGCGCCGCATAATAGCGGATGATATTATATTTAAACCCATATACCGCAATATTCCACCTTGAAGTGGAATTGGTATTATATATGCATTTGGAGTTGTTGATTTTCTGCATTATATAGCGGATGAGACCCTATTACGCTGCATAACAGCGGATGATATTTTACAAATCCCATATACCGTGATATTCCACCTCGAAGTAGAATTGGTATTTAATTGCTGTGCTAACGTCTGTGCATGTAGGGAAAACAGGTTGGATGAATCCAACTGGATTCCTCAAATAATTAAATTTATTTCAATATTGTGTGTTGATCATTTATAATCTGTGTGTGATTGTACTATGATTGAAATCGTTGAAGGCTAAAATTTAGCCGAATATATTTATGGTACCGTAAGATACCAGAAATAAATAAATTTTGATTTTTAAATTTAAGTAGAAAATCTATAGTGAAATCCTATTGAATAAAATTCCAAAATATGGTGGAAATATTTAATAAATGGATTCCAAGCAATAATATTCAAAAGATGAAGAATTTATTTTAAAAATACGGTTTTTAAATAATTTTGGAAGAGATAAAGGAATTTATGTTAAACATAAATTCGGAAATTGATTTGGTGTTAAAAGAATAAATCTTTGGAAAATCAATATTAAAATTGATTTGGTGTTTAAGATAAAATTTGAAATCAATTTGAAACTTGATTTGGTGTTTGGAAATGATTTTTAAAATCAATTTGGAAATCGTATATCAGTAGATATTTGGAAAATTTAAAATTCAGAATGGGAATTTTACGAAGGAAAGGGAATTTTGTTTTAAAAATAAATGTTGGTTTATTTTTAAAGGTGTAAAAGGGAATTTACATATTTGGGACATAAATTTAAAATAAATCTAGAAAGATTTATAAATTAATTTGAATGAACCGTTTTAGAATGGCATGTGTATTTTCCCTGAAAGTCGAGAATGTTTTCAATATAGTTTATAAATATAGATTGAAGTTGTAAAGATGGTTTAAGGGAAAGAATGTTTTGGAAAAAAATATATTTACTTATGTTATTTTGAAAATCTTTAAAAGTGAAATATGTTTTAAACCATTACAGAAGTGATGATTTAAAGTTTTTAATTGATATTTATTTTAGAAATTGGATATTTAAATGGTTATATCCTATCTACTAATTTTATTTTAAAATTAATTTTGGACATGAATTTTTACATGAGATATTAGTATAATATTTTCATCACTAATTTTAAGTAAGTGTTTCAAAATAGTTTTATTTTAAATATCTCTAAGTATATTTTGATAAGCATTTTACATTATTTTGAATTATTTTAACTCGGCAGATTTTCAGTAATAAATAAATATTTGGAAATGTATTCCGCGTAAGGAAAAGTGATTTGAAATTTGTTTTCATTGAAATATGGAAAGTAATTTTAAATTTTTTTTCAAATGGTTGAAGTGTGAAATATATTTTGCGGATATATTTTGAAAATAAATAATTTGGGAAATTTATTTAAATCCAGTAATTGTTGTGGATGTTGATTGATAGTTAAATAACCGACTATCAATATTGGCCTATTAATGGCATTTGAATTTCGATGTGACCAATGGTCGGATTCCAAGTGGATATCCGAAAACCACATCGAACCTTTGTGATTGTGATGGATCTTTTATTTAAAAGATCAACATGGAATTGTAGTGATTTGTTTGAAATCTGATTGAACACTTATTTTTTAAAATAAGCGCTCATTATTCAGATTAGTCGGGAGAGGACCTTGTGCCATAAAACCCGTTCCGAATAACGATACGACGAAATGAGATTGCATTTGAAGATGGTGTTGAAGACCGGGTATTCTCGAAAACGAAAGGATTACCTGTCGAATGTCTCTACACTGAGTTACTCCGGTATAGATATTTGATCACCCTTTGTGATTGTACGTGATTAGTGAATATCCGGATTTGCAAGGGCTTCTTTGAAGTGCCTTCGGTTCCGTTCGATCTCGGAAAGGACTTGTATGGATGTGTGTCTAACGTTACACTTTGAGATGTAAAGATGGTTTCTATCAAATACATTTCTATTAGTGGCGGATGATTTATTCTCTTAGCTAAACACCCTTCTCTGAGACGAACGAGCTTAGAGGTCATGTAGTTGATGGTAATTAGTGATATATTCCCAAATTGGTAACGTGGCATACGAAGTGTTGCTGATCAATTGTTGATCAAAGCATGGCTTCGTGAAAAGCGTAGCTTTGTGGACGAGACCTCATCGAGCCTCACACATCGGAAATGGTCGAAACAGGAAAGATGCGGCAAGGTTTCAGGGGTAGCTCCCCTAGGGTATGTCCATTCCTTCTGGAAAAGGATGGTGTCAGGTATGGAGCCCTGATATTAAACCTATGTGGTTACTGCAAATACTTTTCTTTGTGGTTGTTGGTGTAGAGGATCCTCGGATAAAGGTCACAAACGACGTGGGGCGGCATATCTTAGGTTTTACTTCCCGAGAAGGGGGAAACCGACCTTGTGTTGGACGAGAGCCGATACGCTCTCGGGACGTCCCTCCATAGGCGTACCCATGTGGCATAGGAAGTTCCTTAGCCCGACCATTTGTTGGAAATCCAAACTCCAATACGCGCCTTGTACGGTTTTAGTTGCATAACCTGCCATTTACTTATGGTGGTCACCACTGTTTAGATGGTAGCTATAGTAGGCATAGTTCGGAATGTCTATGCTGGCTAAGATTAATATTATGCTTTCGAAATGTTTTCCACACTATGCACTAATGATAATATTAAAAAGATTTTGCGTATTAAGCATGTTTAACTATCATAAGGAGAAATCTCCTCCAATTCTCCGTTTGCATTATGTGTGTGGCGGGAGGCCTTATGGTAGTTTCATTTTCCAAAAGCATAGCGGATTTCTTTTTATTTTCTTTGTGAAAATAACTGTTTTTAAGATCTTACACCAGTCCCACGACTAACCTTGCTTATCTTTCTGAAACGTGATGGGGGGTTCTCGCTTTTTGTTGGTGGTGAGCACGAAACTCTTACCCCTACACGTCCTCTTTAAGGGGTTGGTTAGCCGTAAGGCGTGACAGTCGAAAGGCTGGCCGTAAAAGCAAGGGAAGGGTACCATTGTATGCCACGGCGGGACTGGGATGGTTGAAAATCCTACCAATCGAGATTGGCCGCTGTCGATGGTTGAAAAGCCTAGACCTGCACAAGTGGTATCAGAGCATTTGGTTAAGCAACAACCTTGGCTCTATTGGGTGTTACTCATTAGAAATTGAGTACTCTAGGATGTGTGTGAGTGTAATAATAGATATGAGCGCGTATTTGTTAGTGAATATAAAAAAAGTGTTTTATGTTGTGATGATTGGTTTGTTGAGTGGTATATGGATTCTGGTCGACATAGTCTGCACAACTCTATCGATAGGGATCTCTAAACACTCATACAGAACAATTTGACACGATATTATTTTAAAATTAGGGTAAATGAAATAATTTTACCCAAACTATTTTCGTATACGAAGAAAATAATTTTCTGTAAATTATTATAGTAGTATATGGTTGCTTGTTTGTTAGAAACTGATAATATTGAAGTATTATCATTATTGTTGAATAAGAAATTGAAATGATAAACAAAGAACTAACAAAATAAAATCCATATACAAATGAGAATTGTAAATTGTAAATGTGATTTGTAATTTGAAATAGAATTCCAGAGGAATATTTGGAAATGTTTTTGAAAGGATTTGAAATTTTGGAAATTAAATCCCTTTTTAGTTTGAAAATGACTTTCAAAGGTTTTTTGAAAAATGTTTTTGAAAGGATAAAACCACTAAACTCTTTTCGGTCGTTGGAAAATAACTTCGGTGATGATTACAGCATCATTGATGATCATTTTCGGGTTTCCAGGAGAAGAATTGTTGCCGAATTATTTTAAATGGAAGTTGTTTGCAAAACTGAGTTTGGGTTTTGGAAACCCAAAAGAAAATTTGAATTGATTTCAAAAAAAATTGATTTTTGAAAAGTTAAAAAGACTCTGGAATGTTATATAAAATATTTATGGAATATCATTAAGTTGATAACTTGTAATGTTTGAAATTGTTAAAATAAAAATCTAACTTAAAGAGAAGTTAGATAAAAGTAAATGTGGAAACAAATAAGTTAGAAGGAAAATTTAATTCAAGTGGAATTAAAAATGAAAATTGAATAAAGAATTGAGACTGAAAATTTGAATTAATTTATATGAAAGTGAATTTGAGAAGTCTTATAGAATAAACGATTGGAATAAAATTTATTAAGATGGAAAATAAAATTGAGAATGAATGAATAAATTTGCAATTGCAAGTAAATGAAAGTGAATTGAATGTTGAAATTGATTTTGAATTTGTAAGTAATTAAAATTGAAGTTAGAATTGAAAATTGATTTGTAATAAACAAAGTGAGGTATTAAACTAAAATTAGTAAGTGAAGCTAATTGATGAATGACCAAATGGATAAGGTTTGAAATGAATTGAATCTAATATTTATAGATAAAAGTAAATTGAATCCATACAGAATTGGAAATCCAGTGTAATATCGGTAAATATAAACCAAAGTGATGAATTAAAAATAAATATAAGAAGTATATATAATATTTGTATTGAACTTAAGAAATGAAGTGTGAAATTCTTAAGTAAATTTTGTATTGGGAATATTCGAGGTTAATCATTAAGTGAAGGTTAAATTGGAAATCATGAAATGGTAATAGTGAATTGAAAATAAATTTTTGGGAATGAACAAAAGAATAAAAACTGGAATTGAAACTGAATATTGAAAACCAATTTGAATTGTGTAAAATAAATTGAAGTTGTAAAATTAGTTCGAAGTGAACTAAAGTTAATAAAGGGGGAAATAGAAAGAAAAAAAAAATGGTTTGAGATAAAATGAATTGGACTTTGTAATGGATTAGTATATGAAATTAATTTAAAATAGTGCAGTTGTGAATGAAAGATAATTGATAAAAAAAATTAATATTTAGAAGTTAAATTGAATCCAAATGGAATTGAAAGTGTAAATTGAATTCAAATGAAATTGAAAATGCAAGATTGAATGGAAATGGATATATAACTTCAGTAATGAAGTAAAGATGGTATAAGAAGTAAGTATCAAACTTTTGTAAAGGAATGTGCAAAATAAATTTGAATGTTGTAATTGGATATTATGGCTACCAAGATATACAGGTATGTTACAGGAAAAAGAAAAATTGGAATTTGGATTCTGAAGATAATTTAAATCTCGACAAAAAGGTATGAATTTAAAATTTCAGTATGAAATTTGATGATTTTCTTGTCTAGCCACTTGGCTTTTGTTTTCTTTTTGAAATCTGAGGGCCGTGGTGCCATATTTTTAGTCGTACCAAGCTAGCTGCGCAAAGGAGACGCTGCGAAATTTTCCGAAAATTTAGGGAGTTAGAAAATTTTTGATAAAGTTTTGAAAATTTGAATTGTGAAGTAAACAAAATTGTTTGGAAACTTATGATTGAATTTGGAGAGTTGGTTGAAGAAATGATAGGTCTTAACTAAAAAGATTTGTTTTGGAAAGTTGAAACTGTTTGGTTTTGGGAAAATGATAAATAGGTTAAGGATCATTCTTCTTAACTAGTAATTTCGGGACGAAATTCTTTTAAGAGGGAAGGTGTGACGACCCAGAATTTTTGAAAATTTGAAAATGAAATATTTAATCGATTTTAAATATTTGGAGGTTAGTTTAATTTGAATTTCGAATATAAATATGAATTTGGCAATTAAATTATTGAATTTAATTTATTAATGATGGTTAAAAATTTGAATCTTCAATTTTAAGCTTGTTAAAAATAATTTGATGGCTTAGAAAATTTATGTTGATAATGCTGAAGATATTGGAAGCTTCAGAATTTAATTTGGAAATGTTTTGTTTAGTGAATTTTTATCATTTAAATCGATATTTGAAAATAGCTTTCCGAGGCATAGTCTCGGAATTCAACGAAACCAGTTCCATTGGATCCGTAATATTGTATTATTATCGAATTTCAATTTTCGTAGCATTCGGAGTTGTCGTTTAGCCGTACGATAGGCAAACGTGCTGAAAATTATATCGAAATTTAATTTAATAACTGGTTGAAAAAGCTATCTTCTCCATACGATCGAGTTAGGGATCGAAACCTTTTCCATTGCGTTCGGAATGGGGTATAACATTATAAACGCCTAACGGCATGCATCGATAGGAGGTCGAAATTTTAAGTTGCATTTATCGAGACGTTTGGAATTTTAAATAAAAATATTTTTAAATACACCTTCTCCTGCAAGCCACCTCCTTTTCACATCATGTCCCTTCTTTTATTGACAGCCGAACTTCTCTTCAAAACACAAAACGAAATCAAATTCTAAGATTAATGGCCGAGCTTAATCCCTCTTCTCGTTTTAAATTGAATAGCCGCTGTTTTTTTTCAAAATAAAGTCAATAGCTTGGTCGAAAATGGCCGAAGCCCGTTCACAGCAAAAATTCGAAGAGGGGATTCGTTAAAATCGTGAGCAATGTTATCGCGGACGTGTGGCCGAGGCGACCTTGGAATCGGGGGCCCTCGCGAGTGGTCGATGATGATTTCGAGCAGCACGTGGACGCGTTTCTAGGTGAAGCAGCCATCGATGCAGATCTCGATGGTGGTTCGGAACGAAGAGGATTGGCCGTAGGCGCGCGCAATGTCGTTTGGGCCGTAGTTCAATGCCAGTGCAGTCGTATGGAGTGGTGTTGCTGTCGATGGGCTTATCGATTCAAGCAGTGCGATGTTGATGAGCTTGGCGAACGAAGGCTAATCTAGTGTAGTCGACAATTTGGGGTTCGATTGGGGGTGTTGGTGGAAGCGACTACGTCGCGATGTCAGGCGACGACAAGTCGATGGGATGGGATCGATCTGCAGTGAAGGTATAAATTTTTGTTTGTTTAAATGTAATTAACATGTTTTAATTAGAGAAATATTTATGAAGTTTACATATATTTATATGCATGCAGAAATTATAATTTTTACAGTAAAAAGAAGAAAATTTTATTGCTGTTTGTTTATTTACAGAAAATATAAATGTATTGTTTAATTGACTTATCTAAAACTATTTAAATTACAAAAGAAAATTTATATAAAGGGAATTTAATTTTAAATTTTAAATTTTATTTAAATTTATTAAAAAGAGTTTGTTTAAAATTAAAAGTATTAGTTTTAAATAAAACTATTAGATAATTTAAACTATCAAAATGAAATTGAATATTTGATTTATTCGAATATTAATAAATTGTATAAATGTTTATACAAGGTCTAAAGTGAAGAAACAAGACGAAATGAAAATGGGTTGCATGCGAAAGCAAATGTGAGATCTTCTCACTCAGAATAATAATTGAAAATTTTCAGTTATTGATTGATTGTTGAATAGTGATAGTGAAATTTAGAATTTTTTAATGGTGTGCTTGGATGATTGAGTTATTATTAGTTATATTAGTTTAGGCCCTATGCGCCGCATAATAGCGGATGATATTATATTTAAACTCATATACTATGATATTCCACCTTGAAGTGGAATTGGTATTATATATGTATTTGGAGTTGTTGATTTCCCGCATTATATAGCGGATGAGACCCTATTGCACCGCATAATAGCAGATGATATTTTATAAATCCAATATACCATGATATTCCACTCGAAGTGGAATTGGTATTTAATTGTTGTGCTAACGTCTGTAGATGCAGGGAAAACAGGTTGGAGGGATCTAACTGGATTCCTAAAATAATTGAACTTATTTCAATATTGTGTGTTGATCATTTATAATCTGTGTGTGATTATACTGCGATTGAAATTTTTGAAGGCTAAAATTTAGCCGAATATATTTTTGGTATTGTAAGATACAAGAAATAAATATAATTTGATTTTTAAACTTAAGTAGAAAATCGATGGTGAAATCCTATTGAATAAAATTCCAAAA
Organism: Allium cepa; assembly: GCA_030765085.1. Taxonomy (NCBI): domain Eukaryota; kingdom Viridiplantae; phylum Streptophyta; class Magnoliopsida; order Asparagales; family Amaryllidaceae; genus Allium; species Allium cepa. The sequence goes on along the minus strand of CM060934.1, from coordinate 151,453,544 downwards.
TATGGTGAAAATGTTTAATAAATGGATTCCAAATAATAATATTCAAAAAAGGTGAATAATTTATTTTAGAAATACAGTTTTTAAATAATTTTGGAAGAGATAAAGGAATTTATGTTAAACATAAATTCGGAAATTTATTTAATGTTAAAAGAATAAATCGTTAGGAAAATTGATTTGGTGTTTAAGATAAAATTTGAAATCAATTTGAAACTTGATTTGGTGTTTGGAAATGATTTTTAAAATCAATTTGGAAATCGTATATCAGTAGATATTTGGAAAATTTAAAATTCAGAATGGGAATTTGATAAAGGAAAGGGAATTTTGTTTTAAAAATAAATGTTGGTTTATTTTTAAAGGTGTAAAAGGGAATTTACATATTTGGGACATAAATTTAAAATAAATCCAGAAAGATATATAAATTAATTTGAATGAACCATTTTATAATGGAATGTGTATTTTCCCTGAAAGCCGAGAATGTTTTCAATATAGTTTATAAATATAGATTGAAGTTGTAAAGATGGTTTAAGGGAAAGAATGTTTTGGAAAAAAAATATTTACTTATGTTATTTTGAAAATCTTTAAAGTGAAATATGTTTTAAACCATTATAGAAGTGATGATTTAAAATTTTAAATTGATATTTATTGTAAAAATTGGAAATTTAAATGGTCATATCTTATCTATTAATTTTATTTTAAAATTAATTTTGGACCTGAATTTTTACATGAGATATTAGTATAATATTTTCATAACTAATTTTAAGTAAGTGTTTCAAAATAGTTTTATTTTAAATATCTCTTAGTATATTTTGATAAGCGTTTTACGTCATTTTGAATTATTTTAACTCGGCAGATTTTGAGTGGAAATAAATAAATATTTGGAAATGTATTCCGCGTAAGAAAAGTGATTTGAAATTTGTTTTCAAAGTATTGAAATGTGGAAAGTAATTTGAAATTTGTTTTCAAATGGTTGAAGTGTGAAATATATCTTACGGATATATTTTGAAAATAAATAATTTGGGAAATTTATTTAAATCCGGTAATTGTTGTGGATCTTGATTGATAGTTAAATAACCTACTATCAATATTAGCCTTTTAATGGCATTTGAATTTCGATGCGACCGGGGGTCGGATTCCAAGTGGATATCCGAAAACCACATCGAACCTTTGTGGTTGTGATGGATCTTTTATTTAAAAGATCAACGTGGAAATTGTTGTGATTTGTTTGAAATCTGATTGAACACTTATTTTTAAAAATAAGCGCTCATTATTCGGATTAGCCGGGAGAGGACCTTGTATCATAAAACCCATTCCGAAGAACGATATGATGAAATGAGATTGATTTTGAAGATGGTGTTGAAGACCGGGTATTCTCGAAAACGAAAGGATTACCTGTCGGATGTCTCTACACCGAGTTGCTCCGGTATAGAGATTTGATCACCCTTTGTGATATGGATTCCGGACGTGATTAGTGAATATCCGGATTTGCAAGGGCTTCTTTGAAGTGCCTTCAGTTCCGTTCAATCCCAGAACGGACTTGTATGGATGTGTGTCTTACGTTACACTTTGAGATGTAAAGCTGGTTTCTATCAAATACATTTCTATTGGTGGCGGAGAATTTATTCTCTTAGCTTAACACCCTTCTCTGAGACGTACGAGCTCAGAGGTCATGCAGTTGATGGTTATTAGTGATGCATTCCCAAATTGGTAACGTGGCATACGAAGTGTTGCTGATCAAAGCATGGCTTTGTGAAAAGCGTAGCTTTGTGGACGACACCTTATCGAGCCTCACACCCCGAAATTGTCGAAATAGGAAAGATGCGGCAAGGTTTCAGGGGTAGCTCCCCTAGGGTATGCCCATTCCTTCTGGAAAAGGGTGGTGTCAGGTATGGAGCCCTGATATTTAACCTATATGGTTACTGCAAATACTTTTCTTTGTGATTGTTGGTGTATAGGATCCTCGGATAAAGGTCGCAAACGACCGGGGGTGACATATCTTAGGTTTTACTTCCCAAGAAGGGGGTAACCGACCTTGTGTTGGCAGAGAGCCGGGTAGGTTCTCGGGACATCCCTCCAGGGGCGTACCCATGTGGCATAGGAAGTTCCTTAGCCTGACCATTTGTTGGAAATCCAAACTCTAATACGCACCTTGTATGGTTTTAGTTGCATAACCTGCCATTTACTTATGGTGGTCACCACTGTTTAGATGGTAGCTATAGTAGGCATAGTTCGGAATGTCTATGCTGGCTAAGATTAATATTATACTTTCGAAATGTTTTCCACACTATGCACTAATGATAATATTAAAAAGATTTTGCGTATTAAGCATGTTTAACTATCATAAGGAGACATCTCCTCCAATTCTACGTTTGCATTGTGTGTGTGGCGGGAGGCCTTATGGTAGTTTCATTTTCCGAAAGCATAGCAGATTTCTTTTTATTTTTGAAAATAACTGTTTTTAAGATCTCACACCAGTCCCACGATTGACCATGCTTATCTTTGTGAAACGAGATGGGGGTTCTCGCTTTTTGTTTGGTGGCGTGTAGGAGACTCTTACCCCTACACGTCCTCTTTCAGGGGTTGGTTAGTCGTAAGGCGTGACAGTCGAAAAGCTGGCCATAAAAGCAAGGGCAGGGTACCATTGTATGCCATGGCGGGGCTGGGATGGTTGCAAAGCCTACAGTCGAGATTGGCCGTTGTCGATGGTTGAAAAGCGTAGACCTTCACAAATGTAAATTCTAATTGATTGGAATAATGAACGTCAAAAAAAGAATAATATATGTTTCTTTACTAAATAAAAAAATCATATGTTTAATTATTTGAAATGTTGGTAGCTGAAAAATTTATTACAGAAGTAAGAAATTAATAACATTTGGTTTGTATACAATATTTCCGTAAATACGTTAAATTACTATAAAAAGGAATTGAATTGTCTCATTCATTTTTACCTTAGAAATCAATGACAATTAATGTGATTGAAATCTTTTAATTAAAAAGTGGGAAGATGTTAATTGCAAACATATATTGAAATAAACTGGTGATTTATTTCCAATTAATTCAGTTAATGTTCAAAATTTAATGCTAGTTTCTACATATATGTTTATACCTAAATTTGAACTTATGTTTTAGATCCAATTAGATCATTGAAGAAAGGCTATTTAGGTTTGAAATCTCATACGTTATTAAATTAAATGTTAATAGGAGATGATAAAGGGGGTAAAATAGATTTACACTTGACTATTTCCTTTTCAATTAGACTTATTAGATTTTAATTGCAACATAACTCACCTTTCCATCTTCACTTTTCTAATTTACTCTTAGATTCACTGCCTCCTTATGTGGATTATTTTCATACGTTTTATTTATGAATGTAAACTATAAGTGGTGATAAAGACGTACATATATATATATATATATTATACACCTGTTTATATTACCTTGTTTATGCTATCATATTTTTGAATGTATGTTAATTCATTCCTTGTAAAACATTCAATCGAAATGTTAACATGTTTGTTTAATTCTCAATCTAATCGCAAAGAGGGAGAAATGAAAAGTTCTTAATGTTGTATATTCTTTTAATTTATGACACAAATTTGTGTAGAGAATTTATTTTCATTTATTGTGTGTTAATTAAATCTTTAAAGGATGTTAATTTTGGTATGTTCAGGGTTAACCAAAATAATTAAGTAAACGATTGTTTTTGAAATTTGAATTCTAAAAGTTTGTTTACAGTATAGAGTTGGTTCATTCATTCCCTTTATAATTAATAATTGCCGCATTATTTTCATTATTTCTCCATTTGTTCCATTACTCCATTCCATTTACATTGTTCGAAGCTTTTTGATTTTCAAACATGAACTACTTTTCATATTTTTAATTCTTTCTTTTACCAATTTTTAATACCTGCTACTTTTAAAAAGGTTGTTCATGTTTACTATATTTCAATACCAAGTTTGTTCATATGTACTTTATTTTTTTCATTCATTTTCCAACTTCATTTTCTGAAACATCATTTCATTTATTTCTAATTAATAGCGGTCTCTCTTTTCAAATCTCTTTGGCCCTAAACCTAACTCTAACCTTATAAATAAGATATGATGCAAATGAAACCCCAGCCTCCATTCTAATCTTCTTCTTCTTTTTCTTCAAATCTCCTTATTATCCCTCATTTTAATTTTTCCTTCCTCTTCAAATATTCTTCTTCACAAATTTTCTTCTATTTCAAAATTTCTTCTTTCTTTTCAAATACTGGTCTTCTCTTCCATTTTCATTTCTTCTTATTTTTATCCTTTTCCTTTTCAACTCTTCTTTTTCAAATCTTCTTTTTTTTCAAACCTTTTAAAAATACATACATACATATATACATTTATATAATAGGAAAACTAAAGTAAATTAAAACAAAAGAAAAATTGCGGAACAAAACTAGCAATCAAGAATGAGACAAAGGAAACATAGAGGGAAGCTATTGATTAGAATTCTATTATTTTCAGATTCCTATGAAGGTGAGTGTTTTAACCCACTCACAACTTCCAAAATTTCTTACGTTTGTCAAATTGACTTGTGAGGTGATTAGAAATTTATTTATGATTGTTTGGCATGTTTTGAATCATCATCTCATTTTATTTGAGTTTATTTGGATAAAATAGTTATTAATTTATTATTGAATATAAATTGCCAGTAAATACTTGTTATTTATTATCTGTTCTATATTGATGTTATTGATTGAATTAGATGACGATTGTGATAATTTTTTGATGATTGATATTGGATGAATGGATGTTGTATTTTTTATTGTTATAAACTGCAAGTTGTTATGGATGCTTATTTCATTCGGGATTGCGATTTGAAATGATATATAACTGTATTTATATTTTAAATTACGGATTGAAATGATAAATATCCGTATCACTTGACCATAGGATAGAAAATTATATACGGACACCGTGGTTCATATATAAAAATATTTTGAAACGATTTCTATGGTTTTGTAAAGAAATATATGGTTTTAGATAAATATTGACTTTAGATATTATATACATGTTATTCTATCCTTGATTTTAGGCTATGTATAATTTGTTTAATACAGAATAAGCTTAATAATAAGTTTGATTTTTATTGAAGATAATATGGTTAAGTATTTAAATTATATTTTAATATAGATTTTAATATGATTTAAATAAAATATTAAGGTTGGAAGATAAATTTGAGATTTATTTGAAATTGAATTTATTTAAGAATTAAACTCAAATAAGCTTAATGTGAAATTTATTAAATTTGAAGTTTTAGAGGGTATAATTTTTATAACTTGATTTTGGTTTAAGGTGAATTAAATGGATATTTCAATTATAAATGGGTTAAAGGAAATATTTAGTTATTTGTAATTTGAGTTTTATTTAAATGATAATGGATTTATTATGTAAAATATTTCAAAAATAAATAATGGAAAATTGAATTATTGAATCGTAGTTACCAAACTTAGTTTTGAAATTGTTGAATACTTAAAGTTTGAAATATATTGAATTTGAAATGTTCAACTTTGTGGATCAAATCTGTTTGAAATCGATATAATTTGGAATAGTTTATTTGGAAACTGAATTGAATTGAAATTTATGATTTGGGATTTGGTTAAACTTAAAATTTAGAAATTCGAGTTGTTTTGGAATTGATTTATGAAATTGAAGAAGCTATTTTATCATATAAAGTATTTTAAATATTTAAACCATTTAAGTGGTGGAAGTTATGTTTCAAAGTTATGAATTTCAAGGTATTAAAATTTGAAAGTGTTATATTTCATGTGTTTTGATTTTGAAATGTTATAACTTTAAAAGTGTTATGATTTTTGAAAAGGATATATTTGAAAAGAAAATGATATTGTATTGGTTTGGTTTTAAAAAGGCAATGATATTGGGTTTTAAAGTATAAACTATTTTGAAAATGACCGCGGTGTTGTAATAACGTTTGGTTGTTAAAGAGACCGGGATCGAAAGTTTTCATACTCTCTGCCTACTCCGAAAACCACTTTAACAATCGTGTACGCGGTGGAGATTCCGGAATGAAGTAGGATAGTGGCAACGTTCTTTTGAGGTATATACGTGGACCCGACTCCCGTGAGTTAGCATCAGGTAGCTAAAATAGGAGCGATTGACGGGCTAAGAAGGTAGCACCTTTTATCGGACACACTCCTCGATAACATTCTATTACTTTGTTATTGATTGGGTCCCTTTTGATTTTGGGGGTATGGCTCGAGGTAGGCGGTAGTAGCTGCTGCGCGTTACCACCTGTCCGGAAGTGTAATTGGTATATCTACCATGGCATTGCCTAGTTGTGCCGTGTCACCTACCCTAGCGCGCCTTGTATGAGTTTGGTTTTCTCCCGTAGCCCATGTGGTATCCTCTGGTGGCTTTCCAATCAGGAGGAACCATGATACTGGATGGACAACTGGGACTATTACGTGTTAAGGTGGAAAATGTAAAGCCTTAACGCTATTTAAAAGTAAGTTTATTTTACTATAGACATTATTATAATGGTGAAATATTACTACATAATAAATAGTTTAACAGATCCTTAGGAGATGTGAATCCTGAGCATCTCTTAAGTTATTGCACTCACGTTAGACACTGGATAGGAGATGTCAAATCCCGTAAACATCTCTGACGCCGTTCCGCTCATATTTATTTCTGTTAATTTAACTCACATAAGATCTTTTAGTTCTGACTCGAATGTTTTGTCTTTTCAATTCGCTCGGGTCAGCATGAGCATTTCTGCGTTTGAAGACTTTATTTCTGGAGGACGAAGAAAAAGATTGTATTACTATTATTTATTATATTATTCCACTACATTCATACTATTCTGCTGCATTATTTATTATTCTCTGGTATGTGTAACTCTGATATGTATTGTATAAGTATAATCATATGTTTTGTAAAACAGCTTCATGAACTGTTATTTGATTATTATATTTTGTCGTTCCGCTGTGAGATTCTGTTTTTTATTTCTTTCTTTGCTTTTCTTATTCACCCCAATAACAATCCGCCCTTTTGTATGGTTTGAGTGTGACGTGTGTGGTTTATCGTTGGTTTAAAGCATACAAAAAGGTGGGATGTTACACAAACCATAGCATTCAATATTTTCAATTCCAATATAATCAACATAATCTATCATAGATTATCACATAATTCACATCGCTGAATATAAAATAAATTCAACATTTTGAGGAATCCAGATGGATCCCTCCAACCTGTTTCCCTACATCCACAGATGTTAGCACAATATAAAATCCCAATTCCAATTCGAGGTGGAATATCGCAGTATATGGGGTCATCCACTATTATGCAGGGAATATAGGATCTCATCCGCTATATAGTGTGGGAAATCAATTACTCCGATATATATATATATATATATATATATATATATATATATATATATGTATACTATATATAACATATCACATACAATGCTGATAATAAATTATCAATTCAAGCAAACAACCAATAATTTAAATTTATCTATTTAAATTTAAAAGGGTATCCAAATGAGTGAGATTAACTCGCCTTTGATTTTTATTTTTCAATCCGACCAAACTAGCTATTTCCTTCACGGGTTTTGGACCTTGTATAACATTATAGGATTTATTAATATTTGAACTAATCGATTAATTAATTTCCATTTATTAAATTTTTAACTCAATTTAATAATTTTACTTAAACTAATTTTCATATAATAAATCATTTCCAGTAACTATAATAAATTAAATAAGTTTATTGAATACATTAACTGCCCTAAACAATATTTTAAAATTACTTCTCTGTATACACATATACTAATATATATAAATAAATAAATGAAAATCCAAAACTGCTATATATATAGTTTTCCCAAAACCTTGCTGCATGTATATTTCCTTGGCTAATAAGAACTTCTGCTTCAAATTTATATATAATTTTAAGCAAATAACCAAAATAAATTTTCTATTGTATATATATATATATATATATATATATATTTCTTTTTTTCTGTTTTCTAATCTACAATATATGTTTAAATTAAATTAAAAACAAACAGGATGAAACTGCTACCTGACAGCAGAAACCCTGACCAACCCAACGTGAATCGTCGCCGCCAATCCCCAAACCATCGCGAAACCCACAGCATCGCCGCAGGCCGAACTAGCACGACTTCCAAAAACCCTAGCTCGCGATCTTCCTTCGACGTCGCGCTCGCCTTCGGCCAATACGAAATGTCGGCGCCTTCGCCTCAATACTCTGACCTTCCAACCTCTACGCTTAAACCCATCGTTCGCCATTGAGCCATCGCCGACGTTGCTAGGTTCAAGCTCAAATCAGACGAACTGCATTTCGATTCCCTAGATTGACGAGCGAGATGCTTCCCTTCCTTTCAATTTGATTTCACGTGGCTAATTGATTTGATGATTTTGTTTAATCCTAATTTGAATTAGCGGCCATATATTATTTTTTCCTGGTTCTGAGTGAAGTAAGGAGAAGAAGGGTACACGATTTTTGTTGTTTGCTCGGCCATTACTATTTTCTTCATTGAATTTTGATAATGAGATTATGAAACGAAAATGGAAAAAAAACTCGGTAATGCTTTGGCCAAAATTTTTACAAAGAAGGCACGTGTATGATTGGAAGGACACAGGCTTAAAAATTCAATGCGTGTATGAAAGGGCTTGCAACAATATTATTCATATTTATATTTAAATTTTAAAATCAAATTTAAATCATCTCGATTATCACAACTCACAATCTCGATCTCCTATCGAGGCGTTCCGCCAGGCGTTCTATCAGGCGTTCCGCCAGGTGTGTATAATGTTATACCCCTATTACAAACACAATGGAAAATGTTTCGAGTCCTAGTTCGATCGTATGGAGAGAATAGCTTTTTGGACTCAGTTATTATATTGAATCTTCAATATAGATTTTAGCACGTTTATCTATCGTACAGCCAAACGATCACTCCAAACACTACGAAAATTGAAATCCAATAATAATACACTATTACGGATTCAATGGAACTAGTTTCGTCAAATTCCGAGATTGCATCTCGGAAGGCTATTTTTAAATATCAATTTAAATGATATATTTTTAAAACTTAAAAAAACACTTTTAAATTCAAGTTTAACACTTCTATCATGTTCAGTATTATCAATATAGATTTCATAAGCCTTTAAAATATTTTTAACAAACTTGAAATTTCAGATTCAACATTTTAACCAATTCCCAATTATTTCATTCAATAATTTAATTACCCAAATAAACAGAGACACGTGAAATTAAAGTTAAACTAACTTTCAAGTATTTAAAATCAATTAAATATTCTAGTTTCAAATATCAAGAAATTCTGGGTCGTCACAATAGAACAATTATTTAGTTAAACATGTTTATAAATTTATTGTTTATACATAAGGGTAACAAATAACTTACTGAAATAGATTATTTTCCTACTCTTGTAATCAATCTATAAGCAAAAACATAGTTCAAATAAACATATATGTCTTCCTTTAAAATCAATCATTCTATTCTTTATTTTAATGAAATTAAACCTACATTCACAAATGAAACATTCATTTTATTTGATGTAATTATTCTTTTCATTAAACTAAACTTACATTATATTTTCATAAAACATAAGCTACTTTTAATTACACCTATTAATTTACCTCTCCTGTTAATTAAAAATTTTCAATTACATTAATTTCAGTTGATTAAGTTTCAAAATGGATTAAATGAATGTAATGAGAAGGAGAACATTATTTCTTATCTAATAGTAATTTAAACAAATTTATACACTATTGGATACAAAAGTAATCATACGTTTCTTACTAAATAATAGTTTCTCGTCTCTACAATCAATCTTTCAGCTACCAAACATTTCAAATAAGTAAACATATATTTATTCCTTTACTGAATTTATTCATTTTTATTCTTTTTATTTTGATTTACACTCCTACTATTAAATTTAGTAAATACCTTATGCAAATATTAACATAGGTTTCTACCTTGTTATCCTCATTTTCTACAATTGACGCTTTTTCTTACATTAACCACAATATTTAATTACATTTAATTCCAATTAATTATATTCTAATTCTAATAAATTGATTTAATTAAGTTTCAATCTTTTTATTCAATCAATCATTACTCCACAGACATAGTTAACATTTTTTATATCTTATTGCACTAATATTCTACAATTATAATTTTTTGCCATATTAGTTTGTAGTACTTCAATTATTTTGAATTTTTTGTCGACTTTTTATAATTTAAAATCCCAATAAATTTATTTATCTTTGGTTTACTCTTTTTTATTAAATCAATTATTGCCTTGTGAATATAATTAAAATTTCTATACCGTTTATTACATTCATAATTTGTTATCATCTTAACTCATATTAATGTGATAATTATTTTATTTAATTTGCAATTGATTTCAAATTCCATTGAATAGATTAAATAAATAGGTAACAAATGACAATCGTTACCCTTTCTAAATTTAATAACATTTGTAAGTTTGTTATCTACACAAAATACCGTAACTACTACCACATCACTACTTTTACCAATTGCAATTAATTATATACTATTGCATTTATTTATACATATTTTAGTTATTAATTACTACACACATCATTACAATTTATTTACAATCTATAAACAATTATAACTTTCAATCATTTTAATTAAGTGCAATTACATGTAAAGTAGTTATCAATTACTTTAAATTAATACTATTACATTACATTCCAGTTAAATTCTTATTATTAAATCTCAATTTTTTATTTCTTACAACATTAAATCACAAAATCTTATTAAATTATCTATTTTAATTATCGAAAATTACGGTCGTTACATATAGTTTGACAAAAATTTCAAATTTTGACTGTAAAATATGTAAACAAAAACACCATTTTCAACCAAAACAAGTTGTCATCAAGTTATTGCAACATGATATGTTTTCTAACACATATATACACTTAACAAACTATGTTACATGTTACATTTGACATATAAAAAACAAATTCACTTCGAAAAGTCAAAGTTTACAAATAATTCAAAAAGTAACATGATTTGACAACTTATATTTAAAATTAAATTACTAAACATAATCATTACAAAAAGGATTTCATGCATTTTCTAATTTATAAAATGGGTACAACATCATTATTACTTCAAATCCAAGGATCTTATCGTCATTAATGCAAGTCTTATCACGCACGGAAAATGAGCAAATGTTTAAATTAACATTTTAAAGTGTAAGAAAAGGAGGAAAATATCATTTCTTAAGTACAAAAGTCAAATCATGATTTTTAAAAAATGGCTTAAGTGTAAAGGTGCAACATGATTAGCAAAGGTATTTTGGTCTTTTAGGGTAAGGGTAAAAAGGTAATTTACCATGCAAAACTTCATCTATAAATAAGCATACATACTTTCTATTCTTTTACACTTCATTCTCTACTTTCTCTTCACTTTCGTCATCCTCTCCACTTTCATTTTCATGGCTTCCTATCTTAATAAAATTATGCCAAAATTATTCCAAAAATAATATGAAAAGAAATATGCAACAAACCACTTCCTCTCCACCTTTTAAAACCCAAGGCCACTACCGCCACAAGCCAAGGTCATGCTCCGCCATCCAAATATGGCTAGGTTGTACCCTCCATCTAAAGCTGTAACAACCCGCATATTTATCGATTTTATATTTAAATATTTAATTTAAATATTTCATCGTTAGTCGGATTTTAGTCCGAAAAGCTATTTTTTGCCTACGGTCGAATTAAGACTCGGGACCCCTCCCATTGAGTTTAAAATGCCGTTTGCGACCTTTTTGAGTATAAGCTTCGATATGTTTGGAGAAAGTTGATTTTTGCTACTTTTCACTTTGGGTTTGGTTTGGGCTCAGCCCTATGTTAACTTATGCTCAAATCTGAGCCACTCTTCCCCACTCACCCTCATTCTCTTCTCGTTTCAGTTCTAAGTCATTAATGGTGGGTGAGATTGGAAATTAAAACTCCAAAACCCTAGTTCCTTTTGCAACTTCAAATTCCTAGCTCCAAACTCAAGAAGAACCCATTGGTAAGCTTCTCTTCTTCTTCCCCAACTTATTCTCTTACCAATTTCAGAAATTCCTAAACCTAATTTTTGGAATGTTCTTGTTTTTGATCTTAGATCCAAGCTCAATTGGGTTGTGTTGAAGAGAGGTTGATTCTCCATTTGCTTTCAAGCTTCTTCTTGTTTGATTTTGTGAAAAGGTGAGATTTTTATCTCACATCTATGCTTATATTTATCTTCGATTGTTTGGTATGAATTCCTAACACTTATTCGTGTGCATTTGCTTTTGGTTTGGATTGAATTGGTGTATATTCCAATTTTTAGTGTTTTGAGTTCAATTTGTTAAAAATCCTAACTTCTATGTTTGAACATGTTTTTTGGAGATGCATCGAAGAGCTTATAGGGCCGGGTAGTCGATTGGCATAATCCCTTAGCGCCGTTGCTCGAGAGAATGCAATTTGGACAAGATTGAACCTCATTTGCAATAGGCAGGGAAGAGGCTGGAAACAGGTCCGGCCGACCGACCCCTCTGGTCCGGTCGACCGATCTGCTTCCAAATGTGCAGTTGCACTTCTGTTTCTGGTTCGGCCGACCGACCCCTCTGGTCCGGTCGACCGACCTGCTTCCAAGTGCCTAAGCACTTTCTGTTTTAAGGTTCGGTCGACCGACTCAGGGAGTCCGGCCGACCGACCTGATGATTTTTTCCTGCTTTGCCTTGTTGCTTAAATATCCAACTCTAATCGATTTGTGTTGTTTCCCTAATTGTTGTTATCAGTTGTTGTTGACTTTGATGACTTATTTTCTTTGGGAATTCAGTGAATATCCATTTCGATGGATTCGGTATCGATTTCTTTGGATTTTTATTCACATCTTCGTATGTGAATTTTAGTGATTGATTGTTCCTACAATCTTCTTTGTGTTTTGTCACTTTAAAAATATAAAGGTTTTCTATACTAGTAGTAAATATCAAAACTCTTTCCTCAAACGATTTCAATACTATTTTAATACCAAATTCGTTCACAAAACCGTTTTCCAATCTATTAGTATATACACAAACCTTTACCTCACTCATATGAGAAATCTAATTAAACGACTTAGTAAAACGAGTGGTATGAAACGCTTGCGTTTACTTCGTCGGTTAATTCTTGGACTTGTTCGATTAAATCTCTTGTGACAATTTTATAGTGGAGATCTACAGTTTGTTCGTAAATATTTAAGTTAAGCAAGTGGTTATGGGACATGAAGCTAAACTCATATATTTACTAGCTTAGTGTAATTGACACTTCTTGATGATCATGACGATCATTTTTGTGATTTAGACTAGCAATGTGCGATGTCTCTTTGACTGCGCGGGAGATTAAACCCCGTTTTGTGGAGTTTCGACTCAAATTGGTGGGGTAGCAACCCACGGTCTTTGGACCATTCGTGTGTCAGGTCTTCGGACCATTCGTGTGTCAAATTAATGGCTAGCTACCATGAGATAGCTTCTCGTTCATGTGTTACAGCTGTTGGTGAGTTTTCATGCTCCCGTTCGTGTGATAGGCCTCCCCCCTTATTTTGTGAAATTTCTGGATTTCGTGTGTCGAATTCTGGAATTTATACTTCACCTATTTTTGTGATTTCTATTGATATGATTTATCAATTCTTGTGTATAGGTGAATTTGTGTGTCATTTACTGGATTTCTTGAGATGATTTCTAGAATTTGTGCTTCACCAATTTTCGTGATTTCCATTGATAAGTTTTATCAATATTTGTGCATAGGTGAATTTGTGTGTCATTTACTGGATTTCTTGAGATGATTTCTAGAATTTGTGCTTCACCAATTTTCGTGATTTCCATTGATAAGTTTTATCAATATTTGTGCATAGGTGAATTTGTGTGTCATTGACTTTTGTGATTGACATTGATAAAATCGTCAATATTTGTGGTTTGATGAACGAAATAAGGAGTATGCCATTTCTTTGATTCTTGTGTAGATTTGGTGATATTGATTAATCTCTCATAGGTTTTCAATTACCTATGTATATCACAGCTTGAAATTGTGATTATTATGTGTATAGTCATATCTCTTATTCTATATCGTTTCATCTGATATTTATAGTTAGACTGATCCGTTTATTATTTTCTTATTAAATAATACTCGGGTCAGACCGAGATGTTACAGGTGCTTCTGCTTGACTTCTCTCTTGGGATTGATTTCTCTGACTTTTGGTTAACTACTTAGATTAGTAGTTTTTTGTTGTATACATTTGAGATATAGACTCCATAATGTATACTTATTCTTTTGTGTAGTTCATGTAACTATTCTTTTGTGATATTGTGGATCTTTTTAGACCACTACTCTGATGTACACTTCCTAGTGTAATATTCCTATCTATTTTCGCCTTTGTGATATGAAATGTCTGTGACTGATTTAAGTTATGTTTATTTCTGTATTTGTTTCCGAAGATATTATAGCCACTGTGTAGTAGCCTTGAGTTTGTGTCGGTATGTCGGATTTTCTCTTGATAAAGTATCGCATGTTATACTATCTGACATATCGATGCTCGCACAAAGCAATTACACGGATGGTCGCTCCTCAACAGCCTTATTCTCCGTGCTAGTTGACAGCATTCACCGTAATGTTCTTGGCTAGCGTGGGTATAGAGGTGGGGAGTCACAGCTTGGTATCAGAGCCTAACTTCGGAACAATATGGAATATTATAACAAGGATCATCTTCCTAAGTCCATCTTAGGAGTCGTGCTTTAGGATTTAATTCGAGTCTTCGTACCGATTCATCCTATTTTCCTTATGATTCCTTGTTTATCTATCAAGATTGCTTGATATTCAATTTGGTGAATAATCTTCTTCTTGCTCTTCTTTCTTTCTAAGGAAGAGGAATGTCTAGACCAGGCCGTCCCAGAGCTGGACCATCTAGTGTTCCACCCCAAGATGGAGTTTTTATGACTGCTCAACAGCTTCTGGATTTAGTGACAAATTCTCAAGCAGCTGGAGCTAACCCGGAACCTACTCACCCAAAGTCGGGATTTGCACGCTTGTGTAGCGATTACACTAATTTGGGTGGGGAGCCATTCAAAGGTTCCGAAACTATTATTGAAGTACAGGCTTGGCTAAGGTCATGCGATCGAATCTTTTCTCGCATGAATCTTATTGACCTTCACCGAGTTCAGGTGGCCTCAAGTATGCTCCGAGAAAGAGCATTGGACTGGTACGAGCTTCTTATTTCTGAAACTAATGAAGCGGATCTCACCTGGGAGAAATTCCGAGAATGCTTCGAGTTGAAATTCGTACCGGAAGCTGAAAAAGTGACATTGGCTCGACGATTTATAGACCTTGTTCAAGGTGAGTCCTCCGTGACTGATTACGTCGCCTCCTTCGAGTCGCTTTCTAAATACGAGGTTGAATACATCAACACCCCTTTAAAGAAGAACCAGAGATTCGTTTATGGCTTAAACAAAAATCTCAAGAAGCCATTACTTCTAAAATTAGAAGTTTCTTTCGACCAACTCGTTGATATCGCTCTTCGTCTTGAAGAGGCAGATAGGGAGAATGATGTTGAAGTGGTGGGTTCCAAACCAAACTTCAACAACAAGAAGAGGTCAAACAAATTCAAAGGTCCTTATCCCAATAAGAAAGGGAGGCAAGCAACTCCTGCTGAAAAGACCTTTTCCTCTACTCTGGGAAAATGCTATAATTGTGGTTCGAAAGACCATTTTGCGAACAAGTGTTCAAAGCCTCGTACTTGTCGCTATTGCAAGAGCCCGGACCATTTTATGCATGTGTGTCCCAAACTTCAAACTAGGAAGGAGGGAAAGCTTAATGTTGCTCAAGCCCCTGGCAACACATCTCGTGGCCAAGGTATTTCTCATTCTATCCTGGATGGAATTATTTTATTTCGTGATCATCCTATTCGAGTTCTTTTAGATACGGGTTCGTCCCATTCTTTTATATCAAAAGAGCTTGTTGACACTTTTTCCTTGGATGTTTTGTGTTTAATGACTTCTTTGAGAATTGCGAATCCGGTTGGTGGATCCGCAACGATCAGTTTATTGTGTAATGATGTCGAGATTATTTTGTGTGATTTTTCTTTCCTTGCCGACTTGCATGTCATGAGTTATTTAGGCTTTGGAATGATTTTGGGAATGGATTGGCTTAACCGTTATGAAGCCCATATCCTATGTCCTTAGCGGACTATTCATCTTCGACATCCTCAATCTGTTAAGCAGATTTCTATTAATCTTAAAGATTCAGATTCCAGCTTGGTTACATCTTTGTATTCTTTAAATCCTCGTGATGACGATGATGATGACGAGGGTGATATTATTTCTCTTATTCACGTCGTTTGTGAATTTTCCGACATATTTGAGCCCGTTTTAGGATTACCACCTAAGCGAGCAATTGAGTTCAGAATTAATCTCATTCCTGGAGCTCAACCTATCACTCGCCCTCCGTATCGTATGTCCAATAAAGAAAACGAGGAGATGCGTAAACAATTATCTGAATTGGAAACGAAGCAATTTATTCGCTCTAGTTCCTCGCCTTGGGGAGCTTCAGCTATTTTTGTGAAGAAATCCGATGGTACACTTAGGCTTTGCGTTGACTACCGCAAGCTTAATGATCTTACTATCAAAAATAAATATCCTTTACCTCGGATTGATGATCTATTCGATCAGCTTAGAGGTGCTAAGGTCTTTTCACAATTAGACTTAGCTACTGGATTTCATCAGCTTCGTATTACAGAGGATAGTATTCGTTTGACATCGTTCCATACTCGTTATGGATCTTATGAATGGCCTGTCATGCCATTTGGTTTGACGAATGCTCCGGCGTATTTCGTTGACCTTATGAATAGAGTTTTCAAAGACTTGCTCGACCGGTTTGTTCTCATCTTTATTGATGATATTCTTGTGTATTCTAAAACCGAGGAGGAGCATGGAAAACATCTTCGAATTGTATTGGGAACTCTTAGGAGTAATCAATTAAAAGCAAAATATTCTAAATGCCATTTTTGGCAATCTCGTGTGAAGTTTCTCGGTCATATTATTTTCGAATCCGGAATTTCCGTGGATCCTTCAAAGATTGAAGCGATTCAAGATTGGAAGAGACCGGAGAGTGTGACGGAGATTCGTAGTTTTCTTGGATTGGCAGGTTATTACCGCCGTTTTATCAAAGACTTTTCTAAGATTGTCGTGCCTCTCACTAGCTTAACGAAGAAAGGTATTAAATACATTTGGTCGGACAAATATGAAGCTTCTTTTCAGAAATTGAAAGAACTCCTTTCTGATGCTCCTATTCTTATTATTCCCGAGGGGAATCAAGACTTCGTTGTTTATACCGATGCTAGTCGCGTTGGTTTGGGTGTCGTTCTTATGCAAAAAGAACGTGTTATTGCTTACACTTCTAGGCAATTGAAGCCAGCTGAGACTAGATATGTCACTCATGATTTAGAACTCGCGGCTATTGTTTTTGCTCTCCGGATTTGGCGTCATTATCTTTTAGGAGAGAAATTTGTTCTTTATACCGATCATAAGTCATTGAAGTATTTATTCTCTCAAAAGGAACTTAATTTGCGTCAACAACGTTGGCTCAAATTTCTTGCACCTTATGATCTCGATATTCTTTATACTCCCGGTAAGGGTAATCGTGTCGCCGATGCTCTTAGCCGTAAACAACAAGCTGTTGTTTCTATGATGATATCCGAATGGAACGATCTCGAGATCTTATCCACTTGTGAGATTCGAGACCGCGTATCCGATTTATGCTCATCATTTGTTTTATGTAGCCTTGAGGCTCATCCTTCTCTTTTAGACCGCATTCTTGAAGCTCAAAGGCTAGATCCCGAAATGGCCCTTCTTGGCCAAAATATTAGGGATAAAATTGATATTGAAGGTTTGAAGAACTTTGATATCAATTCTCGTGGCGGCATTCGGAAATTTGGTAGACTTGTCGTGCCAAATATTGGTGATCTTCGTAAAGATATTTTAGAAGATTCACATCGTTCTAAATTTACCATTCATCCCGGTAGTAGTAAAATGTACGCGGATATGAAGCGACTTTATTATTGGAAGGGAATGAAACTTGACATCGCTAACTTCGTTAAGCGTTGCATGACTTGGCAACTCGTTAAGGCCGAACATCAAAGGCCCGGTGGGTTATTGCAACCTTTAGAAATTCCGATTTGGAAGTGGGACCAAATTTCCATGGATTTTATAGGTGGCCTTCCCCGTTCTCGTTCGGGTCATGATAGCTTATGGGTGATCGTTGATAGACTTACTAAATCCGCCCATTTTATTCCCGTTCGGTCTAACCGAACCGTTCCTCTTTTGGCCAAGCTCTTTATCAAAGAGATTGTTAAATTGCATGGAGTTCCTACTTCTATTGTTAGCGATCGTGATCCATTGTTTACTAGTGGATTTTGGAAGGATCTTCAAAAAGCTTTGGGGACGAAGCTTAATTTTAGCACCGCTTATCACCCCCAGTCCGATGGACAAACCGAGCGTGTGAATCAAACTCTTGAAGATCTTCTTCGTGCATGTGTTCTTGATTTTGGTGGAAGTTGGGAAGATCATATTTCACTTGTTGAATTTTCCTATAATAATAGCTTCCAATCTAGTATTGGCATGGCACCTTTCGAGGCACTCTATGGAAGGCCATGCCGATCTCCTTCTTGTTGGCTTAAGGCCGGTGAGAAGCTGGTTTTAGGTCCAGATTTTATTCGGGATTCCACAGAAAAAATTGATCTTATTCGTCATAGGATGAAAGAAGCCCAGAGTAGGCAAAAATCCTATGCCGATAACCGGAGAAGGAAGTTAGAATTTTCTGTGGGAGATCGTGTGTTCATTCGTGTTTCACCTATGAAAGGTGTTGTACGTTTCAGTCGATCGGGAAAATTGGCGCCTCGATATATTGGGCCATTTCCTATCACCGAACGTATTGGTTCCATGGCTTATCGCCTTTTATTACCGGCTCAATTTTCTGCTGTCCATGACGTGTTTCACGTTTCTCAACTTCGGAAGTGCCTTCGAGATTCCGATTCTATTCTTGAGCCAGGTGTTGTGGAAGAGATTGAAGTTTCGCCTAATTTAACTTATGAGCAACATCCTATTCGTATCATTGCTTCGGAGGTCAAACGACTTTGAAATAAAGATGTTCCGCTTGTTAAAGTTCAATGGTCTTCAAATCCCAAGGATTGTTCTTGGGAATCCAGAGAGTACATCGAGCGAACACATCCGGACTTACTTTCTCGTGCTCTTTGAGGTGAACTTCTTATTTCAAATTTCTTTTGTGTTGAATATGCATTTATGGTTGTTACTACATATCTTCTTCTTGTATATTGCGAGGACGCAATTTCTTTAAGGAGGGGAGTCTGTAACAACCCGCATATTTATCGATTTTATATTTAAATATTTTATTTAAATATTTCATCGTTAGTCGGATTTTAGTCCGAAAAGCTACTTTTTGCATACGGTCGAATTAAAACTCGGGACCCCTCCCATTGAGTTTAAAATGCCGTTTGCGACCTTTTTGAGTATAAGCTTCGATATGTTTGGAGAAAGTTGATTTTTGCTACTTTTCACTTTGGGTTTGGTTTGGGCTCAGCCCTATGTTAACTTATGCTCAAATCTGAGCCACTCTTCCCCACTCACCCTCGTTCTCTTCTCTTTTCAGTTCTAAGTCATTAATGGTGGGTGAGATTGGAAATTAAAACTCCAAAACCCTAGTTCCTTTTGCAACTTCAAATTCTTAGCTCCAAACTCAAGAAGAACCCATTGGTAAGCTTCTCTTCTTCTTCCCCAACTTATTCTCTTACCAATTTCAGAAATTCCTAAACCTAATTTTTGGAATGTTCTTGTTTTTGAGCTTAGATCCAAGCTCAATTGGGTTGTGTTGAAGAGAGGTTGATTCTCCATTTGCTTTCAAGCTTCTTCTTGTTTGATTTTGTGAAAAAGTGAGATTTTTATCTCACATCTATGCTTATATTTATCTTCGATTGTTAGGTATGAATTCCTAACACTTATTCATGTGCATTTGCTTTTGGTTTGGATTGAATTGGTGTATATTCCAATTTTTAGTGTTTTGAGTTCAATTTGTTAAAAATCCTAACTTCTATGTTTGAACATGTTTTTTGGAGATGCATCGAAGAGCTTATAGGGCCGGGTAGTCGATTGGCATAATCCCTTAGCGCCGTTGCTCGAGAGAATGCAATTTGGACAAGATTGAACCTCATTTGCAATAGGCAGGGAAGAGGCTGGAAACAGGTCCGGCCGACCGACCCCTCTGGTCCGGTCGACCGACCTGCTTCCAAATGTGCAGTTGCACTTCTGTTTCTGGTTCGGCCGACCGACCCCTCTGGTCCGGTTGACCGACCTGCTTCCAAGTGCCTAAGCACTTTCTGTTTTAAGGTTCGGTCGACCGACTCAGGGAGTCCGGCCGACCGACCTGATGATTTTTGTCTGCTTTGCCCTGTTGCTTAAATATCCAACTCTAATCGATTTGTGTTGTTTCCCTAATTGTTGTTATCAGTTGGTGTTGACTTTGATGAATTATTTTCTTTGGGAATTCAGTGAATATCCATTTCGATGGATTCGGTATCGATTTCTTTGGATTTTTATTCACATCTTCGTATGTGAATTTTAGTGATTGATTGTTCCTACAATCTTCTTTGTGTTTTGTCACTTTAAAAATATAAAGGTTTTCTATACTAGTAGTAAATATCAAAACTCTTTCCTCAAACGATTTCAATACTATTTTAATACCAAATTCGTTCACAAAACCGTTTTCCAATCTATTAGTATATACACAAACCTTTACCTCACTCGTATGAGAAATCTAATTAAACGACTTAGTAAAACGAGTGGTATGAAACGCTTGCGTTTACTTCGTCGGTTAATTCTTGGACTTGTTCGATTGAATCTCTTGTGGCAATTTTATAGTGGAGATCTACAGTTTGTTCGTAAATATTTAAGTTAAGCAAGTGGTTATGGGACATGAAGCTAAACTCATATATTTACTAGCTTAGTGTAATTGACACTTCTTGATGATCATGACGATCATTTTTGTGATTTAGACTAGCAATGTGCGATGTCTCTTTGACTGCGCGGGAGATTAAACCCCATTTTGTGGAGTTTCGACTCAAATTGGTGGGGTAGCAACCCACGGTCTTTGGACCATTCGGTTGTCAGGTCTTCGTACCATTCGTGTATCAAATTAATGGCTAGCTACCATGAGATGGCTTCTCGTTCATGTGTTACAGCTGTTGGTGAGTTTTCATGCTCCCGTTCGTGTGATAGGCCTCCCTCCCTTATTTTGTGAAATTTCTGGATTTCGTGTGTCGAATTCTGGAATTTATACTTCACCTATTTTTGTGATTTCTATTGATATGATTTATCAACTCTTGTGTATAGGTGAATTTGTGTGTCATTTACTGGATTTCTTGAGATGATTTCTAGAATTTGTGCTTCACCAATTTTCGTGATTTCCATTGATAAGTTTTATCAATATTTGTGCATAGGTGAATTTGTGTGTCATTTACTGGATTTCTTGAGATGATTTCTAGAATTTGTGCTTCACCAGTTTTCGTGATTTCCATTGATAAGTTTTATCAATATTTGTGCATAGGTGAATTTGTGTGTCATTGACTTTTGTGATTGACATTGATAAAATCGTCAATATTTGTGGTTTGATGAACGAAATAAGGAGTATGCCATTTCTTTGATTCTTGTGTTGATTTGGTGATATTGATTAATCTCTCGTAGGTTTTCAATTACCTATGTATATCACAGCTTGAAATTGTGATTATTATGTGTTTAGTCATATCTCTTATTCTATATCGTTTCATCTGATATTTATAGTTAGACTGATCCGTTTATTATTTTCTTATTAAATAATACTCGGGTCAGACCGAGATGTTACAGGTGCTTCTGCTTGACTTCTCTCTTGGGATTGATTTCTCTGACTTTTGGTTAACTACTTAGATTAGTAGTTTTTTGTTGTATACATTTGAGATATAGACTCCATAATGTATACTTATTCTTTTGTGTAGTTCATGTAACTATTCTTTTGTGATATTGTGGATCTTTTTAGACCACTACTCTGATGTACACTTCCTAGTGTAATATTCATATCTATTTCCGCCTTTGTGATATGAAATGTCTGTGACTGATTTAAGTTATGTTTATTTCTGTATTTGTTTCCGAAGATATTATAGCCACTGTGTAGTAGCCTTGAGTTTGTGTCGGTATGTCGGATTTCCTCTTGATAAAGTATCGCATGTTATACTATCTGACATATCGATGCTCGCACAAAGCAATTACACGGATGGTCGCTCCTCAACAGCCTTATTCTCCGTGCTAGTTGACAGCATTCACCGTAATGTTCTTGGCTAGCGTGGGTATAAAGGTGGGGCGTCACAAAAGCCCATGGCCATATAATAAGAGAAAAAATTAAAAGAGAAGAAAAGGAAAGCGATAAATTCGAGACGCTCAGAAATAGTACGTTATTTCGAGAGACGCGTATCTTACGTAAAAGATTGAAGGAGTGGAAATGAAGGTGAGAAAATTCTCATCGCTTGTGACGCCCCACCTCTATACCCACGCTAGCCAAGAACACTACGGTGTAGTGCTGTCAACTAGCACGGAGAATAAGGCTGTTGAGGAGCGACCATCCATGTGATTTCTTATCACACGGTTGCTATAAATAATCTTCGGAAACAAACATAGAAATAAGCATAACACAAATCAGTCACAGACATCCATATCACAAAGGCGGAAGAAGATATAATATATAACTAACACATGAAAGTGTACATCAGAGTAGTGGTCAAAAAGATCCACAATAAAATAAAGAATAGCAACACGTGTTATACAAAAGAATACAACTATGAGTCTATATCTCAAGTGTAAACGACAAAAACTGCTAATCTAAATGGTCAGCCAAAAGTCAGAGTAGTAAATCCAGGGGGAGAAGTCAAGTAGAAGCACCTGTAACATCTCGGTCTGACCCGAGTATTATTTATAAGAAAATAATAAACGGATCAGTCTAGCTATAAATATCAGATAACATGATATAAACAATAGATATGGCAAGAACATATAGTAACCATAAAGACATACTATGATAAGCATGTAAATGAAGATCATCAAGAGACCAAACAATATCAAAAGAATCTTCTAAAAGATCCAAATTCACCTAAACATAAAAGCTGGAAAATCATAACAATGAAAGTCACGAAAATAGGTGAAGCGCAAATTCCAGAAGACTACACAAGAAATCCAGAAATCACAATATATGAGCATGAAAACTCACAAAATGGGAGTATGAAAACTCACCTACACGTGTAACACAAAAAAGAGACGCTATCTCATGGTTGCAAGCCATTAATTTTGACACCCGAATGGCCCGAAGACCGTGGGGCGCTACCCCACATATGTGATGGCGAAACATCACACAAATGCAATGGCGAAACATCACAAGAGCGGGTTCTATTCTCCCTCGCAGACAAAGAGACATCGCACAGTTGCTAGTCTAAAACACAAAAATGATCGTCATGATCATCAAGAAGTGTCAATTACACTAAGTTAGTAAATATAAAAGTTTAGCTTCATGTCCCATAACCACTTGCTTAACTCAAATATTTACGAACAAACTGTAGATCTTCACTAGAAAATTGTCACAAAAGATTCAATCGCACAAGTCCAAGAATTAACCAACGAAGTAAACGCAAGCGTTTCATACAACTTGTTTTACTAAGTCGTTTAATTAGATTTCTCATACGAGTGAGGTAAATGTTTGTATATACTAATAGATTGGAAAACGGTTTAAGGAAAAAGCTTTGTAGTAAAATAGAGTTAAAATTGTTTTGATGAAAGAGTTTTGATATTTACTACTAGTATAGAAAACCTTTATATTTTAAAGTGACAAATCATAGAAGTGATTGTAGAAACAATCAATAATAAAAATTCACATTCGAAGACGTGAATAAAATCCAAAGAGACCAATAGAGAATCCATCGAAATAGATATTCAAAAATCCATAAAATCGACCGAGAAGCCCAAGATAGTTTGTCTCGAAGAATGGTCAACTCAGCATCTCGACAAAGCAAGTTCCGTTGAATGTTTTTCAGATAAGATCCCCTACGGAGGGGGGGTCCGGGGGGTGGCAACCCCCCAAGGTGGGGTGCGGGGTCAACGCCCCCGCTACAGGGTTCGACCTGCCCGGTCAGGTCGCGGGGGTCCAGGGGGCAGCGCCCCCGGTGGGGTGCGGGGCAGCGCCCCGACCAAAACGGTACGACCTAGTGAAGACCTAAGGGAGGATAGGATCGAGCGACCTAAAGGGGCACGCGACCTAAAGGTGTTCACGACCTAGTAATCGAGCAACTTAAGGGGGTACGCGACCTAAGGGAAACTCGCGACCCTGCTTGGCCGAGCTAAGGTAAGGTGCGACTCAACCAGGTGAGCGACCTAAGGAAGACGAACGACTTAAGGAAGTAAGGGGTCGAGCGACCTACGAGTTTAAGGTGTCAAGCGACCTAGAGGTGTTAGCGACCTAACGACCTAAACAAGGTCGAGCGAGTTAAGGTGTTGCGCGACCTAACATGTCACGCGACTTAACGAAGGCAAGGCCGAGCGAGTTAGGGTGATGCGCGGCCTAACAGTTGCACAGGTCGAGCGACTTAAAGGGTTGCGACCTAACGGTGTTCGCGAGTTAAGCAAGGCAAACGACCTACTGGTTGCCGACCTAAGAGGGAATAAGGTCCAGCGACCTAAGGGTTCACGCGACCTAGTGGAACACGCGGCCTAAAGGGTAAACGACCTAAGGTCCAACGACCTAACTCATTCGAGCGACCTAATGGTTTAAAGGCCTAACCCATGTGAACAACTTAAGGTCATACGACCTAAGGTCACGCGACCTAACGAGGTAGGCAAGGCCGAGCGACCTAAAGGGGAACGACCTAAAGGCGAGCGACCTACGACTTAAGACCTTGCGACCTAACTCCGAAGACGTTAGAAATGGCCAGAACGACCTACGGCCTAAGGTCCATACGACCTACGACCTAAGGTCTATACGACCTAACTTCGAAGTGAAAATTCAAGGCAGTGCGACCTAGCGCGATAACACGCGAATGACCTAAGGGTTAGGTCGCGAGCGACCTAACTCCGAACACAGAAAAATGGCCAGAACGACCTAAGTGCAGAAAATTCACCAAAACGCTAAAAATTGGAGTTTTTGGCCAATCCAATCCAAACCAAATGCTAATATGCATGCAAAAATGATAGGGAATCATTCCCAATAGTCCAATATGGTTATAGGCTAGAATTGTGAGATAAAAATCTCACCTTTTCACCAAATTATGAAGATGAAGCTTGAAATGCTATGCAAGGATCAACCACTAGCTTGAATCAATGTCTTCACTTGAGTTTTGGAGTTGATGTTGGATTAGCAATGAAGACTTAACTTTTGGAGTGTTAATTTCTCTTTCCACTCACCATTAATGCAAAAGCTTGAGTTGGTAGGAGTTTATGAAGAGTGAAGAGAAGGAGGGGGTTGGGCTTGAGTTATAATGGCTAAGCTAACCCAAAGTCCAAAGCGGGAAAAGTTAGTGAAATTCCACTAACTCCCAACCTATCAATGTTTGTACTTAAAAAAGTTGTAAACGGCATTTTGAACTCCATGGAAGTGGTCTCGAGTCCTAATTTGACCGTTTGCAAAAAGTAGCTTTTCGGACCAATATCCAATTAACGACAAAATATATAAATAAAATATTTAAATATAAAATCAATAAATATGCGGGTTGTTACATCGCTTCTAAAAGATCGTATTTTGATTTTGTTATAATAATAATCTTACTGCACGCAAGTATACACCCCTTTGAAATGTTGTTATGGTTATTTAGATATATGTGTTTTATGTATGAGTAGTTGCAAGTGTTTATGGTTGTGATTATTTATCATATTAGTTTGTGTATGCACCATAATAATGTTAGTAAAAAGTGTTAAACTTGGTTATGCTCATTTTGATTCAGTATTCCCTTTATTAAATAAGACCCTAATTTGGTGATATGATATATTTTGAAAAAATATGTCTCTTTTTAATTGGAACTGAAATTAAAATGAAAATAAAGGAGAATTTGAAATTAGAAGTGGAATTCGATTTCAAATAGAAAGATAAATTGAAATTGAAATTGAGATGAATAGTGAAATTAAAATTGAAATCGATTTTGAAAATTAAAATTAAGATTAAGATTGAAATTTAAATTAGACTTGAAATTAGATTTAAAATCTAAGTTTTAATTGAGTTTAATTTGAAGTTAAAATTGAATTGAAATTAGAATTTAAAATTTAATATTAAAATAATAGGGATAAAATAATATTATAATATGGAAATAGTGAAAGTATGTTTTAATTACTTTAAAAGTGAAAATATTGGTTTAAAGAGATTTTTAATTGTTTTATAAGTAATAAAATTCAATCTGAATAGATTATTTCAAGTATTGAAAAATAAGTTAAAACCTGGCGCGTCGCACAGCGTTAGTTTGCGAGTTCGCCCGGAAAAATTCAAATGAGTGTATAGAGAGGAATATAGCTCGGGTCGAAATAAGAAAATTCCGCACTATTATATCCATATCTTCTAAACAAAGAAAGAAAATCAAAATTTTATTGAGTAGATTTTGAAATATATTTAAATCAATTTTCTAAAAAAATCGCGCTAGTGAAGTTAAGTGACCATAATAGAAAGTCTTTTTTAAGGACGTTTTTAATTATCAAAAGTATGGAATAAATTTGATAAATCCATTTGAATATTTAATAAGAGATTTGAAATGGAAAATATGAATTTTCAAATATTAAATTTTTTTAAATTAAATAGGCTAATATAGCACTTTCCGCAGCACTTTTACGATGCGAACTCTATGACCTTTTGAATATGAGTTTAAACGTAACGATTTTTCCTAGAATCAATTATGGATGTTTTTAAAAGGAAAATTAAGTATTTAAAAGATAATTTGGAATCTTTATAATCAATTCCAAAATAAAGTTGATAACTCAATATGCGCAAACGATTAGTACATTTGTCCCTACCGTGAGATCTGGGAAGATAAAAAAAAAAGGTGTTTAACTAAGCTTAGGGATAGAGCAACCAGTGCCCTGAACTTACCTAGCCTATGTTTTCTTTTCTTAGGCGAGGGGTGGAGCAGATTGAAGGGAAAGCCCGTATCTCTAAAAAGATTATCTTAAATTTTTCAAAATAAAAGAAGATTGGTATTATCCAAAAGAACAAATTACTTACTCTAAAACTGAAGGAAGAGATTTTGAAATCATCCAAGAAGAATTAAAGTGAGAAGAGACTTAATAAATATTGTCATATTCATTTTTTATCGATAATTGGATTTCGAAGGAACCGGGGTCGGATTTAGGTGATTCCTATCCGAAAACCACTTCAAACCAATTTACGTGTTCGTAGAATAAAGGTGTTTTGAAGATGGTGATATTGAGATGAATAATAACGAGGGACTAATTGTTGATTAATTGGGGATAAACTCTCGACTCACTATATTGTAGCAGTGGCCTCTTTGTTATGAAAACATAGAAACACAAAGGCTTTTCGCCTGGTAATGGTCGAGGAAAGTAACTTCAGTTTCATTCAGTCCCAGAACGAACTTGTATGAATGGATATTTAACAGTACATTTTCTGAGATTATGTACATTGGCTTTTAAAAACATACATCTATGGTGGCGGGGAAGGCAACTTCTCATAGCTTAACACTCTCCTTGAGACTACAAGCTCAAGGGTTGTAATTTTGTAGAAAGCAATTAGTAGTCAACGGAAATGGTAATGTGGTATTCAAAGATGATGTGATATGTGAAGAGGTAATCGATGCCTCAAACCTCATCAACCGGAAATGACCAAAACAGGGTAGATGCAGCAAGGCTAAGTGGGTCATTCCCATCAGGGTATGATCATCCCCTTCTATATATATATTTCTTCCCGGTATGATGTTCGGGATGTAAATTAATGTGGTTTGTATGCTAGAGCACGCTCGGTTAAAGGTCGGTAACGACCGGGGGATGACGTATTCGGTACTATTTATAGAGATAGGCCGGTCTTGTGTTGGTAGGTGAGCTTTGTGATGATTCCTCGGGATATCCGTTTAGAGTTGTACCCATCGAAAGGTAGTCCCTTCAGCTGGTCATTTGTATGGAAATCCATTCTCCAATAAGAACCTACGGTTTTGTTTGTATTGGCGTAATGAATAGCCCTGAAATGCTATATGGTTAACCATTTCGGCTAAGATTAATAAGTTTATTTGCAAATGTTTTCAAAGAATGTCATTAGAAATAATATCAAATGTTTTGATATAAAAGTGTTTTAGTTATCATAAGGTAAAAACCCATCCGTGTTTATGTGTGGGAGTGGTCTTATGAGATACTCTTTCTTTTCAAAGGATTTTATTTCCAAGGCTGATATACGACACTATGATTTATTATTGAGTTTTTCTCACAGTAGTTTATCAAGCCTGATTTGGGTATTTTCAATACTTGAGTCAGATCTGAGTAGTTTCGGGTTTAATCAAAGACGGCTGGAGTTTCCAGAGGAGAGCTGTAGATATTTGCCTACGTATGGTCATATTCTATTATCTGTTGTTGTTTGTTTATTTTCTATTTTTAAGCAATTGTAAGGACAAATGTTTATAACAGTTTAAGCTGAATTTAGTTTTGACTCTGATATATTTCTTTAAAAAATTTCTGTTATAAAGATATTTTTTCAATATTATATATTATTCCATTCATGTGAGATTTTGTTCTGTCTATTTTTTTTATTACCCTTGATAATCCATAATTCCATGCAATTTGGGTCTGACATGTGTGATTTGTTGTTGACCCAAAGGGTATAAAATCGTGGGTCGTCACATTTGGTATCAGAGCTTTTGGTTGAGCGAACACCGAAGCCTAATAAGGGTAAGTCTCATCAGAGATAGGATTAGTAATATCCTAGGATGAGTAACTCATTAGAGATGGGATTAGTAACAACCTAGAATGAGTTTTGAAAGTATTATATATGAGCGCATATTTTTTAATTTTATAAAAATGGTTTTGTTTTAAAAAAAAGTTGGTAAATGAAATAATTTTACCTTGGGTTTATATTTTAAATATTAAAGGGGATATTGTTATTTTTGGTTCGAAATTACGGATTGTTTGTAATTTAGCTTGGTTAAACTAAAATATGAATACCTTGTGATTAGAATTGCACGATTCGACCATAAGATATTTCATATAGAATCAATTAGTTGGAAGCTAGAATTTAGAACTCTAATCATTATGCCCCTGGATATTTAGTATTAAGAAATAATAATGATTAAGTGATTATCATAATTGGTTGATTTAAAAGCTAAGTACAAATATCTTGTGAAGTAAAATTCACAATTTGACTATAAGTTATTTGATGATGATAATGAAGCAAGAAGTCGTAATTAGAGAAAGTAAAAAGAAAATGTACACTTAGAAAAAAAAATTATCAACAAGATAGAAAATGATAAGCCTAAATTGAGACTTTGGGTAAATATAATATAAAAGGGTAAGTTCTATAACTTATAAAGGAGATAAGATAATTTAAAATTTGGACACTTTTATTATGTTAAAATCAAAGTGAAATTTAGGAATAAGAGGTATAAGAAATATCATCCTAATATAAAATTTTGAATTAGGGATAAATTTAGGGTCACATTTGTAGTTCAAAAATAAAGTTTAATTTGAAGTGGATAGGTTAAAAATGTTACAAATAAGTTTTGAATAATATGGTTAGTTCGTTGATTGTGGGATGAAAATGTATAAATAACAAATACCATATGAATTAAATTTCACAATTTGACTATAAGGTATTTGATGGATTTAAGGTTAAGAAATTTGATTCAGAAATGGATAGGTTAATACGTTAAGTTGATAATCATAGAATTAGTAAGAAAAAAATGTACACTTAGTAAAGTTGTCTTATTAATATATGGATACGATAAATAATATTGGCTAAATTAAGACCTTACGTAAATAAAACCAAGGATTAAGTTTTATAATTTATTAATTTGAGATAATAGTAGAATTCTACATTTTCTAAATGCCCTAATTGAAGTAATAACGGTTTGACGTTTGGGGATATGTATATATACTCTTAGAAAGTAAAGGTATATTATACAAGTTTAAGTCATATTTGTAAGCTTAAATAATAATGGATTTAGTAGAAAGTAAAGGTTTGTGAAATAAAATTGGATTAATAAGAAATTTATCAGGTAAAAATGAATGTGAGTAAATACACAAGTTATACGTTGATCATTTCAGCATATAAATTTTTGATCTAAGATTTGAGTAGAGAATTTTGAGGTGTTTACACCAATCTGAAAAGCGATTAGTCACTCGATTCTTGACGGTGAACATTAATGAGAGTGTGTGATTATGTACTAATGTTTCCTATCATAGTTGAAAGCTATGCAAGAAAAGCAAGGGTTTGTGGTCAGGAAGTCTGATCAAAGCCCACACTAGAAAATCTGGGATCGATACTAGTTTGGAAGTAAAATTGTGGATTCGAATAATAGGTCGAATCAAATATCACATATAGTTTGATGTTTTGGGTCTGTCTACATAGTAGTTGGATTGTTATCTTAAATGCACAGTAGGCACAAAGATATGGGGGTTAAACTTATGTTTTGCATGTGTGTGTGTATAGACCGCGGGTGTAGTACATGCTCAGGTCAGGGGATGAGTTATATGGATGTATTCATTTATGTTGATATAGTATCAGTGCAGTTGTCTTTGGATGTATAGTCTTGTTTAGTTGATATATATATTACTTTAAGTTTGCAGTATGCAATAGGATGGGTAGGATATATATAACCTTAAGTACATGATAAGTGCTCAGGTTGGTATGGGGAATCTCAATTCCATGTATGTATGTCCGGTGTTAATTGTTCGGTGTTGTTATGGTATTGGCCTTTTCTAATACGAGTGGTTTGGCATGTGCGATGCACGTGCATATAAAATGATGGCATAGCTAGTGATCATATGAAAAATGATGGCATATAAAATGATGGCATTTTAAATGATGATCATATGAAAAATACTTTGAGTGTATTTGTTGAAATGTTGCTAAATATATTATCCTAGTAAATAAAATTGTCGTAGATGAGTATCTAACAAAAAGTTCAAAATCATCGTGTTAATGGTATACATTTTCACAAAATATAAGTTTTTAACATTCTTTTTCTAAAATGTTAGTCGTTTTAAACTGTTACATGTTATACTTTCTCACAATATTATATTTATAATTTTCGATTGACTATTATTGCATTCAAATTATAAATCAATTTATTCTCTTTTCATTTTATTAGTAAGTAAACTTCTATTGTTGTATGCAATAAATTAATCATGGCATATGTGGTATGTATAGTTGCTGTTTTTATATAAATATATCTTAGTTCTTAACGTAATTTTTTATGCATACATCACATAACATAAAATTTGAATGTGCTATGAGACACGAAATAGAAGCGCACTGTATTGCAATCGAAAAATGGGAGTTTAGTACACATTATTGCTATGATGAAAAGTAAAGTTGAACGCTTTTGATTTTAAGTTACATAGGACAAAGGAACTTTATGATAATTTTTTGTTTAAAAAGATCATGTCAACATTTTGTTCCAAGAAGTCCTATCAAATAACAGTAAAAGAAACTTATTACAAAAAGTACATAATTATTCAATTAATTTATCTAATGCAATAGGACTAACTACGCATCTCAAGACATGATATATTTCTTGTGGTAGTGTCTTTCTTTATCTGCTTTCTAGGTCATTCAACTTCCTGCAATTGCAAGCCTCCGTTATTCAACTTCATGAAAGCCTCTCTTATTCTATTGCCTTATGCTTTAATGCTTTGCATTTGACAGTGAATTCTCACATCATTACATATTATGACTAAACCACACAATCTGCAAGGCATTATCATCCACAATCTGCTATGTATGATTTGCAATGAGTGTCATATACCAAACCATTTCAAAGAGTTATGAAGTAGCAGCTATGTCATCATCTCAAACATTAATTCAGCCTTTAAATAATATTTATGTTGTTGCTGATTTAATAGGACATGCTATTAAATATATTTTAGTTCGTACTGAAATCAATTTTGTTATTCCTCGTCGAAAAGACTATTGAACCAACATATGTTTACATATCCATGAATAAGATTAAATAAAGTACTTATTTAAATGTGAAAATTTATATAGTAATATTTTTTTAAATAGATCGAATACTGTGAAATCAATAATCATGAAAAAAAGATCATGCTTTCCATGCTCTGGTCATGAGAAGCACATGAAAGGTTGATAGAAGGAATTTAATATCGATTATGTTTGGACGACAATGTATATACATCACTATCTTGTCAAACATTTAGTAGTAATGCTGAAATATGCATGGAATTAAATGTGCTTACACAAAATCATTCAATTAAAACATTTGAGGCTGTATAAATAGATAAAGTAGTAGCTCTACAATGAAAAAGGCACCATATTTTTTATTTCATTTCAGTGTATTTTTCATCAATATAAGAAATCTCTTTATACATTTTATTACCCAAGAATAATGGAGAAACAATGGAAATAATGTATGATTGGTAATTGTTGCATGTGATAGACCTGAATGTACTATGGAAAAACCTATGAAAGTATTAAATCCTAACAAAGACTTGTAGGGAAAGTGTTGCCTTTAAGAAGAATTTTCTACTGTGAGAAAATATGGATCAAAAATGTTATGGTAAATATTAAACATAGACTTTTAAATAGCAAAAGGTATTTACATCTCCGTCTTAAAAATGGAAAAATGGAAAAGGAATTTTATTCCATGATGATATTATTTGAATAGTAGTTGTAAAAGTCATACAGAAAATATGAGTTATAAAGAGCAGTGGTAAATGGTATGTGTGACTATGCAAATTGGAAAACTATGCCTAAAGGATGTAAACGCATCAGAATTAAGAATTAAAGGAAAGTGGCATTAATGTTCCATATAACAATATAAAGGTCTAAGGAATGACCCTAAGATAAACTCTCACAAAAGTTTACCAATTACGAAATTTAAGAATGAAAGGATATGGATAAAAAATAAAGTATCTTTCTTTGCCTTTACTTTTTTGAATTCATGTTAGCCATTTTTTCTTCATCAAATCCTCATGATTCAATTCACCATCCATGTGTATCTCATATAATTAGAAAGAGTTATCATTCAAATGCATGGGTAACTTTTTTTATATAAAAAATGAACATGGCTATAAAAACAAAGTATGTTCCAAGCCACACATTAAAAAATGAAAAACATAAAAGGAATTTTATTGAATGATATTATTTGAATAACAATGGTAAAAGTCATAGAAAAAGTATGAGTTAATAAGAGCAATTGCAAATGGTAGTGTGGCTATGAAAGTTGGAAAACTGTCCCCAAAAGTACGTCGGTCACCAAAAATTAAAGGAAAGTGGTATTTATGTTTCATATAACAATTAAAGATCAAAGGAATGACGGTAAACTCCCACAAAAATTTACTAATTGCAAATTTTAAGAATGAAATGACATGGATGAAAACTGAAGCAACTTTCTTCGTCTCTATTTTTTTGAACTCATGTCAGCCATTTTTTCTTCATCAAATCCTCATGATTCAATTCACCATCCATGTGTATCCATATAAATTGGAAAAGAGTTACCCGTTCAAGTGCATTAGTGTTTAAAAAAAAGAACATAGAAACACAAACAACGTTCATTGTTAGTACTAACTACATTCATTTTTTGATACATACCTACTGCATCTTATGGCTGCATCCAACATATGTCATTGCATCAATTTGCTTCTTAAGTTAATACGCTGCCATACTTTTAGACTAAATTTTAAATGAATCTTTCCAATTGAACAGCAAAGTAAGATGATAGACCTAACAAACTAATCATATAGTAAGTTTATGCTATTTAACATTTTGTTGTAAGAAAATCACAATGTTCACTGAATGCTCTATGTTATTGATGGAAATATGAAAATTCAAAACAAATGTGACTGCATCCTTAATCCAACAATGTTTAATTGAAAAATCAACCCAACAACTTTATTTTCATTAAATATAAATGCTAAGATTAAGTATGTTTAGGAAATAAAATAAAATTCTCAAATAAACCAATACAAAAATATAATGTAAGATATATTAAGCATACATAAACCTAACCTTTCTTTATAACCGCCTCATAGATATATTATAAATAATAAGAAAGAAAACCCTAAACTTTTTGTTCACAAAAAAGGAATAAGCTAAAAATTAAATCTAACATGAGAAATGATACCTTACCCAAACGTTTTGCTGTTGTAGCTTAGCCCAAACGTCGTAAGGCAATTACTCCAAAATCAGTCGCAAATGATGTATTGATTTTGAATCTAGATGTATTGATTTTGAATCCAAATGATTTTGAAGTTAAATTGGGTTTTGGACTTTTTTTTTTCAGGGTTAGGAAGCGACTGAAGTGAGAGAAGAAAACTAGGGATTGGGAACTAAAGAAAAGCCAGAGAGAAACGTGTAGAAACCATGGTATAGAAATGGAGCAAATCGTGTAGAACTTGAAAGACGAATCTGTCCTTAAATTGATGAAGCGAATTATCATTTTCGATTGTGAACGCAAGGCAATTTCGAGAGTACGAAAAAGGCTTCAATTGCTCAAGTTTTTGCTTTATATATAAGATATGCATCTTTTCTATCATCAGCATAAATAATCCAAAATGTTTGAGAATATGAGTATGAGATGGATTCCTTTATCTAACTTTCATTTCGACGACGAAATGCTTTTAAGTAGGGGAGAATGTAATGACCCATAATTTTGCTACTTCAAAAATTAGAGATTTTGTTTATTTTCAAAGGTTTAAAACTTAAATAAATAAGTTATATATAATAAATAATAATATAGGAATTATTTATTCTTACAATTAATAATTGAAAAGTATAAAATTTGGATTTTATAATATATCAGCAAAAGTTAAGTTTCGTTAAAAATAAATAAAGACTTAAATAAATAGGTTTAAATATTTATTAAAAAGATAAATTTTATTAAAAACATCTAATAAAGATCATAAAAGTATATTAAAAGATTTAAAAGTATATTAATAATTGTTTTACAAAAATAACCAAAATTTGTCGCATTTTATCAGTTTTACATACACCGTAAAAAAAAGATTTTGATATTATTCAAATATGATTTTAAATATTAATAGATATGTTTTAATTTATTTAAAGAAGTAAAAGAGCTCATTTTTAAGTTTTGTTTACTTGAATATATAGTTTAACGAAAACGTCAAATTTTGACCGTAAAATATATCGAATAAAACATCGTTTTCAGCTAAAAAAAGGTTGTCGTTAAGTTGTTACAACATGATATATTTTCTAACACATACACACACTTAACAAACTATATTACATGTTACATTTAACATATTAAAAAACAAATTCACTTTGAAAAGCCAAAGTTTACAAATAATTCAAAAAGTAACATGATTTGATAATTTATATTTAAATTAAATTACTAAACATAATCATTACAAAAAGGATTTTATGCATTTTCAATTTATAAAAAGGGCACAACATCATTACTACTTCAAATCCAATGATCTAATCATCGCTAATGCAAGTCTTGTCATGCATGAAAAAGTAGAAAATGTTTAAATTAACATTTTAATGCGTAACAAAAAGTGGCAAACATCATTTCATAAGTACGAAAGTCAAATCGTGCTTTAAAAAATGGTTTAAGTGTAAAGTTGTAACATGATTAGCAAGGCTATTTTGGTCTTTTAGTGTAATGACCCGGTATTTTCAACCATTCTCTTCCGCACATGTCGGACTTGAATTGCTCAAAATATCAGATTGTTAATTTATATTTGGAAAAACTCAGCATATACAGTAAATAAATCAATCACAGACACAGAGTAATATAATAACAATGCAGGGGAATAGATAAATAGTAGTTCATGAAGCTACTATATAAACATCAGAGTTAGAAATAAAATACAGTAGAATATCTCAAATACACTAAAGTCCCGAATACGAACAGATGACATCTCTGAACAAACCAACTAGAAAAGTTGAAAGCTGAATCGATAGTTGGATCCCCAAGTGAAACTCCAAACTTTAAGGTAAGTCTCAAATGTTGTCGCACTCAGTCTGACCCGAGCGTAAAGCAAAACACAAAACACTCGAGTCAGGATTAACATTCTTATATCAACAAATCCAACTCAAGTAAAATATCAACTGAAATACAAGTATTTTAAAGGATGTTTAGGATAACCATCCTCTAAGGATCCGTGGAACTATCTACAATGTAGAAATTTACGCTATTAACAACTAAACGTCATTATAACACCGTGGTCATTTCAAAATGATTTATACTTCAAACCAAAAATATCATTTCCATTTCAAACAAAGTTACAATACTTTCGAAACCCAAAACACATTAAAATCATAATTCTTTGGAAAACCATAACTTTGAAATCATAAATTCCACCACTTAAATAGTTTAATAATAGTATATAAAATAAAATAGATTATATTAAAATAATTAGTATATTAAAATAGTTTATATTAAAATAGTTTTATATTAAAATAGTATATATTAAATACTTTTTAAAGTACAATATTTATAATTTCCTCAAATTTCAAAATCGATTCAAATCAACTGGAATTCCAACTTCAAATTTAATTAAATCTCAATTTATCAATTTCAGTTCAGCTTCTAAATAAACGAATTCAAATTATATCGATTTCAGATACAAATTTGAGCCATAAAATAAACCATTAAATTTAAATATATTCAAAGCTTTAAATATTCAACAATTTCAAAACTAAATTTAACAGTTTCATATAGATCTATTATTATTTAGTCTTAAAATATTCACTTAATAAATTCAATATTATTTAAATAACCTTAAATTACATTTTACCAAATATTTCCATCAATTTATTTAAACATGAAATATTCAACAAAATCAATTTATAAAATCATATCCTTTATATCTCAAATTCAATAAATTTCAGATCGATTTAATTAAATAAAACTCCTAATTAATTACAATTTCAATTACATTCAAATTTATCTTCCCAAACATAACTTATAAAATCATTTAAAAATCTATTTTTAAAATAAAAATATAAATAATACTTAAACATATTATATAACAATTAAATCAAACTTTATTAAATTAAATCTTATTATTAAATCTATTTTATATTAAAACTTGTTTATATATAAAATATTTTCAATATTAAATAAAACCATATATATTTTTCCTTTCAAAACCATAGAAATCATTTCAAAATATTTATATATAGACCAACGGTGTCTGTATAAAAATTTCTATCCTATGGTCAAGTGATACGGATATTTATCATTTCAATCCGTAATTTATATATATACGGGTTTATATCATTTCAACCCGCAATCCCAAATTCAACTCCAATGAAAATCGCCTGGGTTTATCATTTCAACCCATAACGATTTTCTCCTATTCTACAGATCGTTCGAGAATGTATCATTTCAACCCATAGTGAATTTTAAACTAACAGGGAACTTGCAGAGTGATAACAGATATGATAATAATAACTGGCATATATTATCAATAACAATATAATATAAACAAAAGGATATGTTGTCATATCACATAGGTGAACAATTACATATAAATGCATATCATATATCAAATATAACAATTTAAATAATTAATAGTTCAATTTAGCAGTATATTTCAATTGTCATTTCAAATTGAACTTAAATTTAATAAATATAAGAATGTTAATCGTGAGTGATTGCTCGCCTTTCGAGGCTAGATATATAGACAAAGAAGTTGAGTTATGAAATGTAAGCATGAATTCCAAAGTAAAGCACAATGGACATGAATTTGACGAACAGAGATGATAGCTTGGAATGGACGGAATGAAATCAAAACTGGATTGATGAAGATAAACGGTATAAGTAAATCTTTATATATATAACTATATATAAAAATCATATTCTAAAAATATATATTTTCAAAGTCATTGTTTCAAATTAAACACATATATTAAAACCATACATAATAAAATTTGAAATAATATCTATATATACTCAGCCATATCATAACTTATGTAGAACTATACATATAAATAAATATGTATATATATAAACTTACATACTTAAAATACTTGGAATCAACAATAAGTGTATCTATACTAATATAAATATTTATACAAAATATACATAACTATATGACTTATAGAAAACACAGTTCATAAAATCCCATCCAGATAAACTTATGCATTAATAAAATAAACAATTAGAAACTGTTATAACTATCATATGTAAAATAGACCATAAACACTGAAACTATATTATACTTACATACAACATGTGTTATTGTATTACAAATATATACTTATATATGTATATGTATATTTGCCGATATATATATATATATATATATATATATATTATAAGGTAAGATAATAAAATCAAAAATAAAAATCAAATATACATACATACAGATATATATATGCTCATATACAAACTCCTAGGAAGACACGTTAAAATAATATTTAAATAACAAATATATAATTTACTTTCGCAGCATCTGTATATTTACACATTAAAATCCATACAAGCTTGTAATTTTAAAATTTTACATATATGATTTACTAAGCCTTTACTGCAAAGTATCATATTTAACTTACTCAATAATATATATATTCCCAAAAACCCAAAGTATAATTTCAAACATATATATACATCTCTTTTATATCACAAACATATACATAAGCTAACATATTATAAAACTGACATGCTAAAAGACTTATAAAAATTATCCTCTGTACATATAAAATCTATGAACTAGCCTAATATATACATTTATATACTTACCTATATATTATAATAAAATATCTGATTGATATATGCTAATATACAAACTACAACACGCAAAATGCATACATATAATTATTTATATATTATACTAAATATACTACTATATAAATGATCTGGCTAAGATATATGTACATGTAAACCCATATATGAGCATACATACATAACATATAAATTTTTATAAACATATATAAACTAATATTTTAATTAAAACTATAATATATATATATATGTGTATTTATACCTCAACGAAATGCTCGGCCAGAGGGTGGGTCGCATGCTTGCTAAACGAGAGGAGATGTAAGAGGTGGAACGCGGGTCTGGGTGTAATTGGGTCCGGCGTGGCGGAGGTGAGAGCGAGCGCTTGGGGAATGGCTGGCTGCACTTGGCGAGTGGGATGGTGGTGACTTTGAAGTGGGGTGGTCGGTCGGCTGCCGATGTCAGGTGGAGGAAGGGGAGTCGGTCGCCAAGAAGGCAAGAGCAAGCGGCTGAGTCAATTTGTTCGGTTATGGCTGCATGAGGAAGATGAAGGGGAGTTGCTACGGAGGCTTGTCACGCGGAGGAGGAACGGTTGCTCAGGTTTTTCGGATTGAGCTGTGGTGACGAAGGGAAGGAGGAAGAAAATTTGAGAGGAGAAGAAATAGACCTGGAGGAAGGGCCTAAATAAGGAATGACGGTTGGAGATGAATAGGCTGTCAATATGAAATAAATATTATTTATAGCAGTTTAAAAGTGAATAGTAGGGTACCAAAAGTCACGCCTACAAAATAGCCAATATAAAAGCAAACAGCTGGAATAATTAAAGGCAATTAATATATGTTTGGGCAGCACGTTTCAAATTTTGAAACCGAAGAAGTAGTAATGTCACTTTTTATGGTACCGTTACAACGGACAGTTTATTATTTCCTTTACGTACTGGACCTAAAACTACAGAAATAAATATACTGCGAAGATCACATGACGAGACGATCAAAATGGTATACAGATATCAGTGGTATGATCATCCGATCAAAAGTTGATAATCAGTAACGAAAATGCTGCTAAAATGTCAGAATTAAGGTAGATGGAGCAATAGCAGTCCAAATTTGAAGAAACAAAATATGACATCTCACTCAGAAGATAGTTTAAAAATTCATTGTATAAAAATATTCAGGTTGGAAAACATTTTATTATCATCAAATATTAACTAATTAAAATTTAGATAAAATTTCACTATAATAAACTTCAATATTAACAGATGAAAATTTACCGCTTGCAATGTTTAAATAGACGTATTCCAAATAATAAATTTTTATTTTCAAATTTTATTGTTTAAAATTTCACAAAATTTCAATTTATTTAATAAATAAGATCATTAAAAAATTTGGGTCGTTACACTCTCAACTACTCGAAACTTTCGTCCTCGAAAAGGAAGAAGGTGGGAGAATAGAAACAACCAGAAAGAAAAATAGATTGAAAGACAAGATAAATAATTAATTTAAAACTATATAAAAAAATTAATTTTAATTAATTAATATTCAAACATTTGTTAAACCCGTTTATTATATCCATAATTCATAAGTTTATAAATTTTATCTCAAGATACTTTTCAAACATTATTAATAAATCAATAATCATTTTTTTAAATATCTTTTGTTTTAATTAATAACTTCTAAAATATTTACAACACTAATAATTTACTATTAAACCTTGTGGTATATAAATAAACAATATTTTAAACATTTTATTCAAAAAGGAAAATAAGGTAGATTCGAAAAAATAGAATATAAGTGAATAAATAAAGTTGAGCAGATAAGGAAGATTCAAAAGAATAGTATCGAGCACGAATAATCAATTTAGAACAATAAGAATTTAAATTTCAAATATTAATATAGAATTCCTTTGTTCAAAATACTTTTATAATAAGATACTTTTATATCGAAACAAATTTTACTTTCGAAAATACTTTTTATTACTCGATGTCATAACAGGTTTATCATCTTTCTTGTAAGTTCTGGCCATGCGTTGATCAGGCACAAAGCTAGAATTCTCCAAGTGCTTAGTAGACCTGTTTAAACACCCAGTGAAGATACTCGAAAAGCCTTCAAAACCGATATGGAAAGTACAATCCAAACAAATCAACCGAATCGATTCAATCTTGGATCATAGATATACAATGGTTAAGCCTGGGTCCCCCAGGAAACATTCGTACCTTTTAAGCAATCACTGCCTTGAGAATTTTGTCATGATAACAAAAAAAACTATAGACCGTGGATACATAATGGTTACACCTAGATCCCCTAGGAAACATTCGTACCCTTTAAGCAATCTCTACCTTGTAGATTACGCAACGACAACAAAACTTGTAAACCGCGGATACACAATGGTTACGCCTGGATTCCCCAAAAACATCCGTACCCTTTAAGCAATCTATGCCTTGTGGATTATGCTACTAAACGACCATAGATCACATATACATAATGGTTACGCTTGGATCCCCCAGAAAACATCCATACCTTTTAAGCAATCACTGTCTTGCAAATTACGCTATGCAGTCGAGTTCGTAAGACCATGGGTAACGCCATGGAATTCGAAGGACACTCGAGTATCATATCCGAAAACCCAAATCAAAGAGAATAATATCGATAGAATGAATTTGCAATGTGGCAATAAAGAGGATATCAAGCAGAAGGCACTTTCCATATCTTTACTTCAAAAACATGTATCATATAGTACCCTTTCAAATCAGTTTAAAATATCATACTTATATAAAGTCGGTTATATATAAGATTTCATTTTCAAATCGAATTCTTTTCAAAATCAATAGTATATCAAATCACATTTATATAAAATATATAAGATTTCGCTTTTCAAATTGAGTACCTTTCCAAATCAATAGTTTTCAAATCAACTTCATACTTATACAAATCTATTTTATATAAGTTCGATAACTCCAAAATCAAGTATTCGGTAAAGTAAGGTTCTCAATTTCAATTCGTTTCAATATCAGTTCCATTTTAAAATCTTATACGATTTCACCAAATTATTTCTTCCAAATTTAATATCTTCAGTTTCAAAGTTTCCGAAATAATAGGTTTAGAAAATAATCCTAGTTTCCAAATCAACATAATTTAGGTCAAACCAATTCATTTCCAAAATCATCATATAAATACTAGGTTTTAAAGTCCAATCTATTTTCAAAACCAAATATTTTTTTCTCAAATCAATTATACCCAAAGCTATTACCAAGTTTATAACTACCCCTTTAAAACCTTTAAACTATTTATTTCTATTTGAAAGATCCAATTTACCCTTTGAAAATTATTGTTCTATATATATATATTATATATATATATAGTTTTATAAAAGATGTTACAAAGTTAAAAACATTTAAAATTAAATTTTATTCAAAACATTTCAAAACTAAATTTCATATTAGTATAATTCAAAATAGTCTTATTCACTTACTTAACAAAATAGTTTTAAACTTATTTAAATCATACTACTTCATACGTAAACATACAAACTAACCTTATATACTTTATCAAATAATTTATACTTTTTGAAATTTCTTAGCTTTAAAAATTAACCTAGATTTGGAAGTGTTCGAACATTCAAAATAGTCGGAGAAATCAAATTTCCAATCCAAGAGTTGAAAATCAGCAAAAATCAGTAAATCAATTTCTATAGATAGGGTTATACCAAATAAAATCTGAAACTTGAGGACTGAACATTGGGCTCACTTCAAATTGTTTCAAACATATATATACATATATCTTTCGAATATCAAATCATACTTCGGAATTTGAAATCAGAATTGGTTTCACAAAATCAATCGCATAGCAAAGCTACTAAAGTGGCCTATCTCCCATTTTGAAACTTGAAAATCAATGTCGACGATGCATGCACTCATCACCGAAATTATTCTCCAGCGGCATAAGTGAGTTCTGGACTTCTATTTTCTTGATAACTTTTTTGAAATTTCTTTGAAATCATAGGAACTCATTTGACGTCATTTGAAACATTTTTTATTCGAAAAATACTTTCAAATCATATTATTATATATTTTCAAAATCTTAAAACCAATTTCAAAATACCGGAGTTGAATTTCTCGAATTTCAGATTCAAAACCCTTCAGTTATAAATCATTTTTATATAAATCAAATTTCTTATATAATTTTTAAAATTTCAAATCCTTTCGAAACTTCAAATTTTCGTTTTTAAAAAGGTATATAATCCTTATCGAAAATATTTTCACTTTTATGCATAGAATATAATCATACTTATCAAAATAATAATTTCGATATATAAAACAATTTCTAAAACACAACCAAACATGATTTTTCAAAGGATGATTCAAGGATGGATTTCAAAACAAAGATAGAGATTCAAATTAGAGGGACTCTAATCAAATAGAATTCTGATTCGAAGATAGTTTTGATTGAAGATGAGATAATTAAATTTCAAAATAGAAGATGGATATACTTATATAAATCGCGGGCGACCTTAACCGGGTCAACCATGACTTCAGGAATACGATTGCTGCGGAATTCTAAGGCAAATTGACATTCGATAGCTAGGGATAGAATTCGGCATAACAAGAGATAGCAGCATCTAAACCGAGGGTATAGAAATCTCCGGTGAATCAATGCCGATTGTAAAGGAGTTTCATCCCTTTACAAATCATCCAAAGATTGGCGGGATCGCTGATTTTTTATAGAGATCATTGTAAGTGGAGTTATGGGATGCTCCAGAATCAAGAAAACACGAATTAGGGAGAGACAAGAATGGATTTTTGGAGCCAAGGGGAACGTTTCAAAATTCAAAGAAAACCAAGTCAAAGAGGAAGAGATTCAAGCTCGAACGAAAGTGATTCCATAATTAAATTAACTACATATGCTAAGTTTTGCCTAAAACCAGAGCTCTGATACCAACTGTAACGAACCGGTATTTTCAACCATTCGCATCCACACATGTCGGAATTG
Source organism: Allium cepa (assembly GCA_030765085.1). NCBI lineage: Eukaryota > Viridiplantae > Streptophyta > Magnoliopsida > Asparagales > Amaryllidaceae > Allium > Allium cepa. The sequence goes on along the minus strand of CM060934.1, from coordinate 151,409,563 downwards.
AATTGGTCAAAATATCATATTGTTAATTTATATTTGGCAAAACTCAGCATATACAGTAAATAAATCAATCATAGAATCATAGACACAGAGTAATATAATAACAATGCAGCAAAATAGATAAATAGTTGTGATAACCCGGATTTTTGAACATCTATTAATTGGTAATTAACATGATTAAATTCATTAAATACTTATGTGAGGATCCAGAAATCAGTACTCCTTGAATATACACTAATCTCCCTTGATTAATTCAAGATGAACAGAAATACGAATGCTCAATGTTTAAGAAAAAGGAAAAGGAAGAAGAAGAGAGAGGAAAGATAGAAAATAGAGAGAAAAGAAAATAGGACAGGACAGAAAGAAAACAACAGAACAATAACAGAATCTCACAATTCGCAGCGGAACAACATATAATAGATAAATGAATAATCTTTAAACAAAGAACTATATCAGTTATTACATTTCATACATTACATTTCATTACATCATATCATCAGAGTGTACAACAACAACAACATCAAACAGCGGAAAAGAAATACTATATACTAATAATACGCCATGCCATCCAGCTTGCCTCCTGCAACTCCTGAATATCCTGATAAACCTTAACTCTTGACTGCCCGTGTGGAAATTGGTGGGCACCCAGAGTTTAGGAAGGAAAACAATAAACTCCGAGTCAGTCATGTGACTGGTGTGAGAACTCAAAACAGTTTATTTATCTTTGAAAACAAAATAGAGGAATATTTTTAAAGTCAATTCGCAATGCTTTTAAAAATGAGACTACCATAAGGCCTCCCGCACACATACACAATGCAAACGCAGAATCGGAGGAGATTTCTCCTTATGATAGTCAAAGATGCTTGATACGCATTAAAAGACATTTGATATTATTACTAGTGCATAGTGTAGAGGAAATCATTTCGAAAATAAAGATATAAATCTTAGCCAACATACGACCATTATCGTATGCCTACTATAGCTATCATCCAAACAGTGGGGCGCCACCATAAGTGAATGATAGGTTCTACAACTAATACCGTACAAGATCGTATTGTTTCTTTGGATTTCCAACGAATGATCAGGCCAAGGAACTTCCCATTGCCACATGAGAATGCCTCTGGAAGGACATCCCCGAGAACCAAATCGGATCTCTGCCAACACAAGGCCGGGTTACCCCTAACTGAGTAACAACTGACCGAGTATGCCATCCCCCGGTACTTTGGGACCTTTAACCGAGCGCTCGTAATCGATTCACACAATCATAAAGTGTTTTCAACATGAGTAAGTATCTGGGCTCCATACCATGATACCATCCTTTTCCAGAAGGAAATGCACATACCCTAAAGGGCGCTACCCCTCATAACGTTGCTGCATCTTTCCTGTTTTGACCATTCCCGGGGTGTGAGGCTCGACGAAGTCACGTCCACAAAAACATACTTTATACAAAAGCCATGCTTTGGGTCAACAAATGATCATAGAAATGATCACCAAGATAGACGATCAAATAAATGATCCTATCACAAATAATCAACACAATGATCATTTCACAGCAACACTCAGCATGTCACATTACCAAATTGGGAATATATCGCTGATAACCTTCAACTACATAACCTCTGAGCTCGTACGTCTCAGAGAAGGGTGTTAAGCTAAAAGAATAAATTCTCCGCCACCAACAGAAATATATTTGAAAGAAATCTGCTTTATATCTCAATTTGTAACGTCAGACATACAATCCATACAAGTCTGTTCCGGGATCGAACAGAACCGAAGGCACTTACAAAGAAATCCTTGCAATCCGGATATCCACAATCCTGATCGGATTTCCCATCACATATGGAGAACTCTATACCGGAGCAACTCGGTGCAGAGTCAATCGACAGGTCATCCTATCGCTCTCGCAAATACCGGGTCTTCAACACCGATCTTCAATGTTATCCATTACGTTGTATCACTATTCAGAATGGGTAATCCGAATAACGAGCGCAATAATTTTAAAACTAAGTGTAGCATTCAAATTCAGCAAATCACAACAAATACCTTTCAAAGGTAAATATTGATAGTCGGTTATTGAACTATCAATGGATATGCACACATCACCAGATTCCAAATAATTTTCCAAATAATTTATTTCCCAAAAATATCTTTACAAGATATATAATTTCAATACCTCAAAAATAAATCAATATTTATTTTTAAAAGAATTCTACTTCCTTTTATAAATTCCACAGTGAATTTATATTCCAAAATATCTATGAATATACGATTTCAATTATTCATTTCAATTTGTCTTCAAAAAGATAAATTCTCAAAACGTTTCATTTCACATTGGAAAAACATTTCCATATTTATTTATTCATAAGTAATTCACAAAATTTATTTATTTTCAACCTTTGGAAAATATTCAATATACTTAAATCGAGATTAAGTATATATTTCATTCTTTAAGGAAATCATTCTCTTAACCATATTTATTTGGGCCAAAACGAATGTTGCGTAAAACATCGTTACGACAACCCAAAATCACTAGTATAGGGATTCGAAATTAAAATAGATATATAAATCCCAATACTATACAAAACATTTCCTTTCGGAAATCATTTACTATAACAATAGTGTTATAGTCCACCATTTCCTTCTATTTCTCGAAAACGTCTATTTCAACAATAAATGTTGAAATCTATGGTTTCGAAACTTAATGCAATTTAAAACATCGTTAGATCGTTTTAATTCAATTCAAAAGATCATATCTAAAATATTTTCTTTAATATATTATTCACTATTCAAAAATGTGATTATACTTCATTAGCCAATTTCATCATTTCTATACCTTTTATTTTAAAGGATTATTCACAGTCAAAAACGTGAATATAACCCCATTAATAGGTTTCAACAATTTACTTATTAAAATAAGTCGTTTGCGAATTTATAAAACAACGTTTATAAACTCCATTTCTATTTATTTTACCACAACTTCTTTTATAAATTCCTTTATTAACCTATCTCAATTCATATCTCAATGATATACTAAAAGTTCATATTATAAGTGAAATACTTATAATTTATTTGCTTGCAAAAAATCGTTCCTTTGAACTTCATAATTATAAATCTTATAACTTATAAGATTCAATTATTTATCCAAAACCATTCTTTTAATAACTTTATGAATTTTATAAACCTACTGCTTATAAAATTCCATTTATAACTTCACCGTTTATAATTCTATAAATTTCATTCATTTATGAAATTCATTCACAATTCATTCTAACACTTATAAAAACTCGTTTTATAACTCAAATATTTTTAATTTATAAATATCAACTTATAGATCTTTTATATGAATCAATTTATACTATTATTCTTTTAAAACATCTTTAATCCCCTTTATAATTCCATCATTCTGATTGATAAAATAAATAAATTTCATAAATCCTATTTTTAAACTTTTCACAATAAATTCTAAAATCCCAATTTAACTATTTTATAAAATCATTAACCCCATATTTTCAAAAATCAACTTTTAACTATATTTCTCAAAAATCATAATTTTTATAACATTAAAAATTATAACGTTTATTTATTTAAAATGAATCAATTCCAAAAATATTTTATAAACGTATACTTTCAAAAATCACTTTGAAATCGTTTTAAAATTCCAAAATTTGGTCCAATGATGCTACATACCAAATAGCCAATCACGACAACAACGATATCATATATCGATATGATAATCCATCAAATATCAAAATATCTGAATTCAAATAAATACTGTTGAGGAATCCAGTTGGATCCCTCCAACCTATTTTCCTGCATCCACAAACATTAGCACAATACCAATTCCGCTCCAGTACGGAATTATCGCGGTATATGGGATTTAAAATATTATCCGCTTAATAGACGGCGCAATAGGGTCTCATCCGCTATACAATGCGGAAAATCAATAACTCCAATATATACATATGCCAATATATATATATATTGCTATTATATATAATACCAATTTCACTGTTTATGAAATATTCGCGGTATATGTTTTTAATAAATAACATCCGCTTACTAACGGCGCATAATGTCTATTTTAACAATCAATAGATAACAATCATCATTCAAACATGCATTCAAATATTTTAAATCTAACTATTTAAAATAAAATCGAAACTGATTCGATTGAGTGAGAAGTTCTCACCTTGATTTCAATTTCGTTTTAGCGATTTATTTCGAATAAAATTAAACGGACGTTTAATTTTACCCGAAATTCTCACTAACTCCAAACGACTCCAATCCAATTCCATAGCGTAGTGCTCGTCCATACGATTCCAACGCAACTGGTTTCGCGCGTTTTCGACCTCGTATGAAAAAGTTATGCATTTATGAAGTTACACGATTTTTAAATATAATAATTTACAACTTTATTTATTATTTTTAACCTACTACATCTAAGCCGTTGATTCCTGCATCTTTACATCATGACCGTGCCTTGCATCTTCCTTCACGCGCGCGTCTCCATCTCCAGGAAATCACGATACAGCCGAACCCATCTTTGCTTATTAGGGTTAAACATCTCCACCTCCTCGACGAACTTGAACGCAATCAGGATGCGCCAAATCGAAGGCCTCACTCCCCCTCACCAACGCCCAGCGACCGCACCCCCATCGTGCCCCCTTCGCTCTCGAAATGCGTGCAAACTGCCGGTCGAACACGGCGACTTTCCCCTCGATTTACTCACTCAAACTCGATCATGACCGTTGATATTAAAGATCTCATCGAGCTCTTCAAGATTGTAGTTGAGAGTTTCTTGCAAAAGTTTATGGATTGGAAGATAAATGAGGGAGAAGAACTGACATTTTCGGCCTTCGGTTTAGGGGTGGCGGCTGGCTTCAAATTAGGGTTTTATTTTTTTTATTTTTTTTTCTTGTGAGAGAGGGGGCTATTTATAGGAAATAAAACGACACTATTCATTCCGAAAATTCCGAACTCCGATTTACGCGCCGTAACCAGCGTTTCTAGGGTTTACCCCGCGTTTCGGACACAATAGAACAGGTTTCGGAAGCTAATTCGATCATCTGTGCGAGTTATGGCTACAAACGTTCAATTTAAATTAAACCGATTTAAACGATTTTCTAGGCGTTTTAATTTGTACCGGATAAACGGTAAATCCAATTGACACGAAATTTGAAATCTTACTATAATATCACATTACAGATCCGATGAAACTGGTTTCGTCGAAATTCGAGACTTTTTGAAAAATGGCTATTTTAACTCGCCAAATTAATATTAAAATAATTCTGATGCGTTTCGAGCTGCCACGATCAAACGGTAACTCCGATTGCTACGAAAATTGAAATCCGGTAATAACAAATTATTACGGATCCAATGGAACTGGTTTCGTCCAATTCTGAGACTGTTCAAAATTGGCTATTTTTACTAGTCAATTTAAATATTAAAATATTCAATTTTCACAAACTAACTTTTAATTCGATTTTAAAAGTTCTAAAATATCGTTCTAACTCCAACATGATAAAATAAAATTTTACAAATCATTTTCAATCATATTTAACTCGATTTTCAATTATTTCCATAATTTAACATATTAAATTATCGATTTAATTATTCAATTAAATCCAATTATTCAAAATAAAATTTATTTGACTTATAAATCTCACTTATTAATATTTAAAATTAATTAAATATTCAAATTTTAATTAATAAAAATTCTGGGTCGTTACAACTTATTTGTAAACAAATAAAATATGCCATCTATTTTCTACTATTCAAATGTAAATTTAGAATAAAACTATGATTTGAAATTCAATATGTATATCGTAAAAATAATTTGGATTCAAAAACTCTACATTTAAGCACTAAGTTTATATATAGTTATTAATTAATGTATAAGTAGGTTTTATATCATTTTCTTTTGAAGTTATATAAGTATAAAAAAATGTATAAATAAAAATATAAAACATAATATAAAGGCAAAAATAAATATAAATGCATGCACTTGACATTTGTAGGCCAAGTATAACATGAAAAATACAAATGTCATGTTTAATTTTAATACTAGTATATATATATGGTTATTAATTAATGTATAACTAGATTATTTTCTTTAAACATATATAAATATAGGTAAAAGGAAATGTATTAATGGAAATATAAAAACATAAGTACTAAATGCAAAGTACAAGTGGCATATCCTTTTTCTTTTAAATTGAATATATATAAAATGCTAGAGACAAGGCTATACACAGTTCAACTCTTTCCATATCTATTTCTCAATTTCTTTTCTCCCTTTCATCTTTCAAATTTAAAACCAAACGAAAATCAAACTATTTCAAGTTCAAAGATCCAAATTTTTCAATCTGAGCAAATTCTAATTCAGATTCAAATTCATCTCAACACAAATTAAATCACCTATCAGATTAAACATCAAGAACAGATTTCAAATCATCAAGCCCTTTTCTCCGTTTAACAATACAGTGAGTAAACTAACTTTTAAAAACCTTACAGTGTCTATATCTTGATGCATGTGATTAATACTTAAAGTAATGTTGTGAAAAATGTTGCATGAATGTAAAATATGCTTGCATGTCTATAAATATGGATTGATTGTATGCATGATATATATATATATATATATATATATATATATATCTGCTTTGTTTCAACAGGATGAATAAGTTTAAAATTCAAAGTTATCTTCCGCCAATCCCTCATAGCTTATGATGTTTAAACCAAATATGTTTGAATTAGAAAGATCTAAATTTTAAAAATATTTTTAAGTAAGATTAGAACGTAGTTTTAACTGGAAGAAAGAATTACAGTAAAACACAAAGCATGTCAAAATTTTGACTTCAATGATTTATTGTTTCATTTATATAATCTAATTTTTTTTCGAAAACTATCAATTTTAAAAGTAAAATCAAGATTTTTAGTTTTGATTTGAGGTAGAATTCTTTGGTTGAATGGAATCGTGTGTTCCCTCGATTCCTGGCGATCGACGAAAGGTGGGTGGTCGAGATTGTAGCTGAAGCTTGCTTGTGGGTCATGGGCCTTGGCAAAAATGATCGGTGAATTTTCTGATCACCGTGGTGGTCGAACGCATCGTTGTAGGGTTTTAGGCACAAGTTGGGTCGATGTCAAATTCCAGGGCTATGCGACGTCGACGATGTATTGAACTTGACCAAAGTAGAGGAGATGGAAATGTGGTTTCATGGCGAAGCTTTGGTCGAAGTATTGAGCCTTCTAGTGACCGAAGGTGGCCACGCAAGGTGATTCTTGGATGATCAGGTTCGATCAAGTGGAGTACGATGTTGCTCGTTTTCGATTTTGGAGTTCGTTCGAAGATCGGGTGGTCGGAATCAAGAGAGGAGATCAAAGTTGCCTTGTCGGCGATGGCATCGGTGATTTGAACGTTGGTGTTTGTCTGTGCACGTATACGTGTGTCTGCGTGTATGAGTGAGTAGGTTTGTTGCTGTAAGTTTGGAGAAGAAGGTTGTGACTCGGGTTTGGACTCGGGGAAGTTTGGTTTTGGCTCGAGTTAGTATACGAGATGTTAGCGTGTAATAGTTTTTTTAAATTTTAAAACAAAACAAAGTTAAAAAGAAAAGAGGAGGTATTTCTCGGGTTTGGCTCGGGTAGGTACAGGGAGTGACTCGGGTCTGAGTGCTTTAGTGTAATAACAAAATTTAAAATTTTAAAACAAATCAATTTTTACTTAAAACAATTTTCTTAACCCACAACTTTTGAATAATAAATGTTTTATCTTAGTTTTGGGTTAGTTAAAGGTTTAAAATAATTTTTTTAATTAATTAAGTTTAAGGTATTTTATTATATACCTATTATTTTAAATTAATTCTTAAGTTTATTAAATAAAATTTAATAATATAATTAAGTAGTTTATTAAAAAAGGTAAAATGTTTTTAATTATTAATAAATTTAAGGATCTTAGTTAATCTATATGTTAATAATAAATTAATTTCGAAAGGTTATTAAATATAACTTAAATGATAATTAAGTAAAAATGATAAAGATAAATGGTTTATTTTTAATTAATTAAGGACTTAAGTAATTAAGGGATAATTAATTAATTACAATAATTAATTAAGATAATAATAATGATTTTTAATTAATTAGTGTTAATTAAGCAGGATTCAAAAGTAATTAATTTATTTTGTGTTAATTAAATTAATTAGAATGGTGAGACCAATTATCTTGCTTACGGATGATTAAATTGTATTGAATGTTTGGATTGATTAATATCTCTAGCCTGATAATTTGTGACATTCTATGATATGATATGCTTGGGTTGAACGGTGATAAGGTGGGTTACCTATCTGTGATGAATTGCTGTGTAAATATGACATTCTGAATTTAAAATTGAATTGTATTCACTTAGACAACTTGGCTTAAAGATGATATTGGATTCGAAGAGACCGGAGTCGGATGTCAGCAATATCCGAAACCACTTCGATTAGTAACTACTATAATTCGTTATAGATTTGATTATAGAATCAAATAGGCAGGAATGGAATAAGTTAAGTAACTTGGCCATTTAAACTGAGAAACAGTACTTAGATTTATTTTGTGGAATAAATGTTTGGCTATAGCAAGATAAGAAATCGTCTGATATACGAGTTACCCTAGTTTTCAAAGAAGTTTTTATAACTTAGCATTTCAAGTTATATGGGTTTACTCATGCTGGTTTCCAGCCTTACTTGGGTGTTACTTTAATGTAATGCTCGGTTCAGACCGAGTATTACAGATTTTTAGATTGGGACGTTCTGGAATTCAGGAGACAAGCTGGATGACGGGGACATATGGAGTAAATTCCGCTGTGTATTTGAGATTATATTGATAGTAGTTAGGGACAAGTTGTTACTACTGTCTAGTTTTATTTGTGAATGATTGTACTCTGATATTTTGAATGTAAACTGACAATTACAGCTTTTCTTTGTATAAATGCTGTTATTTTATATTATATTTTGTTCATCTGTGATTGTGAGATTCTGTGCTGTTATTTCTGTTTCTTCTTCTACCTCCTTTTTCTTCTTTACCCTAATGATTTGGAATTTCCGGCGTTCGATTTCATGGCACTTCTACAATGAACGTATTAGTGTCGAATTTTTGGGGTCGAAATTTCTGGGTCATTGCATTTTGGTATCAGAGCAGAAGGTTAAGCGAGAACCTTGGCTATTAGTTGAGTGTAATATATATATATATGTGTGTGTGTGTGTGTGTGTGTGTGTGTGTGTGTGTGTGAGCGTACTTGTTATTTTCTTATATAAAGATTTTAAAATGATTTTAAAAATGAATGATTCTTATATAAGCTTATATTTTGATATATAAAGCAATAATTTTTCTAATTATTATATATATTAAGGAAATTGGTTGTTGGTTATTGAAATTGAATATGATAATAAGAATTAAGTGGTAATAGATAGAAGTTTGGGTTAGGATTAACTATGAAGATAAGTTAAGCTAAAAATGGATTCAAAATTGAACTTAAATCCTACAAAATTTAAAAGAATTTTCAAAAGTTTTGAAATAAGTCGCCATGATTTGATTTTCCAGCAAATGATTATGGAATATATGGTGTGTATGATTTCTAGCTATGATAACTATTATAAATTGGGTATTGTATATTAATAAAGGGATGTTTATTTTCTTAATAAACAATGATAAAGTAGAATGAAATGTTTAAGGAAGTAACACTTAGGTAAGTATGACTTGTAAATTGAACTGGATTTTAGTTGTGAAGTTTTAAAATCTAAGTCCAGGAATATGAATTTGATTCAAAATATTAAAATAAATAATGAATAATATTATTCAGAATATTTGAGTGTAAGAATCTTATTTTAAAACAAGAAGTGTTTTTAAAAAAAATTTAGGAATTTTTTTTGGATTTAAAAACCAAGAATGGTTTAAAAATTAAGGTATAACTTGGTGAGCAAATAAATATCTATGATGAAAAATTGATTTGGAAGTAAAACAAAATTCAAATTTTATATTGGAAAATAAGAATAAAAGTTGGAATTCTGCTAATTAAGTCTAATATAGGTTAGGAAGTCCCACTAAATCCAGTCTTAGAGAGAGATGGCTAAGAGTGAAGAATGGAAGGAAAGACGCAGTGAGTGGAGAGCAGCTGCACATAATGAACGAGAGGAAGCAATACAGGAGTATGAAAATCGGGTAAAGGAAAGGGCTGGACCAAGGCCTTATGATAATGTCACCTGCTACAGATGTTACAATAAGGGTCATTACGCAGCCAAGCGCAGTAAAACAAGGAAGGAATTGAAGGGTGTATTCCAACGGTTTCGCTCCGAGATCTTATGTTTTAAGTGTCATAAGAAAGGAAATTTCCTTAACCATTGCCCTAAAGTGAGGAAGGTGAAGCGTAAATCTGTAGAACCAGTCAACAAGTCGACTATTTGCTATCATTGTAAGAAGATGGGACACATCGGTAGGAATTGTCCCAAGAGACAGAAGAAGAATAAGGTTGTGGAACGTCCTACAGGAGGCGTGAAGGTTATCCAGATTGATGGGAGGGTAGAAGCCTTTTGTGGTAAATGTTGTAAGTGGGGTCACCCTATTGAAAAGTGCATGTTCTGGATTCGCCCATTGGAAGGAAGTCCATAGAAAGGATTCTTGTAGTAATACTAGGGCTCTATTCTTTCCTAAACACCCAGGTGGTGGTGAAGGCGTCTAGATTTATGACTTTTGTAAGGCTTTTATTATGGAAAAATGGATGTGATGTTTGAACTACTAGTGTGCAGTCTATCAATGTATAGAATATTTTGTGGCAATAAGATCTAATATAAAATCACTTTCTATTTATTTGAGAATGGAATTTGGAATTAATTCAAACTGGAATTTAATTAGAATTGTAAATCAAAATTGAATAAGTTTAAAATGGGAATGGAAGTTAATTCAAATTGAATTGGCATTAAAACAATTTAAATGGAAGCGGAAATTTAAATTGAATTGATTTGAAATGGGAGATTGGGAAATTGGAAAATTGAACAGTTTAGCTTTGAAATATTTTCAAATAAATTATTTTAATATAAACTATCTTAAATCCATTTTTCCAAGCTATTTACTATACAACCTTTCTTTTTAAAGCCCAAACTATCTTATACTTATTTTATAATTATTTTGAAACTATTTAACTATTTCACAACAAGTTTACAACTGTTTTATAAATTAATTACTACTTTACAACTATTTTGCAATTGTCTAACTATTCTACAACTATTTGACTATTTAACAACTATTTTATAACTACTTAACTATTCTACAGCTATTTTACAACTAATTATTATTTTACAACCACTTAATTATTTTAAAATTTCAAGATATTTTCTAAATTCAAGCTGGTCAGAGTGCAAACTGTTTATAACCAAATACCAATTGAGATAAGAATTGAAGTAATAACTCAAATGGAAGTTGAAGCAATTGTGAATAAGTGAATAGAATGAAAATGAAGATGAATAAAAAAAGAGAATTGATTTAGCCAATAATCAATGAAGATAAATACATATGATGTACGTATATTGTTCTCTTTGCATAACGATTTGATCCAGATTCGAACACAGAATTTTGAGATAGTATATCGACCCGAGTTGGGATTTTTCACTCGATTTTCGAAGGCGAACCCTAGATATTAGTTTTTGATTGGTTCTGGAAATTTTCTATCATAGTTATGGCTATGCAAGGAGAATGACGGTTTCTGATTAGGAAACCAGATCTGAGTCCGCGGTAGGAAGTCGGGTGGACGATACTAGTTCGGAAGTGAAATTGTATGATCGAGGGAGCAACCGAATTTGATATTGCATACAGATGATATATGTACATCGTACGTGCTTGAATGAAATAGATATTGAAGATTTTGAAAGGAAATGTAAAAGTGATTTCTGAAATAGAAAAGTATATTTTTAGAAATTTATGAAGTACAAGGGTGAAAGTAGGATATCACTATAACTAAACTCATTTTATAAAAGTAAGTAAGGTAGTAGATAATTTTATAAAAGAAATCAAACTTGATTTGGCATAGATAAAGTTATATATCTATTTATATATGATAAACTCCCCTTTTTAAATTTTTAACCAGAAGAAAAGGTCTTTAAAAAATATTTTTTCTAGTTAAAAGAATAAACTTATGTATACATTTATATATATATATATAAATGATTTTATGAGAATGATTTTGAAAAAAAAGGTTTTTGAAACCCATTGATTTTGAAAGGCTTCTGATTTTTGGGAAAAATAAATTTTGGAATTTGGAAAGCCAAGTTTGAAAATTATCGATTTTGAGATATCGATTTTGTGTAAAGGAGATTTATATGTGATACATATAAAGAGTATGATTTTAAAGATACTATATGTGTATAGTATAAAAAGTTTTGAGAATGCTGTCGGGAAAAAGGCGCTCCCATTTGAGTGAAGCTTCTAGTAGGAGATTCATGGGGTGTTTCTGCCTTGAGCCCTAAGGGGGGTTCTAAATTTGATCCTAGAAGGAAGTCCGGACAAACTGAAGTTCTTAAGGATTGTGGTTGGGTAGCGAAAGTCGAGGTCGCTGATGCCTACAGAGACATTTGGGTTATGCTGTGATGGTAGTTCAACTCGGTGTAACTGCGATCTACTACGCACCATAGCGGAAGTCGAGGGGCAACGATTGCCTGCGGTCTACGTTTGATTTCGCTGGGAGAGCGACATAACATTGGTAGACTACGATCTATGAAGACTTAGCGAAAGTCGTGTGGCAGTGAGTGCCTACAGGCTACATTCTGACTCGACTGATGTAGTCTGCGATCTATGTGGGAGTGGGGAAGTTTCATTTGGCAGCGAAATTCGAAAGCGCTGATGCCTACAGTTACATGGACTTTTGCCGTGATGGCGACATAAGCTCGGGTGTAGGTGCGATATGTGGCAGTTCCATGGTGTAATCCAGGGGCGCGCATGCCTACAGTTTTCTATGGATTTTGCAAGAATGGCAACGTAACCATCGGGCTAACTGCGACCATGGAGGGGGTGATGATTTCCGAAGCATTCTCACCAAAAATGTTTTCTATATTTTCACCAAAATATTTTTCAAGTATTTTCACTAGGTGTTGAAAACGGGTTTACTAAGTACTTATAGATTTTCAGTCCTACGCCCGATCAACGTATGACCGAATTTCTATGAGAAAAATGATGGACTTGTAGAGACATCGAGTTATAAAAAGTATTTTGATAAAGCTATTTTGGTAATAGTATGTAGATTTTAAAAGCGTTTTAAAATTTTAAATAAAAAGGAGTTAAGAGTTAAAATGTTCAAAGAGTAATTTAACAGATAATAAGCATTTGTAATTAAAATTCTTTCTTTGTTCCTTTTCGAGGACGAAAAGATTTAAAGGAGGGAGGAATGTGATAACCCGAATTTTCGAACATCTGTTAGTTGGTAATTAACAGGATTAAATTTATTAAATACTGATTTGTAAACAAATAAAATATGCTATCTATTTTCTACTATTCATATGTAAATTTAAAATGGAACTATGATTTGAAATTCAATATGTATATCGTAAAAATAAATTGGATTCAAAAACTCTACATTTAAACACTAAGTATATATATAGTTAATAATTAATGTATAAGTAGGTTTTATATCATTTTCTTTTGAAGTTATATAAGTATAAAAAAAATAGAAAAAATATAAAACATAATATAAAGGCAAAAATAAATATAAATGCATGCACTTGACATTTGTAGGCCAAGTATAACATGAAAAATACAAATGTCATGTTTAATTTTAATACTAGTATATATGTATATGGTTATTAATTAATGTATGATTAGATTATTTTCTTTAAAGATATATAAATATAGGTAAAAATAAATGTATTAATGGAAATATAAAAACATATAAAATGCATGCATTTAACATTTGTAAGCTAAGTACTACATGCAAAATACAAGTGGCATATCCTTTTTCTTTTAAATTGAATATAAATAAAATGTTAGAGACAAGGCTATATACAGTTCAACTCTTCCGATATCTATTTCTCAATTTCTTTTCTCCCTTTCATCTTTCAAATTTAAAACCAAAAGAAAATCAAACTATTTCAAGTTCAAAGATCCAAGTTTTTCAATCCGAGCAAATTCTAATTCAGATTCAAATTCGTCTCAACACAAAGTAAATCATCTATCAGATCAAACATCAAGAGCAGATTTCAAATCCTCAAGCTCCATTCCCAAATGTAACGACCCAGGATTTTCGATCTCGAAAATTCCGTATAGTTAGGGAAAGAAGAAAAGAGATAGAAGAAGAAGAAATAGAAAATCAAACTCAGAATCTCACATTCCCAGCGGATAAAATATAATACCAAATAATATTCTTTACAAAAAGAAAGTTGTATCAGTCCATTACATTTTAATGCATCAGAGTTACATCATTTTACAATCACTGGACAGTTAAATAACTTGTTCCAGATATACAACTATATAACACATCGGAAACACTCCATACGTTCTTACCATTCAGCTCGTCTTCTGAGCTCCAAAACATCCTTACCTGAAAATCTGTAATGCTACAGTGAGTAAACTAACTTTTAAAAACCTTAAAGTGTCTATATCTTGATGCATGTGATTAATACTTGAAGTATTGTTGTGAAAAATGTTGCATGAATGTAAATTATGCTTGCATGTCTATAAATATGAATTGATTATATGCATGCCTGTGTGTGTGTGTATATCTGCTCTGTTTCAACAGGTTGAATAAGTTTAAAAAATCAAATTTCTCTTCCTTTAATCTCTTATAGCTTATGATGTTTAAACCAAATATGTTTGAATTAGCAAGATCTAAATTTAAAAAAAAAATTAAGTAAAATTAGAAGGTAGTTTTAACTGGAAGAAAAAATTACAGTAAAACACAAAGGATGTCAAAATTTTGACTTCAATGATTTATTATTTCATTTATATAATCTAATTTTTTTTCGAAAACTACAAATTTTAAAAGTAAAATCAAGATTTTTATTTTTGATTTGAGGTAGAATTCTTGGGTTGAACGGAATCGTGTGTTCCCTTGATTCCTTGCGAACAACGAAAGGTGGGTGGTTGAGATCGTAGCTGAATCTTGCTTGTGGGTCAGGGGCCTTGGCAAAAATGATCGTGAATTTTCTGATCACCGTGATGGTCGAATGGCATCGTTGTAGGGTTTTAGGCAAAGGTTGGGTCGATGTTGAATTCTAGGGCCATGCAACGTCGACAATGTATAGGACTTGACCGAAGTAGGATGATGGAAACGTGGTTTCGTGGCGAAGCTTTGGTCAGAGTGTCGAGCCTTCTGGTGACCGAAGGTAGCCACGCGAGGTGATTCTTGGATGATCAGGTTCGATCCAGTGGAGTCCGTCGTTCAAAGCTCTGGTGGTCGGAATCGAGAGAGGAGGTCAAAGTTGCCTTGTCGTCGATGGCATCGGTGATCTGAACGTTGGCGTTCGTCTGTGTATGTGTACGTGTATTTATGTGTATTAGTGAGTAGGTTTATTGTTGTAGGTTTGGAGAAGAAGGTTGTGACTTGGGTTTGGACTCGGGGAAGTTTGGTTTTGGCTCGAGTTAGCATACGAATGTTCGCATGTTATAGTTTTTTTAAATTAAAAAAAAGTTAAAAAGAAAAGAGGAGGGATTTCTCGGGTTTGGGCTCAGGTAGGTACAGGGAGTGACTCGGCTCTGAGTGCCTTAGTGTAATAACAAATTTTAAAATTTTAAAACAAATCAAGTTTTACGTAAAACAATTTTCTTCACCCACTTCTTTTAAATAATAAATGATTATCTTGGTTTTGATTTAGTTAAAGGTTTAAAATAATTTTTTTAAATTAATTAAGTTTAAGATATTTTATTATATACCGATTATTTTAAATTAATTCTTAAGTTTTTTAAATAAAATTTAATAGTATAATTAAGTAGTTAATTAAAAAAGGTAAAATGTTTTTAATTATTAATAAATTTAAGGATCTTAGTTAATTTATATGTGAAAAATAAATTAATTTCGAAAGGTTACTAAATATAACTTAAATGATAATTAACTAAAAATGATAAAGATAAATAGTTTATCTTTAATTAATTAAGGACTTAAGTAATTAAGGGATAATTAATTAATTACAATAATTAATTAAGATATTAATAATGATTTGTAATTAATTAGTGTTAATTAAGCAGGATTTAAAAGTAATTAATTTATTTTGTGTTAAGTAAATTAATTAGAATGGTGTGACCAGTATTCTTGCTTATGGATTATTAAATTGTATTGAATGTTTGGATTGATTAATGTCTCTAGTCTGGTAATTTGTGATGTTATGTGATATGATATGCTTAGGTTAAATGGTGATAAGGTGGGTTACCTATCTGTGATGAATTGCTGCGTAAATATGACATTCTGAATTTAAAATTGAATTGTATTCACTTAAACAACTTGGCTTAAAGATGGTATTGGATTCGAAGAGACAGGAATCGGATATCAGTAATATCCGGAACGACTTCGATTAGTAACTACTATAATTCTTCATAGATTTGATTATAGAATCAAATAGGCTGGAATGGAATAAATTAAGTAACTTGGCCATTTAAACTGAGTAACGGTACTTAGATTTATTTTGTGGAATAAATGTTTGGCTATAGCAAGATAAGAACTCGTTTGATATACGAGTTACCCTGGTTTTCAAAGAAGTTTTTATAACTTAGCATTTCAAGTTATATGGGTTTACTCACGCTGGTTTCCAGCCTGACTCGGGTGTTACTTTAATGTAATGCTCAGGTCAGACTGAGTATTACAGATTTTAAGGTTGGGGCGCTCTGGAGTTCAGGAGTTGAGCTGCATGACGGGGACGTATGGAGTATATTCCGCTGTGTATTTGAGATTGTATTGATAGTAGTCAGGGATAAGTTGTTTCAACTATCCAGTTTTATTTGTGAATGATTGTACTCTGATATTTTGAATGTAAATTGACAATTACAGCTTTTCTTTGTATAAATGTTGCTATTTAATATTATATTTTGTTCTGCTGTGATTGTGAGATTCTATGTTGTTGTTTCTGTTTCTTCCTCTACCTCTTTTTCTTCTTTACTCTAATGATTTGGAATTTCCGACGTTTGATTTCTCGGCACTTCTCCGGTGAACGTATCAGTGTCGAACTTTCGGGGTCGAAATTTCTGGGTCGTTACCAATAGTATTCATGAAGCTACTATATAAACATCAGAGTTAGAAATAAAATACAACAGAATATCTCAAATACACTGAAGTCTTGAATACGAACAGATGACATCTCTGAACAAATCAACTGGAAAAGTTGAAAGCCGAATCGATAGTTGGATCTCCAAGCGAAACTCCATACTTCAAGGCGAGTCTCAAATGTTGTGTCACTCAGTTTGACCCAAGCGTAAAGCAAAACAAAAAACACTCGAGTCAGGATTAACATTCTTATATTAATAAATCCAAATAGTGTGAAATATCAACTGAAATACAAGTAACTTAAAAGATTTTTGGGATAACCATCCTCTAAGGATCCGTGGAACTATCTACAATGTAGAAATTTACGCTGTTAACAACTAAACGTCATTATAACACCGTGGTCATTTCAATATGATTATATTTCAAACCCAAAATATCATTTCCATTTCAAATATATCTATTTTCAAATTATAGCACTTTCAAAGTTACAACACTTTCGAAACCCAAACAATTTGAAATCATAATTCTTTGGAAAATCATAACTTTGAAATCATAACTTGCACCACTTAAGCAGTTTAATAATAGTATATAAAATAAAACATTTTATATTAAAATAATTAGTATATTAAAATAGTTTATATTAAAATAGTTTTATATTAAAATAGTGTGTGTGTGTGTGTGTGTATATATATATATTACTTTTTAAAGTACAATATTTATAATTTCCTTAAATTTCACAAAACGATTCAAATTTAATTAAATCTCAATTTGTCAATTTCAATTTAATTCAGTTTCTAAATAAACAAATTCAAATTATGTCGATTTCAAATACAGATTTAAACCACAAAATAAACCTTTAAATTTCAATATATTCAATGCTTTAAATATTCAACAATTTCAAAACAAAATTTAACAGTTTCTTATAGATCTATTATTATTTAATCTCGAAATATTCACTTAATAAATTCAATATTATTTAAATAACCTTAAATTACATTTTACCAAATATTTCCTTCAATTTATTTAAACATGAAATATTCAACAAAATCAAGTTATAAATCATATCCTGTAAATCTCAAATTCAATAAATTTCAAATTGATTTAATTAAATAAAATTCTTAATTAATTATAATTTCAATTACATTCAAATTTATCTTCCCAACCTTAACTTATAAAATCGTTTAAAAATCTATTTTTAAAACAAAAATTTAAATAATACTTAAATATATTATATATTAATTAAATCAAACTTTATTAAGTTAAAGCTTATTATTAAATCTATTTTATATTAAAACTTGTTTATATATAAAATATTTTCAATATTAAATAAAACCATATATATTTTTCCTTTCAAAACCATAGAAATCATTTCAAAATATTTATATATAGACCAACGGTGTCAGTATAAAATTTTCTATCCCATGGTCAAGTGGTACGCATATTTATCATTTCAATCCGTAATTTATATATATACGGGTAT
Organism: Allium cepa; assembly: GCA_030765085.1. Taxonomy (NCBI): domain Eukaryota; kingdom Viridiplantae; phylum Streptophyta; class Magnoliopsida; order Asparagales; family Amaryllidaceae; genus Allium; species Allium cepa. The sequence continues at coordinate 151,390,880 of CM060934.1, read as the reverse complement.
ATATCATTTCAATCCGCAATCCCAAACTCAACTCCAATGAAAATCGCTTGGGTTTATCATTTCAACTCATAACGATTTTCTCCTATTCTACAAATCATTCGGGCATGTATCATTTCAATCCATAGGGAATTTTAAACTAACAGGGAACTTGCAGAGTGATAAAAGATATGATAATAATAATAACAGGCTTATATTATCAATAACAATATATTATAAACAACAGGATATGGTGTCATATCCCATAGGTGAACAATTACATATAAATACATATCATATATTATATATAATAATTTAAATAATTTATAGTTCAATTTAGCAGTATATTTCAATTTTCGTTTCAAATTGAACTTAAATTTAATAAATATAAGAACGTTAATTGTGAGTGATTGCTCATCTTTTGAGGCTAGATATATAGACAAAGAAGTTGAGTTATGAAATGCAAGCACGAATTCCAAAGTAAAGCACGATGGACACGAATTCGACGAATAGAGCTGATAGCTTGGAATGGACGGAATGAAATCAAAACTGGATTGATAAAGATAAATGGTATAAGTAAATCTTTATATATATAACTATATATAAAAATCATATTTTAATTTCAAACACAATAAAATATATATTTTCAAAGTCATTGTTTCAAATTAAACATGTACACTAAAACCATACATAATAAAATTTGAAATAATACCTATATATATACTCAGCCATATCATAACTTATGTAGAACTATACATATAAATAAATAAATACACACACACACACACACACATATATATAAACTTACATACTTAAAATACTTGGAATCAACAATATTTGCATCTATACTAATATAAATACTTGTACAAAATATACATAACTAGATGACTTATAGACAACACAGTTCATAAAATCCCATCCTAATAAACTTATGCACTAATAAAATAAACAACTAGAAACTGCTATAACTATCATATGTAAAATAGACCATAAACACCAAAACTATATTATACTTACATACAACACGTGTTATTGTATTACAAATATATACTTATATACATTTATATATATATATATATATATATATATATATATTTATGTATGTATATTTGTCGATCTATATATATATTAGAAGATACGATAATAAAATCAATAATGAAAATCAAATATATATACATACAGATATATAGGCTCATATACAGACTCCTAGGCAGACATGTTAAAATAATATTTAAATAACAAATATATAATTTACTTTCGGCGCATTTGTATATACACACATTAAAATCCATACAAGCTTGTAATTTTAAAAATTTACATATATGATTTACTAAGTCTTCACAGCAAAGTATCATATCTAACTTACTCAATAATATATATATTCCAAAAAACCCAAAGTATACTTTCAAGCATATATATACATCTCTTTTATATCACAAACATATACATAAGCTATCATATTATAAAAATGACGTGCTAAAAGACTTATATAAATTATCCTCTATACATATAAAATCTATGAACTAGCCTAATATATACATTTATATACTTACCTACATAATGTAATAAAATACCTTACTGAGATATGCTAATATACAAACTACAACATGCAAAATACATACATATAATTATTTATATATTATACTAAATATAATACTATATAAATGATCTGGCTGAGATATATGTACATGCAAACCCATATATGAGCATACATATATAATATATAAATTTTTATAAATGTGTATAAACTAATATGTTTATTAATACTATAACATATATGTGTATTTATACATCAATGAAATGCTCGGTCAGAGGGTGGGTCGCATGCTTGCTGGACTAGAGGAGATGTGAGAGGCGGAATGCGCATTTGGGTGTAATTTGGTCCGGCGCGGCGGAGGTGAGAACGGGCGCTCCGGGATGGGCTGGCTGCACTTGGCGAGTGGGGTGGTGGTGACTTTGAAGTGGGGTGGTCGGTCGGCTGCCGATGTCAAGAGGAGGAAGGGGAATCGATCTCCAAGAAGGCAAGCGCAAGCGGCTGAGTCAATTTGTTCGGCTATGGCTACAGGAGGAAGATGAAAGGGAGTTGCTGCGGAGGCTTGTCATGCGGAGGAGGAACGGTTTCTCAGGTTGTTCGGTTTGAGCTGTGGTGATGAAGGGAAGGAGGAAGAAAATTTAAGAGGAGAAGAAATAGATCTGGAGGAAGGGCCTAAATAAGGAATGACAATTGGAGATGAATAGGCTGTCAATGTGAAATAAATATTACTACTAGCAGTTTGAAAGTGAACAGTAGGGTATCAAAAGTCACGCCTATAAAATAGCCAATATAAAAGCAAACAGCTAGAATAATTAAAGGCAATTAATATATGTTTGGGCAGCACGTTACACATTTTGAAACCGAAGAAGTAGTAATGTCATAGTTTATGGCACCATTACAACGAATAGTTTATTGTTTTCTTCGTGTATCGGACCTCAAAATACAAAAATAAATATACTGCGAAGATCAGCATGATGAGACGATCAAAAAGGTATATAGATATCAGTGGTATGATCATCCGATCAAAAGTTGATAATCGGTAATGAAAATGTGCTAAAATGTTAGAATTAAGGTAGATGAGCAATAGCAGTCCAAATTTGAAGAAACGAAAAATGACGTCTCACTCAGAAGGTAGTTTACAAATTCATTGTGTAAAAATATTCAGGTTTGGAAAACATTTTATCATCATCAAATATTAACTGATTAAAATTTAAATAAAATTTCACAATAGAATGAACTTTAATATTAACAAATGAAAATTTACCAGTTGCTATATTTAAATAGACGTATTCTAAATAATAAATTCTTATTTTCAAATTTTATTGTTTAAAATTTCATAAAATTTCAATTAATTTAATAAATAAGATCATTAAAAAATTTGGGTCGTTACATTTAGGATAAGGGTAAAAAAGTAATTTACCATGCAAAACTTCATTTGTAAATAAGCACGCATACCTTCCATTCTTTTACATTTCATTCTCTGCTTTCTCTTCACTTTCTTTATCCTTTCCACTTCCATTTCCATAGCTTCCTATCTTAATAAAATTATGCCAAAATTATTCCAAAAATAATATGAAAAGAAATATGCAAAAAACCACCTCCTCTCCACCTTCTAAAACCCAAGGCCACCACCTCCACTAGCCAAGGCCGTGCTCTTTCACCCAAATAAGGCTAGGTTGTACCCTCCATCCAAAGCCCATAGCCATGTAATAGAAGGAAAAAGAAAAGGAGAAGAAAAGGAAAGCGACAAATTTGAGATGTTGGGAAATAGCACGTTAGTTCGCGAGACGCGTATCTTACGTAAAAGATTGAAGGAGTGAAAATGAAGGGGAGAAAATTCTCATCGTTTCAAAAGATCGTATTTTGATTTTGTTATAATAATCATCTTCTTACATGCAAGTATACACCCCTTTGAAATATTGTTATGGATGTTTGGATATTTTTTTGTTATGTTTGAATAGTTGCAATTGTTTATGGTTGGGATTATTTATCATATTATTTTTTGTAATGACCATAATTATGTTAGTGATAAATGTTAAACTTGGTTATGTTCATTTTGATTTAGTATTCCCTTTAATAAGACCCTAATTTGGTGATATGATATACTATGGAAAAATAAGTCTCTTTTAATTGGAACTGAAATTAAAATGGAAATAAAGGAGAATCTGAAATTAGAACTGGAATTATATTTGAAATAGAAAGTAAATTGAAATTGAAATTGAAATTGAGATGAATAGTGAAATTGAAATCGATTTTGAAAATTGAAATTGAGGTTAAGGTTGAAATTTAAATTAGAATTGAAATTAGATTTGAAATCTGAGTTTTAACTGAGTCTAATTTGAAGTTAGAACTGAAATTGGATTGAAACTGGAATTTAAAATTTAATATTAAAATAATAGAAATAAAAGAATATTATAATATGGAAATATGAAAATACATTTTATATACTTTAAAAAGTGAAAATGTTGGTTTAAAATGATTTGTAATGGTTTTATAAGTAATAAAATTCAATTTGAATAGATTATTCTACGTATTGAAAAATAAGTTAAAACTAGGCGCGTCGCACAACAGTAGTTCGCGTTTTCGCGCCAAAAAGTTCAAATGAGTGTATAGAGTGGAATATAGCTCGAAATTCTTCGAAATAAGAAAAATCCGGACTATTATATTCATATCTTCTAAACAAAGAAAAAAAATCAAAATTTTATTAAGTAAATTTTGAAACATATCCAAATCAATTTTCTAGAAAATCGCGCTAGTGCAGTTAAGTGGTCATAACAGGGAATCTTTTTTAAATGGACGTTCCTAATTATGGAAAAATATTGAATAAATTTGATAAATCCATTTAAAAAATTTAGAAGAGATTTGAAGTGGAAAATATGAACTTTCAAATATTAAAAAGTTCTTTAAATCTAATAAGCTTACATACAACTTTCCACAGCACTTTATGATGCGAATTCTATAACCTTTTGAATATAAGTTTAAACGTAATTATTTTTCCTGGAATCAATAATGAATGTTTTTAAAAGGAAAATTAAGCGTTTAAAAGATAATTTGGAATCTTTATAATCAGGTCCAAAATAAAGTTCATAACTAAGTATGCGGTAATGACTCGTACATTTGTTCCGCCTATGAGATTTGGGAAAATAAAACAAGGTGTTTAACTAAGTTTAGGAATGGAGCAACCAGTGCCCTGAACGTACATGGCCTATGTTTTCTTTTCTTAGGCGAGGGGTGGAACAAATTGAAAGGAAAGCCCGGAAACACAAAAAAGATTATATTAAAATTTCCAAAATAAAAGAAGATTGGTATTATCCAAAGCAAAAGAATGAATTACTTACTCTAAGACTAAAGGAAAGATCTTGAAACCATCCGAGAAGAATTAAATTGAAAAGTGACTTAATAAATCCTGTATACTCATATTCACTTTTTATCAATAATTGGATTACGAAGGAATCGGGGTCAGATTTGGGTGATTCCTATCCGAATACCACTTCGAACGAATTTACATGTTTGAAGAATAAAGATGTTTAGAAGATGGAGATATTGAGATGAATAATAATGAGGGACTGGTTGTTGATTGATTGGGGATAAATTTCTGATTCACTATATTGTAGCAGTGCTCTCTTTGTTATGAGAAACAACAGAAACACAAGGGCTTCTTGCCTAGTACTGGCCTAGGAAAGTACCTTCAGTTTCGTTCGGTCCCAGAATGGACTTGTATGGATGGATGTCTGACAATGCATTTTCTGAGATTACGTACATTGGTTTTTACAAACATACATCAGTGGTGGCGGGGAATTCTTAGCTTAACACCCTCCTTGAGACGTACAAGCTTAATGGTGGTATTTTTGTGGAAGGCAATTAGTAGTCAACGGAAATGGAGACGTGGCACTTAAAGATGATGTGATATGTGAAGAGGTAATCGATGCCTTAAGCCTCATCAACCAGAAATGGCTAAAACAGGGTAGATGCGACAAGGCTAAGTGGGTTATTCCCATCAGGGTATGATCATCCCTTTCTAGATATATTTCTTCCCACTATGATGTTTTGGATGTAACTTAATGTGGTTTGTATGCTAGAGCACTGTAACATCCCGAAAATTTTCGACTTTCGAAAATTCAACATCGATACTCACTTTATCGACTGTAGAGAAATCGAAGGCCGGAAACCCGAAATGTTATGGTTTAAGAAAAAGAAAAAGACAGAAGAAGAGATAAGAAGATAGAAAATAAAAAAATATAAAATAAAGAAAATAGAAGAAAATAGAGGGAAAAGAAAAATAGAAAATAGAGAGAAGAAACTAGATAGAAAGATAGAGAGTAAAGAGAATAGAAAATAGAACGGAACAGAAAACAGCAGAACAACATCAGAATCTCACAATTCGTAGCGGAACAACATATAATAATAAATGAATAATCTTTAAACAAAGAACTATATCAGTTATTACATTTTATACATTACATTTCATCACATCATATCATCAGAGTGTACAACAACAACAACATCAAACAATGCAGCGGAAAAAGAAATACTATATACTAGTGATTACGCCATGCCGTCCATCTTGCCTCCAGCAACTCCAGAATATCCAGAATATCCTGATAAACCTAACTCTTGACTGCCCGTGTGGAAATTGGTGGGCACCCAGAGTTTAGGAAGGAAAACAATAAACTCCAAGTCAGTCATGTGACTGGTGTGAGAACTCAAAACAGTTTATTTATCTTTAAAATCAAAATAGAGGAATATTTTTAAAGTTAATTCGCAATGCTTTTAAAAATGAGACTACCATAAGGCCTCCCGCACACATACACAATGCAAACGCAGAATCGGAGGAGATTTCTCCTTATGATAGTCAAAGATGCTTGATACGTATTTAAAAGAATATTTGATATTATTACTAGTGTATAGTGTAGGAAAAATTCATTTCGAAAGTAGAATATAAATCTTAGCCAACATACGACCATTATCGTATGCCTACTATAGCTACCATCTAAACAGTGGTGACCACCATAAGTAAATGGCAGGTTCTACAACTAATACCGTACAAGTTTCGTATTGGGAATTGGATTTCCAACGAATGATCAGGCCAAGGAACTTCCCATTGCCACATGAGAGTGCCTCTGGATGGACATCCCCGAGAACCAAACCGGATCTCTACCAACACAAGGCCGGGTTACCCCTAACTGAGTAACAACTGACCGAATATGCCATCCCCCGGTCCTTTGGGACCTTTCACCGAGCGCTCGTAATCAATTCACACAATCATAACAAAGTGTTTTCAACATGAGTAAGTATATGGGCTCCATACCATGATACCACCCTTTTCCAGAAGGAAATGCACACATCCTAAAGGGCGCTACCCCTCATAACCTTGCCGCATCTTTCCTGTTTTAACCATTCACAGGGTGTGAGGCTCGACGAAGTCACGTCCACAAAAACATACTTTATACAAAAGCCATGCTTTGGGTCAACAAATGATCATAGAAATGATCACAAAGATAGACGATCAAATAAATGATCCTATCACAAATAATCAACACAATGATCATTTCACAGCAACACTCAGCATGTCACATTACCAAATTGGGAATATATCGCTGATAACATTCAACTACATAACCTCTGAGCTCGTACGTCTCAGAGAAGGGTGTTAAGCTAAAAGAATAAATTCTCCGCCACCAACAGAAATATATTTGAAAGAAATCGGCTTTATATCTCAATTTGTAATGTCAAACATACAATCCATACAAGTCTGTTCCGGGCTCGAACAAAACCGAAGGCACTTCTTACGAAGCCCTTGTAATCCGGGTATTCACAATCCCGATCGAATTTCCCATCACTTAGGAGATCTCTATACCAGGAGCTACCCAGTGCAGAGACAATCGATAGGTCATCCTATCGCTTTCGCAAATACTCGGTCTTCAACACCGATCTTCAAATGCAATTCATAACGACGTATCACATATTCGGAATGGGTTATACGACCCCATGGTCCTTTCCCGGTTAACCCGAATAGTGAGCGCTTATTCAAAAATAAGTGTGGCATTCAAATTCAAACAATTCACATCAATTACCCATTCAAAGGTAAATATTGATAGTCGGTTATTGAACTATCAATGAATATGCACACATCACCAGATTCCAAATAATTTTCCAAATTATTTATTTTCCAAAATATCTCTACTAGATATAAAATTTTCACACTTCAAAAATAAATCAATATTTATTTTTAAACAAATTCCCCTTTCCTTTATAAATTCCATAGTGAATTTATAATCCAAAATATCCATGCATATGCGATTTCAATTATTCATTTCAATTTATCTTCAAAAAGATAAATTCTAAATATCACTTCATATTGGAAAACGATTCCATACTTATTAAAAATAAGTAATTTACAAATTTTATTTATTTTCAACCTTGGAAAATATTCAATATACTTAAATCGAGATTAAGTATATATTTCATTCTTTAAGGAAATCATTCTCTTAAACATATTTATTTGGGCCAAAACGAATGTTGCGTAAAACATCGTTACGACAACCCAAAATCACTAGTATAGGGATTCGAATTTAAGATAGATATATAAATCCCAATACTATGCAAAACATTTCCTTTCGGAAATCATTTACTATAACAACAGTGTTATAGTCCACCATTTCCTTTTATTTCTCGAAAACGTCTATTTCAACAATAAATGTTGAAATCTATGGTTTCGAATCTCAACACATTTTAAAACATCGTTAGATCGTTTTAATTCTATTTAAAACATCAAATCTAAACATTTTCTTTAACATATTATTCACTATTCAAAAACGTGAACATACTATGTTAACAAATTTCATCCTTTCTATTCATTTTATTTTAAAGGATTATTCACAGTCAAAAACGTGAATATAACCCATAAATAAGTTATAACAATTTTCTTATCAAAATAAGTCGTTTGTGAATTTATAAAACAACGTTTATGAATTCCATTTCTATTTATTTTATAACATCTCCTTTTATAAATTCCTTTATTAACCTATTCGATTTATAACTCAATTATAAAACAAAAGTTCACATTATAAGTTAAACACTTATAAAACGATTATTTTACAAAATCGTTCTTTTAACTTCCCAAATTATAAATCTTATAACTTATAAGATTGTTTATTTATCCAAAATTCATTCTTTCAATAACTTTATAAATTTTATAAACCTACTGTTTATAAAATTTCATTTATAACTTCACTGTTTAAAATTCTATAAATTCCATTCAATTATGAAATTCATTTTCACTTCATTCAAACACTTATAAAAACTCGTTTTATAATGTCCATATTTCAATTTATAAATATCCATTTATAAATCTCTTAATATAAATCAATTTATATTATTCTTTTAAAACGTCTTTAAACTCCTTTAAAAACTTCATCATTTTGATTTATAAAATAATCAAATTTTATAAATCCTATATTTAAACTTTTTACAATAAACTCAGAAATTTCAATCTAAACTATTTTAAAAAAATCATAAATCCATATTTCTCAAAAATCAACTTTTAACTATTTTTCTCAAAATCATAATTTTTATAACTTTAAAAATTATAACGTCTATTTATTTAAAATGGATCAATTCCAAACATATTTTATAAACGTTTTCTTTCAAAAATCACTTTAAAAATCATTTTAAAATTCCAAATTTGGTCCAATGATGCCACACACCAAATAGTCAATCACGACTACAACGATATCATATATCGTATATGATAATCCATCAAATATCAAAATATCTGAAATCAAATAATTACTGTTGAGGAATCCAGTTGGATCCCTCCAACCTGTTTTCCTGCATCCACAAACATTAGCACAATACCAATTTCGCTCCAGTACGAAATTATCGCGGTATATGGGATTTAAAATATTATCCGCTTAATAGACGGCGCAATAGGGTCTCATCCGCTAAACAAAAAAATGCGGGAAATCAATAACTCCAATATATACATATGCCAATATATATATATTGCTATTATATATAATACCAATTTCACTGTTTATGAAATATTCGCGGTATATGTTTTTAATAAATAACCTCCGCTTACTAACGGCGCATAATGTCTATTTTAACAATCAATAGATAACAATCATCATTCAAACATGCATTCAAATATTTTAAATCTAACTATTTAAAATAAAAATCGAAACTGATTCGATTGAGTGAGAAGTTCTCACCTTGATTTCAATTTCGTTTTAGCGATTTATTTCGAATAAAATTAAACGGACGTTTAATTTTACCCAAAATTCTCACTAACTCCAAACGACTCCAATCCAATTTCATCGCGTAGTGCTCGTCCATACGATTCCAACGCAACTGGTTTCGCGCGTTTTCGACCTCGTATGAAAAGGTTATGAATTTTTGAAGTTTCACGAATTTTAAACTTATAATTTACAACATTTTTATAATATAAACCTACAGATAGATCATGGCCGTAGATTCAAGCAAATTCATCAGGGCCGCACGCACGTCTTCCCTTCCCCTTCTTCATCTTGCACGCGTTTGGCTACAGATAATAGCCGAGCTTTTAAACCCAACACCACTAAATTAGGTTTTAACTTTACTCCGCCCACAAGCATCGATACTCCATCATACCACTGCCATCTCGAAGCTCTAAACCCCCTCAATGCTCGGCCATAACCTTGGCACACTCGCCCCCCCCCCCCCCCCCCTCCCTCTGCACGCAGTTCAAGGCCGAACTCGCGACTTTTAACCCCATTTTGCCGTCGATCTACTCAACGAAAACCCATCACAGCCGTTCACATCGAAGCTCTCATCGTGCTTAACAATATTGTAGTTGATACTTTCACGAATCGATGCATGGATTTTGAGAAATTGGAGGGGGAAGTTGGGACGTTTCTGGCCGTTGTTTCTAGGGCCGGCTGCAGTTTTTAGATTTAGGTTTTTTTTTTGTGATAAAATGGGGCTATTTATAGGAAAAAAATCGAACACTATTCATCCGGAAATTCCGAACTCCGATTTACACGCCGTAACCAGCGTTTCTAGAGTTTACCCCGCGTTCCGGACACAATGGAACAGGTTTCCAAAGCTAATTCGGACATCTGTGCGAGTTATGGCTATAAACGTTCAATTTAAATTAAACCGATTTAAACGATTTTCTAGGCGTTTTAATTTGTACAGGACAAACGGTAAATCCAATTGACACGAAATTTGAAACCTTACAATAATATCACATTACGGATCCGATGAAACTGGTTTCGTCAAAATCCGAGACTTTTTGAAAAATGGCTATTTTAACTCGCCAAATTAAAATTAAAAATAATTCGATGCGTTTCGAGCTGCCACGATCAAACGATAACTCCGATTGACACGAAAATTGAAATCCGGTAATAACTAACTATTACGGATCCAATGGAACCGGTTTCGTCCAATTCTGAGACTGTTCAAAAATTGACTATTTTACAGTCGATAATTAAATATTAAAATATTCAATTTTCACAAATTAACTTTTAATTTGATTTTAAAAGTTCTAAAATATCGTTCTAACTTCAATATGATAAAATAAAATTTTACAAATCATTTTCAATCATATTTAACCCAATTTTCAATTATTTGCATAATTTAACATATTAAATTATCGATTTAATTATCCAATTAAATCCAATAATTCAAATAAAAATTTATTCGACTTATAAATTTCACTTATTAATATTTAAAATTAATTAAATATTCAAATTGTAATTATTAAAAATTCTGGGTCGTTACAAGCACATTCGGTTAAAGGTTGGTAATGACCAAGAGATGACATATTTAGTACTATCTAATTATAAAGGTAGGACGGTCTTGTGTTGGTAGAGGAGCTTTGTGATGGTTCCTCGGGACATCCATCTAGAGGTGTATTCATCGAAAGGTAGTCCATTCACCTAGTCATTTGTGTGAAAATCCATTCTCTAATAAGAACCTGCAGTTTTGTTTGTATTGGCATAATGAATAGCTTTGAAATGCTATATGGGTAACCATTTCGGGTAAGATTAATAAGTCTATTTGCAAATGTTTTCGAAGAATGTCATTATAAATAATATTAAATGTTTTGATATATAAGTGTTTTAATTATCATAAGGTAAAAACTCGTCCATGTTTATGTATGGGCGTGATCTTATGAGATACTCTTTCTTTTTAAAGGATTTTATTTCCAATGCTGATGTATGACACTGTCATTTATTATTGAGTTTTTCTCACACCGGTTTATCAAGCCTCATCTGGGTATTTTCAATACTCGGATCAGATTCGAGTAGCTTCAGGTTTACTCGAAGACGGTTGGAGTTTCCAGAGGAGAGCTAGAGATATTCATCTACGTATGGACGTATTCTATTATACACTGTTGTCTATTTTTTATCAGCAATTGTAAGGACAAATGTTTATAATTGTCCAAGCTTAATTTAGGTTAGACTCTGATATATGTATTTAAAAGTTTTCCGCTGTAAAGATATTTTTTCAATGTTATATATTATTCCATTCGTGTGAGATTCTGCTCTGTCTATTTATTTATTACCCCTGATAATCCATAATTCTGTGCAATTTGGATCTGACATGTGTGGTTATTGTTGGCATAAAGGGTACAGAATTGTGGGTCGTCACACAAACATCCATATGCAACATTCATATTAAAGTGCAAGTATACCACCACGTTCATAGACACAATCAGTAAATGTGTATATAAAGAAATAATAAATAGCATATATAAAATTATCTAGCATACATTAGAACACATATGATATTTATCCTAGCAACCATAGCAACCAAAATACATAATAAGGACGTGTACACCTCTAATCCTAGCATCCATACGTCCATGCCTATGTTAACTAGCTAGTTAAAGAAAATATGCAAACAAACAATGACTTAACGAGCAAACTGACCTACAAACTAACCAATTGGAAGAGAGCTCGTGATGAGGAACTCGAATTCTCTCTTTGAATTCCCACATACTCTCATCCAAACTTTTTCCTCGTCATACTTGGACCAACTTCATTTCATCATTTTTTGTATTATCACATCAAATTCTAAGATGTGAATACATCAACGGAGTATTCTAAACTCCATTTCTACATTCACCTCATAAGCTGACTAGTCTCTACCATAACCGCTATATTGTCAACGTGCGTTCACATATGAGATAGACATAAAACATGTAAGCATCCTCCAACTTTTCAAGAACCCCACTCAAACGTGCTAACTCCCTTACTCTCCATATAGTCTGAAAAGGCCCTTCAACTAATGGCACTAGCTTTCCCACTAACGTATCTAATAGTGATTTCTTAACCTACCTACCATTGTGAACTCTGGTGCATACCAATCATATGTGGTTTCCATCCCTTAGTTATCATTGAGTCATCTCAAATCATATAATATCAAACTATAGCTTAGAATTAAATAGACTGCACTACTGGTACATTACCGTCGTTAAATACCTTGCAAAAAGCTCCGCCACTTGCTTCATTGTTCTCGACAAATGGAAACACTCTTGTATTCTTCGACGTCTCGAATAAACTCCTTTCAGTTCATAGGCACGGCATACGATCTCATACTTTTAAGTGCACTAACATTTAGGATCCATAGGTGAACCCCATACTCTATCACCGTTTGATATATAAATATCACTAATGGATGATGCCTTTATTTTGGTAAACACAAGATTACTATAACAAACACAAATTCAAATTTTATTAATTTAAATATAGTTCAAAATCATTTCTTTTGTTTAAACTTCCATAGAATTCTTTTTTAAAGAATTGAAGTACAAATAGCCTCTATTTTCTTCAAATCTAATTAACTTGGCAAAAAAAATCTAGTTTTGTACTTAAAATGTAACGTCTCGGTTTTTTAGCCATCTGATTTTAGGGTGACAAATTTTAATTATTGGAATATTAATTTTTATTAGTCGAAAAAAATGGATTTTCTGATATTTAAAATCAGGATCTATAAATTGATCAAACTATATAAAATTTTGGAATATAAATTTTAGAATAAGGAAATTTTTTAATATATGTATTTAAAACTTCACCATTTCAAGCTCGTGATGAAATAATCTCTATATAAAATGGTGTGTGTGTGTGTGTATATAAATATGTAGAAGTGTAAATATCAATACATATGTAAATATATAGGTATATATAACTATGTATATGTATAGGTAGATACAACAGAAATGTACATAAGTACACATAAACAGACATATATAGTGAAATAGTGAATAAGTAAATATATATATATATAAAGAAACGCATATGTAAATAGGGAATAATGTGTAAATATATATATATATGATGACAAAATATACATAAGTGTGTATATATATATATATATATATATGTATGATGACAAAATATACATAAGTATATGTATATGTATATGGAATAGTGGATGTGTAAAATTTAAATAAATGTGTAAAAAGGTATATATAAATAAGTACAAACTTGTAACACCCCGCAAACCCGTACCCCTTTGAGCTGAAAATATTCTCTAATAGTTCAACTCAAAGTAAACGGAAATATGAACCATTAGGGTTAAAGAAGAAAGAGGTAGAAGAGAAAATAGAAAATAATATCAGAATCTCACAATCGCAGTGGAACAATATATAATAGATAAATGAATGATCTTTAAACAAAGAACTATATCTGTTATATACATTACATTATCAGAGTATAATAAAATTCATAGCACACAACAGGACAGTTATCATAACCTGTCCTCACAACACTGACTATGCAGTTAATCATACACAGTGGAATATACAACAAATACTGTGATACGTCTCGCAATCCAGCTCGTCTCCTAACCTCCACAGCATTCTTTCCTGTATTCTATAATACTCGGTTTGACCCGAGCATTATAGCGAAATAACACCCGAGTCAGTCTGGATACCAGAGTGAGAAAACACACTCAATTGGATTATTAAAGTTTTCAAAATCTTTTGAAATCAAAGGCATCTCGTAAGACCACGCTACAAATAAACATACCGGGTTTTTACCTTACGATAACCAAAATATGTTTATCAAAATCCGTCTGATATTATAATAGTGTCTAAAGAAGGTAAAATAGAATCTAGCTGAAATGCTTGCATCTCACGTTTCAGCAATTGGGCACAATCAAAACCGTATAGACACTTATTGGAGATTGGATTCCATATAATGGCAGGGCTACTGGGGTACCGCCCATCATAATAAGTGCACTAGATCACCGTACCAAGGATCCTCCCTGATCCCCTACTACATAAGACCAGAGCTACCCTTTACAGGATAGTGTGAATAAGATCACCCTGCGGTTAGGATCAGCAACTGCCCATACGGCCGAAAAAAGAGACATCTAGATAGGGATGACCTTACCCTAATTGGTCGCTAGCCACTTAGCCTTGCATGCACCTCCCATGTTTTATCCATTCCCGGTTGAAGAGGCCCGAGGTTAAGTGTTACCTTTTTAGCACACATTCACTTAGAATGCTCATCCTCCTCCCAACGATGTTCTGATAGCATTCATCCATACAAGTCCGTTCCGGGTCCAAACGGAAACATAGGCACTACTCCTACTACATCCATTCTGGAATCACCCTCAGGATTAGTAGCGATTAGCCCTTGCAATTCACTATGCCATCTTCGACTCCAAGCTCTTGTCTTCCTCACGAAAACGTTCAAACCGGATCGAAGTGGTTTTCGAGAAATTAATCTCGATCCTGGTCTCTTCGAAACGATCCACGCATTGGCCAATATTGATAGTCGGTTATTTAACTATCATATAACATCCACAAACAACCATTATCCTTAATAATTTCCAAATTATTTATTTCAAAATATCTTCACGTGATATTTTTCTACACTTCAACCCTTTGAAAATAGTTTCAAAACACTTTTCTCTCGTGGAATAAATTCCACCCAATTGTTTTCTTTCCACTGAAAATCGCCAATTCTTAATACTTTAGATTATTAATTAATTTAAATCACTTTATCCAAAAATTTATACTTTAAAACATTTAAAATAAAAACTACTTAAAACATTTAATTCAAAAATGCTAGTTATGAAATTTTATAATAACTTCTCGTGTAAAACTTAAGCCAAAATTAAATTTAAAATAAAAGTTATTCTATAAGGTCTAAATATTAAATAATTATCTTTTAAATCATATACTAGTTAAACCTTTAAAATAATTCACTTATATACCTAACTCAATAAAAATTTACTTTTTAAAAAAATTTAAAACCACTAAATAAGAATTTCCTTCTAAAACATTAATTTTTTAAAAAAAATCACTTTAATACCTCTAACTTATACTTGGAAATCTTACTTTGAAAATATACTTGGCTTTTCAGGAAAATACACTTTCCTTTCCACGCCTTTAAAAATAAACCACTATTTATTTTTAAAACTAATCACCCTTTCCTTATAAATTTCCATCCTGAATTTATATTTTCAAATTATTCTCTGATAAATATTTCACTTTATTTATAAACCCTGTTTATAAATTTCACAAACTCATTTTCCTTTAATTTTAGTTTCAAACCCTTGATTAGTTTTCAAATCGATTTTCATAACTAACTCCATTTTAAAATAAATTCCTTTACTTACCCAAATTTATTTAAACCAAAGTAATTCCATATTTACTTTTATATTTATGATTTAAAAATCTTATTTTAAACTGAAAAATCCACTTCATACCTCATTCAAAATTCTACCCTTTAATTTCTTCCTAAGCATTTAAATCTTAAATTTTGAAAGTGAAATCCTTTAAATTTTTATCCAATATCACGTAAGTCTCCAAAACTATGACGACCCCGACTTTCAACCTTCGATAATCAGCATCCAATACATCACCCGTATTCAAATACTGGAGATTCAAACGTTGGAGTCTGGTTCGCTGGAGTCATAACTCATTAGATGATAACAATACAACGGAAACAAAATTACTTTCATTCATATTTCATGGATTACAACATTCTTACAACAAGTGACCATCATCATCAGAGTCTTGTATGTACTACACAACAGCAGAATACAACATAATAGCGGAAAATAACATCAACATGGTCTTCCAAGAGAGTCCAACATTCTTTATCTTCATTTCCAAAGCTCCAAAGTCCAAACCAAAAAGCTTAAAACCAAAAGCTTCAAAGACTTACAAATCCACATCAAGTTTCCAACTTAGCTCCAGAAACTACTGATAACCTGACTCTACGCTGCCCGTGTGGAAAATTAGGGGCACCCAAAGCTTAGCAAAGGGAACAATAAACTCCGAGTCAGTCATGGGACTGGTGTGAGAACTTAAAAACAGTTATTTGTGCAAAAAAAATTCATTCATGCTTTTGGAAAAATGAACTACCATAAGGTCTCCCGCCACACACTCAAATGCAATCGCACACATGGGGAAGGTTTCTCCTTATAGTAGTCAAACATGCTTGATACGCGAAAATCCTTTTGATATTATTTTTAGTGCATAGTATGGAAAAACATTTTACAAGTATAATATTAATCTTAGCCAGCATACGGATCATTATAGTATGCCTACTATAGCTACTATGTTAAATGGCAGGTTCTACAACTGAAATCGTAAAGGGCTCGTATTGTTTCATTTGGATTTCCAGCAAATGACCAACGCTAAGGAACTTCCTTTATCCGAATGGGTAAGCCTCTGGAGGGACATCCCGAGAACCTAACCGGATCTCTGCCAACACAAGGCTGGGTTACCGTTGTAACTAGGTAACTAACTGTTACGAGTATGTCATCCCTCGGTCGTAACCGACCTTTAACGAGGTGCCTTAAATTCCAACAACCACATAAGTAAAATATCTGGACTCCATACCATAATACCACTTTTATCCAGAAGGAAATTGCACATGCCCTTAGGGTCGCAAACCACATAACCTTGCTACATCCTTCCTGTTTCGACCATTTCCTGTGGTGTGAAGTTCGATGAAGTCTCGTCCCACAAAGCTACGCTTTACACAAAAGTCATACTTTGATCAACCAATGCTCAACATTTAGCATGCCACATTACCAAATTGGGAATGTATCACTAATAACTATCAACTACATAACCTCTGAGCTCGTACATCTTAGATAAGGGTGTTAAGCTAAGAGAATAAATTCTCCACCACCAAACAAAAATGTATTTGATAGAAACCAGCTTTATATCTCAAAGTGTAATGTCAGATATACATCCATACAAGTCCATCTTGGATCTGAATGGAACCGAAGGCACTTTGTGCAATAAAGAAAAAATGTCCTTGCAAATCCGGATATTCCCAATCTCGTCCGGACTCTCCATCACATAACGTGTCTCTATACCGAAGCAACTCGGTGCAGAGACAACCAACAGGAAATCCTTTCGTTTTTGAAAATACCCAGCCTTCAACCGTCCTCTTCAAATGCAATTCCATTCCATCGTATCATTATTCGGAATGGGTGTTCGACTTAATGCCCTTCCCCGGCCTTTTCGAATAATGAGCGCTTATTTAAAACATATGGATCTTAGTTAAGCCACAACTTTTTAGCCCTCATTCCCCAAAACCTTTCCTTTTGAATGGTTTAAAAAAAATCATTTTTTAATCTTTCAAATAAAAGATCCACCTTTTATAATTCAATGCAGAACATTATACTCACACAGCAATTCATCACGGATAAATAACTTATATTTACCACAGCTCAATGCAAAGTAATTCATATCACAAAATATTACAGATTAAAATACTAGATATATTAATCAAACCAAGCATTTAATATAATTAATCATCCATAAGTAAGATTAATTAATTACATAATTTATAATTAATTTAATTTAAACCAAATAAATTAATTACTTATGAATTAAATATCTAACCCTGCTTAATTAACATTAATTAATTACAAACCATTTGTTATTATTTTAATTAATTAATGAAATAAATTAACCATTATTATTTTAATTAATCAATGAAATTAATTAATCATCCTTAATTGGTTACATTAATTAATTATCCTATAATTACTGATTAATTTCTCTTTAATTATTAATTGATTACCCTTTAATCATTAATTAATTGACCTTTAATTATTAATTAATTAACCTTTAATTATTAATTAATTAATTATTCTTTAATTAGTTTCATTAATTAATTAATCTTTAATTACCAAAGACCTTAATTAATTTAAGATAAACCATTTATCTTAATTAATTGCTTAATTATCATTATTTAATTTTATTTAAGAAACCTTTGAAATAAATGTATTATTAACATATGAAATAACTAAGATCTTTAAATTAGTTAATAATTGAAACATTTTACTTTTCCTAACCAGCTACTTAACAACTCTATTTTAATTTTACTTAAATAATCTTAGGAATTAACAAAGAAATGGACATATAATAAAATACTTTTAAACTTAATTAATTTAAGTAAAACTAAATTAATATACAACTTTTAACTAATCCAAATATTAAATCAAACATTAATCATTCAAAGGGAAATTGGTTAAGAAAAATTGTTTAAAACTTATTTTATTTTAGCTTTTAAATACTGTTAATACCCTATAGAAAACCCAAGACTATCTCGTGCTTCCATCCTACTCAAACCCGAGTAAAAGATTCTTTTTTTTAACTTTGTTTTATTTTAAATTAGAAAAAAACTACTACTAAACACACATGAGCCCATCCCGTCACTTCCCCAAGTCCAACCCTTCTTTTCCCCGAGCTTTCTCTCTTCTCTATAAACCTACATCAACTCCACCTAACACTGACACACCTAGACACGCGTACATGTACACATATGATCGGAACTACTTTGACCATCGCCGCCATCTCACACAAGTCGCCGATGGCCATCTCAACCGAAGCAACCACCCAGAACCCCCGACGACTACCAAAATCGAAATCGAGCAAGTCGATGCATACTGGAACCCAAAACTGATCGATAAAACCTTCTCGCGCCGCTGCCTACGAACACCTGGAACCATGCCGGTCAACCTAGAGCTACGTCATCGTCCCATGCTTTGATTCCCCCACCATCAATCCATCACGATGCACCTACGTCGACGCTATCGCCTCGACCACACCATCGACCAAAGCAGGTCGTTAAACCCTACTTCGACGTCGACGAGCCACCTCGACGAACTATAATTTCATCCACTATTTTTCCCTAAGTCCTCAGACTTCCAGTTCCCTCCAGCAACAATCACGACGATCGCCAGAAATCAATGAAAGATTGATTTCCGTTCAACTCGCAATATCATGACAACCACAAACTTAAAATCATGATACTATTATCAAAAATCACCATTTTCAAATACAAATCTAATCCTATAATCCAAACATAGAATTTAGATACTCTATTTTCTGACGTGAAAATGATTTTCATTGAAATTTCTTATTTTCGATATATTTACTTAATATATTCACTTGAAACTATTTTTAAAAATGAATTTACATCCATACAATCACTTCCTCTTCAATGATCACAGCTTAAAATTGTTTAGATGGGTAGATATGAATTTATTTAAGTTGTTCTTGAGCTTGTTGAACATAACAGATGTTGTATATACATATACGCAGTAGTTCAACTATATTCCAGGTAAAATACATCCATGCAAACATTTTTACAACATTACTTTAAATACCTATCACATGCATCAAGTTAAAGCAGATTAAAAAAAATGTTTGTTTACTCACATATTTTGAAAGCAAAGAGACAGAGCCTATTTTCCTTGATCTGGAACTTGATTGTTTATTTGAAACTGATCTGTTTGCTGTTTGATTTGCTTTGAATTTTGTTGAATTTTGCTTGATTGCTTTAGGTTGAAATTTGTAAAAATTGTTTGCTTTAGTTTTTAAATCTCTAGTTTTGTTTATTTTTCTTAGGTTTTAGTTTTGAATGTAACAAAGAAAATAAGAAAAGGAGTATACATATATATAGCCTTGATTTCCTTTTATTTATTTAAAAATGAAAGGAAAATAAAAAATAAGACACTTGTTATTTGCATGTTATTAAACTTACACTTATTAATTTGCATGTATTGATATTTTATATAATTTATATCATATTTTCAATTTTGTTTTAATACATTTCCTTTTATTTATACTTATATAATTTTAAAGAAAATGATTTAAAATCTAACTATACATTAATAAATAATCATATATATATATATATATATATATATATATATATATTTATATTAGTTTTTCAAAATATAGAGTTTTTAAATGCAATTTATTTTTAAGATATTTATTTTTAAATTTCAAATCAAAATTATATTTACCATCTATTTATATATATACATAAACAAACACATATCTTATTTATTTTGGAAAAATTATATTAATTACTAAATTAAATTTGGCTTAAAAACGGGATCGTTACAAAAACTCCTTTATTTCCATTTATTTAAAATCTCTATCTTTATTTCCATACTCAGAATTTATTTAATAAAATTCAAAAATCAAACTTTTATATTTTTTTCCAAATTAAATCTTTAATTTACCCAAATTCACTATATTATTTTACTTAAAACCCTTTTTACTTCCTTTAAAAAAAATCCAAACTTATATATTTTTCATTCTCTCAAATACCAGTATATATTCAACCAAGCGATAGCATTCAATAATTTCAATTCCCAATATAATCAATATAATCATCACAGATTATCACATAAATCACATCACTGAGTATAAAATAAATTCAACGTTTTAAGGAATCCAGTTGGATCCCTCCAACCTGTTTCCCTGCATCTACAGATGTTAGCACAAAAATTTAAAATACCAATCCCGCTTCAAGGCAGGATATCACGATATAAGGGGTCATCCGCTATTATGCGGGGCGCATAGGGTCTCATCTGTTATAATGCGGGAATATCAATCGCTACAATATATATATATATATACACTATATATAACAAATCACATCCAAGCTGATAATAAATTATCAATTCAAGCAAACAACCAATAATTTAAATTTTACTATTTGAATGTAAAAAGTAATCCAAATGAGTGAGATTAACTCACATTTGACTTTGTTTGCAACCCATTTCCATCTCGACTAACTCCTTCACGGTTTCAGACCTTGTATAAATATTATACAGTTTATTAATATTCGAATTAATCGAACAACAATTGCCCTTTAATAATTTAATCAACCAAAAGTTTAATATAAACAAATTTTCTTTTAATAAATTATTCTTAGTAACTAAAATAATTTTTAATTAAACAAATAAATCTTCACCATTTCAGAATTGAACCTGTAAATGAATATGCATATTTACTTTTCCTTTGAATCTGCATATACTAGAAACCTATATACATTTTAAAAATCCTATAACATTTTAAATGTCCTATATTTTTATCTAAATATAAAAACAGAACTGATTTACCTATATGTATATATATTCATTTAATTCTAAGGAAAATAAAATTTCTTTCTGTAAATACCAAAATGGTAATTTCCTGTATTGTAAAACTTTTCCGGTTAATAAATAAAGATTAACAAATCAAATCTAAAAGTTTTAAACTTAAGTAAAGCATAACTAAAATGTTTTACAAATTAATTACCTCAATACGAACTGGAGAACTAAAAGGTTTTATAAATTAATTTCCTCAATACGAACTGGAGAACAAAAATGGATGAGCTACAGCTCAAAAATTCTGAACAAGACTATTGTCCCTATCTCTCATCCCTCTGAGTCCAAGGCCTCCATCACCACATCTCGAAAATCGAGCCACCACCATCGCTGCATCGCCCAGCAAATCGAGCCGCCATCACCCTTACCAACCTCCTTTCGTCCTCACAACTTTGAGTCGTGATGCCCTACTTCCTAGTCCCTCAATCAATACCATCGCCGCCCTTACTCATGTGCTAGTCGTCATGCACCTCCGACAATGCATCATCCAATGCGATGTCGTCGAGTCATCTATCGCTTCCACTCGAGCTCGATCCCATAGCTTAGCCGCCATTTCGAAAAGAGGGTAGAAGAGGGGATTTCATTTTGAATTTCGATTTACTGTTCGTGTAACGTCCCCGACTTTCAACCTTCGAAAATCGACATCCAATGCATCACCCATATTCAAATGCCAGAGATTCAAACGTTGGAGTTTGGTTTACTGGAGTCATAACACATTGGATGATAACACATAATGGAAACAAAATTACTTTTATTCATACACTTCATGAATTACAACATTCTTATAACAAGTGATCATCATTATCAGAGTCTGCATATACTACACAACTGCAGAAAACAACATAACAGCGGAAAAATAACGTCAACGTGGTCTTCCAAGAGAGTCCAACATACCGCATCTTCATTTCCAAAGCCCTAAAGTCCAAACCAAAAAGCTCAAGACCAAAAGCTTCCAAACCAAAGACTTTCAAATCCACATCTACTTTCCAACTTAGCTCCAGAACCTACTGATAATCTGACTCTAGGCTGCCCATGTGGAGAATTAGGGGCACCCAGAGTTTAGCAAAGGAAACAATAAATTTCGAGTCAGTCATGGGACTCGTGTGAGAACTTAAAAACAGTTACTTGTGCAAAAAAACTGTTCATGCTTTTAGAAAAATGAAACTACCAGAAGGTCTCCCAGCACACACTCAAATGCAATCGCACACATGGGAAAGGTATCTCCTTATAGTAGTCAAACATGCTTGGTATGCGAAAATCCTTTTGATATTATTTTTAGTGCATAGTGTGGAAAAACATTTTGCAAGTATTATATTAATCTTAGCCAGCATACGTACCATTATAGTATGCCTAATATAGCTAGTGGTCATGCTTAATTAATTAATTAAATGGACTTAAGAATGACTTATAGGCTAATTAAATTATACAAAGGCATATTTTGAAATAGCCGCACCCATAACCCTTATATATTCCCGTTCCTTATACCGTCTATGTTTATTTCTCATTTTTCACAAAAACGTAAAACGCAAACGTAAAAGAGGAGCCGGCCATTGCTAGGAAGAAAAAAGAAGAGAAATCAAAGAAAAGATAAGGATTAAAGCTAGAGGAAATTAATCTTCAACAAATCTCAAATTCCTTATCATATGCAAGGTAAATACTAATTTATACCATCTCTATTTTTATGAACATAAGCTTCAAATTTAAGATTAAATTCATTTTTATGATGTTTTGGATGATGATATGCTTAAATTATAATTTGTTTCATTTAAAAAAGATTCTTTAAGTGGGGATTTGTGCGGTTTTAGGGCAAAACCGATTTAAATTAATTTTTGAATGCCACGGAAAAATTATGTGTTATGTAAAACATGATTTTGGAGTTGGACTTTAATTTTGATAATTTTTCAAGCTATGGAAAGGTTGTTACGAATTTTCAAAGGAAAATATGGTTTATTAGGTTTAGAAATTTATTTTAGAAATTATATTGAGAATTTGGATCTGAAATCTAGATATGTTAGATAACATGATGAAAGTGAATTTTTGTAAATTTTGTGGATTTTTCCTAATTTATTTTCTATGGAAATTAAATGATTTTAGAAGAAGGACTAATTTGCATTATCAGTTTTGCTTAATGGAAGGACTTATTTGTTAAATTAATCTTGGTTTAGATTTAAAATTATGCAGCAATTATATTGGTAAAAAAATTGAAAAGTTAAGGCAATCAATTATATGTTTACACGTGGGCAGGTTTGTTAGATAAAATTTTCTTTAATTATCATTAATCAGCTTTTATTCAGAAAAGCAGGTTCCCGCCGCTGTTAGAAGTGCCTTTTGACTCCAATGCCTCTGCTTCGACTCAATCAAAACCAACCTATCCGAAACATACTAAAGTCGAAACCAATACACATGGTATCAATGAGATTGGTACGAAGTGGATTGGTAAAGGGCGGAAGGCATGATGTCGAAAGCACTGCTTTCGATAGAGTCTAAACCACTATTTGCTTTTAAAAGATATGCACCTGCCTTGTTTTGACGGGTGCTTTCGACCAAGCCGATACCCTATTGCTTCGAACTTTTTGTCGCATTTCTTTCTTATAAAGTAATTACTATTGCTTCCGATAGATCTTTCGAATGAGACCCTTTGTTTACAAAAGAATGCTTTCGAAAATGATGGTTCCGACCTTGTCAAAACCCTACTTCTGTCCTTTTGACTTTCGAGTGTATTAAAGTCATCAATGCTTTCAAAGGGTTGTCTTTGTTTTAAACTTATGTAAAGCCACTTCCTAAATTCTTTCGAAAGGGTTCAAGGGTTTCAAAGGCTTTCGAAGGCAATGGCTTCGAAAGAGGGTTTTGATGCTATCCTTCAGTGTTTTGCTTAAATATTTTGAAGCTTTCGAAAGGATGGTGCCGACGCCATCAAGCTTTCCCCAAAAAAATTTATATGAGGATTAAAGATTTCAAAAGGGGTACTTCTGTATATATTTACTTTGTCCCAAAAGATGTTTTTAAAGCAAAACCCAATGGTTTCAAGAGGGGTACTTTCATTGGTTTCAAAGCTATGTTTGTAAAGACTATTAAGTAATGTTTTGATACTATCGAAAGGTATTTTTGGTTTTGAAAGAGATAATTAAAGAGCTTCTAATGGTATATATTTTGTGTTTTGAAAAGAAGTTTATATGCTTTCAAAGGAGGTTATCGAGGGGTTTCAAAAGTGATGTTTTAAGGTTTCAACTGCCTTAGTTTTCAGAACCAATAACCTAATCTCATTTTAAAGGTAAACCATGGCATAAATAAAGTGTTTTGAAAATAAGTTTTGAAGAAGTTTTCCTTGATAAATGGGTTAAAGGCATTAACCAAGTTATAAATGAAATTATTTCAAGGGTATGAAACCATAGGGTTTGGTATTATTATGTTTGCTTCTTCATATATGTATTTAAAATATTCACATGGTAATTAACCCATAATGGTACCTTGAGGAAAGGCAGAATAACCAACTAGGTTGATCCAGTAGTGAATATAAATTAACGAACTAAAATATTAATTAAAGATATTGGCAGCGGCCAATAGGTTCATAGTAAGCCCATGCAAAATATGTATAAATGAAGATGTTAGGAAGATAAGTTCATAGTAAGCCCATGAACACTATGTATAAATGAAGATGTCAGGAAGAATGGTTCATAGGTAGTCCATGAAAACTATGATTAGATATTGGCAGGGGCCAATAGGTTTGTAGTCAGCCCATGAAAACTATATTTGGATTAAGATATTGATAGAAGCCAATAGGTTCCAAGTCAATAAATGAAAAATAGGATAAGAGAAAGGATGTTGGAGTTACCAATAGATTTGGGGAGAACCCATGAAAAAGTAAGATATCGGCAGGGGCCAATAGGTTCTTAGTGATCCCATAAAAATTATGAAATAGGACAGGGAGTCCAAAAATATTTAATAGGTTATTAGTCAGCTTATGGAAACTATTAGGTTAATAGTAATCCTAAAAAAAACTATAACTGAGACAGATAGACAAAATGAATGGGAATGGGTAATCTAGAATATATTTACTTGTTTTGTATATCATCATATTATTTTGGGATGTTTTAACTATTGTGTATGCAGGAGCACAATATATGGTTTTATAAAGGTTTTAGGATACTATTGAGAGGGAAACCTGTTCCGCTAAGCGGCGTGATCTCACTAGATATCTAAATGATCTGAGATGGTAGATTATTATTCATACTAGGCTTTATGTTTGACTCGAAGTTTTTGTTTTCCCCTTAAATATGGGTGCTCAATTGATTTTGAGCAGTTCTAGGATTAAGGTTTTCCAGTTCTCTTTTAAACGAATAAAGCTTTCGGAGACACGCAGGAGGAAAGCTAGTTAATAAGAGTTCTTTTTATTCCGTTGTGTTTTGGTTGTAAAGGCAAATTTGTCATTGCCATACTATGTACTCTGATCAACTATGGAGGCATCTTTATATGTCGTTCTTGTTATATGTTGTAATAAATATATTTTCTCTGAACGTGGTTCTCACATTGGGATTATGTAATAAATTTGAAATGTTTTGAAAAAGAATGTGGAACTTGATTGATGTTTTTTTTTTAATATTTTCCATATTCATGTGTTTCTGTGTATCAATGTATTTATTACGGTAATTGATCGCCGAGGATTAATAACTATGGATGACTGCAGCATCCGTAGCCGTTAGTTTTTGGCCTCCAAGTGGGGGATGCTACACCAGGGTTGGTGGATTTGGCCTTACTAGAGGACCTATGGCCCACTAGTGTGGTGTGTGACATTTTGGTCTTGATTAGTGTCGTGTTGTTTTGTATATATGATAGTTTATTGTATAACATGACAATATAGTAGAAATGTGCTAACTTGTTGGCATGTGAAAATGCAGGTTGAGGTATGATTTCATTAGCTCGAGTATTACCATTTTGGTATTATTAATATATATAGTAACATATTGGTATTCATGTAGATTTTTTATGTTTCCTTTTCACCGGCCTTTATATCTAACACTCTCTTTATTGTTTTTCTTGCTGTATATTCTTTGAGTATGCTGATTTAGAGATGGGGAATCTCAATTAGCTAGAGGTAATTTATAGAGACAGAACTATATTATCGCTATGATTATATCTATCCAATTATTGATGTATTGATATGTAGACCATATATATTATTTTAAGATATGGTTTCATGTGAGATTTGATGTATTGTTTACACTATGTGTATGATGATATTGAATCTAATGTCATTTATATGTCATGCATATAATCTATTACATGTTTATGTTGATATAATATTTTATATCCTACAGTTGCGAGAATTAGTTTGTTGAGATAAATATGATCTGTGATATTAATTATGTTTCATATACTTTGCTCGTAGTGGAAAGTCATCTATGACACCGTTAGGGGATCCAGTTGCTTGTATGCATGTATTCTTGAGTGTTATGGGAGATGGATCATTACACGCGACCCTTTAGATCCAATAGATGGTTAATCTTAATCTCCATTTCTCAATGTTCATCTAAATTTCCACCAAAATAATTATCTGGTCATTTATTTCTTTTCCTCCTTACAGAACCACATTATAAATTTATCATAAATTAAACAAAAGATGGCTTAATATACCAGTTAGGTTTAGGATTGTGGCAAGATAAACAAGGATGTAGGCCTTGGAAGAGTGGTCGGTGTTGTAGAGAAATAATAAGATATGGAAAAACAAACTAATTGTGGCAGTCGACGAATGGAATCACACACTTTTTGTTTATTGAGAGAGCGGGAACATGATTTTGAACAGAAGGAATCAGGTGAAAATTTTTATCATTTGAAAATTTTAAGATAATTTTATATAATAAATTAGCTACACATTTAATATTTCTTTGCTTAAAAAAATTAAATTTTTTAAGTTTTTTCTTTTAGTTTCCACCGCCATTAACCAAATAGTTTTTCCCTTTAACAATTCATTGGATTTATAGTATGTTCATCTTTATGCAAACATGATATTTCTTATGCAAGTATAATAAATATATAATATATATAATGCTAACTTTTTTCCATTGCTAGTTTATTTTCAAGCAAACTTGAACTTGTATGCGCTTTTTTAATAACTTATAATATGAAATATTTTAGGTTTTCATATTTTCTCTAACCTCCTTACCAAATTGTGTCAAAAACTTTACTTATAAGGTAGTATAAGGCCGAATCCACTGCAAAATTGCTTCTTATTTCGTGTAAATGATTCTTCCACTAAAATAAATGCAACCATTGCTAGGTATTATTCATGAATTGAGCGAT
The DNA here is from genome assembly GCA_030765085.1 of Allium cepa. Taxonomy (NCBI): domain Eukaryota; kingdom Viridiplantae; phylum Streptophyta; class Magnoliopsida; order Asparagales; family Amaryllidaceae; genus Allium; species Allium cepa. Next base: position 151,362,661 of record CM060934.1, on the reverse strand, counting down.
TCATTCCACTAACATACAACTGGGTGATTAAAAATATTAATTTTATCTTAAATGATTCATTTCACTGAAAAAAATGACTGATTAATACATATTAACTATTTTGAGTTGAATCCACTAAACCACCAAACGGATGGTTCTGTTCACACATCCTATTTTGTTTTACACAATCCCTAATATTAGCACTAAACATTATACTCCTTTTATTATTTTACAGTTAGAATATCCAGTTTCATCCTTCGGTAACTTTACTCTTTTACTAATTATTTTCTCTTTCTTACACGACACTTCATTATGCTTACAAGTCCCTGCACAAATTGCACTACTTTACCATTGTCGAACTTTTGTCACCACATTATCGCATGGCCTCTCGATCACAACCAAACCCAAGCCACTCTAGACCTTCATCATCGTCACTAAGTAATTGCTTTTCTATTTTTTCTTTTCTTTCGCCTGGATCACTACAATGGTCTAAAAAGTCGAGATTCCACATGGCTCAATCCGAGGGTATTAAGAGCAACACCATAATGAAAATGCAAGGTAAAATTTATCCAAATAGAGCCACCACATGGTATAATTGGAGTCCTTGTGTTAGTTCTGCGTGGGTATCATTTTTCCCTAGTAGAGCAACCGTCGGGAGAATATTTTTCAATTTTTTTGTTTAATTAATGATATGATTTAGTAATAAATGTATAAGTTTTTTCAAATTTATTATGAAATATGTGTGTGTATGTGTGTGTGTAATTGTGTATAAACATCCATATGTATGTTTTCTCATGGGTTTGATTGAAGGTATTCGACAAAGGATGACCGTGTCAAATGAAGCCAGCTCTATTGAATGAAAGGTCAAATAATGAATGCATCTTTCTCCAAGCTTGTTTAAAGTTACATTGGCAGGTTGCTAAATAAATTTTCAAATTAGAATGCCTCGGCGCTACATCAAAATTGAATTGTTGCAAATTAATAAATAGGAGGATTAAATTAAAATGATTTTTAATAGTACAATTATTACATATATTTAAGGTATAGTTACCAAAATGGACGTGCTCATAGGTCCAAGCATGAATAAAACATTATTTCTATGAATCCAACCAACTCTAGTGAATGTACTTCGTAAGCTCTGTATTTGCATCATATTTTTCAAGCAATGTTTGTAAATTTTTATTATACATTACAATGTTTTATGACCCCACAACCTCATTCTAATTATTTAAATATGACTTAGTATCATTTATATCCATTGCTTTGACTTTTATTTTGATCAAAGTTATAAAATTGTTCCCGATATGCCACCTGCATAACAAATGTGCAGATTGAGGAATTACATTTTGGGTGACATTTATTAATGCAATTTCACTATTTGTAATAATTGTACTAGGCATATATACTTCACAATTAGTCATAAAAGACTTTAAACGCACCAAAGCCAAAAGATAAATTTCTTCACGTACCTCCACTAAACATGTGACGGCAACACAAAAGTATAGTTTGTTAACGTCACACCAACAATTTCATGCAATGACAGTTTTTTTTATACATACAATCCATAATAATAACACAAAGAAATGTACCTAAAAAAATAAGCTAGTTGGATGAGCCCAGAAAAATATCTTTATAACATCTGTGTTATCTAAAGTCATCCACTACCATTCAAAATATCCAAACTCTCAAGCTTACATAAAAAATATTTGACTTGACAATACCCCGCTCTTTCAATCTTATTTTGCGCCTATGTAACATTATAAATTAACTTAATTCTCGTGCAATTTGATAGATCATTTGTTTTCAAAGTTTGTAAAATTTTGTTTGGTTTAACCATATTTTATGCGTATCAATAACTAATTTAATCTCCCCTTTACTCTATCTATCGACAAATGAATGACCCTCGTTAATTTTAAACTCGTCATGATTATGAATCCTATTATCCACTCTAAACTCTATTCATCAATATTTGTAAATTTAACACCTTTAAGCTTAAATGGACAATTACATTTCTTAATACCCATTATTTTAGTTTTGAAGTAAATATCTTCGATCGGGACTCCTTATAAACACCACTACGTTCATATCCAAGAAATATTCGTAATTTCTAACGATAATAAATCACATCAGAGCGTAACACAATGATCATAAAACCAAGCCATTTCCATACTGATTCCACCAATTTTTCTCTATTCAAAAGTATCTGTAAAATTTCATATTGCTACTTATTATTAAAATTTAAGACATATACCAAAATTAATGCAATCCTTCATATATCATATGTTGCTAATTCGTTGCTTTAGTTAACTATCGAATCTCTAGAATCACCTTCATCTTTGCTATTAAATTCAGAAATGTTTTAGAAATATTATGCGTAGTTAGTAACATAATCAAAATCCTAGTAGGGTAACAACGAGGATAAAAAGACAATCCTAGTATGGGAAAAATATAATTCTAGTAGCCTCTGGGTGGTTCATTTATGTACTACCTCATCATCAATTCAAGCATCTTCTTCTCTGCCATGGGAAAAAGGAAAAAAAGAAGAAGAAAAATCCTCTTGTTTATATTCTGCTCCAAAATCATAATCATCATCTATTTCTATTTCAAATTATAATTTCCTTCGATTATCTCCCTAAATCAGTCTTTCTTTCTCATTTTTCATTACTATATAATAAGAATTTAATTTTTTATATTTTATTGGGTTAACAAGGGTTTTTTGGTTTTTATATTTTATTATTGTACATAAGAGTAGTTTTATTTTCAATTTTTTTTGTAAAAGGAAAAGCTAAGTGCATGCAAAACAATTTTATGTGGACAAATGGAATTAGCCCCATCAAATAGTGTAATTTTCCCAACTTCTTAATTTTGTTACTTATCATGTATCTATTCAATGACTGAGACTATATCGTTGAGAAGTTCACTAAATATGGTTATGTTTTCCATGATTAATTTCTCAACATTATTTAGATCTTTCTTCATATATATTTCTCTACCATTTCTTATAGGGAAATTTTGTTCATATCCACCTTAATTATTAGTTAATCCACCCTAATTTTTTAGGTTACTTCCTGCTTTTTTGGTCTATTTTAATTTTTAAAAATTGATTAGTTCATCCACACAACATACAGTTGCATCTTCTTCTCTCGATTCTCTTTCTTTCGTCCTCTAATCAAGTCACAAATATAACATTACGGTAAAAAAAGAAAGAAAAAAGACACTAGGATGTCAAATCTGCACTCTTGTTCTTTTCATTATCACGTAGCATGAAGATGACCTAATGCATTTGAAGTATAAGAGAAGAAGATTGAGGAGATGCCATATTTAAAAAAAAATCTTCAAAGATGATTCTTCTAGTGTTATTGAGATGACATTTATATATTAACATGAATTTTCTAGAGCTGAAATCTTTTTAATTAGTTGGCATATAATGATGCCGTTATAATGATAAATCTTCTACTAATTATCACTACAACAAAAATACCCTATTACAATGCCCTTTTTACAATGGGCATTGGCTACCCGTTGTAATAGAAGGCTATTACAATGGTCCATTTAGGCCCTTTGTAATAAATGCCCTATACAACGCTCTTTTTACAATGGGCGATGATAGCCCGTTGTAATAGAATGCTATTACAACGTTCATTTCAAGCACGTTGTAATACATGTCAATTTTACAACGTTCACAACATGCCGGTGGTAATAGATGACAATTTTACAACGGTCAAATGCCCGTTATTACTATTCTTATTTTGGTTCCACTTTTGCTCCCTTGCCTTCCAAAATTTTCATTTCCCGGTTTCCCCTTTTTATTAACCCTAAATTTCAATTTCCATGGCATTTTTTCCCCATAACTTCACCGCCTCATCGAGTTCCTCCTCTCGTCTTCTTAAATCTCCTCTTTCTTGTTCTATTAAAATATTCACTACTCCACTTAAGTGAATTCGTGTTCTCCTTCAAAAAAATTATCGTCTCCTTAATAACCGAGCCGCCCGAATCAATAATACAGTAGCCCGAAAACACTACTGCCACCGCCTTGTGTAGTGCTCAAATGTATCATGGAAGTCGCGTCGATTAAGGGTTGTTGAAGTCGAAGTCGTAGTTGAAGTCGAAGTCGTCTAGAGTTTGGATTGAGATAAGGAACGCGGTGTCGAATTTGAGATGTTGGTCTGAGGCGGCTGAAGTTGTTCAAGCTGGTGACTGGAGTTCGTGAGGCGATTGCAGAAATTGGAGGTTGCGATTTTAGGGATGTATGAATTGATGTGCAGGGGAATGTTACTTGAGCAACTGGTGGTTGCTGTGGATGTGCGATTGTGGCAGTCGATTGGTGATTCAATCAATTGGTGAACGGATGGTTGTGCTTTGTTGAATGATGATGAAAAGGTTTGTACAAGGTCAGGTAGTGGGAGTTGTTGACTGGATAATGTTGTGGGGTGATTGTGATTTTGCGGTTGTGAAAATAGTGGTAGGAAGATGGTAATGGCTTGAAGTTAGGCAAGTGACTGGTGATGGGTTGCAAGTTGTATTGTAGGATGATGGGTGGTGGTATGTGATGGTATATGCTGTTGAGTGGATTGAATGTTGTGACATTGTTTGGATGTTTTAATGGAGGAGCAATAGTAGTTTTGAAGTGATGTAGAGGCTTGTTGCCGTTTTGAAGTGTGTTGAGTGGTCAAAGAATGTTTGAAGGAGGAGCTGTAGTTAGAGCTGGTTGTAGAACTGATGGTAAAGGAGATTCCAAAGGGGAATAGGCTAATGCAAGTTGTGTGGTGGCATGGTGATCAAAGCAAGTGTGCAGGTAACAGCGACTTGTTTCAACATAGACTGTCGCCATCTCTGGAATTGCTATAGATATAAAAACTCATCAAGTAAACTTGTTTAATTCCCTTTATGAGCATGCATGGGTGGTTGGACAGTTACATTTGCAGTCTTATGTGTATGTAGATGTTCAAGAGCTGCTTAATGCAGCCACACTTATGTTGAAATTCATTATGTGATTGTCAATCAATTTCCCCAATGTGTGGTTATACCATGCTTATTGCAGTCATTTCCCCCAATATGTCATTATGCTGGTGCACAATCTGGCTATGCGATTGCATAATATGGTTATGTGGTATAAAATTGAACTTGCAGATCTTAATTAATGTCAAGTTTGTCTCAAATCAGTTGATGCTGGAAATAATGACTTCATCGACACAATTGCAAAGAGCAATTTTGAGCCATATGGTCGCAATTTTCAAGGTGGGAAGCCCACCGGTCGGTTTTGTAATGGTCGTATTCCTACTGATTTTATGTCTGAATCATTTGGGATTAAACCAATAATACCAGCTTATCTTGATACCAATTATGGGATTCAAGACTTCGCTACTCGTGTTTGCTTTGCTTCTGCTGCCACTGGCTATGATAATTCAACTGCTAATGTGCTTGTAAGTTTACCAGTTGATACACTGACTTTATTTGTCCATTTTTATATGAATGTTCATGTATTCATTTACAATACAGAGTGTACATGTACCATAGTATCAGTCAGTATAAGTTAATTAGATTTCTACATGTTACTAACTCCTAGTATGAGCCTTTAAGGTACATGAATCTGTATTATTACACATATATCCACAGCGAAAATACCCCAACTCCAACTTAATTTTATTTGCAGTATAGATCATTGTGAAAATAATATTTGGTTACACTTAATGTAGTTAAATTTACTAACATCATACAGTGACTGTATTGGAAGATGATATTTATCAGATACAAAGGCTGGTAATATCTTATCGTATTTTGAATCTGGTATTCCATCAAGATAATTGAAAGTGGCAAGAGATTACCACTTTTTATTTATGATGTTTGACACAGTTGGACCAAATAAATTAAACTTTGCTACACTTTCCACTTTGACGATGGCATATGATAATTATATCATCCAAAAAAGGATGATATGTGAACATTTAGGTGAGAGCCTATGGATTATATTGTCTCTAAAAGGCATAACCGTACCATTTAATGAGACTCATTTTAAAAGTAGGATTCTGCAAAAAAAAAAAAACTTATTTCATCAATAGGTTCATCCAAAATTTAATGCGAAAATAGGTTTATTTTGCTCATTTTTACACATGCGCACTTTCGAAATGCACATGTACAAAATCAAAATTTATACATGCACATTTTGAAAATGCACATGTATAATAATAGAAAACAAAAATATTTTCATAATAATTTTAGATGGAGCCTATTTGTGGAATAAATTTTTTGTTGAGGCCTAGTTTTGTAATTTACTCTTTAAAATGTGAGAAGCATAACAAATGCGTTTGTTGGTGCACGTGTGCACACACATACATATGCATGCATACACGTTATACAAACATACGTATGCAGCGAGGTCTTTGTAAACATAAATGGTGGTTGTAAAAATAGGTACTTGTATCACTTGTACAAATATGATTAATTATGATGTCCAATGGTCTTGTGGGATTCATAATTAGTCACAATTTATAAGTGATATAATTGCATACTTGTATAATGGTACGAATATTTAATTGTACAAAAGCCTATTTCCTGTGCAAAATTGTTCCGCAGTAGATTCTTCAACCTAACCAAAAAGATTACATTGCAGTCAGTATTACCTCTATGGAAACAAGTTGAGTATTTCAAGGAGTACCAGACAAGATTAAGAGGCTATTTAGGAAAACCGAAAGCGAATGAAGTACTAAGAGAAGCACTGTATGTTCTGAGCATAGGAACAAACGACTTCCTTGAGAATTACTACACAAATCCAATAAAATCATATCAATACACAATCGAAGAATATCAAAGTTATCTCCTTGGAATTGTAGAGAACTTTATCACAGAAATTTATCATTTAGGTGCTCGAAAAATGGACCTGACTGGAATTCCACCTATGGGATGCTTGCCGCTGAAACGAACTATAAATTCCTTTTCAGGAAGCAACTGCAATGAAGATTATAACACAGTTGCTAGAAATTTTAGTATGAAACTGAGAGGCATGGCTGATAAACTGAACAGAAAATTGCTTGGGATGAGAATTCTGTTCGCTGATGTTTATGTAATTGTGCAACAAGTTATCTATGCGCCATTATCTTATGGTATGTTTCTTTTAATCTCTTTATTTTCAATGGATTAGCGGCTCTGAATTTACTCAATTAATTCTTCATTTATCCTGCAATAGAAATGGGTGCATTTTACAGTAAGCACACATTCTTAACATTTTTATTTTTATTTTTCCTTTCCTTTTTCTTTTTCTTTTTCTTTTAAACCTAGAATGCACATCAGAATATAGATACATTTTGAGAGTAAATTACGCACAGATTCATGTAGTGAATTTGATATAGTATAGTTTTTAATTTATTTTGTATTATTATTGTTTTTATTTTTTTGCAGGATTTGAGAATGCAGTGGTGGGGTGCTGTGCAACAGGATATTTGAGAAGAGGTATACGTGCAACGAAAGAAATCCATTCACGTGCACCAACCCTAAGAAGTACGTTTTCTTAGACGCCATTCATCCAACTGAGGAAATGAACAAAATTGTTGCTGATTTTGTCATGAACACCATGAAAGCCTTTTTGTAAACCTCTCTCCTTCCTATTTATTACATTATTGTTAATCATATCCTCTATGTATACTTACTTATATTGTTATTAAATATATTTGATCACTTGACATTCCAAGATTCTTAAACTTATATTCCATAGGCAGAAGAAAATTTGAGATTATATATCTGTGCCACTGATTTGTATGGCTGGGCAGATATACAACTCAGCTAGTCCATCTTAATATTGAATGATGGTGATTTGATTGTTGCTAGGAGAAATTTGGTGGCAGTAGATAGTTAGGTGGGAATGGAATGGAAGCAGAGTGGTGATATATGAAAAAGAAGTGGTTTTGGGGTAATGGAGGATAGTGAGGATAGAGGTTGATTGATGATGTAGAGGATGGTTCTGTTTGTGTTTTTTTTTTGGTGAATGTGGATGGTGATCTGATGTGGTTGAAGGGTGGTTTTGCACTGGAAGTTGGAATGGTATGATAATGGTAGCAGCTTACAGCTGTATGGTAGGGGAGAAAGGAATGTGGTATGGCAACGGGGTGACTGTAATGAATTGTGGTATTGAAGTGTTGTTGTAGTGTGATGAAATGAGTAGTTGTTTGGTCTGTGAGTGTGAGGCGGTTAGTAAATCAATGAAGTGGTGAGGGGTGAAGTTGTGAAGTTTTTGTTGTAGCTTGAAGATGGTCTTAGGTAAGAAGCAGTGGTTACAAGTGTGATTGTGGTTTGTTTGATGAAGAGGGAAGGTAGTTTTCACAGAGCAGTTATGTAAGGGGATGTTGAAGTGATATGTTGAAGTTGTTTAGTGGTTGAGATAAGAAGTGTATGGGATTCGAACAGCAGCTATGTGATATTGTTGTGGTAGTTGATCTGGGAGTTGCAGTGGCTAGTGAAGTAGCACGGTGTGGTACTTGAGAATTTTAGAATATAAAAAGACTTCATTTTTGTGGTATAGTATGATTGTACTTAGAACATGATAATTGTAGCGGACTGTTATGTGTTAATGCTTTATGTATTTGGCATGTAAACTTATCTAACTTTTTGGAGTGTTAGAATTCTACGACTCTAACTTTTAGTTTTTTCTTATGTGATTTAATTATTTTACGACAATATTTAGTATTAGTATGGATGTATTGCATGGATGCTGTTGTAATTTTTTTAAAATTTGCATTTATTTTGCAACGGGCAATGTGTGTTGTTATGTGAGCTTCTTACAACGGTCACTGCATATTGTTATATAAGATTTTTACAACGGTTAACACACGTTGTTAAATATGTATTTTACAACGGTCAATACATGTTGTGAAATAGGCTATGCAATTAGTATGGTTAGTCCATTGCAACGGGTTATGGCCGTTGTAAAAAGGTATACTGCAATATTTTTACAACGTGCTTTGCCCATTGTAAAATGTGATGGATCTATTACAACGAGGCCTATTACAATAGGCACATGCCCGTTGCGAAAAGCATATTACAACGGGCATTGCCCGTTGTAAAAAGACTATTTTGTTGTAGTGTATATAATGCTACTATTACAAAGATTTACAAAGTGGAAGATGAATACGATCTAATATATACTAAATGATGATTGCAGTAGAGATTTGCACTCTTTGTCTAAGCAGAAGACTCATCATGTACAAATTTCCATCATGTAGAAAATCCAATCTGATGAAAATATGGAAAACCATTCATTTAGGTACAGCATGAATATATCTCAAAGAGTAGTTCTCCCAATATACTTGAGAAAATCAATTTTTTTTAGTACAAATGAAAGTGAATGATAGTTAGAGTATTCAATATTTATAAGTAATAAAACAAACGGAGAGTGGTTTGATGCAACTATAACATAACAAGAGAACAAACACAACAATGATGCTTTTGAGCAATGTGTAGACAATCTCGAGAAATCAACTTTTAGTACAGTAAATTTTAACCTTTGTGATTTTATTATGTAGAGCTTTTTTTGTGCGTTTTATCTGATATTTTGTTATCCCGAATAGTGAACTAATATGCTCAGAAGATAAAGTACTAGATTGGGATTCCACTTTTGCACTTGGAACTAGTAAGGTATGTAATTTTTTAATTTTAACTTACACAGAAGATATAAAATCAATTAATTTTTTATTTATAACTCAGATCTTTAATTCATGTGATGAACTTATTGAATGGTGAAAAAATGTAGGAAAGTCGTGTGGGGTAGTTGTAACCATCAAACAATGTGAAAATCCAAAAAATGGTCGTAGAGGTCGAATATAATATTGGTGTGAGAGAAGTGGGATCAATAAAAAGACACCTACCGACAAATAAGTGAAGGCTAGAAAGACGGGAACAAAGAAATGTGGATGTCCTTTCTTATTAAAAGGAGTTAAACTTCCAATGCTTAATCAATGGAGAGTAGAAGTTATATGTGGATTTCATAATCATCCATTGGGAAAAAAAATTGAAGAGCATTCATATGTTGGTAGACTTACAAAAAATAAAGAGATGGAGGCGGTAAAATTGAGTGCATGTGGTGTCAAAGCACTTAAAGTGCTTCGTATTCTCAAAGAAAATAACCTAAATAATGGCTCTACGATGCAGACAATTTACAATTTTAAGGCTAAGCATTGACTTATCAAGGTGGAAGGAATGACTTATAGGCAACAAATATTGTATATGTTAGAGGAAAACAAGTATATTGAATTTCACGGGAGAGATGATAATGTAGAAGAGGTATTGATTTATTTTTTGCACATCCATATTCCATCAAGCTTATTAGATGTTTTCCGCATGTTTTGATCATGGATTGCACCTATAAAACTAATCGTCATGATAAACCTTTACTAGAGATAGTAGGAGTCAAATCCACATGGAAGACATTCATAGTCGCACATGCTTTTCTTTGTCATGAGACGGTTGACAACTACAAATGGGCTTTGCATTTGTTTAAATGAAATTCCTAGTCTGACAATTGTACTCCTTCCGTTATTATTACTGATTGAGAAATTTCCTTAATGAATGCCATTTAGGTGATATTTCTTGGTGTCTTCCATTTATTATGTATGTTTCATATATCAAAGAATAGTGAAGCAAAGAGGGGAAAAAATACTTTAAAACAACCAAAGAGAGGAATGATTTCATTCAATAATTTCACAGATTAATTGATGAGTCTGCTGAGAAGTCATTCAATGAATCATGGATATATTTCAAAAATAAGCATGCTAACTTTAAAGATCTCATATTATATATTGTGGATAACTGGATTAAGCCATTTAAAGAAAATTTTGTTGCTGCATGGACAAACAATGTGAGACATTTTGGAAATCGTACAACCAATAGAGTAGAATCACAACATTTATCATTGAAGAGATATTTGGCTTCATCTCAAGGTAATTTGGTCAAAATTTGATTATGATTGATATATTAGTAATAACACAACAAGTGCCCATCAAAGCTACTCTTTATAAATCAGTAAGTACTAGTTTACATAACCATCGTATAATATTTTAACAATCTAAGAGGATTTGTGTCACACCATGCACTAGATCAAAGATCAATTTATTGAAGAAATGAAAAGATCTAAAAATGTTGGTTTAGATATTTCCAAATGTGGTTGCATAATTAAACTAACACATGGTCTTCCTTGTGCACATGAGATTATGTGGTTTAAACAAGAACATAGTTGATCTTATTATCGTCTATCCATCCCTTTTAGTAAAAACTTAATGATGTTGCCAGCGAGATTATTGATAGTCCACTTGATCCTAACCCAGAAATCTCCATATTTTTATATAAATTTTATCATTCATTCAAGGTAACACAAATAAAAATGCTGAAAGTGATAAAAGGGGCACGTTGGTATTGAACTTTTTTATTATTTATTGCTTCTTAGTTGATAGTTTGAATCATTTATATTTTTTGTTTCAAAGTAGTTATCCCGAAAGTACAAATATGGAATCGCCAAAGAAAAATAAAAAGCTCAAAAGGAAGGTCTAAAGGAAAAAGAAAAACTTCACAAAAAAGCAGTACAAGGCACGATAAATCTACGTTGAGTACGTATAAACAGAGGAGGAAATACAAAATAAACTCGCAAAAAGATAAAGATCTACTGCTAATAAAAGCAAATAGAAGAAACCAAGGTACAGGCTTACTAATTCAGATGATGAGTTGTCACCTACTGAGTTTGCATTCAAGTATTTTAGTCCATCATTTAAGAAACATGTTCTTGAAAGCGTGGAAGATGTCCCACCAAATGGACGTTGTGGATATCGTCGTTGTGCACGACTGTTGGGTCTCAAAGAGGATGATTCATGGAAAACTATATGTCTAACCATGATAAGAATTACAATTGCATAAGGAACAACATATTAACTTTTTAGGTGGTGTGAAGAAATATTAACAAGTTGAATCGACATTAGCAAATTTTAGGGAATATGCATGCAGAAAATATTGGTTGAGTTTTCCGAACATGAGTTGCTTATTTACAACGTCATTTAATTGTATACTTTATGTCTATATTCCACAGAAGATAGCATGACATATTTGCCTTTAAGAATGGATCCAAAGGATGAACATAGAGTAATGCCGATGGGTAGGAACCACTTTATGCTAGTCCGTTTGAAAAAAAGAAGCACCATTACCACATATTTATCCAGGTTAGGAGAAACAACGTTATCCAGATGCGTAAACAGTTTGATATAGTTAAGAATAGAATTCTCAAATAGGACAGAGTGATGACTTCAGAGTTTCCTTCATTCGAAAAAAATTCCATCGATTTTTCAGGTATCATTACAAAAAACTTTTCTTAGTTTATAGTGTATATACATCGAGTAATTTTCTTCTTTATAAAAATGCTTTCATAAGTTACATGGTAAAATTAACATGCTATAATTTGATTCATGCAGTGGAACCAAAATAAAGGATGGAGAGGCATAATGTTAATAGACTAGTATGGAGCCCGTGTCGATGGCACGGATGCGAATTTTAATTTGTATATAAACTTGGATGTTATTTGTTTCATGGATCAAAAGTTTTGTCTATGTATATGTATTTGTGTATATATTTTACAGCACGTACACTTGCACATCCCTCTAGATTTATGTGACGGTTGAACATTTATGAAAGAATTGGATTATATGGAACTACATCTCTGTTGTCAGCATGCATACCTTTGATGACAAAAGATCTTCCATCATTTCGTTTACAGTAAATAGGATGATTCAAAGTTTTCCTTCATTTGGTCCCTCGGATCCATAAAATTGCATTTGTTTGTGAAGTAGATTCTCCATTCTCTGTTTGACACTGATATGACATTCATCTTCAATTTGGATGATTTTTAGTAACAGTTCAATCATTGCAAGTTCTTTCTTAGCTTTACTTACCAGTCAGGTCACCAATTAGTAAACTAATAAGCATATAACTTTCATGCTAGAATAAAATTATAAATATAACATATGACCACCAATGTAAATACTGTACAAATTATATATGCACAACATGCGAAATTAGTACTTCGACTAATCTATTACAGAACTCTCCAATAATGGTAGGTAAATCTCAGCTATTCATCATTTTGTAAGTAATGTATGCAAACAGTCTTACTATTATTTTCATGGCATAAACCATAATAATTTCATATGCATAATGTCATTGATTTTTGTATTCTTTGCTGTTGCAACAGTTGGTTGTTATGCTTCGTTTTTACAACTATACAACAAATATGTTCATTCAATTCCATTGCATTTGTCTAGAGCAATGATATTCACACCCCAGAATCATCTTCATAAGAACTGTTTGAAAAAAATGCAAACCAATTGAATTCAGCAGATTATAGCATCCACCAAGGACCTACACAGCTCACTGTCAGATGAAATCAAAATATGAAATAAAGATGAATTTTTTTAAATGGGTAGTGTTGGGCACATTAACGATTGTTACTTGAAATAAAGAAAACGGTCTCATCTCTGTTAGCAGTAAAGTTTGGAAGCCTAAAAAGGTAACAAATGAGTTTTGAGTTTATGATACAATTTGAAATCAAACCACTGTTGTTAAATTTTTTGATTTCTTAGAAATTAATACTAAATTCTAATCATCACTGTAATTAGGCTTAAAATATTAAATTCTTTTACAGTTACGATTTCACAATTATATTGATATATGAAGTTGCAGTTTTTTAGTATACTAACAATGCATTATAAATTAAATGATATTAGCTATACTGAATTTTTGTACTCACTGCATGTTGTCCTGTTTGTATGATGAGGTGGTTTTCACACTTTAAATGACACTGGTGATGTGTACTATATCATGCATTACACAACAGTACTAACAGTTTGGCTTCTCTTTGTTACTAACATGTAAACATATCAGTCAATAAATTGCTTGATTTTCTATATTAAATGAGTCTCGTTTATTAATTCGATTTAACTTTAAGTTTGATGCAGGAATGAATATTTAAACTTCTATTGTCATTTTCATCTTAATTTCTCCATTTAATTCGATGTAACAATTAATATAAAGTTAAGGGTTGGTGTATGTGGGTAAAATGTATATAAAGTATATATTGATTTTCCAACCTTGTTATGCTGATATGGTACTGGAAAATGGAAAAATAAGAAGTAATGAAGTACAGAGCTTTGTTACGCTCAATCGCTTCAGCGAATTACTCGGTCGCACTCACCAATTATTGGCTGTTGCAACTTTTTTCCATAAATTAATTAACATATGTGACCCACTACCATTCACATGAGCCAATAGCAAGGGAGAGTATGAAATCAAGTCGCATGAAGTCAGGTAACTACATTTATATTGTGTATATGAGCTTTCCTTTTTTTTGTGCTAGGCTAACCTATACTACTTATTATCTCTCTTAAAACATTGTAATGTATGCATCCTTCTGTGTTTATTTTTTTGGAAGTGGAAAGGAATTTAGCCGCAAAATTTGTTTCTTATCATCAAATTGGTGTCAGACAGTAGTAGAGTATCTGAAGTTTTGAGAGAAGAAAATACTACACAGAAAATCAGTTAAAGTGAAAGTAGTCACAACTGAAAAACATGAGATGATTACCAATTCTATATTGCATTAAATTTTATAGTTTATTTTTTTGGAAGTGGAAAGGAATTTAGCTTCAAAATTTGTTTCTTATCATCAAATTGGTGTCAGACAGTAGTAGAATATCTGAAGTTTTGAGAGAAGAAAATACTACACAGAAAATCAGTTAAAGTGAAAGTAGTCACAACTGAAAAACATGAGATGATTACCAATTCTATATTGCATTAAATTTTATAGTATATTTCATTAATTTTATAGTCATAGCTTGAAAACATGAGTGGAAGTAGCCACAACTTAATTTTACAGTATAAGACATTAACATTTATAAGTTTACATACTGTTTTATTCATGTTGTAAGTGGTTACCAAGCATAAATCAAGTAATATCATTTTATATACCTATCATATAGTCTACTTTATTTGTGGCTATGGAATGATCTGTAAGGTATAATATTGCGTTTGGAAAAATTGATACGACGGTATTGTTCATATATGTTACAGCGATAGTATTGGATTTGTACAAAAAGATCAAACAACATATTTATTTTGTATCAAAATATGGATCAACCAAGTCATTGAGGTAAACCAATATAAGCCTTATGTCTTTATTTGATTTAAAGCTGTCACAATTTTAGTTTATAAGGACCTCAGCTTACTATGATATCTAATCATTTGAATGATGCCAATTAAGTTGAAGGAAAATTTGAAAAAATAGGATAATCCACTTTTTGCATATTTAAGGTGCTCCTGTACTAAAATTATCGGTATATTTGTTGGTTGGGAATCTAAATCTGTCACTTTTGAAGATCAATCTCCATTTCAAAAATTTATAAAATATGTATGTCCATGACATACTTGTATGAATACCTAGTTCACATCATGCTATCTATGTATATATATGATCATCAATTTTATACCTAGTTCACTTCATGACATTCAAAACATAAAAGTCGAAGACTTAATTATAAGTTGCATCACTTTCGAAATAATAATCCTCTTACTGAACATATTGCACAACGGCCAACGCATTGAAACAAAAGTTGAAATATTCTACTTCGGCTGAAACTATATTAGTGATGGCAACATCAACGACTTGTATAAATTATTAACATAAAATACAAAACCAATTTTGGAAGCATAGTTTGCAAAACTGCACAAAAAATCGATAGACAATAGCAAATTTAAAAATAAACAAAAACAAAGACAACATATTTATGGATTGATGTTTATACAATCAGTATTCAAAACCACTTCTTTTTTCCTTGTGGTTCTATCCGTATGAGAATATGAGATTGTACATAGACGACATAATTACATCAATTACTTTTATTATTATTTTGTCAAGCACATCAAATCAATAAATCCACAATAGGAACATATTAAATATCAAGAAATACTTCAAGCTTAAGCTGCCATCCAGAAATCTTGTAATAGTTAAATTCAATTTTAATTAGTCT
The DNA here is from genome assembly GCA_030765085.1 of Allium cepa. Lineage (NCBI taxonomy): Eukaryota > Viridiplantae > Streptophyta > Magnoliopsida > Asparagales > Amaryllidaceae > Allium > Allium cepa. The sequence continues at coordinate 151,346,639 of CM060934.1, read as the reverse complement.
TAAAATCTTATCAAATCCAATAAAATAAACACCTTTTCAAGACCTTAAATCATCGTCTGATCGGGTAGTAAATCACACATCGTCAGTAACTTTAGTGTAGAATAAAGAGCATCTTAGGTGAGGATAATTATACCTGGAGAACAAAGTCAAAATAGCACCATCACAGCCAAGTAAGAATCCACCAAACGGAAAGTCAATAGGCGCGAGTTCATCTTTTGGCGAAGCGACTATCTTGATCGCCGCGAATTCAGATGAAAAAGCAAATTCAAGTATGGAGTTCCCTGGTATGACACAATATGGAGCATCCAGCATGTACGTAGAAGAAGATTTGATCCAAAAATGTTGACTGCAACTGTGATCGGCTGAATAAAAAGTTAAATGATTCCCAATTGCTTTGAAGGTTGGTCGGAAAGTTAAACTTTGTATTAGGCTTAACTTGAACTTTGTATTAGGCTTAACTTGACAGGTAATATTTGCTTGTGCATTTATAAACACACACATACACGCTTTTTGGTTACGTTGTAATTGCTTGCTTCCCTTTGCTTTGAGAACTTTAATTGTTCACTAGCTACAACACTAAAGTTTCTCAGCTGTTATAAACTCAAATTGACTTGCCTTTGACACATATATGCAGGTAAAAGCTTATACAGATAATTTCAAGTGGGAAGGTCCACCAAAAACCGAGGAAGCATAAAAGAATTTCTTGCTCATGCGAACTTTCAAAAAAGAATTCCTTAAGAAACTATTTTTATTTCTAACATTGGCATCGCAAAATCAATTTCACATTTGTTTAAATTCAATAAATATGTAACAAATACAGATTTGGCCAATTTTTTGTATTCAAATTCTAGTTTTAACAATTTGCAAGTGTTGTGCTATGGATATGATATAGCTAAACTGGAGTTGTATGGATGGGTATATTTGGTTTTAGTCCTGGTTGATTATTATGTTTTGCTGCCTATACTGCATAAATGTTTGATTTTTATTTGATACACTTCTATAGTATATTTAGTTGCAAAGCAATAAAAAAAATATTAGGCATGTTTATTCAGTTTTATATCTCTAAATTGCATGCTTTAGTTTAGTTTCGGGTTAGTTGGATGCTAAGTTGTTACATTCCATGTGGCTTTTTTCGTCACAAGGTTTCAACATTAGCCGCTGGTTATTTAAATTTTTATTGCACCATTAACACATGAATTAATGATTAAAAAAAGCATCATATGTGCAGCTTGGTACTGAAATAACAAATAAGCATCTGTAGCTGCTTTATAGAAACGCGTGTGCTAGAATTTACGACGCTGAGCTCGGCTGTGCACAGTTAAACTGGTGGCGAATAGACATGCCTTTGGGTACTGAACTGAAGGCATTGTGAAGTGTCGGCATGAAAAGGTTAGCAAGAATGAAAGCTCTACTGAAATGTAGCACAGGGAGCATGACGCACACGAAGCTTATCTAACATGGAACAGATGGTGTCAAGTGAGCAAAACATTTGGCTTGCAGTAGGTGGATAATTCGAATGTGATCAGCACTGAAATATGATCAGACACCCTGCAAGATTTGCTGCTAGCCCAACATGCAATGGAGAATGGTGCAGTTGGGGCGTGAGCAAGTAGAGGTAGATGCATCTGGCTAAGGCAGACCGGTCAAAATTTGATCCAACCCATTAATCCAACTTACTTACCCTATTTATAAATAGGCTGCGTCAACCCATTTATGAGTATTATAAAATAGGTTATGAGTTGTATTGACCTACTTTTAAGGGTTACAAATGGGTAATCCATTTACTCATTTATTGAAAACATTAAATTTTAATATAAATTTGAAAAATAAGAATTTTAAATACACATTATAATTTTTCATGAAGACCGACAGTTGTACTTAGAAAATAATATGTTACCGCATCCCCATATTTGAATTCCGCATAGTGCAAAAGCCGTTATTTTTTTTTGTTCAGACTGCAATAACTTCTTCGTTCTAACTCGGAATCAGGCGAGACTTCGACCGATCAACTCCAACCTAAATTACGCACAGTATGAAACACTCGGATACTTTACCGTGTGAACGCACACTATAGTTCTCCAAGAGGACTGACAATTTTACTTGGAAAATAACACGCTACTACATCCATGTATATAAACTCCGCCTAATACAGAAGCCGCTATTTTTTGTTCAGACTGCAATAACTCTTTCGTTCTAACTCAGAATCAGGCCAAAATTTGACCAATTAACTACCACCTAAATTATGGATAGTAAGGAACACTCGGATACTTTATCGTGTGAACGCACACTATAGTTCTCTAAGGGGATCGGCAGTTGTACTTAGAAAATAATAAGCTACATCATCCCCGTATTTGAATTTTGATGAAAATTAGAATTAAAATTTTAAATTTTTGTCAGATCTGAAAACATAAAAATTAGAATCAGAATTATTTTATATTTATTTGTATTTTTATTAGTCAAATTAAATGTTTAAATGAGTTAAATAGGTAAGCCGCGAGTTGGGTCGTAAATGGGTTGGGTCGTAAATGGATAAAAAAGAATAGATCATTAATGGGTTGGGTCAAACTCGTCCCAACCCATTTTGACCAAACTCAACCAGTTTGACAGACCTACGTTTAGGTCATGGATAAGAAAACGGGGTCATGAATATACCTTTTTTGAATGTATTATGGTGCAGGATGAAATTCACAAAGCATATGAAACGTTCGACACTCAAAATAATAATAAAACAATTAGTAAATTTATAGACATGTGGATATAATGCAAATTAACTACGAATAAACTCAAATCTGGATCAACTAATAGAAACGGTGGATAGAAACAAACTTTCCCTTAAAAGAAAAATAATACACCACAATCATTTTCTCTGAAAATTTTGTTGATATTTTAACAACTAAATAGATAATAAAATAGGAAAAAGTCATTAAAACGGAAAATAGAAAGAAACATAAAGAAAGATTGTATCAAAATTAAGAAGGAATATAGATAATGTAGATTTTCATTTTTTTTTCTAAAAGTAACGAAAGTTTGCAAAATAAATAAAAAATGAATAACTTTTGCAAATGTTCGTCGATATTTTCACAAATCCTAACTATTTATGAAACAATAAAGACTTTTATCAAATATAAACAATTCATACTATAAGTATTTGCATATTTTCTTGTAAATATCGACAGGAAAAAATATATTAATGGCAGTAAAAGCTGCGAATATTTGCAAAAATAACAACACTTTGCAAATATTTGCAACCTAAACTGCAAACATATTTGCGGTTCCAGCAATAGTTTGCAATATACAAAACAAACGCAGCATAGACCGTTTGGGTTTGAAATGATCAAACCGTGTAAGAAAATTAACGGCAAAATCGGAAATCCGATTTGTTAAAATACTCATACAAAGTTGTATTGAAAAAAAGTATGAAAATAAGGTAGTGTTTGGTTTAAAAACGAATTTTTTGTTTTTGATTTTCAACATGTATGTCAAATATGAGAAGAACGGAGAGTAGACGGAGGAGATAAAAAAAGACTGATGGAAGGACAAAGGGATGTAAAGACGACAGAAGAATGAATTGTTTTACGTATTTGTGTTAATTTCTAAAACGCGGAAAATATTAAAAAAAAACTGTTTTTTATTTTGTATGTTAGTTTCGTTTTTTAAATTGGTTGCTTTCGATCATATAAATACGTCGTGTGCATTTTTGATATGTACGGAAAGCAACACTCAAAGTAACTGACCAAACGATATTTAAGCGTGTTTACAGATTCCCACGAAATAAAAATGTAAACAAACCTCGTGGGCTATGCTTTAGTTTCAATATCTTGATAGGGCCCATATTTTTTGACAGTTTCCATGAATCATCGATTCATTTAAGTCAGTTTTTTCTATTTAATTTTTTTTTGTGCTTCAAATTTTAGTTCCAAAATTCATTTCAGTGAATAAATTCAGGAAAGAAGAAGTTAACCAGAATCACTCAATGGCTTCTTCCCCCTCATGGATCTTTCAGTTTCCAAAGCAGGATATTTGCCATTTATCCATCACTTCAGCAGAATCTATAAAAATCATCAAATTAAGAAAAAATCACAGATTGATCTTACTGGCGAAGTCTTCCTTGCACGGAGAATCGAATGTTGATTCCGAGGATCTGAATGTCAGAATAAAGAAGAAGGAGGTGGAGGTTATTAGGACTGATTTAAGTACTGTGATTTCCGCCATGAACATGAAATCAGTAAAGCGAAAGTGGAGTCCTATAATTTTGTGGAGGAGGATTTTCTTTGCTTCCAAAAAAGTTAGGAGCATTATTTTGCTCAATATTCTTTCTGTCATCTATGGTAATTATTTTTGCACTTTTTTTGGGATTATGTTATTCAAATGAACTGTCTACTTACATGCGATTTTTTAATTCATATTTTTTTTAGTGTTATGTGATGTTAGGACATTGATTCGATCTTAACGCTCTAATACTTTAGTGTACCCAAGTTTCATTCAATTTTGATAATATCTGAGCTCCAAATCTTCGGGGTATGGTGCAAATGAGATCAAAGTTGCATGATTTTCATCATGTATGTTCATATGTGAAATCGTAAATGTGAAATCTAACAATATTAACGTTCTCAAATAAATTCCATCGATAAGTTTGATCAATGTTAGGTTATAATGGTAGGTGAACTTGATTTGGATTAGAGTATTGATTCCAAGGCCACTGGTAGAAATTGTAAAGCTAAATATGGCATTAGATTGAACAAGTGTAACAAGCATATGTTAATTTATTCATACTACTGGCTGCAATTCAAAGATTAAAATAGTTTGGTATGGTTCGCTAATAGTTTGTAACAAAGTGTAAACATGAACCAGAAGGATTGTTTCGTCCAGCTGCGTGCCAAGCTCTCTGTTTGACAAAATTGTTCATGCCAGTTCCAGCTCATTTGTCCAAGTCTAGTTAGTTTGTTTCTGTCTGCTACTTAACTATTGCTACTACTTATCAAGTTCTTACGAATGCTTTTATTTGTCTTTCCAATAAATTTTCATGGATTCGATTGATGTCTTTCTTTACACTAGTGCAGACGTACATTGCATCATTTCTAACACAATGAATTGCATACATGAGTTTTAGATCTTCTTAATCTCCCATGAGATCCTCTTTTTGCACTTGGACGAGATAAAATTTCAAACATAATTTTCAACTTGTTTGGTACTCATCTCACGCGAGATGCTAAGATATCAACCCGAGATATGGATCGAGTGGAGATTTCAACTGAAATATGAGATTTAAGAGCTTTCATGAATCTACTGCCCGTTTATATGGGGTGGTAACTATTTGCGTCAAAATTGGTCACAAACCGCAGAAGTAGTGAAAGCACCAGGTTTATAGTGGTTTGACTATCTCCAGTCTACGTCCATTTAAAATCAATCATTTTATTCCTTTTATACTACAAGCCTTTGAAATCAGTAAACAAAATGGTAGAGTTTTGGCTAGGAAAGAAGAAAAAGATCCCTCCTTTTGCCATAAGACTCTTATTTATAGGTGTAGATTCGGAAATATCCATCTCAAAACATGGAATACCCTTCTCATGCGCAGGTGAGTTTGCCAGATCGATCCAGGGTGATTTTGGATCAATCCACGTACAATTCGTATCGATCCAAAAGTGGTCCAATCGAGCTGAGATTGATTATGGATGCTCTTGAGTGCATGAGGAAGCGTCCGTGAAAATTTCATAGCATTTGAACTTGTAGATTTCGAGTTATGATCGATGTAAGTTGGTATTTGCGAGTAGGCTGAATGTTCCGTGTCCATGGATTTCGTACCCATCCATCATACTGCTTTCGTATCCATCAATATAGGCTGTTCGTATCCACCCTTTTTCGTATCCATCCAATGTTACCACCTTTGTATCCATCAGCTGCTCTTTACTTCGTATCGCTCTCTGTTCGTATCCACCCTCCTTCGTATCCATCCAATGTTACCGCCTTTGTATCCATCAGCTGCTCTTTACTTCGTATCACTCTCTGAATGCCTGCTTTTCGTATTGATCCTATGCCCTTGTTCGTATTGATCCTCTCATGCCTGCTGTCCTCTTCGTATCCATCCTTTACACCCATCTACGTATCGTTCCCAAGTACCTCCTTCGTATCGATCTATAAGCGATCGATACGAAATGTCCATTCGAGTTCCTGAAACCGTTGCTTCCCCTTTCGTATCGATCCCAACCTTGATCGATACAAAGTATATTGATGTACTTCGCCATTTAATCGATACGTGCGTATCAACCCAAGCTTCTTATCCATGAACCTATTTCTTGTCTAAAATCGACATATCAATGCAGAAGCCATCGATACATGATGCATCGAGTCGAAGACCGATCGACCCGAACCCATCATCACCTTGATCGATACGAAGATATCGATCCTAACCCATTTCTCACTGATATTGATCCATCCATAACTTGACCATATGAACTCCGATTGACCTGAAATTTGAACCGTAGCTTCTCCAAACCTTGTTTATCATTTCCTATTAATCCCACCTTGATTGAAGCTTGGTCCAACTTTGACGGTATCAATCATAATTTTGTTTCCAATCGATCTCTAATCCTGATATCCATCCTTTTTAGCCAATTTTGTTGATATTCCGGCCTTGACCAAAAGGCGAGGTAACATTTGCACCTCAAAACATGCCTTGTGATAAGAAGGCGTGTTTTGAATAGCTCCGTATCTGACATCGGAAGTCCATATTCCATCCATTGCCGCATCATCTGATCCATCATCCGATATATTACCAAACCATCCTATCAAGTGTTGTAGTCGTATCTTTATTCGAATCCACGACCACTCCAATCCGATATCCAATTCCAAATCCAGTAACCACATTCTCAGCCAATTTCATATCCATCTGAACCCGACAATCGAGTTCTAAGTCATCCATAATCAATAATCGAACCGAGGACCTCTCTGGGTCGATATCCAAATCCGAGACCATTTCGGGCCCTTAGCCGAATCCTTAGTTGTTCACGGCCAATATCCGAATCCATAACTTCTTTGGATTCTTGTCAAGCGCAAACCACACTCGACGACTTGTATTAAGCAACGCCTTGGTGTTCTTGGTTCAGTATCCCTGAACGCTGAATAATGCCATGGCTTAAGTCCTAAGTCGAATCCTGGTCGCTCGGGACCCTTGTCGAATATAGTCCATATCCGATAACCTGAAATAGTAAACGATAATATAGAGCCTAAGTCCTACGTCGAATTCTGGTCTCTTCGGACTCTTATCGAGCGTAGTCCATACTCGACGACCTGAATAAGCCGATTCGTCACGTTCGGATGCGACTTACCTCTTGCCAGACATAATCCATACCCAACGACCATTTACCAAAAATCAGATAAAAATCCAATCAAAATCCGAAATCCATATTAAATCAGGAAACCAAAAATCCATGTCAGAAATTCAAACCAATATCCAAACCAGAAAACAAGCATCAAAATCAAAGTCTAAACCAAAAATCAAACAAAATCAGGAGTTCAAGCAAAACAAAAAAAGAAAATGTCCAAACCAAAAAAGAAAAAGCAGATTTCACAAACTAGAGCGTCGCGTTTATCATCATCTCAGAGCATGTCTAGGGGCTATCTCCATTCCTGTACATGAATAAGTTACTTGGCCGCTTGCTCAGAGTTTGCTACTTATTTCATAGCATCCCCGTCAGTCGATAACCAATCGACCATCATTCCTGGGCCTCGTGCCATCGTCGTTTGAGGTAGACGGTGGCTGCTCCTGTTTCACCGCCGCATTCCGAGTTCCGACGTATTGCCATAATTGACCATTCCTTACATGCTCCTCGATTATATCCTTTAGATGCCTGCATCCAGATCATGAAAGACAGTGCCTTCTGGATGCCCTCTCGCGTTTCGAGGGTTCTCTTCTTGCCGGCCTTGGCAAAGAAGGCGATCCCGAGTCTCTATGAATATCCGCTCTAATGTTTCATTCAATCCCGTGTAAGTGAAGAATTTTGGCTTTCTCCAGTGTTTCCTTGCCCTGCCAGAGTTGTCATCCAACTTTCTGTTTCCTTTATCCTTATCTTTACTCGAACTTTCGCCGTCTCCACCCTCAACCGCGTTTACTTCTTTTAACTTCATATCCGAACATGCATCTTCCTATCAAAGAAATCTTTCGGTCTCGTGAAAGAACTCTTCGAGATCCATTGGTGGATTTCGTATCAACGATACCTTGAAATCCAAGTTATCCCTGACTCCTGACACCGCCGCCATCAAAACCATCGATGGATCCGGCCGATCCACCGAAGCAACTGCTGCATTGAACCGAGTTAAGAAAGCCCTGAGCGATTCTTATGTCCTTTGCTTCACTGACGTTAGTGTCATTACATTTTTCGGCCTTTTGATATGAACCCAAAACTTCTTCGAAAGCCTGTCCACTAATTCCATCCTTGTCCTGATAGATCCATCTTCCAACTGCTGGAACCACATAGCAGTCATATCCGTCAAGTGCAGAGGGAAACACCGAGCCATAACTTCCTTCGATGCCCCCAGCACTTTCATGTGTCTCGTGTACCTCATCAAGTGATCGGTAGGATCATCCCTACCATTGTATACCTTCAAAGTAGATCGCTTGAACTCTGGTGGATTTCAAGCCATTCTGATGTCATGGGTAAACGGACTCATGTTCACTCCTTTCAGATCTCTGTTTGCTAAACCTGCATGCATAGTTCGCCTGATAATCTCAGCTAATCCAGTGCTGTTCACTAAGATTGCCCCCGAGTCCTCGAGAGAATTCTGGTATATATTCTTCATTATGTACTTTTGTGCCCCTGCCGGCATCCTGTGGTGTAGGATCACCTGGAATCCTTCCATGAATTGGTCTATCATTGCATGGTGTGCCCCCGAGTCTGGATCCATCCAAATTGGTAACTGTGTGCTGATTGAGGTCTGCGCTCTGTTGAGCTGCTCCATCCGATTGTCTGTTGGGTCCTTCTGTTTCAGCTCCGTGGATCTGAACTTCTGAAACTCCAGCCGTTCCTGTCTGTCCAAACTATCTGAGAAGGTTCTACATCATGTCCTCCTGCCTTTTCAACAATTCTTTTTGCATAACTCCCATCATCATCTCCATCTCATCTCTGGTGATGAAAACCGATGCCTGATTCGCTCCTGAGGAAGCTTCTTGACTTCCCTCTTGATGGCTTCTTTCTTGTAATATCTTTCTAACTGATTCCCTAACCATGATCCCTACCAGATCCGATCCTTTAGCTTTCCAAATCTGAACTCTAAATTTGATGTAGCGAGTGCTAGTTGTTCTCAGTGAAAGCACCAAAGTGTGCGTCAAAATTGGTCACAAACTCCAGAAGTAGTGGAAGCACCAGTTTATAAACACAAATCCTCAATATCTTAACATAGATATTTGATCCAGATAATGTAGAGAATAGAAATGAAGAAATAACAAATAAATGTAAGAAAGCAAGAAAAATACAAGGTTTATGGTGGTTCGGCTATTTTCGGCCTACGTCCACTTTGAATCAATCATTTTATTCCTTTTATACTGTAAGCCTTTTGAAATCAGTAAATAAAATGGCAGAGTTTAGCCTAGGAAAGAAGAAGAAGCATCCTTCAGTTGCTATAATACTGCTATTTATGGGTGTAGATTAGGAAATATCCACCTTAAAACATGGAATACCCCTTCTCATGCGTAGCTAGGCCTGCCAGATCGATAGAGGGTGATTTTGAAACGATCCATGTACAATTCGTATCGATCCAAAATGTCTAATTCAGCTGAGATCGATCATGGATGCTCTTGAGTGCATGAGGAAGCGCCTGTGAAAATTTCATAGCATTTGAACTTGTAGATTTCGAGTTATGATCGATGCAACTTGGTATTTGCGAGTAGGTTGAATGTTCAGTGTCCATGGATTTCGTACCCATCCATCATACTGCTTTCGTATCCATCAATATAGGCTCTTCGTATTCATCGACTAACCCTCCTTCATATTCATCTAATGTTACCACCTTCGTATCCATTAACTGCTCTTTATTTCATGTCGCTCTCTGAATGCCTGCTTTTCGTATCGATCCTATGCCCTTGTTCGTATCGATCCTCTCATGCCCGTTGTCCTCTTCGTATCCATTCTTTGCACCCATCTACGTATCGTTCCCGAGTACCTCCTTCGTATCGATCTATAAGCTATCGATACAAAATGTCCATCCAAGTTCTTGAAACCGTTGCTTCCCCCTTCGTATCGATCCTAGCCTTGATCGATACGAAGTGTATTGACGTACTTCGCCATTTAATCTATACGTGCGTATCAACCCGAGCTCCGTATGCATGAACCTATTTTCTGTCTAAAGTCGATAGATCAATGCAGAAGCCATCGATACATGATGCATCGAGTCGAAGATCGATCGACCCAAATCCATCGTCACCTCGATCGATACGAAGATATCGATCCTAACCCATTTCTCACCGATATTGATCCATCCATAACTTGAACATATGAATTTCGATTGACCTGAAATTTGAAACGTAGTTTTTTCAAACCTTGTTTATTATTTCTTATCGATCCCACGTTGATTGAAGCTTGGTCCAACTTTGATGATATCAATCATAATCTTGCTTCCAATCGATCTCCTCGATATCTATCCTTTTTAGCCAATTTTGTTGATATCCCGACCTTGACGAAAAGGCGGGGTAACAGTAACCATTTTTGCTATTTTCAAATTTGTGATGGGGGATTTTGCTCTCTAATATATCACAAACTTAAATGATAAGGGTTCAACCGATTTAGGGGATAATGTGCGTGGTATGGTAGAATGGAAAACATATATAACATATATGATGATACACCGTTTATGATCAGCTCTTGAATATTATTTAGACTCTATTCTTGCACATCTTTAACAGACGTCCCTAGATGCAAAATCTTACTTCCGGAGTAAGCCCAACACGCATCGGACGTAAAGTGACGTTTGGTAGTGAATCCCGTGTTTGAACTATAGAAAAAGAAGAGTTCAAGCTTGATGTAAGACTTACATTCGTCTTAAGCTCTTTGAGTCGGATGTAAGAGTGTATTTTGTTTTATGATCACAAATTATATTAAATTGTAAGCATAAATTGTAGATTACTAATTATGCATTATTTATTAATTTTTATAGAAATTATATATTGTCAAATATTAATCATTAAGCAATAATATTAATTATTAAATTATTAAATTTAATTATTCTATTTAAATTAGTAATTACTAATTGGTTAAATTAATTAACTTAATTATTAGTTTTTAAGTAGTATTTATCAATTATTAATTACTACTAAATTATTAATTACTACTATATTATTTACACTTTATTTTTATGTTAAATTAATTGATGTTTATTATTAACTATTAATTTTAGCTATTGTTTTTGTAATTTAAATAAGTCAACAATTATTTAACTATTAATAACTAATTAAATGAACGCCATACCATGCATACCAACTCAACCCTTCCGTTCGAAGTGTCCAAGAACCACAGTTCATTGAACCACCATTCACTGCATCTAATATCCAAGAACACACTGTGAAGTAGTGAACAAGCACAACTATTTTTCTTAGCAGCATATGTGTAAAATGGTTTATGAGAGTGCAGATAGGGTTAATAACAATGTTTTTTTTTTACTAGTTGACTCGGTAACTAACTATGGCTACACAATGCTTTACAATGCTCCTGACAGGTTCATACATATTCATTAAGTTTTAAGCTACCTGACATTAAACCCCATTACAGTTACAACTTTAATTATTTCTATGTGCAGTTTTATCATTCGTGGACTGTATTTATCTGGACATTTTAGTTCTTGCACGCATATATAAGCTATCTTCATTGCTTTTACCTATTTTCAGCCAGTAACATTCCAGTCGTGAAGGAGGTGGAACAGATGATGGACCCTGCACTATTCACTGTAGTTAGATTTGGTTTTACAGCAATTCCATTTCTACCCTTTATTCTCAAAGAACACAATGACAGCAAGATTCGTGCTGCTGGATTAGAGTTGGGTCTTTGGGTTAGTTTGGGTTATCACAGTCAGACTCTTGGTTTACTTACATCTGAAGCTGGCCAAGCATCTTTCATCACTGCTTTTACGGTGAAATTTCTCACATTGGAGGCATTGTGTCCATTAGTACTTGCATTTAGTAACTTTTGTTTTTCTAAAGCTACTCTTGCTTTTTCTGCTAAAACATTTCGTGGTCCATAAAACATGCCATTTAATTACAGAAGATTTAAGGCTATTATGCAAAGGAATAAATGAACAAGATATACAAGTGTGATATGTTTAAAAATGTCGTGGCATTAGTTTTACATCTGCGCCTTCATGGCTGTCAATCACATGTAGTTTGGTGACCCAATGGTGAGCGTTGCCGATCCAAAAGCAAATTAAATCACCTTTTAGTTGTCTTTTGCATCAACTATAAAATTCCAATGTATGAGTATCTAGCATATATAACAATAAGTAGGATAACTAATATTTTTTCAGCTCATGCAACTTACGATGGTTAAACAATTTATATTATTAATGAGCATTGTGAATATCTTATCAACACTGTTGACAGTTTTGCCATGGTGATAGAATTTTTCAAGCAAATAAAAGGTAGTTTCTTGTTTTTAAAACAAAGAAAGAGCTGACTCGGTTTAATTCTGTCTATGCAATCACATTTTAACATTCCTTATAATTTTAGGAACCAAAAAATTAATATAAATTGTTATTTACATATCAGACTTTCCTTATTAAAATCCAAGCTTCTTTCGTCAATTTATAGGGAGAAACATGTGCTTCTAGGATTTGAACTATTTACCGCAAGAATATGTAATATGCAAATAACATATCAAATAGCATTAGTATGCATTGTTCTGTACTCGGCCTGTAGCTTGCCCAACCACTTGGGATTGGTGGGCTACTTTCAGGGATGAGCACGTTCACATAGTCGGCTCTAAAAAAAAAACTTTGTCACCAAAATGGACAGATAGTAGTTGTTCCCATCATCGATGGCTTATCTGGAGCAACGGTGCCTGCACTTACATGGACAGGAGCACTGGTTTCTCTCTTAGGAGTAGGCATTCTAGAATATGGGGGCTCTCCTCCTTGTGTAAGTAATTATATACATGGTTCACATTTGTTGCATGTCAAATGCCTGAGTTTAGATTCTTAGTTTGATTCAGTTACTTTTTATTTATAGGTTGGTGATGTATTGAACATCATGAGTGCCATGTTCTTTGCGGTGCATATATTCAGGACAGAACAAATCTCACGAAGCACCAACAAGGAGAAATTCCTGGCTCTTCTTGGATATCAGGTGAACTTAAATTTCTTTATGCGGATTATTATTTCATTTGAGTAACATAAGAGAAGCTTGAACTGTGATTTGCTTTGAGCATAAAAGCACTTGATTTGAATATATTTCAACTTGTTCAAGGGTTGGACATATCTTAAGCGATTGAACTCTTACTATTGCAAGAAAATTATAGTATAGTATCATGTACTTTTAAATGCTTAAATATCTTTTATTTATAAAAAAAAAATGGGTTTAATTAACAATACATAATTTCCCTTCTGCCTCATTTTTTGTATGGAAGTTGTGTTCCATGTCCAAATATGTTTCCGCTTCCTTTATCGTAATTGATGAATGTCTACTCAGGTTTCTGTTTTGGCTTTGTCATCAGCATTATGGTTTATGTGTGAAGAATTGTTTAGTGAAGTGCATCAGTTGAACATCGGATCTGGAGTTTGGCACTGGTCACAATGGTGGGGTTGGATTGTGTCTTTCCCTTGGGTACCTGCAATTTACACAGGGGTGTTCTCAACTGGTGTATGCTTGTGGGTAGAGGTTAGTGATATGATTTTATTACTTTTGCAATAGACTTCAGTCTACAATGTTGAATGTTTTCATATTATACAGTTTTGATCTCTTCAAATTGATTTTCCCAAGTATATATTTGGCATGCAAGCATACACATGTTGAATTTTACACGCTTAAATCCTAAACAAGCAGTATTAGAACTAAATCAAGGTTCAAAGTTGATTTTAGAAACTTTTTAGGATGCCGGACATCAATTCAGTTTTGAAGATTGATTTTTTAAGTAGTTGGGGGTATTTGGCAAGATTTGAGATTTTGTTTTTCTTAACTGTTTCGCTCATTTGATTTTTCTGAAGTTTCAGCCATTTTTGTTAGTTTTGAGGATTTTATTACAAGTTCAATTTCAAATTTTGATTATTGATTTAAATAAGAATAAATCATGCTTTTTGGAAGATCCAGAGCCAAGTTTTGATTGTAGACTCTATGGAAGTATACATTGAACCCACGACACAAATTTTGATAGTTTCAGTCAGTATTGAACTATATTAATAATTTGAAATGATTCACAATACTCACTTAAGCACATGAAATGTAAGACGAGTACATTAAAGCTAGACAATAAACATATTGAAACTATTACAATATAAGAAAGTGAAACCCTAACCCTAGCCTTGTTTTTTCTTTATTTCTTCCGAGTCAACGATCCTCTTGAATCACTTTCTTCTTTTGTTTTTCATAAGATCGTTGTGAAAACAATAGTAAAGATCACATCTTCACCCATGGCTATGCTGCTCAGCATTTGCGGAGTGACCAATTGTTTGATTCATCATAAGCTTTTCTTTGTCGATTTTCCTATCTAATTTAAGTGATCCTCATTCCTTCTGCATAGCCCTCGTCATCCAAAAATAAATCTTTATTTTTTCTACAAGAGAAATTGAACTTTATTTTTCTTAAAGGAAGTTTTGCATGAATTGTCATTGTTCTTCCGTGGCAGAATAATTTATTTCTCTTTTGATACATATCAATGATTTGATTTTTTACACCGATTTGTTTTTCTTCAAATTCGTGAACCTTTTTTTTATGTTATTCCTTCTCAATGGCCACAACCGGGATTAGGTCGTCGAAATTTCGACCAAAACCTCAAACCATGGTATTTTGAAGCCAACGATAAATAATATTTGATACCTTAATGATCTTCATGAGTCGATTGACGATGATGAAAAGAAACCCTCTAGTGTATGGAGAGGGAATGTAAGAAGTGAGTAAAAAGGTTATTGGGTTGGTTCATCAACTTCTTGATAATTTGTTATCCATGACGTGACTAATTGTAAATCTGCAAAGGCTTTAACCATAGTTATTAATGGCGCACGATGCAAAAAAGCGCAAAACCTTTTTGGAGCCTTGGCGCACGGCGCGGCAAATGACGCGCGTCTTTTTAATTTACTACGCATGTTTATTTTTTATTTTTTTTTATAAATTTAACATATAACAACAAATTTAAAAAGTTCAATACTAAAACATATGCAATCAAAGATTTTTAGGCATTTTGCATCAAATATAACATCATTAGCAATTTAGCATATAATTTCAAGCATAATAGTTTACAAAGTTCAAAATAATAATACATATTACTGATAAACTAGAAATCTGAATCCGATTCAGCAATTATATTTTTCAAATCAATGTCTGCATCATCAGATTCATAAGCTTCAGCATCTTCCTCATCCGTCTCATTTAGATTTGTTTCTTCTTTGTGAAGACGTAAAGGAGCTGAAGCAGGTACTAAAAAACCTCTCGACGTGGAAGTTCTTCTATATGGATATCTAACATTCTCCACTCCCGCTGCTTTAGTAGCAACGTCCCATGTCAAGTCATCGTCGTCGTCAAATATAAGTTCATCTTCAGCATCAGATGCATCATCGATACTAATTTTATACAGTTTAAAATGCAAAAAAGAAAAATAGGTGAAAATTAAAAAAACAATAAAATAATTAAAAAAAGGCGTGCCATTTTGCACCGTGCCTTTTGCATCATTTGGTGCACCTTTTCTTGTGCGCTGCACCACCAGTGAAAATGGCGCAAACGCCGTGCCATTGATAACTATGGGCTTAACAAGACACCTTGATATTTTTATATGAGTCCAAGTACTTAGATTTTTCTTCAAAAATTGATTCAGTTGCGAGTCTTGAGATTGAAAAAGAGAAATATGTAACATGACATTTGATTGAATTTGCAGATCTAATAAATCGATTGACAAGAATTAGTGTTGAATTTGATGATGAATTGCAAACTTTTCTGATAGACTTAGCTTTTAAAGACTTTAGTAATTTTGGTCGGATATTAGGTAACTCCAATGCTAATGGAGTTGCCTTACATGGTTTGAAGTAGTATTTTGAATGAACATATTAAAAGAAATGAGTTGGTTGAGAGATCGATTCAAGATGCATTTATTGGTGGCAGGAACTCTGAGACATGCCATTTGGATGGAAAATGTCCAATGTTAGAAATATGCCGAGAGATATTATATGCTTTCATGTAAAATGTCATCTGCACGTCAAAATGATGTTAATAAGATGGATCAAAAAAGGTTTAATAGAGTGATACTAAACGTAATAGCAATACTAGTGCTGCAGTGTGTGTAGATGAAGCTAGATGTCTCCTATGATATGCTCATTAGAGATGATTAGTACAAATCGCACATACGTGCATCTAATAGCTAAATTTACTTTTTATTTAATAAAAAATTAATAAATGGATGTGTGCTATAAGTGAAAAAACTTTGGTGGTTCCAAGACCTTTATTTCAAGTAGTTTTGTTGGCAATGTCTAATGCAAATTAATAGTTAAATTCCGTTGATGGATGGATGTTTCAAACTGTTGGTGAGATTCAGTTGATGGATGTTAGGGTGTTTTCAAAATTTCGAAAAGACACGGTGGAAATCTCTTTCATTGAATTCTCTTTATTAATAGTAGGGATGTATTTTGGAAATTGAAAGATGAATTCAGGTGCTATTTTTGACATATGCATTGATGTGACTCGATTCTCTTATGAGAAGAGCGATGTCGTTATCATGACCACAATGGAGTAGAGCTATTAGTTTGTGATATTAAATATTTTTGGGTTCATATGCATATATGCATGATGATGTGGTCAGAAATGTCTCAAATGAGATGTGTACCAACAATAATAATTTTTTTCTCTTTGATCATGGATAATCGCAGCTGCACTCATCGTACTCAAGGTGAGGTTTTAAAAGTGATGAATGTTAAACGTCTTGTTTTGAGAGAAATAGAGGAAACACAAAATTTAAAGGTTAGATAGTCATGTTTTCGATGAGATAAAGTGAGTGATAATTGTAGATCTCAATTTGAAATTGGGTGGAGAGGCTAGTTTGTGCACTAGTATCATGATAATTCTATTGACAATCATGTTTGTGATAGATGACTTCATGTTGATGATGCTCATTTTTGGGATATGCGTGCCTTTAAGTTGATTAAATTGGTGATCACAAAACTAATTACAGTCTCATGTATTACATGGCATGACTAGTATTTTGTTTAGCTTTGCTAATGTATAGTTATGCAGCTACGACTCATAATATGTACTAGTGGATTCACATGGTACATTAATAAACTCATTAATGTTATGTTGTGTCAATCGCAGTTATGATGTGATCATAATCATGAGTTTGGATTTTGGCATTCAAACACGAATTCCTAAACATGCTTAATCTTTGGGTTATGGAGAATGATATCAATATATATATGTATGTATATATGTGTATATATATGTGTGTGTGTATATATATAATACTAATGTATGCGATGCTTGTTATCTCATAGAGGACGATTTGCATATTTTGTGATTACTGATGAATTTGATGCCACAAAATTACGTACTTGGGCTCACTATATTGAATGATACAACACGGCTCATCGAGATATTTCATATGATAATATCTAATTTTAAATAAAAGATATCACATGACATGACAATTTGTAATAATCTTTTGATATAAGGCTATTGTCAAAATTGTATGTGTAGATTGTGATTGTTTAACGGTTGGTACAAAGCGTAATACGATTACAACTAGATTAGATGAGAAACGTGAAGACACCATCTAAAAGAAGATTCATCTCTTGTTTGATAATAAGAGTGATATTTTGTTCAAGCAGATCACTTATTATGATGTCTTAGGAGCTTGAACCCATGACCTTTGAAACCTTTGTTTAAAGCATCATACCTCTAACCATTTGAGCTAGATATTCTTGACAAGATTCATCTCTTTTGGTATAGGTGGTTTATATCATTGAGTTTGATTAACTTGGAGTTGCGAAGTCATCGGCCAATGTGACTATTGTTTGTGCGACAAATCGTTATTTATTAAACTATTTGACTCAGGTGCTTATGATCCAGGCTAAACATGAACGCTATTTAAGGTGACATTTAATTATATCTTGGCGTTGTAAGTGATATTGTGATGACGAATAGATAAGCTTGCACATATACCGTTACTATATAACGTT
Organism: Allium cepa; assembly: GCA_030765085.1. Taxonomy (NCBI): domain Eukaryota; kingdom Viridiplantae; phylum Streptophyta; class Magnoliopsida; order Asparagales; family Amaryllidaceae; genus Allium; species Allium cepa. The sequence goes on along the minus strand of CM060934.1, from coordinate 151,328,291 downwards.
TCTATGTTGGATCAAAAGTTTTTTTTTTTGTCGAACTTGAATACACGCTCTAGGCCATGCTAGCTATTACGTACTTGTATCACTAATTAATCCTCTTTGATGGTTGAATTGTTCAAAGCTCAATGATGTGCTGAAGCATTTAGGTTCCACTTGAGAGTTTATTTTCTACCGGTTTTGATGGATTTTGGATGGCTTTGTATTTCATTTTTTATCATAACTTTTGTTGGCAAGTTTTTTTGCATACTGGTGGTTGTTGGTTATAAAACCGACGACAACCGATGCAATATAATTTTGATGGCAATTCTCAACTCAACAATACTCCAACTAATTATATTATAGAATTAATCTTTATAAAACTAGAGAATAATTGTAAGGATGTATGTACGTAATGGTACTTTAGCGAAACTCTTAAAATCAGTTTAGGTTAAACTCTCAAACATGTATTGATTGATTATAATAACACTTTATGTAAACCAATCAAAACTGCCATGATCATTTACGGTCAAAATTGATACTCTCAGAACTTATTATAACCGATACTACAAAACTCCCAAATGGAGCCGTAGGGGTCTCTCAAATTGACTCTAAGTAGGGACAAACCCAATTAAGAATCGGTAGGGTTCGCCAATCCCACTTGTCATACGTACTTTTATCCTCTTGGCTTTGTTTATACATTTTATAGGCTTCATTTGTCAAAATAGGGTTTTCACTTAAAAGTGCGGATTTAATGTAGGTCTAATTAGTAATGTGTGTCCTTAACATAAGATCAGGATTTTAAATCTCGTCCATCTCGGTCGACATCTCATTTTGATTCACAACTATGAATTCCATCCAGATCTTGTTTCACCTAAATCTTGGCCAATATTCTTTTGGATCTCGAACGAAATCTCGATCGAGATTGACCTAGATCTCGGTCAGTTTAATGTTTTTTAGCAATTTTTTTCTAGTTGGCTTGAGCTCATTCGTTTCTCTAACTTTTAATTGTGTTTTAGGTTTATTTTTTCTACTTCTGTTTCTTATGGTATTGTGTTTTGTTTTCCTCTTTTCACTAGGTTAGTCTTTTCTTTTTCCTTCTGTTTTTTTATTCGTGTTTTTGATTGACATTTTCCAAATGATACCAAATAGGTCCTTAGATTCTTGACATGTTTACTATTTAGCTAGCAACTAAGAAAATAAAAGTTCAATATCAATTGTTCCACCTATTCTTCTATCCACTTAGATTTCACTGGTCTAATTGCCCCGTAAGAAAATTGATGGATGCAAACAAGAAGCATGATCCTGTAAGAAAATTGATGGATGCAAATAAGAAACATGATCCTTTTTCTGTTTGATATATAATGCTGCAAGAAAACCAATTTTCCAAGTCATCACTTGAAAATAGTTGAACTGCTTCGTAAAAGCAACGCATACTGCAGATATTTTGTAATTGATTGTGTGTGTGTAAACTCGATCATACGTTGATGTGACATGTAAAATCTTCAAAATGAAACAGACAAAAACTGTATGGAAATCATTGGATGTTAAACATATCAGACTGGGTCATTTGCATCCAAAATTACTTATAACATGAGTTAAACACATTATAATGTGTCGTTTGTACTCAAAATCCCGGTTTTGAGTGAACTGATAACATTCAAGCCAATGCCAAAAATTTGAAGGTTTTGGAGTAACAAATGGGTAGCACCAAATCGTCGGCACTAACCTATTCTGAGTATTTATGCTGAAATATTTACAGTTTTCAATCTTCGATGGTGTCTAGAAAAATTCGTAGTAAATGGAAAAAATCGAGAGTTTTGAAATAAGAACAGTTGATTTGCAAAGAAATCTTGCCAATCATTTGGGGTTATAAAGTGAAGAAATATTCGAAGAAATAATTGTCTATTATTTTAAAATTAAAATAATATAAAGTATACAAATAAAAGCATAATTGTCTGTTATTATTTTAAAATTAAAATAATATAAAGTATACATAGACATATATATTTATATATACAAATAAATATTTATATACACTATAATTACGAGCATTACGGCACACTCTTCGCGCGTGATGAAGGCATCTGAATTGTTTTTGTACAAATTGTATTTGTTTAATACGTTCAAAAGTAAATGATTTTCACAAATATTTAGTCATATTTTTGTGTTGAATCAAACATAGTTAATTTAAATTTTTATTCCTAAGTTGCAATATCTAATTTTTTATTAGTTTAAATTTTTATTTATATTATTAATTAATAAAACCGAATTTGTAAAATAGTTTATTTGTTATATCATATTTTAAAGTGATATTAAGACTTGGTAAAATTTGTAGGGGAAATTTTGAATTTGTAAATAAAGCTTAATTGTCAGATCCTATTTTTAAGCGATGTTGAATTTTGATAATATATGTACAGAGACATCTTTGTTATTTCATACTGATACAAAAGAGTGTGACAGCAGCAAATATATTACAACTATCACTAAAGAAATACATATAAAGGGTAATTTTGAAACTTCACGGTCGGACCAACAGATTGCACTTTCAAGGTAACTATTAATAAAGATTTTATTTTAAGTTTTAGTATCTATTTTTTTTGGTAGCTTGAATTTATATTTTTGTTATTAGTTAATAAAGAAAGAATTTGTAAAGAAATTTCATTTGTTATATCCTATTTTAAAGTGACATTAAAATTTGATTATATTTGCGTTTTGAATTCGTAAAAAAACTATTTATCAGGTCCTATTTTCAAGTGATATTAATGTTTATTAATATTTGTAAAGGCACGTGTTGAATTTGCAAATTGATTTTATTTGTTAGATTCAATTTTAAAGGGATTTGGTAACATACATAGATGAGCGTTGATTCATATATAAGTAAAGGGTATTTTCGGAAGTTTGCGGTCGGACCAAAAGTTTGTGCTTCCAAACCAACAGTTAATAAAGATGTGTGAATTTATTTTAAATATAAAACCATTTTAAAATTCAATGTTTAACATAGCTTAAGAAATATTCAAAGTTGAAAATCGATCTAGATCCAAAATAATATCTTATTTAAAATTCAAGTTTAAATATTTTATATTTAGTTTATACACACACACATATATCTACATTTATATATATACAGATAAATATTTATATACGCAATAATCGTGTGAATTTGTTTCAAAATATAAGGCCAATTCAAAATTCAAATTTTAAAACAGCTTAAAAAATATTCAAAGTTGAAAACAGATCTAGATCCAAAATAATATCTTATTTACAATTCAGATTCAAGTTTAAATATTTTATATTTAATCTATAAATACACACACACACACGTATTACAAATATTTTTTTATTTGAAATCACATGAAACTATGTCTATTTCTTTAAATTTCATAAAATTCTAATTTAAAGACATATACACACACATAATATTGTATATTAAACATAAAATTATATGATATGTATATTTTCGGTCAAAATGATTTTGACAGAATCAATTATTTTTTTACCGTGTAGATTAAAAATTCAATTTTTTTTTCAAATTTCCGTACGGAATTAAAATTTGTTTTTTAATTTCCCAAAAGAGTTAATTTTATAAACTATATATATATATATATATATATATATATATATATATATTAACATATTATAATTTTATAAATTCCTACTGCAGATAGACTGACCAAGTGGGGTCTTAATATTGAACCGACACGTAAGCTTTGCGACAAAGAACTAGAAAATCATAAACACCTATTTTTCAACTGTGAGTACAGTGGCTATACTTTGAACATATTTAAATTGAAAGCTGGCATTACAACAAACGCTAAAGACCTAGAGGAAGAGATTTTTTACCTGAAAACTAGTCATTGGTTGCATATGAAATGATAGATCTACCGAATAGCTCTGACTGCTACAGTTCACCATTTGTGGAAGGAGAGAAATAGGCGAACATTCCAAAAACAAAGTCGCAAACGAGAGATGGTTAGCAAGATGATCGAAGCACACATAAAGATAATCATAAAGAGAATTAAATCGAAGAACTTCACCAATATGGGGCCGGCAGAAGCACAAATTCTTGAAGCATGAGATTTCCGTCCACCATAGATCTATTTTTGCGTTGCAGATTGTTTTGGAGAGATGCGAAATGATTAGAAAGGGGAGTTAATGGAAAGGAGTGTGCATTTGCAGAGTATAAATGAGAGTATAAATGATGTTGTCTGACATCTTTTTTGCTTTCCAATGTTTTGTAGTTACGTGTATGTTGTATTCAGTCTTGGGCTTGGGCTGATTTCTCACGAATATCCTTTAATAAAAAGTTAACCAAATTTTAAAAAAATAAGACATTATAATTTAAAATTTTAGTGTGTGTGTGTAATTATCAACATTGCTTTTTTTTAACCTACACGTACTCGCGAATTATGTATGTATAAAATTTATTAAATAAATATATGAATATATACATTATGTATTTAGAAGTAGTTTAAATTTCAAATTTTAATTTAAAACTATTTAAAAATGATTTTATTTATTGAATGGCCAAAAGTAAGAACATACATATACAATTTTATTAAATTCATATATATACAGATTTGACAACAAACAAATATATAAATTCGTGATATAATTCTAATCTATACACATACAATACATAAATGAATATGTATGTATGTATGAATAGATATAAATTAGATATTATCTAAACTGTGGCCTTGATATAACACCATGAATGTTGAATTCAAAGAAGCTCCTTGAATCGTATTTAATACCTTTTGAGCTTTGCAAGCTTTGTCCTCACTCTCACTGACCTCGAAACCCTCGGGCTGCGACATATAGATGGTCACTTCTAAATCACCATTTAGAAACGTCGTTTATACGTCTATTTGTCATATTTTGTAGTCGTCGAATACAACAATAGCCATCATTATCTGAATAGACTTAAACATTGCTACAGGAGAAAATGTTTCGTCATAATCATCACTTTGTTTTGACAAAATCCTTTCGCAAGTAGCCTTGCTTTATTCTCGATCTAGTCTAGGCTGTTGATTATATTTAATATAATACTTACTCCAACTTCTTGGAGCTTGTTTAAGACCATACATGAATCTTAACAACTTGCAAGTTTTACTCTCACTTTCAATGACCTTGAAACCTTTGGCTGCGACATATAGACGGTCTCTTCTAAATCATCATATAGAAATGCTCTGTTTATGTCCGTTTGTCATATTTCGTAGTCGTAGAATGCACTAATAGCCAGCATTATCCGAATAGACTTGAGCATTGCTACAGACGTCATGATTAACACATTGAATTCGACAAAATCCTTTCGCAGCTAGTCTTGTTTTGTGCTCAGTCTAGTCTAGGCTATTAATTAATACAATACATTATATAATAGAAAGAAAAATATCTTTTATTTTGAACAAGATTTATTACAGAGTTAATAATGTACGGTAAATTACAGAATTGCACATAGAGTATACTCCTAACTGTATCAATATTCCACTTACTCTTAGGGCTAATTATGAAATCTCAATCCTATCGCTTGATTAGTTCGAGATAATCTTTTCGTAAATGGATCTGCCATGTTGTTCTTGATATCTTAGCTTTGAATCCCGATCTCTTTCTTTTCGGTAGATTCTCGAATTAAGTGAAATTTTGGAAGACCATGTATCGATTTCTTATGTACTCTAGGCTCCTTTGCGGTCTGCATCACCGCATTGCTGTCACAAAACAATACCATTGGATTCTCCGTATCGGGAATCATCCCTAGCTCACTCATAATATTGTGCTTCAGATCGCTTCTTTAGCTATTTTATTAAAGACAATATACTCGGCATTCATTGTGGAATCAACTACTGTTTCTTTTTTGGAATTTTTTCAACTACCGGTCCCAACGTTTAAAGTAAAGAAACCTGACGCCGATTTACTGTTGTCGATATCATTTTAAAAACTAGAGTCTGTATACCCCAAGGTTCGAGAACTCGGTTTCGGTCTCGGTTTCGGTCATCTGAAATTTTGTTGGTTTCGGTCAGTTTCGGTCATTTCGCTTGTTTCGGTTTTTGTTTCGGTTTCGGTCTTGATATTGGATTTTTGCATTTTTAATGAAAACGTAACGATAAATGATTCAAATTCATATAGAAATATAGCATACAATAAAATAATAATGTTACATACAACACTACTACATCCAGAAACTATTTCTCGAAGCTACATATGGATTGTTTTCACAATTTTCACAATTTCCAGTCCAACATATTCAAGTTCTACATTCAAGTCCATATTCCAGTCCAAAATATTTAAGTTCAACATTCAAGTCCATATTCAAATCAGCATATTTAAGTCAAATATTCATGTCAGTACAACATATTCAGGTCAGTCGACTTATTTAAGTCGGTTTAACATATTCAAGGTCGTTTGCATATGCAATATGAAACAATGTTCATGTTCAGCCTATATATGCAATATGAAACAATGTTCATGTTCAATCTATATATGCAATATGAAACCAGGCCCAAAAAAAACAAAACGTGGTCTGCATATGCAATATTTAAGTCCGTTCATTAGAAGAATTAGAAGTACTTGAAGAACGTGGTCTGCATATTAAACCAAGCCCAAAAAAATTACAGGCCCTAACAAACAAAATGTAGACGAATAAAAAGTATTTACTATTTTCTTCCGCTTTCTCCACTTCGTTCGAAACAAAAAAACACAGGCGAATTAGAAAAAAATCGCAACCGATATCTAAGGCAGAAGACGAAAACGAAGATGGAAAAACTCACTTTTCGTTCGAAAGCAAGCTAGGGTTGAAGACGCGGCGAGGTCGAACTTTCGCTTCTCCTCCTGCCGACTCCAAGATCAACGCGGCGAGGTTGAAATTTCTCGAATTTGCGCGAATCGACGGTGATTCTTCTTGCTCGAATAGGATTGCTGACGCACAAGGTAATTTACATTCGACTCGTTTATTTATAAGCAAAAAAATTACGCTTTCACTGTGCAAGCACGGGTCGATTTTCTTTTTCAATTTTACGCTTTCACTGTGCAAGCATGGGTCGATTTTCTTTTTCAATTTTACGCTTTCAGTGTGCAAGCACGGGTCGATTTCCTTTTTCAAATTTGGATGTTGCGCGCATTTTGATTTCGCTGTTGCCATTTTCTGTTTTTCACGTATTTTTTTTGATCGAAGTTTGAACGGGACGGGATTTTGACCTAATCCCGTCCCGGTGATGGCCGGAACCGATACGAGATGGTCGGAATCTCGTGGTTCCGGCCGGATCCTCAATCAATGGTATACCCCCTTCATAAGGAGGTCTCCATTCTCATATATAATAAGTCTTTAGTATTCTTTAAATACTTCTCTGGTAATGGACTGATATTGCTTCGCTTCCTAATGCTTAGGCCATATCTGATCTAGTATATAGCACAACGTATATTATGGAACCGATTGCCAATGCATACAATGTTTTTTTTACGCTCTTTCTCCTCGTCAGTATGAGAAACGTCATTCTGAGAAAGGGATGATTCCAGACTGCTTCAGAACATTTCTGTATTTGGAAATCTCCATGCCGAATCTTTTCAGTATGGTATCTATGTTTAGTGATTGAGACAATCCCAACTTCTTCTAAATCCTTCATAGAGAAATTTTTGAAAGCCAAACTTTCACTGATTGCAATAACGAAACATCGTTGTCAATCAGTAATAAGCCATCGTTGTATAATACTAAAAACACGATAGCACTTTTTTGTTTCTTTTGGTATGCGCATGTTGCGTTATGATAAAATTCAAACTGTTTGATTACCTTATTAAAACACTTATTTCAACTTCTTGAAGATTGTTTAAGACCATTAATGGATCTTAACAACTTGCAAGCTTTGCCCTCGCTCTCATTGATTTTGAAACCCTCGGGTTGTGACATATGGACGGTCTCTTCTAAATCACCATTTAAAAATGTCGTCTTTGCATTCATCTGTCATATTTCGTAGTAATATAATGCAGCAATAGCTAGCATTATCCGAATAGACTTAAGCATTGCTACAGACGACAAAGTTTCGTCATAATCAACATCTTGAATTTGATGAAATTCTTTCGCAACTAGCCTTGCTTTGTTGACAAAAGGATAAGCTTTTGTTATTAGTCTAGTCTAGGCTATTGATTAGATTTAATATTTTTGTTTTTGTTTTTGTTTTTTAGGTTAATCGTAAAAGGTTGTAGGAAACAATAAAGGATGAAATATATTGTGAGGTAGATTTATCATTGGTTTGTGTGTTTTTGAATATTGGTTTTTCTGTTACCATATGTTATTTCTCATTCATTTGTTTTCTGCAATTTTGGCGATTAAGTTTTTTGGAAAGAAATCTATATCTTATTTCTATTGTTACCTCTCGTGTTCATGTTTAGTACAGATACTGTTAGCATCTGGTAAATTAAATAACTCAAGCAATTGAATGGCAACGCATAGTGGTATGTGGAAACATTAGCAATATTTTATTTTTATTCAATCTTGCTGAAATTCGTGTAAAACTCGGTCAATAATTGGTTTAGTTTCGCCAACTAGTATGTAACAGTATGTTTAGAATGTGGCAAATTTCCTTGTGCAACATGTCATGCAATATCTTTAATCGTATTGACTGTTGTCAAATACAAAAATATTGTGAATGTCAGTGGCAACTCATGTTTCTGTCAAGTTTATGATTTTGAACAAGTAGTTGTATTTTCTGATCATAAGGTGCGTCTGGTTGAACATGGTTCGTTTAAGGTAATACAGTTTGGTTTTTGGCATAATTACTCTGTACTCTACTACAATGAGCAAAGGGGTGCAGTCAGCGGTGGGATATTAAATCAAATGAATTTGAAACTTCAGCTGCAACACTCAATTAGCTTTCGTTTTGTATGTTATATGCTTTGTGACTTTCAGTGGTTAAGTACAGTTTTGAGTATCATTTGATTCAGTTTCTGTGTGGGCGTCAAAACTGTAAATTAAATCAACTTCAAGTGACAACCATCTTTTTGTACTTTATCTATTATATGATTTTCATGTATGGGTTATCTTCTCTCTTTTACGGAGTTGGTTAAGCTGCTGATGTGCTGCGTATTTTGTTTCATACGAATTACTGTTATATCAGCATCAAAAAACGGATAAGAACATAATCATGAAGCTAATGTTACTTCACGTGTATTTTAACTGAAGTCCTGACTTCTTTGGAAGTAATCTTCTTTTTTTAAGAAAAGATTAAGGGAAAGTAGTGGTAGAATCTTAAAAGAGCGGGGATGTCATTTAATTGGGTAGTACTATACACACACGTCAGAACTATCAGTAATGCCACTTAAAAAGCTTTTAAAATTAACTCATCAAAGCTGCTACAAAAACGCAACCTGGATGGTTTTAGAATACTACAACTACAACAATAATAAATAAGTCATTATTTTCAAACAAGTTGGGATCAGATAGAGATTAAACCCAAAACTAAATGACAAAATCAATTTAAAAGCCATAACAATAACAACAACAACAATAATAAAAAAGTCAAATAAGTAAATTAATAATAATAATAACTAAGTAAAATAAAAATAAAAATATTTACAGAAAAAAATAATGATGATAAGATTGGTCGAAGACCAAACCTTACGTCTTAGGCTTCTGTTCCCTAGTCCTATAATTTAAAACTTATAAAACTCATAGTTCATGGTTCTGCTACGTGGATTGCTAACTTTCACGCATTTCTGTCCATCACCAGCTCTTCGGATATGTTTCAATCATTCAAGTTTCTTTTTACTACTTTCTTCCATGTCAACCTTGGTTGACATTACCTCTCTTTGAGCATTCGATGCAATCTATAATTTCAACGGGCACAGGTGCCTCGGCGGCCTCCGTTGGAGATGTGCAAATCATCCTAAGCGATGTTGGATTAGGTATTACTCAATTGGTGCTACTTCAAGTTTATCACGTATATCATCATTTCTAATTCGGTCTCTTCTTGTATGACCGCAGCTTCATCGCAGCATACGCATCTCTGCTACACTTATCTTCTGGACGTGTTGGCTTTTAGTAGGCCAACATTCTGCACTGTACAATATCGCAGGCCTGATTGTTGTTCTGTAGAACTTTTCTTTAAGTTTTTGTATGGTTTTCTTGTCACAGAGAATGCCAGACACTTGTCGCCATTTTACTCATTCCGCTCGAATTCTAAAACTAACATCTTCATTAATCTCGCCATCATACTGCAACATTGGTTCTAAATGTCGAAAGAATTCCTTAGAAACTATTTGTCCAGCCAGAGTGACATCTCCATTCTCTGATCTGAAACCACTTGACTCGCACTTCATTTGCTCTGTTTTAGTTCTGCTAAGCTTAATCTCTTTGATTCTAAAGTCTGTCTCGGCCATTCCAATTGTCTATTAACCTCAATCCTACTTTCATCAATTAGCACAACATCATCAGCAAATAGTGTATACCATGGAATCTCACATTGTATAACCTTCGTAACCTCATCCATCACTAGGAAAAAAATGTAGGAGTTCAAATCTGACCCTTGATGTAGATCTATGTTAATGGAAAAGTCACTGGTTTCACTATCGCATGCTCTGACGCTAGTCACAACATCATCGTACATATATTTGATAAAGGTAATGTACTTTGTTGGGACTATCTTCTTGTCCAGAGCCCACCACATAAATTTTCGCTGTACTTTGACATAAGCTTTCTCCAAATCGATAAATACCATTTGTAGATTCTTCTTTTGCTCTCTTAACATCTCCATAAGTTGTTTTATCAAGAAAACCGCGTCTGTGGTCGACCTCATAGGCATGAAACCAAATTGGTTTTTGAAACACTTGTCATTTTTCTCAATCGAGGTTCAATGACTTTCTTTCAAAGTTTCATTGTATGACTCATAAGTTTAATTCTTCTGTAGTTTGTGCAACTTGAATATATCCTTTATTCTTAAAAATCGTAACTAATATGCTTTTACTCCACTCATTTGGCATCTTGTTTGATTTGAAAATATTATTGAACAACTTAGTTAGCCAGGCTATCCCTGCATCTCTAAGGCATCTCCACACCTCAATGGGATGTCATCAGGCTCCAATGCCTTATCTGCTTTCATCCGTTTTAGCGCTTCCTTTATCTCGGATTCTTGAATTCTCCGAACAAAATGTCTACTGGTGTCATCAACAGAGTCATCTATCTCGACCGTAGTGTTATCACCTTCTTCATTAAATAGCTTGTTAAAGTAATCTCTCCATCTATTTTTTATCTCATCGTTTTTCACCAAAGGTCTATTATTGTCATCTTTAATGCATTTAATTTGGTTGAAGTCTGTTGTCTTCCTTTTCGGAGCTTAGCTATCCTAGACGTTTTTTTCATCCTCTTTCGTACTTAGCTTTTGATATAAATCTTCATACGTACGACCCTTTGCTTGAGTCTCTGCCCTCTTTGCGTTCTTCTTTAGCATTTTGTATTTTCGTATGTTGTCATCGCTCCTGTGATGATGTAAGCATTTATGAGATTCTTTCTTTTTGATAGCCTTATGCACATCACTGTTCCGCCACCACAAATCTTTAGGTTCGCGTTTGTTTACTTTCGTTATCTGAAATACCTTAGTAGCCACTTTTTGAATGTCCGTTGTCATCTCATCTCATATGTGATTGACTTCTCCTTCCATATTCCATGTCCCTTCTCCCATCACTCTATCCTTAAACACCCGTGAGGCGTCTACTTTTGAAATTCCACCATTTCGTCCGACTAATTTTGGCTTCTTTATCCCGTCGAATACGTATTCGAAGACGAAACTCGGATATCAAAAACTGATGTTGTGAGACGACACATTCTCCAGGTATGACTTTAGAATATTGAGCTGAAAAATTGTAGGCATAACTAAACGAAGCTTAATAAACAAATAAAACTCTAACTGTCTCACATAATTATCTATTCTCATATCATCCATTAATAACAGATGAAAATGAGATGCGCAACATAAGCATACCAAATTTTATTATTTTGAAATTTGTGTTTTTTGATTTGAGAGATTTTTTTATCAATATTTAGATTTTTAATGTTACTTATTCTTCTCGTATCTTTGTTTCTCCGAAAAAATTTGTAGTAGTAACTAATGATGTTTGACATAACGACAATCTTTAATTTTATTAATATTTTTGGATGAAACAAAGATAGATGTATTACATGATATGGTTTTCTTCTTGTTGAATAATGCAATTAATGTGCGGTTAGAACAAAACAATTTTGTAAACCAATTATTTTTGTTGTCTCTGTACTTTGTAGAACCGTTCTGTGTTTGCTGTCATTCTTTGTTTCAATTTGTTTTTAGCTTAACCAATCCACACACATGCCAGTAGATTAACAATTTGCGAAGAATTTGAATTTGAAATTAAGCTTTCTAAAAAGAAAGAAATAATTTTTGAAGAAGAGAAAACGGTTTGAATGTATGGGAAGGTAACTCGGTTTGGAGAGTTGTTTTTGGGGAAACGAAGGAAGGACGGTCCATTTGGCGTGCTTAACAACTACAATAACAAAGTCATTATTCCCAAACAAGTTGGGGTCGACTAGAGATGGAATCCAAAACTAAATGACAAATTCAATTAAAAAACAATAATAACCATAATAATAATAATAATAATAATAATAATAATAATAATAATAAAATAATGTGAAATAATTAAACAAATAATAATGATAAATAAAATAAAAAATAAAAAAAATATAAACAAATTAAAAAAAACCACGATAATATTAGTAGTAGGAGTAGTAGTAGTAATAGTAATATTGACCGAAGAGGATGAGATAAGTGTTTGAATGGGTGAGATAAGTGTTTGATTGTGTGCAGATAGTTTTGCAAATTAAGCCTAGATGACTTTTGGTAATAATAAGTTTCAAGGCTTATGACAAAAGAAATTTGTGCATCAGACTACAAAGAAGTTTGATAAATTAGAATTTTAATATACATATGTAAATCAGACTTTAAATGCATATTCCATCTTGTTTTTTAGATGGATGCCATGTGTAATGTATCAGCAACCGAAACAGCTATAGTATATGGGCTGGAGCCGTTATGGGGTGCTGCGTTTGCATGGTTTCTTCTTGGTGAGAGATGGGACACCACTGAATGGGTTGGAGCTGCACTTATATTATGTAAGCAACCTTCTACTTACCACTAATAAACAGTCGTTTGGAATGGAAAAACTTGCATATGATCAACTACCTATCTTCATATCGAATTCTTGATTATCTTATTCTTATCCACTAATGTTCTGAACTGGGGAAATGTTAGTTCTCTCCTTGGTCCATATGCTCTATATTTGTTCCAGTACACCCATAAATGTGGTTCAATAGAACTTGTTCTTAGAAGTAACAAGATTTTCAAAAGTGGCAAGTAAAAAATAAATGAAAAGTAAAACAAAAACAAAAATTTGATAAGTTATATTTCAGGATGAACATGTGTATTGTTTTGTAATGGTTGAGTTAGGTCAAGTGATGAAAATCATTTACATTCAAATCTGCAGCATTGGTGTATAAAGTCATTACGGTTTTTGTCTCTGTAGCCACTTAAACCAGTTCATGCTTAGGGCTTTATTATAAGGCTAATAATGTAGTCAAATGCCAGTGAAGTATGGTTACTTTAAATCTTTTACCGACTAGTACTTTAAGAGGAGATGTCCGGTGTCCAAAACATGGAATTATCTTTAAGCATGTAACACCTTAGGTAATAGGAGAATGAAACCAAAATGACTTTAAATAATCAATGAAGGTACGTTAAAACTAATATTGGATAAATTTGTGAATGGTGGCAGATGCCACAAACATATATATGAACCAAACGTTTTATTTTTGACAACGCCATACTCAAACATATATGAAGCGAAATCATCTGTGTTATAACAGGTGGAAGCTTAGCAGTTCAGCTTCTCGGAAAATCCTCTGAGGAGTCATCCAACGAAGAAGGCAGCAACAAGAAAGATCTCTCCATCTCTACTGTTGCTATCAAGGCTAAAACCGATGATCATAACCTTTACAGAAAGTACATTACTTCATAATCTTTTCTTCTAATTTTTTTTTCCTCGCTATTATTATATTGTTTTAAGGCTTTACGTTTGTAGGCAAGACAAACTATGAGAAGCAAGCAATAGCATACAGCAAAATATAGTGTATATAAGCCCTTCCTGCATCGACAAGGCAAAGGTACTACAAGAAGTTCTGCTTATTCAAGCCAGCAATAATGATTTATTCATTGAAGAGCAGAAACTAGTAGCAGTTCTGTACATATACATATACTTTGTATTTACACAAGTATAAGTATAGGAACCATGAAGGAGGTCAAATAGTATTATAGTCTATGACCCACTATATGGTGGACTATACGGAGATGGGAGAAGGGTCGCAGTATCCTGTAAATGTGTATAATTTGCAAGTTGTAAAATAACAGATGTAATAATTAAATAAGTTGTTCAAGAATGAACATAGATGAATGTATAGTAATATAGAATCTTTGTTTTATTATTATATGATTTAACTGTAACATGCTTATTGATTAACATGTTTGATGTTTACCTTGTGCTTTGCTTAATTGTGTAAAATCGGTTCAAATTTATCTGCTTGGCTGTCTGTATTCAAGGTTTTAACTACTAAGTTGTGGTGCTCTTTCGTTACAAATTCATATGCCATTTCTTTGTATTACACTATATAAGCGGGAGAAATATCGTACATTAACTTAATCTTAGGTACCGCTTAGAAATGATATTCAACGTTCAAAGGCCTAAAGATTAGTGAAGGATGTTATTATATCGTACATTAACTTAATCTTAGGTACCGCTTAGAAATGATATTCAACGTTCAAAGGCCTAAAGATTAGTGAAGGATGTTATTGAGTTTATGTATTTTGGCCCAGGTTCGGTCATATGGCTATTATTGCCTAGTGGTGAAATAAGGTCCGATTATTTTCTAATTTGGACCTATTTTGTTTTTTTTTTTTTTTTTAGTGTGAACTTAAAAAGAAAATCAACTCAAAATATCCTTATTAAATTTTTGTGCAAAAAAATATGGTTTAAACTGCAAGTATATGTAATTAGAATTGAAAATGTATTTGGTTATAGCCGTATATTTTTGTAATATGTAAGTTTACGGTTTTGACCGTAAAAATATACAGTTTTGATTGCAAACGTACACAGTTCCATCTGCATTTATTTGCAATTCTAACTATTATATACCTATGTGTTTAAATTGTATATTTTTGATGCAATAGTTAATAGTTGGAAAAGTGGGTTTTGACACATTTTGGGTGTCTCACTAAATGTCCTTAATTATTTTCTAGATGTTGCTACAATAAACTTGTTGGAATGAAAATGTTGGAAACTGTTAGGACTCAAAGTTGCTTGGCGAATTAGTCAGTTTGACTTAGTACATATACAGCTCTTGCTTTCTGTTAATAATGTCCTAGTTTCTAGGACTAAATAGTTGGTTTGATTCAGTCTTTGTTCCTTGATATTAGCACATGTAATCATGCACGTTTTTCCTTGTTTTCTGTTTTGTAAGGCTGTATAAAGCCACCAGTTATGTTGAATAAAGACAGAGAGAGAAGTTGAAGCTGTCATATTTTGCTACTCTGTGTTCATACTTTGAACAATTGGTATCAGAGCCACGTCAAAGCCTGATCTAGTGGGAGAGAGCTAGAAAGAAGAGAGACGAAAGCATGGCTTCAAGCTCAGAAGGAGGATTCGTGCAGCCTGCCATACCAAAATTTGACGGGCACTATGATCATTGGGCCATGCTAATGGAGAACTTCTTGAGATCAAAGGAGTATTGGCAGCTGATTGAAGATGGAATCACAGAGGTAGAGAATGAGGCAACGTTGACAGAGGCAGAGAGGAAGAAAATTGCTGATCAAAACCTCAAAGACCTTAAGGTAAAAAATTATCTTTTCCAGGCCATTGATCGGACGATAATGGAAACAATCCTCAATAGGGATACAGCCAAGAACATTTGGGACTCAATGAAGCAGAAGTTCCAAGGTTCTACTAGAGTCAAGCGTGCACAACTTCAAGCTCTCAGAAGGGAATTTGAAGTATTACAGATGAAGGAAGGTGAGAAGGTTAATGAATACTTCTCTAGAACTCTGACAATTGCAAACAAGATGAAAACACATGGAGAAAAACTGGAGCAACATGTGATAATTGAGAAGATTTTAAGAAGCATGACTGCTAAATTTGACTATGTAGTCTGTTCAGTGGAAGAATGCAACAATTTGGAGATGCTGAACTCGATGAAGAAATGCTGCTCATGTCCCATGTTGAACTCAATGGAGCTAAAAGAGAAGAAATCTGGTTCTTCGACTCCAGGTGCAGCAACCATATGTGTGGACAAAAATCATGGTTTTCTAACCTAGATGAATCATATCGACAAGTTGTGAAGCTAGGCAACAATACAAAGATGGATGTTATGGGAAGAGGATGTATCAAGCTGCAAATTGATGGCATAACACATGCAATTAGTGAGGTATTCTTTGTTCCTGAATTAAAAAATAACTTACTAAGCATTGGACAGTTACAGGAGAAAAGTCTGGCTGTGTTGATTCAAGATAATATGTGCAAAATATATCACCCTAGAAGAGGATTGATAATCCAAACCACCATGTCTGCCAATAGGATGTTCTTCCTACTTGCAAAAATTGAAACTGAAAGTCAAGCTAATTTATCAGTGCAAACTCAAGCATGCCTACAAGCTACATCCGAAGACACAACTCAGTTATGGCATCGAAGACTAGGGCACCTTAGTTATAAAGGCCTTCAGACCTTGTCATTAAAAAAAAATGGTGAAAGGGATACCACTTATTAAGTCGTCTTCCAACGTGTGTACCAAATGCATGATTGGCAAGCAACATCGTGAATTTATCTCCAAGAAAAGTCACTGGAAAGCAACTCAGAAATTACAATTGATTCATGCCGATATATGTGGGCCTATTTCTCCAGAATCAAACAGTCATAAAAGGTATCTTCTTACTTTTATTGATGATTACAGTAGAAAATTATGGTCATATTTTTTGCATAACAAGTCTGAAGCTTTTGTCACTTTCAAGCACTTCAAGAATTTAATTGAAAAGGAATCTGGAAACTATATTTGTTGTCTTCGTACTGACAGAGGTGGAGAGTTTACCTCCATGGAGTTTAACAGGTTCTGCAGCATGAACGGGATCGCTCGTCAACTCACTACATCATACACGCCACAACAAAATGGGGTGGCTGAGCGGAAAAACCGAACTATTATGAATATGGTGAGGTGCATTTTAGCTGAAAAGGAGGTTCCAAGAGAGTTTTGGCCGGAGGCTGTCAATTGGACAGTCCATGTTCTCAACCGATGTCCCACATCGGCCGTAAAAAACATAACACCGGAGGAGGCTTGGACTGGACTCAAACCATCTGTACAACACTTTCGGGTATTTGGCTGCATAGGGAATGTTCATATTCCTGACAACAAAAGGCAAAAGCTTGATGACAAAAGCTACAAGTGCGTCCTTTTGGGTTTGAGTGATGAATCTAAAGCTTATCGCCTATATGATCCAGTACTTAAAAAAATAGTGATTAGTAGAGATGTTGTGTTTGAAGAGGAGGAAAAATGGAATTGGGCAGCATACAAAGGAACCAAATTCATTGAGCTTAGTTGGGGAGATGAAGAAGACATGGAAGCTACTGAGAAAGAAAACAGCGATCAAAGTGAACAGCAAGACGAAGTGAATGAGGAAGGAGACAGTGAAAGTGAGAATGAAGTTAATACTGCTGTACCATCTCCAAATCAGCATGTCAATGCCCCTGCACCAAATCCAGTTCAAGGGAGGATAAGAAGAACCCCAGTTTGGATGGAAGATTATACAAGTGGTGAAGGGTTGTCAGAAGAAGAGCTTGTCATGCTCACAACAACAGATGATCCAATGTCTTTTGAAGAAGCAAGAAAAAGTACAAAGTGGAGAGAAGCCATGGACTCAGAAATCAATGCTATCGAGAAGAATGAAACCTGGGAACTATGCAATTTGCCAAAAGGAGCAAAGACGATAGGAGTAAAGTGGTTGTACAAGACCAAACTGAATGAAAAAGGAGAGGTAAACAAGTTTAAAGCCCGACTCGTTGCCAAGGGTTACTCACAAAAGTTCGGAGTTGATTACACCGAGGTCTTTGCCCCTGTTGCTCGATGGGATACTATTCGAATGATGTTAGCACTTGCTGCACACAGAGGTTGGAATGTATACCAACTTGATGTAAAAAGTGCATTCTTGCACGGAGAGTTGAAGGAGGCAGTTTATATAAATCAACCACAAGGCTATGAAGTAGTTGGAGCCGAAGACAAAGTATACAGGCTCAAAAAGGCACTCTATGGACTCAAACAAGCCCCTAGAGCCTGGTTCAGCAAAATAGAATCATACTTTATCAATGAAGGGTTTGAACGCTGCCCTTATGAGCAAACTTTGTTTGTGAAGTCGGAAGAAAATGGTAAGTTTTTAGTGGTGAATCTCTATGTAGATGACCTGATTTTCACAGGTAACGATGATGCCATGTTCATGAAGTTCAAGGAATCAATGAAAGTAAATTTTGATATGTCAGATCTTGGGAAGATGAGGTACTTCCTCGGTGTAGAAGTGACTCAAAACTCTGAAGGAATTTTTATCAGCCAAAAAAAATATGCAAAAGAAATTCTTGAAAGATTTGGCATGATGCAGTGTAAACCAGTAAAGAACCCAATTGTTCCCGGTTGCAAGCTCGTGAAAGATGAAGATGGAACTTGTGTCGATGCTACTTTCTATAAACAAATGGTGGGCAGTCTTATGTATTTGACTGCCACTAGACCAGATTTAATGTTTGTGGTCAGTTTAACAAGCCGATTCATGGAAAGGCCTACTGTGATGCACCAACAAGCTATCAAGAGGGTATTCAGATATTTGAAAGGCACCATAGAGCTGGGAATACTTTATAAGAATGCTGATGAAGGGAGTTTGTTGGCCTACTCTGACAGTGATTATGCTGGAGATTTGGAGGAGCGAAAGAGCACGTCAGGTTATGTATTCCTTTTTGGTTCTGGGGCAGTAGCATGGTCTTCCAAAAAGCAACCTGTGGTCTCTCTTTCTACCACCGAAGCTGAGTTCATCGCTGCAGCTCACTGTGCTAGTCAAAGTATATGGATGCGAAGAATTCTCGAATGGCTGGGATATAAACAAATTAAGTGCACTACTATTCTCTGTGATAATAATTCTGCAATCAAGCTCTCCAAAAACCCAGTCTTGCACGGAAGGAGTAAACATATAGACATTCGATTTCATTTTCTTCGTGATTTAGTCAAAGATGGTGTCATTGAGCTAGTACATTGTGGCACACAAGATCAAGTTGCTGATGTGATGACTAAACCATTAAAGTTGGATGCTTTCTTAAAGATGAGAGAGCTGCTTGGTATGTGTGTTGCACCAGGAAGTAAACTGACTGCAAGCTGCAGTGCAGTTTAAGGGAGGACTTGTTAGGACTCAAAGTTGCTTGGCGAATTAGTCAGTTTGACTTAGTACATATACAGCTCTTGCTTTCTGTTAATAATGTCCTAGTTTCTAGGACTAAATAGTTGGTTTGATTCAGTCTTTGTTCCTTGATATTAGCACATGTAATCATGCACGTTTTTCCTTGTTTTCTGTTTTGTAAGGCTGTATAAAGCCACCAGTTATGTTGAATAAAGACAGAGAGAGAAGTTGAAGCTGTCATATTTTGCTACTCTGTGTTCATACTTTGAACAGAAACATCTTATTGTAGAAAATTAAAATACTATTGATTTTTTTTTTTTTGGGAAGAATATCATTATCGTCTTTGCTACAGCGAAGACGAAGTTCTCCAAAACTGAAACTATTATTAAACTATATTTATAAATTAGCAGTGTGATCAATCAAGAAGTACATGATAGAATTTTGTACATTTTTGATTAGCTCTTCTGCAAACGCAAAAAGCATGAAGAAGGATGTTTATATTTTAATTCAAATTTATTGTCCAGAATTTGTCATTTAGCGGTCAGATGAACGAAAAAAAAGGAAAAAAAAAAGGGTATTTCTTTGAGCACGTCAATGTTAAAATAGGTTCTTTTCGGTGATATATCATACTCAGCAGTGGAAAAGAATGTACTTGATCACATTATGGTAAAAACTAAAAAGGAGGATGGAGAGCAGGAGCATACTTGTTGGGCATGCCTTGGCTTACCTTTCATGGTTGGACATTTTTGTTTTTATATACCAACGTGCATATGACAGACTGACATATATTTAAATAAATAATATTCTGTCACGTCAAAAACGCATATACTTGGCCGACGATTACTGGCTACCATTTATTACGAGGACCCGGAGCCGATTCCTTCTTCAATTAATTATTGCTCTCCTTGGGTACGTCAATTGTCAAATGCGCACGTACGGAATTTGTAAAGTAGCACCAATTATCCACACTTTAAACTGTTATAATACAGTTAATTAATAATACAGTCGGCACCATCTCTGCTTTGGTTTCTCCCTTTTTGTTTACTTTCTCATCCAACAAATATATTTAAAAGCACGTCATTTTCTTCGGCTGTATAACCATATGTAGTGTAAAATCAACTGTACTCTATTGTCTATTAATTTCGGTTCGATTATATGCATACAAATGTTAGGGCGATGTACGTGTTCAAAAAAACCTTTCAGCCACTTCTACGCATGATTTTGAACGTCATACTTCAAACCAGTAAGGATTTTGAACACAATGGGTCGAACCTACTGATCGAACCTCACATTAATGATTGACCAAAATGAAAACTATTTTCCAACCATAACTATACCAACAAGCTACTTATTGTACCACTCCAGGGTTCCATCAGAACTTCCGTTAGTAGCGGACTCTAATTTAATTGATACATATAGCCACTTTATTGTATAGCACCGGCGTTTACCCATACCACATTGTGCCAGAAATATACGTATCTGGATCTTTCGTTAGTACCAGACTCTCTTAGAAAGCATCTTTGACAGTGCCACGCTAGCTCACCCGTATAGAACACCCCTGAGCTATTGCAAAATGAACCTTCCCAATTAACTCCGTTTATGTGATATACATCGCTTATTCCAAATTAACTATTGCGAAATGTGTGTGTGTGTGTGTGTTTTTGCCTATATCAATTAGCTCGATAACCAGTTCACTAATTACAAAATTTTCAACTAAATTACCAAATTTTTATCTCTTTAATTTAGGCCTTAGGCCAAGGTTCAATCTATCCAGTTTTAACTCGAACGGTCGACCCTGGCATTGCCCAGGTCGGCCGCCATCGGTCGATCCAAAAAATGTCAGGTCGACCGTCGATGTTGATATTTGTAAGGTTTGTTCGATTTTTTAACCGTCGATTGATTTTTAATTAACGTCGTTTACCCAGGTCGATTAAATACTACAGTTAACCCTAATTTTCAATTAATTAATTTTCAATTTCAAACAATTCTAGGGTTTGTGAATTAAGGATTATAAGTTTGCATTAACTAGTGTCATGTTGGGTATGAAACACGAACACTGTTTCGAAAAAAATTCAAGAAAATGGCGTCTTCTTTTGTTTCTTGTTTCACCGGATTTTCTTTTCAAAATTGCTCCTATCTCGATCGTAATCATTCCTCTCTTCCCTATTCTTACGCCCAGGCCGTAAAAAATTATCTTCCTCCTCATCCTCAAGAGCGGTTGTTTCGCATTCCTAAATTTAATTGGATTGACTCAAGAGTAGGAAAGAAATTCTGTTTCAGATGCGGTGATCTAAATCATGTTGCTAATCTTTGCCGTGACCCTATTAGACGTTTTAGTTGCGGTTTCTTCGGTCATAAGAGTAAAGATTGTTCTTCGAGATCGGCCTCTTCCAAAACTTTTTCCCCATTGATTAACCACGATTTTCTGTTTGTTTTGAAAATCTTGAATCTGAAGAGTCTCTTGCTAGATTATCAATGGTATATGAGTGATATTGGATTCAAATATTTGGAAGAGTTGCTGTATCATTTCAAAATTGCTAATGAGCCTAATATGGGAAAGGTTATAAAGATAAATTTGGTAACCCTGAAGATTTTTTTTGGAAAAACTGTTTCGCGAGTTGATAATAAGTGTATTTCCTCTTCTTGTTTAATAAACCACGGTTTCCAGTTTGCTTTAAAAAAATTATATCTTAGGGGAATTCTGATCGACCGCCTCTGGTATAAAAAAGAGGAAGGATTAAAGCTTCTGGATGAATTGTATTATCATTTCGACATTATCAATTCGCCTAATTTTGGTTTTGGTTTTATCGAAGATTTGGGTAATGCCAAGGTTGAAGGAAATTCTGTAGATTCGACTATGTCTGTTGTTTCAGAGGTTTTATTCTCAGATTCAATCATGGTCCAGAAATCTGTTGCTAATGATGGCATTTCGAGATTTGATCCTTTATATTTGATCCTGTTGTATCTATATTTTCTGATGTTGTTGTAGATCAGTTTGAAGTGGTTGATCAGAGGGATGATTTCTTTTTTTTCCATATGTAATTTTCGTGATTTCAAAGCCCGTGTTCATGATTCTTTTGAGATATCTTTATCCAACAGATTTGATTGCCTTTCTTCGGGGTCTGACTTGGATGTTTCAGTTAATGATAGTGGTTTGGGGAGTATCTCTGTTCAATCAGAAAATGTTTGTTCGATTGATTCGTGCATACAGAGTTCAATATCGCTTGATAGTATTACTTCAGGTGATACCGAGCCTTTTGTTTTAGAGTGTTCTGTTGATAATTCAAAGAAGGTTGTGAATGTTGATTTAGAGTTGGGTTCTGCTAGTTTTTCTGTGGTTGATCTTGATACCAATGTTTCAAAGTGCTGCTCCATCTTCGAACCAGTTGTTTCTGATATGGACTGGATTTTGAATTTTGAAAAGCAGATTGTTGATGAATCATCTGCTGATTTTGAGTCTTCTTTTTGTATTGTTCTATCTAATTCTTCTTTAGTTCCAGTGGATGATATGCACACAGTTGTTGGTGTACAGGGTACTCTGTGTTCACTTCCTGTTGAAGAATTTGAGTTCAACCAGGCTGTTGCTTCTTCTTGTGTTGCTTCCTATACCGTTGACAAGAATATTTTCAATAATGACGTTGGATTCAATGAGCTAGATTTTCTACTATCCTTAGATCATCAAATTGATGAAGTTGATGTTGAGTTTATGCCTGAGTTTTGCCCAGTTTTACTGTTGATTTTTCTAATTCTACATATGCTTCCTTAGATGGGTTTCTTGATACCACAGTTGAGCATGGAGAGGACCTTTTTATTTCTTCTTGTTCAGTAAAGAATAAGGAGCCTGTTATAGTTGTTTCTGATGCTTCGAAGTCTATCTGTTTGGAGAATAATTTTTGCTCTTTCCCTAACTCTGCTTCCTCGATGAAAGGAAAGCGTAAGCGGTCTATAGCTTCTAGTGGTTCTGTTCGTCGAGTGCTCGAATTCGCAAAGGTCTTCCTTCTCCTTTAGGCGATTTACCTGGATCGAGTATCATGAGTGGTACTACGCATCTAGTCTCAGGTATGGGCTCTTCTTTGGGTAGCACGTATTCTACTTATGCTTTAGATAGTCTTTCTTCTGCTGAGTTTAGTCAGATAGCCCGAGACACATCATTTATTTTTACTGATATTGAGTTAGATCGGGAGTTTATTAGATGTAGGAATTAGAGAGGGCTAGTTTAGTTCATCTATGAGGATCTTGAGTTAGAATATTAGAGGTTTGAATGATTTAAACAAATGTGATAAGGTTAGAGTTTTTTTTAAGGATTACACTATAGATATTGCTTTACTCCAAGAAACTAAAATTAACTGTCCTGATGTTCGTTTTTTTAGAAGATTAGGTGGGTTTCATTTTAGTAAATGGTTTTTTTACCTTCAGTTGGCTCTTCTGGGGGATTAATGATAGGTTGGCGTGATAGTTATTTTAAATTTCTTCAATGTATTGTTAAGCAACATTTTCTTCATGTTATTCTTATTAATCTTTTAGATAACTCTTTACTAAATATTTCAAATGTCTATGGGTCTAATTCTAAAATTAATCGGAGATTTTTATGGAATGAATGCCTAGATTTTAGATCCCTTGACTCGGGTTCTTGGATTTTGGAGGGTGATTTTAATGTTACGCGTTTCATAGGTGAGCGTTTTCCTAGAGAAGGAGATTACTCTGCTATGAAGGAATTCGATCAATTCATTGTTAACTCTAATTTGATTGAAATTCCTCTTTCTAATAGAGAGTTTACTTAAATAACTCTAGAGAGTCTCCTTCCATGGCTCTTCTTGATAGATTTTTTGTTAGTGATGAGATTGAGGACAAATTTCCTATCTGTAGAGTTAATGGCTTACCGTATACCTTCTCTGACCACTGTCCTATTATCCTTTCTTGCGATTACCATAGAGTTATTTTTAACAATTTTAAATTTGAAAAGATGTGGCTTTTGGAATCTAACTTTGTGAACTTAGTTAATTGTAAATGGAATTATTTGAGTTTTCATAATTTCAGAAATAAGGATAATTCTGCTAAAGCTTTTACTTCTAAACTTAGAGATCTTAGGATTTTTCTTAAAAATTGGAATAAAAATGTTTTGGCAATTTAAAAATTAAAAAAGAAATATTCTTAATGAAATGCTTAAAATTAACAAGTTATAAGAATCTAGACATCTAAATCTTAGTGAGCGTAATGTTCTTATAATTTAAAAGATGAACTAAATTCTATTTTAGAGAAAGAGGAGGTGATGTGGAAACAGAAATCTAGAATTCAATGGATCAATGAAGGTGATAACAATACCAAATTCTTTCATAATATTGGTAATGGTAGAAAATGTTCTAATACAATTAATTCTATACTTGTTAACAATATAGAGATAGTAGACCAAAGAGACCTAAACAAAGCTTTTACTGAATATTATAAAGATATTTTTGGTTCTAAAATCAATCATAGAATTGATGTTAGATGGACAGATCTGTATCCTCCGGATTCTATTGTAGATTTATCTGAATTAGATAGTTCTTTTACAGAAGAGGAAATTAGGAAAACTAATAATGATATGCCTAGTGATAAATCACCTGGGCCTGATGGGTTTCCTATTTTATTTACAAAACTTTTTGGGATGTTTTAAAACCTGACCTATTTAATTTGTTTAATGATTTTTATAATGGTAATTTACAATTAGGGAGATTTAATTTCGCAAATGTTGTTTTGCTGCATAAAAAAGTAGGAGCTAACAACTTAAAGGATTTTAGACCTATTTCTTTGATTAACTACTCAATTAAAATCATTTCTAAAGTTCTTGCTAATAGACTTAGTACTAGAATGAACGATTTAATTGATGGTTCACAATCATCTTTTATTAAAGGGAGAAACATTACTGATGGTGTGGCTGTTGTTCAAGAATATATTAATTACTGTTGTAAGAACAACATAACCTGTGCGATTTTAAAACTTGATTTTGCTAAAGCTTTTGATTCAGTGGATTGAGATTTTCTTGTTGATATTTTTGATGCTAGAGAATTTGGGCATAGATGGATTAGTTGGATTTTGTCTTTGCTTAAAACGGGAAACTCTAGTATTATGGTTAATGGTATTCTAGGTAATAAAATTCAGTCTAAGAGAGGGTTAAGGCAAGGGGATCCCTTATCCCCTTTGTTGTTTAATTTAGCTACTGATGTTTTTGCTAAAATTATTAAGAGAGCAGTGAATAATGGTTCTTTAGGAAATGTTAGGAATGATATATCGCGCAATGACATTTCGGTTCTGCAATTTGCGGACGATACCTTACTTTTTTCTTCTCATCTTCCTAGACACATTATTACTCTCAAATTTATTTTTTATAGTTTTGAACTTTTATCTGGATTAAAAATCAATTTTGACAAAAGTTCAATTCTAGTTTTAAATGATTTTGATAAAGTAGAAAACTTAGCAGCTAATACCCTTAATTGCAAAATTATGAAATTTCCTTTTGAATATCTAGGGTTTGTGATTTGACGTTCCATACTCAAGCATGATGATTGGATTATTATTATAGATAAAATTAAAAATAAGATATCTAATTGGAATGGGAGATTTCTTTCTAGAGCAGGTAGGCTTGTTTTAATAAACTCGGTTTTATCAGCCTTACCGATCTATTGGATGTCTATGCATCTGTTTCCAGATTGGGTTATTGATAAAATCGATAAAATTAGAACAGATTTCTTATGGAGTGGGGATAATATTAATAATAGTATAAAATATCTTGTAAACTGGGATACTGTTTGTAAAGCTAAAGAAGAGGGTGGTTTAGGAGTTTTAAATTTGCGCAATATGAATTTGTCCCTTTTAGGTAAATGGCTTTGGAAGTTTAAAGATTTTAATGATAATACTATCTGGAAAGAGATTATTTCCAAATATATTACTATAATGGTAATTTTAATTTACACCAAATTGATTGTTCTTCTTCCCATAATTTTTCTAATTTTTGGGAAAATATTTTAAAATGTCATGATAATTTTAATTTAGGAATTAAGACGATAGATCACTCAGGAAATTGTACTTCTTTTTGGCATGATTATTGGATTTCGATCTTGCCTCTTAAATTCGAATTCAAGGATTTGTATGACATTTGCAACTTTAAGTATGCTTTAATTAATGAAGTTTATTCTCCAGATAATGATCTTCCTTGGAACTTTAGCTTTAACAGAATTTTAATTGGTCCTACCCTTAGGCAGCTTTCTTTGCTTTATGCCAGACTAAATCTTTATAATATTGATAACGATTATGATTTTATTAGTTGGGAATGAGATAAATGTAAGAAATATACTCCAAATTCATTTTATAGATTTTAAAATTTTTCGGGTACTTTAAATAACTCTTTTAAATTTATGTAGAAATTTAATGCTCCTCCTAAATCCAAAATTCACATGTGGTTAATTCTTCATGGTAAACTTAATACAATTGAATTTTTTAGGAGAAGAAACATTCATAATGATAATATATGTTATTTTTGCAATCTACATCTTGAAGACATAAATCATATATATTATGATTGTTTGGATACTAATTATATCCTTACTAATACTCTTAAATTTTTTAACTTTAATATAATAACTAATATTTCGGATTGTGAATTCTACTGGAAAAATTATAGATTCAAATTCAATAAAAATATTAGATTTTTACTAGACACTTTATTTATTATATTAGTTGGTTTATTTGGTTTGAGAGAAATCAAAGAATTTTTAATAATAACAATAGTCATCTAACAAATTGATTTTTTCAATTTCTTCATTTTGTCTTAATTGGATTTCTAATCCTAATTACAAATTAACCAAAAATATCCTTTTTAATCGGTATCTTAACAAGGTTAGTTATAATATTAATTTTTTTAAATATAACAATAACTTTTATAGCACCAATAATAGTGTTATTAATATTTTTCCTATTTTTAATCATGATCTCTCTTTAAATCATAGTTTACTTATGATTAAAGATAATTAAGTTTGATCTGTCTCAATTTTTGTTTTAGTCTCTGTTTAGTAATTGTTTTCAGTTTATTCATTCCTTTAGTTTTTGTCCTGTTGGTTTTATTTTGGGTTTTTATTTCTTTATTTATAAATACATATATATGTATATTTGTTTTATGAATTTACATATATATATGTGTGTGTGTGTGTGTCTTTCTAATTTTTCCCTAGTTTTTTTTTCAAATACAGGTTTGGGAGATTGGTTATCGGGTTCTTTTTTCAGGTTTCTCTTATCTTCAGATTCCTAGCTATCAGTTTATGGAGATGTCATCAGAGCAGAGCTTCTTCATCCAGGGTGTTCTACCTCTTCAGCGGGTCCTCTCTTGAGTTGTTGTTTTCCCTCTCCTTCTGTCTCAGACTTCAGGTGTTTTTTATTAGTTTGAGTTGTCGCTCTGTGTCTTTGTTTTTTCTCTTTGTCTTTTTGGTACTTCTAACATCTTAATTTGAGCGGTGGACTTACCGGAGCTTGATATTGAGGTGTGATGGGTGGTGGCCTTGCCGGAACTCATCTTTGGAGTACCTATGATTATCTATTTGTATTTTTTCTCTTGTTACCTGCCAGACATGTTGGCAGCTCATTATGTTCGTGTTATATATATTTTCACATGTGTGCCCTCCTCTATGCGTAGAGGATCACACATTTTTTATCAAAAAAAAGTTTGCATTAACTAGTGTCAAATTACTCAATTTCATAATTCATTTCTAAATTAAATTCTAGGGTTTAGGGAGCAACAAATTCAATTTTGATCTAACAAGTTAATCATGAGGTTTCTACGGTTCTAATCGTTTAAAATAATATAAAATCAATTAGGTACGTAGCATTCTAATCAATCAGATTTATTTAAAATTAACTACATTAATCAAATTATTAACATGTGCCCACTCACATTTTAGCCTAAGCTTTTAATCTTGAGAAATTAGCCATCAACGATTGCTCCTTCCCTAGATCGGCATAGTTCTCCTTTGATTGTTTGCCCTTGCTTTTAGTTTGATTTGGGTTTAATTTTGATTTAAGGGTTTGGAAAAGTTAGGGTTTACGGTAGAAAATTGGGCAGAGTTTTCCCTACGTTCATTTAACAAAAAAATTAAAGTTTGGTTTACCGACTTATTTATAGGGTTAGAGTTTGGTTTACCGACTTATTTATAGGGTTAGATTAACACTAAGGACCATTAAATTAACCTCAGCTATACTCTTAACCACCCATCAACTACTTCATATCCAAGCGACCAATCACGGTCATTGATTTACATTATTACAGATCGGTTAACTGTCGATAAAACCCGTGTCGAATCGACTGCTCCTAGGTCTGGGTCGACCGCTACCAGTCGACTTAGGACCTACTTGGTTTGACCTGACCTATGTTGATTTTTATATATTTATTTTTTAAAATTTAAAATCGCTCTAACGCCCATAACTCTCTCATATTAGCTTGGATTACAAAGTGTTATATATGAAAAATGTCCGGAAAACGCTACAAATACAATAGTGCATGTTTCTTAGCCAAATTCGGACGTTTGTGAAAATTTACTTTTAAGTCCTTATTTTAGTTTTAATTTGACCCTTTTATTTAATTCGACTAAATTTTCGAGGTGTTATATCCTCTCCTCTAAAAATGATTTCATCCACGAATTCTCTAAGAATGGACCAATGTAACTTACACATAACAACCAATAACTAGCATCCATCTACTCATCCATCATCCACATGCAACCATAGTCCTTAAAAAATTTCTAATGCAACATGCACATGTATATGCGACATGAGATGCACATGAAACTGTACTAATGCAAAAGTAGTTGGTTTACTAATTCGGCCGACCTCCTGTTATGCAAAAAGGTTCATGCTATGCATCCAAATGTATGCAACATCCTAAATAGTATACTTGTAATTTTATATTAATGCACAACCATCCAAACATATGCAACATCCATATGCATAACATCCACTAGAACTTCACAAGAAGAGATATAATGTAGTAATATATGAGTGTGTGTACCAAAAGGATATACCGTCCTAAAGTGTAGAAGTATACAAATATGAACAATACATCCATAAGCATCCATGTTCATCCATTAGCATCCATTACCTATAACATGTCATATCAACACATTTACAACCATTCCTATCATCCAAAGGTCTCTATCTTCAAGGTTATACCACCTATGTCCTATCACCAAAGCTCTAAACTAATGAAAAATTCAAATTAAAGACGTACCAGAAAAGAGTTGCGAGTGGGAGGCTCGGATCTTCTCCTCCGTCTCCCACGTACTCTCTGCTGGATCGTCTACCTATTGAACTTTGACAAGTCTAATCTCCTTATTGTGGAATCCCTTTGTACCATGCTCTAAAATACGAGTGGGTGCACGACAAAATATTGACTCTCGCTCAACCTTTACTTCCTCTAATTGACTCGGCTCGACTATGACAACCATATTATATAGGCACTTTCACAAGTGCGACATATGGAAATGTCATGTACCCTTACCAACTTCTCTGAAAGCTCTAATCTATATGCCAACTTCCCCACTCTAGCCACTATCGGGAAGGGTCATACAAATTTTGGTGTTAGCTTCCCTGATGTACCAAAACTCATCACATGCCTAAGGGGTGAAACCTTAATGAATACCATGTCTTCCACTGCGAACTCTAGCTCCGTACGCCACCTGTCAACATAGATCTTCTGCTATCCTGTGCAGCCTTCATTCTCCTATGGATCAGATCCACCTTCTTCGATGTTTCTCTAACCATGTCCGGCCTAAGAATAATCATATCCATCGTTTCCTACTAATACGATGGTGATCTACATGGTCTACCATACAACGCCTTGAAAGGTGTCATCCCAATGCTAGCATGATAACTATTGTTATAGGTAAACTCCACAAACAGTAAATGATCCTCTCAAGAACCTCCTAAATCAATAATGCACATCGATAGCAAATCCTCCAAAATACGATTTTACTCTTTTTGTTTGTTCGTCGATCTGCGAATGAAATACAGTATTCAAGCTCAACTCAGTTCCCAAAGCCTTTTGTAGAATCCTTCAGAATTCACTAGTGAAAAGGGATCTCGGTCACTAAATATGCTAATAGGAACTCCATGTAACTTAACGACCTCTCTCACGAATAGAGCCACTAGCGATGCTGCCGTCTTAGTACTCCTCACGGGAAATGAGCACACTTGGTCGACTGATCTACTATGACTCAAATGCTCTCATTCGCTCTCCTACTCCTAGGTAGGCCATCTATAAAATACATAGAGAAATTATCCCACTTTCACTGAGGAATATCTAATGACTGTAACAGTCCTCCCGACTTCTTCTGCTCCGCCTTTACCCTTTGGAAAGTCATACATCTCACTACATACTCCACCACTTGTTTCTTCATACCGAGCCATAGGACGCCCTTAATCTTAACTAAGCCATTAAGAGTATAGACTCCATGATATGGTATCATAGCAAATCAAATAAAATTCCAAGTATATTATCAAAATATGATTTTGATAGTAGTAACCAAAGAGATGTGAACCATCGGTCGTAATTGTGTCTTAATGAGGAAGACTAACGTGTTGAAATTAAATAAGCAATATTGATAAGAATTCTCTCATAAATTTCAATTGCTGAAATTAGAGTAATAAATTCATCATTCAACATGATCAAGTTATTTCGAATTTACTCATAAGATTATCGCTTGATAAGACTTAGTATTTTGGTACAAACATGCTCACTACTAGCAACACGGCAAATTGCGAGGCGCATTTCCGTCTGCCACTGACGGCGCGTCGATGTATTTGTGACGGAAAGCAATTTCCATGGCATAAATGAAAATAAAATAAACTAGCCATCAAAAGCCGTTGGAAGCCGTCGCAAACGATGTCGTTGGCGCCATCGAAACCCGTCGAAAAATCTCGAATACCTACAGCCTAGGTCGATAGTTTCATTCATTTCATTCTTTTCCCAAATCAGCCCTCCCCTCCTCTAAACCCTCCTCCACGCCGTAAGTGGGTCTTCATCTTTAATTTTTAGCTAGCTCCATTACCTATTTCTCGGTAAGAATGTTTAATTCCCAAACCCAATTTAATTTTGATTTGTTAAATTAGGGTTAATTTATTGTTACAGTTGTATAATACCCTACTAATTATTTGGTATACCCTATTGAATGCTAATTAGGTTGTTATTATAATTGCTTATTATTGAAATATTAAGAATTTTTTTTGTTTTGTGTATATGCGCATTAATTGGTGTATATGCATTGATTAATTAATGCATGTACGCATTAGGGTTACTTTGGATTAATTATAGTCGATGCTCAAAGTTTGGTGTATGTGTTTTCAAGATGACGAGAACGAAGATTTAGTATATGCTTTTCTTAGAATATAAATAAATTATTGTAAAAATTATCGCATAATACGTTTTAATTTTTGTAAATCCCTTAGAGAGTTTTTGACCCCGTCTAACAAATATTGTATATGATCGTTGTATGGATATTCATTTTTATCACAGAACAGACATTTACAATATTTGTCGAATTTGCCATGCATTGGACAAGTTACAATAACTGTAGTAATTATATTTCGCAAATCATTTTATTTTAAATGGTTCACAGAATTTCGACAACACTTTCTTTTTGTTCTCTGTGTACACACATATGTGTACGATATAGGGAACAAAGGGGAAGTGCTGTCGAAATTTTGTTGAATCGTTTAAAATAAAATGATTTGCAAAATATAACCACTACTGTGTTTGTAATGGAAAGTAGGATGATTAACCATCAAAGTGTAAAACAATAACCTAAAAATTATGGATTATATTCATACAATAATTTGTGTAAATCCGTTTGAAAACAAAATTTAATAGAATAAAATTATATATTTTTGAAAATTTAGATGTATAATTTATTTGGAAAAACAAAATGTTAAGACGTAAATGATTAATGCGTTTTTATGTTTTAAAGTAGGAAAAATGATCAATTATTTTATCGATCAGATCTGGATGTACCAACAAAGAAGAAAAATTAGAGACTTAATAAGTGAACATTTTCGAAATGGTGTACACGTCTTTATTGAATTTGCTTTGCGTAATAATGGAAACGACGAAGAAATTCGTTGTCCATGTAGTAGGTGCAAACTAT
Source organism: Allium cepa (assembly GCA_030765085.1). Taxonomy (NCBI): domain Eukaryota; kingdom Viridiplantae; phylum Streptophyta; class Magnoliopsida; order Asparagales; family Amaryllidaceae; genus Allium; species Allium cepa. The sequence goes on along the minus strand of CM060934.1, from coordinate 151,295,677 downwards.
TGAAGCATTTGATGCCGGATATGGTAATAGTTCATTTGAGCCAATATGATTTCGTGCCGAATTATTTGGTGTGGGATCATCATGGAGAACTTATAGCGCCTACTCCTGTACATTCGGAAGAGGAGGTGGATAATGAATTTGTTCCGACGAATCTCATAGAAGATGTGGTAGAAGATGCAGCACGTTCAATGTTCCATACTATTGAAGTTGATGGTAACGATGTTAATGTCGAAGAAGAACTAAATATTGGAGCAAAAAAAATTATGATTTATTAGAGGCTGCTATGAAACCCATTTGGGATGGTTGTATAAGTGGTACTCAATTATCGGTAGCTGCATAATACATTGCGATGAAATCAAAATACAATTTCACAGAAGCCGGGTTTACAGCTATAGTACAAGCTACAAAATGGCATATGCCACCCGATAATTTAATATGCGAAAATCAATATAAAGTAAAAAAACTTATGTATGCTTTTGATTTGTCCTATCAAAAAATATATACATGTTTAAAAGATTGCATGTTGTTTTGGAAAGAAGACATATGTCTTAGGAATTGTAAAGTATATAATCAGGAAAGATACAAACCAAGAAAAAAGAAGGGAAATGAAGTTCCGTACAAGCGTATGCATTACTTACCCATCCTCCTAGGCTTCAAAGGTTATATGCATCTTCTGTAACCGCGCATCATATGAGATGACACTGTGTGAGAACAAAGATAGAAGGTACATTAACACATCCAGCTGATGGAGAAGCATAGAAGCATTTTGATAAGACATATCCTGCTTTCGCAGCGGAGAGCTGTAATGTTAGACTTGGTTAATGTATGCATAGATTTTCACCGTTCTCTCAATTTGGTTCAAAACATTCATCTTGACCTATAATCGTTACACCTTACAATTTACCTCCGTGGATGTGTATGAAAACTCCGTATCGATTTCTCACTATTTGCATCCCTGGCATTGATGATCTGACATAAGGAATCAAAGTATATTTACAACCGTTGATTGAACAGTTGAAAACATTGTGGTAAGAAGGTGTTTAAATATACAACATTTCAAAAAAAAATCATATGTTCGCTTCTCTACTGTGGACTATAAGCAATTTTCTTGCTTTTGCGATGCTATCGGGTTGGAATACGATTGATCGTCTAGCTTGCTCTTATTGCATGGAAGAAACATGAGCAATTTCTTTACCGCATGGGAAGAAAATTTCGTGGTTTGACTATCATTGGTGTTTTATCCATATTAATCATTCTTTTAGAAAAGATAAAAAAAACTTTACAAGTAATAGAATTGAAACTTTGCGACCACCAACGATTTAGTCAAGCGAAGATATTTACGAACTTGTAAAGAATTATCCAAAGATACATGAAACCGACGAACAAATTGAAATACAAGATAAATTGACGATTCATAATTGGTGCAAACAAAGTATATTTTGGGAGTTGCCTTATTTGAAAAATCTCCTAATTCGTCATATCGACGTGATGCACAACGAGAAAAACATGTTCAATAATGTATTTAACACAGTTCTGAATGTTAAAGGAAAGACTAAAGATGATTTGAAATCAAGACATGATACAGAAGCAATATGAAATCGTCATGAACTTCATGTGAAGCCAAATGACACAAAAAACCCAAAAAACATGCTATGAGATAGACAGTAAACAAGTTAAAGTACTTTTAAAGTGAGTGGAAGGATTAAGATTTCCTGATAGGATTTCCTCTAATCTTCGTAGATGTGTCGAATGTAAGAACGGTAAACTGAGTGGAATGGAAAGTCATGATTGTCATGTAATAATGGAAAATTTGTTACCTGTCGCTTTCAAAGAACTATTGCCTACAAAAGTTGGGCCGGTTGTAACAGAACTTAGTTTGTTTTATAATGAGCTTTGTTAAACTTCCTTAAAAGTTGATCGTCTACGTAAACTTGAGGAAGAAATTCCTATACTGCTCTGCAAACTGAAAAAAATATTTCCTCATGGTTTATTTAATGTAGTGGAGCATTTACCTGTTCATCTTACGTTTGAAGCACGTCTTCAAGTTCCTGTGCAATATGGATGGATGTATTCGTTTGAAAGGTATTAATATTAAGTTGTTAAATTTTAGTTTAACCACATGTAATAATATTTAATTATAATTATTCTTAACAAGTACTTAAATCATCTAAAGAAAAAAGTGAGACAAAAGCACCAGTTGAAGGTTCAATATACAAATCATATATCAAAGAAGAAGCTTCGTTCTTTTTCTCTTATTATTTCAATGACCATGTGAACTTTTCTTTTGAAAGTGCTACGCGAAATGTGAGGGCATTAAACAAGATTCTTCTGAGTCAATGCTATCGATTTTTAGATTGCAGGGACGTCCTATTGGAAAATGTGTGGAAGTATGCTTGGACGACAGAGATTACCAAGTAGCCCACATATATTTTCTTCTTAGCTGTGAAAAAGTTATGCCATTTGTTTGGTACTAATGAACAACATATCTAAAATTATTACTTGAATAATACACGTGTGTATTAATTATAACACAATTTATTACCTGTATATGCAGTATTTATGAATCACACCATTCAACTGGGGATATCAGCAAAAAATTTGCTACATGGTTTTTGAACCACGTATATAATCCGGTAAATTGTATGGTCGGTGAAGGGTTGAAATATCTTGCGATGAGACCAAAAAGAAAAGTCAAGGCATATCCAATATTCTTTGTCAATGGATACAAATTCAACACCAAAGAATACGAGGCTGAAAAATTAACTAACAATACTAGTGTATATGTTAAAGGTAGTGATGATCCAAACGATCACATAAATGATTTTTACGACGTGTTAACTCAGGTTTTGCGATTAACATATTTCGCCACCTACGGAAGAAGTTTATTTGTTTAGATGCAACTGGTTCGGCAATATTCCAGGTTCTGGAATCAACGTGCACCAAAAATATAATATTATTGAAATAAATCATACATCACGTTATCATAAATATGATCCGTTTATGCTAGCAAAATAGACCCTACAAGTTTATTATGCTCCTTATCCGTCTCTAAAAAGAGATAAAACAGATTGTCGACGATTTTAAAACGAAGGCGAGATTTATATTTGATGGAAAGAATATTATGGATGAACAAGCGTACCAAGTGGATATCAAGAAAAATGGCGAATTTGCAATAACAGATGATCAAACTAATTTAGGACCTCTAAATGATGAATCAAATATATTAGTAGATCATTTGAGACCACATAAGAAAATAACATAGAGTATGAGATAGCGTCTGAATTAGAAAACGACGAGGACTAATTTAATAGTATACATGTTGAAAAAAGGTAATTTATGGGAGTATTCATGTTACACTTTTTGAATGTTACACGCGATTATTGATGTAAAATCTTGATATGTTTACTCATAATTGAATGATATATTCTTCCATGATAAAATAATATGTATATAAAGGTAATATAGAGGTCCAATGTAACGTCCCGAAAATTTTCGACTTTCGAAAATTCAACATCGATACTCACTTTATCGACTGTCGAGAAATCGAAGGCGAAAAACCGAAATGTTATGGGTTTTAAGAAAAATAAAAGAAGTAGAAGAAGAGAGAAGAGATAGAAAATAGAGAGAAAAGAAAACAGAAAATAGAACAACATCAGAATCTCACAATTCGCAGCGGAACAACATATAATAATTAAATGAATAATCTTTAAACAAATAACTACATCAGTTATTACATTACATTGCATTACATCATATCATCAGAGTGTACAACAACAAACAAACAGCGGAAAAAAATACTATATACTAATAATACGCCATGCTATCCAGCTTGCCTCCAGCAACTCCAGAATATCCAGAATATCCTGATAAACCTAACTCTTGACTGCCCGTGTGGTAATCGGTGGACACCCAGAGTTTAGGAAGGAAAACAATAAACTCCGAGTCAGTCATGTGACTGGTGTGAGAACTCGAAACAGTTTATTTTTTTTTAAAATCAAAAATAGAGGAATGTTTTTAAAGTCAATTCGCAATGCTTTTAAAAATGAGACTACCATAAGGCCTCCCGCACACACACACACAATGCAAACGCAGAATCAGAGGAGATTTCTCCTTATGATAGTCAAAGATGCTTGATACGCATTAAAAAGAACATTTGATATTATTACTAGTGCATAGTGTAGAGAAAAATTCATTTCGAAAATAAAGATATAAATCTTAGCCAGCATAGACATTTCGCACTTATGCCTACTATAGCTACCATCCAAACAGTGGGTTACCATCATAAGTGAATGATAGGTTCTACAACTAAAACCGTACAAGTCTCGTATTTGAAGAATGGATTTTCCAACAAATGATCAGGCCAAGGAACTTCCCATTGCCACATGGAAACGCCTCTGGAAGGACGCCCCGAGAACCACCGTTCTCCGCTAAACAAAGCCGGGAATTCCTTTTCCCAAGGAATATTACAAACCCTCAGATATGCCACTCCCGGTCCTTTGGAACCTTTCACCGAGCGCTCGTCACCATCATCACACAATCATAAAGTGTTTTCAACATGAGTAAGTATCTGGGCTCCATACCATGATACTACCCTTTTCCAGAAGGAATGGCTATACCCTAGGGAAGCGATCCCTGAAAACCTTGCCGCACAATTCCTGTTTCGACCATTACCGGTTTGTGAGGCTCGACGAAGTCTCGTCCACAAAAACATACTTTATACAAAAGCCATGCTTTGGGTCAACAAATGATCATAGAAATGATCACCAAGATAGACGATCAAACAAATGATCCTATCACAAATAATCAACACAATGATCATTTACAGCTACACTCAGCATGTCACATTACCAAATTGGGAATATATCGCTGATAACTTCAACTATATAACCTCTGAGCTCGTATGTCTCAGAGAAGGGTGTTAAGCTAAGAGAATAAATTCTCCGCCACCAACAGAAATATATTTGAAAGAAATCGGCTTTATATCTCAATTTGTAATGTCAGACACACAATCCATACAAGTCTGTTCCGGGCTCGAACAGAACCGAAGGCACTTACAAAGAAGTCCTTGCAATCCGAATAATCTCTAATCACGTTCGGATTTCCCATCACATATGGAGATCTCAATACCGGGGATCAGCCAGTGCAGAGACAATCAACAAGAAACCCTTTCGCTTTCGAAAATATCCGGTCTTCAACACCGGTCTTCAAATGCAATTCATAACGACGTATCACATATTCGGAATGAGTTATACGACCCCAAGGTCCTTTCCCGGTCAACCCGAATAGTGAGCGCTTATTTTAAAAAAATAAGTGTGGCATTCAATTTCAAACAAATCACAACAAATACCTATTTAAAGGTAAATATTGATAGTCGGTTATTGAACTATCAATAGATATGCCAACATCACCAGATTCCAAATAATTTTCCAAATTATTTATTTCCCAAAAATATCTTTATAAGATATACATTCTCCATTCTTTAAAAATAAATCAATATTTATTTTTAAACTCATTTTCCAAATTTCATTTATAAATTCCATATTGAATTTACATTCCCAAATATTTATGAATATACGATTTCCATTCAATTTCTAATATTCATTTTCAATTTATCTTCAAAAAGATAAATTCAAAATATTCACTGAATATTGGAAAAACATTCCCATACTTATTTATTTATAAGTAATTCACAATCTTTTTATTTTCTACACTTGGAAAATATTCTATATACTTTAATCGAAATTAAGTATATATTTCATTCTTTAAGGAAATCATTCTCTTTAACATATTTATTTGGGCCAAAACGAATGTTGCGTAAAACATCGTTACGACAACCCAAAATCACTAGTATAGGGATTCGAAATTAAAATAGATATATAAATCCCAATACTATACAAAACATTTCCTTTCGGAAATCATTTATTATAACAACAGTGTTATAATCTACCATTTCCTTCTATTTCTCGAAAATGTCTATTTCAACAATGAATGTTGAAATCTATGGTTTCGAATCTCAATACATTTTAAAACATCTTTAGATCGTTTTAAATTCTATTTAAAACATCACATTTAAAACCATTTCTTTAACTTATTATTCACTATTCAAAAACGTGAATATACCTTGTTAATAAATTTCATCCCTTCTATTCATTTTATTTTAAAGAATTATTCACTGTCGAAAACATGAATATAACTCCATAAATAAATTACAACAATTCCTTATCAAAATAAGTCGTTGCGGATTTATAAAACAATGTTAATAAATTCCATATCTATTTATTTTATAACAGCTTTCTTTTATAAATTTCCTTTATTAACCTATCTCAATTCATATCACAATGATATATTAAAAATTCATATTATAAGTCAAATACTTAAAATTCATTTGTTTATAAAATCGTTTCTTTAAACTTCATAAATTTTATAAATCTTATAACTTATAAGATTCATTTATTTATCCAAATCCATTCCTTTAATAACTTTATGAATTTTATTTTGTTTTCATTTACAAATTTTATAAACCTATTATTTATAAAATTCCTATTTATAACTTTATCGTTATAATCCCATAAATTTCATTCATTTGTGAAATTCATTCACAATTCATTCTAACTCTTATAAAAGCTCGTTTTATAATTCCAATATTTTTAATTTATAAATATCAATTTATAAATCTTTTTAATATAAAACAATTTGTATTACTATTTTAAAACGTCTTTCAACTCCTTAAAATTTCATCATTTTGATTTATAAAATAATCAAATTTCATAAATTCTATAAATTTCATTCATTTGTGAAATTCATTTACAAATCATTCTTTCACTTATAAAAGCTCGTTTTATAATTCAAAATATTCTAAATTTATAAATATCAATTTATAAATCTTTTAATATAAATCAATTTATATTATTACTTTAAACATCTTTAAACTCTTTTATAATTTCATCATTCTGATTTATAAAATAAAATTTTTATAAATCCTATTTTTAAACTTCTTATAATAAATTCAGAAATCCCAGTTCAAACTATTTTATAAAATCATTAATCTCATATCTTCAAAAATCAACTTTTAACTGTATTTCTCAAAAATCATAATTTTTATAACATTAAAATTATAACGTTTATTTATTTAAGATGAATCAATTTCAAAAATATTTTATAAACGTATATTTCCAAAAATCACTTTAGAAATAAAAATCGTTGTTTTTAAATTCCAAAAATTGGATTCGATGATGCAACACATCAAATAGTCAATCACGACTTTCCAATATCATATATCGATATGATAAACAATCAAACATCACAATATCTAAAATCAATAAATATTTGTGAGGAATCCAGTTGGATTCCTCCAACCTGTTTCCCTGCATCCACAGACATTAGCACAATACCATTCCACTTCGAGGTGGAATATCGCGGTATATGTGTGTAATAAATAACCTCCGCTTACTAACGGCGTATAGGGTCTATTCACATCTAATATATATATATATATATATATATATATATATATATATATATATATATAACAATCATCATTCAAGCATTCAATCAATACATTCAAGCAAATTTTAAATCTAACTATTTAAAATTTAAATAAACAATAAAATTCCTTTTGAGTGAGAAGTTCTCACCTTTGCTTTATTTTGCAATCCACTTCCAATTCAACTAGTTTTCTTCATTTATACCTTGTATAAATATTTACACAATTTATTAATATTCAAACAGATTGAATAATAAATTTTCATTTTTGATTGTTTTAATTATTCAATGGTTTTGTTCTAAACCAATACCTTTAATAATTTTATTCAACTACAATTTAATTTTTAAAACTAAATTTTCTTCAAAAATTTATTTAACTATATTAATTAATTTAGATTAACCAATGATTTTCTTTTAAGCTAATTTTCTTCTTTTTAAAATAATTATAACTAGAAATTTCCAATTGAACTTAATTTCCTTTTTATAAATTTTAAATCAACTAATTTTTCTTAAATAAAATTATTTTCCTTTCAACCAAATTTCTGCTAACTAGTTATTTTCCGTTTATAAATTTTATTTAGACTAATGATTAAATTCCCTTTTATAACATTTACTTAACAAAAAATTAAATTTAAAAACTAATTTCCTTTAATAAATCATTTCACTTAATAAATTGAATTTCCATTAAAAATCTATTTTTTTTATATAACTTTATTAATTTTTTTTCTTTATTTTCCTTTACAAATTTTCCTTGTAAAATAACTTTAAATTAACTAGTGATTTTATTTTAAAAACCAATTCGTTTAATTTTAAACAGATTCTTTTTAACTATTTCCAAGATAAATTATACAAGTAAATTAATCAAACTTATTTCCACATTTATTTCCTTTTATACATTTCTTCCCAAAAATAACTTTACAAGATATATTTGTTAACCAATTTTTTTTTTTTTTTTTTTTTTTTTTACAAAAATCTATCTAACCCAGATTTTATTTTAAAATTAATATATTTATTTCAAATGAATTTTCTTTTAATAAATTTGCTTAACTAAATTCTTCCTTTACATAAATAACCTATATATATAATATATATATATATTTTAAAAAAAACAGAACTACATACAATTTAAATTAAATTAAAGAAAAAAAAATTTATTTCCTTACTGTAAATCAATACCCACGAGATCGCCACAGTCCCACGCCACCGCCGTGCCGCTCCACCTACCACGGCTTACGCGCGCGTGCGCTGCCCTCGCGAGCGCGGTCCCACTGTAGATCGTCACCACTGTCCATCGAGCGTCGCGCCCCTTTCCAGTCGCCTCGAACCCTAGCCATTTGCGCGCCGCCGCCGCCAGCATGGATCGCGACCCCTCGCCGCTGCGCCTCCACTTCGTGATATCCCCTAGCCCAAGACGCCGACCTCAAATTCGCGAGCCCTTAGACCAACTCGCGATCGATTCCCCCATTCTGAATCGCGGCCACCATTTTTTTCTTTCGAGCTTTCTATTATTTATTTTTTCTTCGTTTGAGAATTAAAGGCTTCGGCCATTATTTATTTATTTTCTTCTTGCTTTTGATTTCTGAGAGAGGGACATTTAAACGTGAAGAAGTATGCACTGCACGATTTTGTATCGTGATTTATCGGCATGATTTTAGGCGTGAGTTTAGGAAGCTACAGTGTTGTTTGTTGACTTAAATAAAAATTTAAATTCAAGTTTAAATCAAATTAAATTTCAACGCGTTTGCGTGTCGTGTGCTCACATATTAACTCCGAAAAATACGAAATTTGAAATCCGAGAATAATTCAATATTACGGACCCAATGGAACTGGTTTCGTCGAATTCCGAGACTGTGCCTCGGACGACTATTTTTAAATATCGATTCAAACGATTAAATTTCAAAACTGAACAATTCACTTTCAATTTCAATTCTGAAGCTTCTATTATCTTCAATATTATCAATATGAATTTTACAAGCCTTTGAAATATTTTTAATTGGCTTAAAATTGAAGATTCAAATTTTTATTCAACTTTCAACAGATTAAATTCTATAATTTAATCGCCAATTCATTCTGATAATTTGAAATTCAAGTCAAATCATTATTTAAATATTTAAAATTAATTAAATATTTTCAAATTAAATTGTTTAAAATTCTGGGTCGTTACAATCTTCCCTCCTTAAAAGAATTTCGTCCCGAAATTACAAGTTAAGAAGAATGCCCCAATTCCCATTAACTACTTTTCACATCCAAATAGTTTTATCAACTTGCTAACCTAATTTTTTTTTTATTAAAGATTCATTATCATTTCAACTAGTTTTCCAACTTCAATTATAGGTTCCAAACAACATTGTTTTCCTAACAATTCAAATTTAAATTCAAATTCAAATTTCAAACTTTCAAAATTTCTCAAAAATTTTCTAACACCCTAAATTTTCGAAAAATTTCGCCAGCGTCTCCTTTGCGCGGCTAGCTCGGTACGACTACAAAATGGCACCACGGCCCCTCAGAATCAAAAAGAAAAGAGAAAAGCCAAGTGGCTAGAGAAGAAAGTCATCAAATTTCATACTGAAATTGAAATACGTACCTTTATGTCGAGCAATTCAATTTTATCTTTGAAATCAAAAATCCCAATTCCTTTATATACCTGTATAACCTGCTAGTAGTAGCATCCAAAATATCCATTTCCAACATTCAAACCATTTTGCCTATCCTATTACAAAATTTTCAATATATGTTTCTTATACATTTTTACTTCATTATTTGAAGTTACATATCCAATTTCATTAAATTTTACATTTCAATTCATTTGAATTCAATTCACAATTTCAATTCCATTCGAATTCAATTTTCAATTCCAAACATTGAATTCTAACGATTAACTTTCATTTACTAATTCCTTTCAATTAGTACATTCACTAATTCATTTTAATTTTCAATTTCCATATTCAACTCATCTCGAATTTAGTTAATTACTAACAAAGAAAATTTCAATCTATTTCTTTTACTTACTTGAATTTATATACAAATTCAAATTTATCTTCAAATTTAGCTCACGACTAAACTTTAATTTTAACCAATTCAAATTCCGGTTCATTAGTCCATAAATTAATAATTTATCAAGTTAGTTTACTTGAATTCAATCCATCTTATTTCTTATTTAATTCCATATAAATCATTTCTTTTCTATACAAAAATAGTTTTGGGCAAAAATATCTTATTTACCAAATTCAAAAACAATTTTATATTCACTAACAAATACGCGCTCATATCTATTATTACACTCAAACTCATTCTAGAGTACTGCTGACTCTATCTCTAATGAGTAATACCTAACAGAACCATGGTTGTCGCTTAACCATAAGCTCTGATACCAAATGTAACGTCCCGAAAATTTTCGACTTTCGAAAATTCAACATCGATACTCACTTTGTCGACTGTCGAGAAATCGAAGGCGAAAAACCGAAATGTTATGGGTTTTAAGAAAAATAAAAGAAGTAGAAGAAGAGAGAAGAGATAGAAAATAGAGAGAAAAGAAAACAGAAAATAGAACAACATCAGAATCTCACAATTCGCAGCGGAACAACATATAATAATTAAATGAATAATCTTTAAACAAAGAACTACATCAGTTATTACATTACATTGCATTACATCATAACATAAGAGTGTACAACAACAAACAAACAGCGGAAAAAATACTATATACAAATAATACGCCATGCTATCCAGCTTGCCTCCAGCAACTCCAGAATATCCAGAATATCCTGATAAACCTAACTCTTGACTTCCCGTGTGGAAATCGGTGGACACCCAGAGTTTAGGAAGGAAAACAATAAACTCCGAGTCAGTCATGTGACTGGTGTGAGAACTCGAAACAGTTTATTTTTCTTTAAAATCAAAAATAGAGGAATATTTTTAAAGTCAATTCGCAATGCTTTTAAAAATGAGACTACCATAAGGCCTCCCGTACACACACACAATGCAAACGCAGAATCGGAGGAGATTTCTCCTTATGATAGTCAAAGATGCTTGATATGCATTAAAAAGAACATTTGATATTATTACTAGTGCATAGTGTAGAGAAAAATTCATTTCGAAAATAAAGATATAAATCTTAGCCAGCATAGACATTTCGCACTTATGCCTACTATAGCTACCATCCAAACAGTGGGTTACCACCATAAGTGAATGATAGGTTCTACAACTAAAACCGTACAAGTCTCGTATTTGAAGAATGGATTTTCCAACAAATGATCAGGCCAAGGAACTTCCCATTGCCACATGGAAACGCCTCTGGAAGGACGCCCCGAGAACCACCGTTCTCCGCTAAACAAAGCCGGGAATCCCTTTTCCCAAGGAATATTACAAACCCTCAGATATGCCACTCCCGGTCCTTTGGAACCTTTCACCGAGCGCTCGTTACCATCATCACACAATCATAAAGTGTTTTCAACATGAGTAAGTATCTGGGCTCCATACCATGATACTACCCTTTTCCAGAAGGAATGGCTATACCCTAGGGAAGCGATCCCTGAAAACCTTGCCGCACAATTCCTGTTTCGACCATTACCGGTTTGTGAGGCTCGACGAAGTCTCGTCCACAAAAACATACTTTATACAAAAGCCATGCTTTGGGTCAACAAATGATCATAGAAATGATCACCAAGATAGACGATCAAACAAATGATCCTATCACAAATAATCAACACAATGATCATTTACAACTACACTCAGCATGTCACATTACCAAATTGGGAATATATCGCTGATAACTTCAACTATATAACCTCTGAGCTCGTATGTCTCAGAGAAGGGTGTTAAGCTAAGAGAATAAATTCTCCGCCACCAACAGAAATATATTTGAAAGAAATCGGCTTTATATCTCAATTTGTAATGTCAGACACACAATCCATACAAGTCTGTTCCGGGCTCGAACAGAACCGAAGGCACTTACAAAGAAGTCCTTGCAATCCGAATAATCTCTAATCACGTTCGGATTTCCCATCACATATGGAGATCTCAATACCGGGGATCAGCCAGTGCAGAGACAATCAACAAGAAACCCTTTCGCTTTCGAAAATATCCGGTCTTCAACACCGGTCTTCAAATGCAATTCATAACGACGTATCACATATTCATAATGGGTTATACGACCCCAAGGTCCTTTCCCGGTCAACCCGAATAGTGAGCGCTTATTTTAAAAAAATAAGTGTGGCATTCAATTTCAAACAAATCACAACAAATACCTATTTAAAGGTAAATATTGATAGTCGGTTATTGAACTATCAATAGATATGCCAACATCACCAGATTCCAAATAATTTTCCAAATTATTTATTTCCCAAAAATATCTTTATAAGATATACATTCTCCATTCTTTAAAAATAAATCAATATTTATTTTTAAACTCATTTTCCAAATTTCATTTATAAATTCCATATTGAATTTACATTCCCAAATATTTATGAATATACGATTTCCATTCAATTTCTAATATTCATTTTCAATTTATCTTCAAAAAGATAAATTCAAAATATTCACTTAATATTGGAAAAACATTCCCATACTTATTTATTTATAAGTAATTCACAATCTTTTTATTTTCTACACTTGGAAAATATTCTATATACTTTAATCGAAATTAAGTATATATTTCATTCTTTAAGGAAATCATTCTCTTTAACATATTTATTTGGGCCAAAACGAATGTTGCGTAAAACATCGTTACGACAACCCAAAATCACTAGTATAGGGATTCGAAATTAAAATAGATATATAAATCCCAATACTATACAAAACATTTCCTTTCGGAAATCATTTATTATAACAACAGTGTTATAATCTACCATTTCCTTCTATTTCTCGAAAACGTCTATTTCAACAATGAATGTTGAAATCTATGGTTTCGAATCTCAATACATTTTAAAACATCTTTAGATCGTTTTAAATTCTATTTAAAACATCACATTTAAAACCATTTCTTTAACTTATTATTCACTATTCAAAAACGTGAATATACCTTGTTAATAAATTTCATCCCTTCTATTCATTTTATTTTAAAGAATTATTCACTGTCGAAAACATGAATATAACTCCATAAATAAATTACAACAATTCCTTATCAAAATAAGTCGTTGCGGATTTATAAAACAATGTTTATAAATTCCATATCTATTTATTTTATAACAGCTTTCTTTTATAAATTTCCTTTATTAACCTATCTCAATTCATATCACAATGATATATTAAAAATTCATATTATAAGTCAAATACTTAAAATTCATTTGTTTATAAAATCGTTTCTTTAAACTTCATAAATTTTATAAATCTTATAACTTATAAGATTCATTTATTTATCCAAATCCATTCCTTTAATAACTTTATGAATTTTATTTTGTTTTCATTTACAAATTTTATAAACCTATTATTTATAAAATTCCTATTTATAACTTTATCGTTATAATCCCATAAATTTCATTCATTTGTGAAATTCATTCACAATTCATTCTAACTCTTATAAAATCTCGTTTTATAATTCCAATATTTTTAATTTATAAATATCAATTTATAAATCTTTTTAATATAAAACAATTTGTATTACTATTTTAAAACGTCTTTCAACTCCTTAAAATTTCATCATTTTGATTTATAAAATAATCAAATTTCATAAATTCTATAAATTTCATTCATTTGTGAAATTCATTTACAAATCATTCTATCACTTATAAAAGCTCGTTTTATAATTCAAAATATTCTAAATTTATAAATATCAATTTATAAATCTTTTAATATAAATCAATTTATATTATTACTTTAAACATCTTTAAACTCTTTTATAATTTCATCATTCTGATTTATAAAATAAAATTTTTATAAATCCTATTTTTAAACTTCTTATAATAAATTCAGAAATCCCAGTTCAAACTATTTTATAAAATCATTAATCTCATATCTTCAAAAATCAACTTTTAACTGTATTTCTCAAAAATCATAATTTTTATAACATTAAAATTATAACGTTTATTTATTTAAGATGAATCAATTTCAAAAATATTTTATAAACGTATATTTCCAAAAATCACTTTAGAAATAAAAATCGTTGTTTTTAAATTCCAAAAATTGGATTCGATGATGCAACACATCAAATAGTCAATCACGACTTTCCAATATCATATATCGATATGATAAACAATCAAACATCACAATATCTAAAATCAATAAATATTTGTGAGGAATCCAGTTGGATTCCTCCAACCTGTTTCCCTGTATCCACAGACATTAGCACAATACCATTCCACTTCGAGGTGGAATATCGCGGTATATGTGTGTAATAAATAACCTCCGCTTACTAACGGCGTATAGGGTCTATTCACATCCAATATATATATATATATATATATATATATATATATATATATAACAATCATCATTCAAGCATTCAATCAATACATTCAAGCAAATTTTAAATCTAACTATTTAAAATTTAAATAAACAATAAAATTCCTTTTGAGTGAGAAGTTCTCACCTTTGCTTTTATTTTGCAATCCACTTCCAATTAAACTTGTTTTCTTCATTTATACCTTGTATAAATATTTACACAATTTATTAATATTCAAACAGATTGAATAATAAATTTTCATTTTTGATTGTTTTAATTATTCAATGGTTTTGTTCTAAACCAATACCTTTAATAATTTTATTCAACTACAATTTAATTTTTAAAACTAAATTTTCTTCAAAAATTTATTTAACTATATTAATTAATTTAGATTAACCAATGATTTTCTTTTAAGCTAATTTTCTTCTTTTTAAAATAATTATAACTAGAAATTTCCAATTGAACTTAATTTCCTTTTTATAAATTTTAAATCAACTAATTTTTCTTAAATAAAATTATTTTCCTTTCAACCAAATTTCTGCTAACCAGTTATTTTCCGTTTATAAATTTTATTTAGACTAATGATTAAATTCCCTTTTATAACATTTACTTAACAAAAAATTAAATTTAAAAACTAATTTCCTTTAATAAATCATTTCACTTAATAAATTGAATTTCCATTAAAAATCTATTTTTTTTATATAACTTTATTAATTTTTTTTTCTTTAATTTCCTTTACAAATTTTCCTTGTAAAATAACTTTAAATTAACTAGTGATTTTATTTTAAAAACCAATTCGTTTAATTTTAAACAGATTCTTTTTAACTATTTCCAAGATAAATTATACAAGTAAATTAATCAAACTTATTTCCACATTTATTTCCTTTTATACATTTCTTCCCAAAAATAACTTTACAAGATATATTTGTTAACCAACTTTTTTTTTTTTTTTTTTTTTTTACAAAAATCTATCTAACCCAGATTTTATTTTAAAATTAATATATTTATTTCAAATGAATTTTCTTTTAATAAATTTGCTTAACTAAATTCTTCCTTTACATAAATAACCTATATATATATAATATATATATATATTTTAAAAAAAAAACAGAACTGCATACAATTTAAATTAAATTAAAGAAAAAAAAAATTTATTACCTTACTATAAATCAATACCCACGAGATCGCCACAGTCCCACGCCACCGCCGTGCCGCTCCACCTACCACGGCTTACGCGCGCGTGCGCTGCCCTTGCGAGCGCGGTCCCACTGTAGATCGTCACCACTGTCCATCGAGCGTCGCGCCCCTTTCCAGTCGCCTCGAACCCTAGCCATTTGCGCGCCGCCGCCGCCAGCATGGATCGCGACCCCTCGCCGCTGCGCCTCCACTTCGTGATATCCCCTAGCCCAAGACGCCGACCTCAAATTCGCGAGCCCTTAGACCGACTCGCGATCGATTCCCCCATTATGAATCGCGGCCACCATTTTTTTCTTTCGAGCTTTCTATTATTTATTTTTTCTTCGTTTGAGAATTAAAGGCTTCGGCCATTATTTATTTATTTTCTTCTTGCTTTTCATTTCTGAGAGAGGGACATTTAAACGTGAAGAAGTATGCACTGCACGATTTTGTATCGTGATTTATCGGCATGATTTTAGGCGTGAGTTTAGGAAGCTACAGTGTTGTTTGTTGACTTAAATAAAAATTTAAATTCAAGTTTAAATCAAATTAAATTTCAACGCGTTTGCGTGTCGTGTGCTCACATATTAACTCCGAAAAATACGAAATTTGAAATCCGAGAATAATTCAATATTACGGACCCAATGGAACTGGTTTCGTCGAATTCCGAGACTGTGCCTCGGACGGCTATTTTTAAATATCGATTCAAACGATTAAATTTCAAAACTGAACAATTCACTTTCAATTTCAATTCTGAAGCTTCTATTATCTTCAATATTATCAATATGTATTTCACAAGCCTTTGAAATATTTTTAATTGGCTTAAAATTGAAGATTCAAATTTTTATTCAACTTTCAACAGATTAAATTCTATAATTTAATCGCCAATTCATTCTGATAATTTGAAATTCAAGTCAAATCATCATTTAAATATTTAAAATTAATTAAACATTTTCAAATTAAATTGTTTAAAATTCTGGGTCGTTACATCCTTCTTCAGGCGGCGGAGTTCTACATAGTCTGGTTCCCCTGTAGGTCTCAGAGAGGGACACGCCACGGGGGTGGTGATGGCAGCGGACCTTAGTAGGAGGCGCCGCGTACGGTAGTTAGATCGCTAGCGAAAGCTGATGGCTCGTAAGTATTAAATTTACTTCAGCATTGTAAATATTTTGTATGATATATTTGTCATGATTTTTTTGTATCATATTTAATGCAGGAGTTTTGAGCTTGAGCCTTCTAACATTTTGCTTAGCATATCGAAGCAGGCATACATGAGCCGTATGACTGCATGCTAGCCGAAGTGGAGCAGGATCTCGGACCATATATGGGAGAGCATACGGCAGGACTTCTTGGTAAGTGTAAAATTATATACCATTATATATAATCACTTTTCAATTTATTGACTAATTATAAATGTATAACTTCTATTTTTTCAACATATATAAAGGGGGCAGTAGACTTACAAGCGAAGGACGTGTCTCTTTGCCAACGCCACTGGAACTCAAAAGTGACAAAGAATTATAGGGATACAATGTCCACCATAAGTAAAACTGAGAACAAGCTATAATGGATGAGGTCCAGTGTCTGGGATGCTTGGGTCGCATGGTGGGGTAACGACGAATTCAAGTAAGTCTATCAGATATCACCATAATTTATTCAATATAGAATACATAATTTATATCTGTAAAATATAATCTTAATTATTAAGTGCAGGCGGAGTCGGACAGGAACTCTGTGAGCAGACAAAAAAATCCTATCACGCACTGTGGTGGCTCAAAATCATTGTAGCACCATCGCGAGGACCTGTAAATTAATTAATTGCAATTACGAACAATTATTACATTTGCAGTATAAATTTGTATGAACAACAAAAATATACACCAATTATTGTGGGAAAGAGCGCGTGGGGGTTCCATCTCGTATATGTATATGCTTGAGCATACTCATGAGGTTAGGTAGACGGACAACGAGGGATCAGTGTCGTATGCATATCATAAGGATGATAGAGAGTACACCGCACACCTAAGTATATTTTAAGTTATAAGTTATTAATAATGATCATTTTAATTAATTAGTTGTAAAATATTATAATAATGTCGTGTAATATTTATTTGTATCTAATTTTGCGTTGCATGAAAAATTTATGAAGGCACGTGCGCTGATGCTTGAGCATTCCGGACAGGAGCGGTTGACCACCGACGAGGAGGACGTGATTTTTGACTCTGTTATGGATCCGACCCAGAGAAATAGATGCTACGGCTATAGTAACCAATCGGTAATTTATAAAAATTAACTACGTTGTAAAATTTGCTTAATTTTTATAAAAGTTACGTACTAACTTAAACATATTTCAACTTGTTTTATAGGCTCGGACATCACAAAGGGCTTACCGAAGGGCTCAGGACAACGTGGATATTAATGAGCTTGGAAAACAGATTACGTAGCTGTAAGAGCAGGACCGCCTCCACGCAGTGCAAATGGAGCAGCTCAACCAGCGTTTGGCCGAGTATGTGGAGCGTCATGGAACATTGCCTTCGTCTGGTGGTTCCAGAGACGATAATGAGTCTTGAGGTATGATTTGTAGTTTTTTTATGGACATGTGGTGTTGGATATAATTTTTGTATATAAACATTGAGTGATGATGAGGTTAATTTATGAACATATGGTGGTTGACATTGATTTGTGTGGATGATTCGGTGGTTGAATTGTGGAGTTGATATGTGGAGTTTGATGTTGAATGTAAATATTGAAGCTGGATGGGTGAGAGTGATGATGGAAGGTTTGTTTTGTGTTGATTGGATATGTTTGGGTTTGATATTATGATGTTTGAGTTTTATATTGATATTGATTTCAGCTTATATATGTGGGTTATATAATGATTTTGATGATTTGTGTTATATATTAGGATGAAAGTGATGTGGTGCTGCAGAAGGAAAAAAATTTACCCAGATTTCTGACGGCTTTCGACGGTTTTCTGGGCGAAATTTTTGACGGCGTATGACGGCTATCGACGGCTTAATGGAAAATTGTCATGCCATGTGGACGTCGCCGCCGTTGGAAAATTTATTGGAATTGCCGTCGAAAGAACCACCGCCAGCTGTTGCAATAACTTCGTCGAAGCCGTCGAAAATGGATGAAAGTCATGGTCCATATTTCGACAACATTTTCGACGACTCGCGACGGCCGTCGATGGCTCCATGCCGTCGAAAGTCCCGGTTTATCTTGTAGTGGCTGAAATAGAAAATTATAAATTATGGTTTAGAATAAACTATTTGCACATAATAGGAAAAGTATCTCGAAATCGGTGGGGGCGATATAAAGGTTGTGATTTTTCTGATACAAAAGTATTACTTTATAAGCATAAAAAATTGAATAAGTATTTTGATCGAAATATCAAATAGTTTGATTTTCTATCAAAATGCAGAGGAAGCATGTGTCCACAAGAAAGAATGTTAATAGGTACATTGATATTCCTAAACAATAAGTAAACAACACATGGTTAATTTTTAACCATGTACTTGTGTTAAAACGAGCCTCCATTGTTTTAATGCTCAATGTAGGGTTTGTAAATGATTTCTTTTATAATATGTATAAAAGATATTGGAAATGTCCCAAATCGATTTGAAAGGACACCTTATTAAAATGTTTAATACGGAAGATGTAAGATGAATTTCATAATCATTAGCTATAGTAATTGTTATGTATGTTATACTATCTACGATATTATGATTTTTTATGTATTTTATACATGAAGAAATATCAAATCCAAATTGATATCACTAAATGGTTGTTTGAAGTACTCTCCTGTATTTGTGAAATACTTAAGAACTATATGTATTATGAATTTACTTGTATATATTAGGTACATTGATATCACTAAATGTTAATAGGTGCATTGATATCATAAATTGTCATATATATATATATATATATATTATATTTACTTATATATATTATTATGACGTAAATATATACACATTTAGACATTGAGTCAAATAGAAAAGGGCTAACATGTCCATCGCGGTGTAAATCTCAACTTTTATACATAGGCATGTCAAACCATGTACACATTGTTTTATTACATGTTCATGTACTCACATATGTGTATATGTTAAAAACACACATATATGTAATATTATGTATAAAATTTAATAAATTCAAATGAAATATTGATTTTATCTAACAAAAAATTTCGAAATTCTAAATAAATTAGACTACATAGGCCCATTAAAGATCCAATAATGATTTTTTTTAAATATTACTCTGTTATGTGCTGACCCAGTTTCAATAATTATATCCTTCCAAAATAGTGTATGCTTCAATAATCTAGAAACAACAGAATGAGTTTTGATTTATCATCAACCCCTTTAAATCTTACGGCTAAGTCATTAAATCTTTTGTAATATTCTCCAAGGAACTCATTTCTTTTCTTCTTTACATCAGCTCACACACTAATTCTTGTTGAAGTATCCACCGAAGCATATAAGAGTAAAAATGGTCTATATAAGCTGCTCATAAAAACTTATTAGTCTCTCTAGATAGTGTTGGAACCATTCCCATGTCAAACCTGAGAAGGTTGCCGATGAACAATATTTCACCTCATTAGAATCCCTAATGGCTTCTAGCTGCATTTTCATATCCTATTAGAAAATCCTCTGGGTCTTTGGACTCATCATACATGATATTAGGAATGTGTAACCCTATAAACTAGGAGCTTGTACTATGTTCTCAGTAAATGGCTAGACATTTTCAGCCTTAGCTTTAACCAAAGCTCCTCAAGAATTTTCCTGCAACGTTTGAATTTTTCAACCAAAGTAAGCAACAACTTTTCCATCATCTACCTTCCACCCAGGGAGAGCTTCTTGTTATCAAAGTCCTCATCCTCGTCTTCATATATAGGAACGTAAACCCTAGGAGCTCGAGCAAGATGAAATTGTTCTGAGTTTTGAAAATGGTTTGACTACGCCAACATTATTAACCTCAGAAAAATCTAATCATCATTTAATATCGACCTACCATTTAGGTCTGAAATCATTCAAGCAATAATGTTATAATAATCGTACTCTCTTTTCTACTCCTTAGTCGTCTCCTTTTTACTGGGACTTTATCCACATGACTTGGCTCTTTGTTGAAGCAGAAGAAATATTTTTAGCAACGACATTCTCAAACCACTCTTCATAGCCCTTAGCTCATCAATTTGTTGCTAAGAAATTTTCATGAATGCAAGAAACGTGTTATAAAAGTTTCCTCAGATGATTAACAACATTGGTAATATTAATGTTTCCAACTGATTTGATGTGATCAACTCTATTATCTTGATCAACAGCTCATAATCATTTTGGAGAATGTTGGCTTCCTTTATTAACATTTGAACTTGTAGTTTTCATGGTTCTAGAAGAAGCAAGCAGTGAACAACAACAACGAACATTAACGAGAAGCAGGCTCGGTTTTAAGGCTAGGCCAGCTAGGCGACCGCATAGGGCAAACTCCCTCGATGGGGCAACCATGGTTGATGATGGAAAAAGTATAAATGTCTACATCTAATATATATAATGGATGACATCATTTAATTATCTTTAGCTCATTTGGTTGGGCAACAAAGGCATTAGAGAAGTGGTGTAGGTTTAATGTTGGGCAATGGAAACTCGAATTAGAGAGTCGGCCCTTACGAGAACTGGAGGTAGGGAACTTTCCTTCTAGTGTCAAAAATGTTGATATAGTTTTTTTCAACAACAATACCAAAATGCCTAGAAGATGCACCTAAGGTGAAAGTTAAGTCGCAAAATTTAGATATAAACCCAAGACCAAGAACCGAAGTTCTGCTAGCAAAAAGTAAAAGATGAAAATAAGTAGTAACGAACAACTGAATTATAGTGATTTGATATTTATCCTTTATCCACTATAAGATAAAATTTATTGGTTTAGGCCGGGAAGGCTGGAGTCATTTATGTAACCATTTTATATATTTGTTCAAAATTTAGGTTCGTAAGCTTTTGAGGAAAATTAGAATAAGGTTATAGTTTGGAAAAGTCTAGTTGTTTTCAAATATGATCCCTTTCTTAGTACAGTGAATCTGTTGTTTATTGTAGTATTAATTCTTGACCGTTGATGAATAGTTTCTTCCCGTGATTGTTGAGTAGAAAATGGTGGGTTTTGATGAAGACACTTGTCATAATCTGATAGCACTTTGAATGTCATGGAATAACGTTGGTGGAGTACGTAGCAAACATTAAATTTTTTCTTGGTGGCTCTAATGGTTGCTTGAGATGTTGATGGACTAGTGTAAGTTGATGTGACATTTGATTTAAGATATCTGGATAGTTCTGACATATTAAAGTTGAGCAAATCGATGGTTATTCATTGATTGGTCAAATGGCAGAGTAATTGAGACTTTTGTATCTCGGTTTCGATTATAGATCTTGTACATATATATTTTGAGTAGCTCTTGAGCTTGTCTTTGAGCTTTGGTATTTGAGCACACACCCACGATCAGATCTGGAAAATTTGAAAATATTCATGTAATGTTTGGGCTATAATGAGTTGCATTGAACTAATATTGAATTGCCTAAGCTATTGTAATATTTGAGCCATTCGTTCTCTGGTATTAGTTACAAAGTTCACGATCAAACTATCACTAAATCAATGACCTCGATTATAACTGATGCAACTTTAACCCTTGTAATTTATGAACTTTGTCATCTTGGCTATTACCCAGATTAGAGTTGAAATGAACGTTACCATGACCGGACCCAACAGCTTTCCAATCTCGAAAAACTTCAAATCATGGGCCACCGCTGTTATCCCGCCTTTTGAAAAGGCCATGGTACCGTAGATTTGTTTAAGAATGGTTGGTTACCAGCCTTGAAAATCAGTTATTATGATGAACCAGGATTTTCGACAATCGAAAATCGACATCGATACGTTCAATGTATAACATGTCGATATTCAAATGCTGGAAATACCGGTTTGTTAGGGTAAAGAAGAAAAGGATAGAAATCGAAACCGAAACAACAACGTAAAATCTCATAATCGTAGCGGAACAAAATATAATAATAACAGATCGTTATAAAAAGAAACTATAACCGTTTTATACTTACAATCATCAGAGTACAACAATCATCAATTAATCTAGACAGCTACAATAACTTGTCCTGATATACATAACTTACACAGCAAAAATAACCAAGTATGTGATATACATCTAAAATCCTCCGGCTCATCCCTTGAGCTCCATAACATCTTAACCTGAATCTGCAATACTCGGTTTGACCTAAGCATTATAATAAAATAACACCCGAGTTAGTCTAGAAAACCAGTGCGGGAAAACACACTCAAGTTGAATTATTAAAGTTATCGAAATCCTTTGAAAACAAATGTATCTCGTAAGACCACGTCACACATAAACACGATGGGATTTTCCCTTAGGATAACCAAAACATTTTTATCAAAATCGTCTGATATTATATTAGTGTCTAAATAAAGTAAATAGAAAATAGGTGAAATGCTTGCATCTCATGTTTCAGCATAGTTGGGCACAATCAAAACCGTACGAAGTTTATTGGATAATGGATTCCATACAATGACTAGGCTACCGGGGTACCTCCCATCACAGTACACCTCTAGAAAAATGTACCGAGGACCTCGTCAGGATCCCCTGCCACACAAGACCGGCCTACCCTTAACCTGCATAGTACCAAATATGTTATCATCCCGGTTGTTCCCACCCATAAAATTGAGCGCTCACTTTTCCATGCGCCACCATATCCATAATTTTTAAATTTCCAAGGGTATCTAAAAAGGTGATAACATAACCTAATTTTGTGCGACCCACTTAACCTTACTGCATCTCTCATGTTTTAGTCATTCCCGGTTGATGAGGCTTGAGGCTAACGTTTACCTTTCAAGAACAATTCCACTTAGAATGCTTATCGTCCTCCAATAATGATGTTCTGATAGCATTCGTCCATACAAGCTGTCCTGGGTCTGGAAAAATCGAGTCACCATCTTCACCATCTTCACAATATCCATTCATAACGTTCAAACAGGATCGAAGTGGTTTTTGGATAATTAAATCCGACCTCGGAATCTTTGAAATCGTCATCGAATTTGGCTAAAATTGATAATCGGTTATTTAACTATCAATAAAACATCCATAAGCAGACATCAGGCATTATTATAGATTTTCCAAAATTTATTTTCAAAATATATTATAAAATATATATTTAATCCCTTCCAAACTTTCAATAATTGGGGCAACTCAAATACTTATATCCATATCAGGATATTCCAAACCATCTTTGTCTCAATATTTAGAAAAATGTAATTTTCTATCTCTTTACTTCTCAACACTTAGGAAATTTCATTTATTTCTCTTTTTCGAAATCATTCATAATTTATATTGTAAATTCCTTAACTCGTTTGTAACGAATTCTATAAGTTCCGGGATTCCTCGATTTATTCCCTTTAATATTTTCCAAAAGTCAAACACACTCGTCTATAATTCCAATTACGCCTTTTCTACTTCTTTTATGAAATCTAATTCAATTTTTCGAAGTTCATGCTTATTTAACTAATTTGGAAATTTCTTTACTTTTCCTCAAATTCCATTCTGAGAATTCTTTTATAATCCCATCAACTGTATAAACCACTTCCAAACCTCGAGAATGTTTACAAATAAATTTAGATCATTGAAAAATCTGTGTATATAGATATATAAAATAAGTATTTAAAAGAATAATAATTTATTTTTTAAAACATATTCAAGAAATTTCTTAAAAATATCGAAACACTTTTTATAAACATCAATAACTCATTTTTAGATAAACGAATCAATTTTCAAAGGTGATTTCAAAAATTATAATTTATTAAATAAATATTAAGTATTTGAAAAAAAATCACTTTTCGATGTACTTCGATTCTACTAGTTCAAAATTATACAGTTTGATAAATAAAACTTCTCTTTTTAAAACTACCTAATTTTTTTAGATAAAAATATTTTTTTTCAAAATCCCAATAACCGATTCAATTCATAAATTCCTCTTGATTCACAACCCATCAGTTTCATTATGATTCTCCTAACCATTTCCACTTTTCAAAAATAGTTTCCATTATTTTCCTCAACCCTGTATCGACTTTCTAATATAAATTCACTCGATGAATTTTATACTCCCAATTTAGCAAATGCTATCGTTTTCCCTTATTTATAAACATCGTTTATAAATTTTATAACTCCTTTGAGTGTTACCTTTTTATACAGCTATCCTCGCTTATAAAATTCCATTTTATAGGTTCATTCCTTTATAAATTCCATTTGTTTTTCAAATTTTTTTTTTATCGATTTCAACATCTTTTTACATTTTTCGAAGATCATTTAAAAATCCTTTTATAGTTTTTTTCTAAAATTTCTATTTAAAACATTTATGGATTAGTAGAGTTTAACTAAAATAAAATTTATTGTTTATCCAATCAAATTCTTTTTAAGCAATCCAATTTTCGATATAATATTTGTTTATATCCAAAATCTTATTTTATTTTCTTAAAATTCAAATATAATATTTATGGTATTTAAAACACCAAAGTTAAGGCCAGTGATACTATAGCATCCAAAATTAAATCACAACAAAATATATACCAGATTTATTGACATACTTCACATATCAATATATATGAACATATAATATATTTTTGAGGAATCCAATTGGATCCCTCCATCCTGTTTCCTTGCATCCACAGATGTTAGACAGCATGAAAATACCAATCCAACTTCGAGGGGAATATCGCGGTAATATAGGGTCATCCGCTATTATGCGGGGCACATAGTGTCTCATCCGCTCCAACAGTGAGAATATAGCCAACTACTAATATATATTTATACTACTATATATAATATAAAATCCAAGTGATAAATATATCGATTCAACCAATCATCCAATAATTAATTTATAATTGCTATGAATTAAATCGTCACCAAATTGAGTGAGCTTTACTCACCTTGACCTTTAATTTGCAATCTGATTCAATTCCAAATTTGTTCCATTACTTAGTGTTTGTCGCTACGATCCTACATGACTCTTTTTCGAAATTTTGGACGTCGCACAAATTAATTTACGACGTATAAGTTAATGAGTTTTTTATTTTTCTTTAATTAAACTAATTACACATTAATTAAAATAAGTTTAAAATAAATCACTATATACCAGTTCCCACAGCTTCTCCTTAAATATTACGCGACCATCATCACGAAACAACAGCTCAACACAACTTGAAATCGATGTGCACGCCTCCACCTTCTGCCACGAACGACCCTCGCCCTACCCACGCCTACCAAATCACGTTGACTCAGCGCCGTCACCTTCGCCTCCTCACCAGAAAATGCAACCCACCGCAGCGCGACGAACCCCAACTCGAGCCACCTAAAACCCTAAAAATCGATCGCCAGGAACAAAACACCTTCCGCCTCGCAGCCTCCATCCACCATCGCAACTTCTCCTTTACCACGCCTAAATTAAACATTACCATAACCTATTGCAAGAAAGTCGATCGCGGCTTCGAGCTCCTCAAATAAATCGATCGCGCCTTCGAGCTCCTCCAGGTTGTCGTTCGGCATCGTGTGCGATTTGCTTCTCAAGTCGCAAACGAAGCTCGTGATTTTAGTTTTTTTTCATTTCTTCTGTGAATCGTATTGATGAAGAAATAGGATGTGATTTTTTATGTATTATTTTTCTCTCTATCTTCTGTTCGATTTTTTTTGTGTATTTCAAATGAAGGAAAGAGGCTAAACTTCATGTCTTAAAACAAGGATGGCACGCATATGAATGTAGGATGGCTTTAGGGCGAGCATAGGGTGGCTACGAGTTTAACATTTGATTTGTTTTCATCTTTATCCATTTAGAATATATGCAGGGAAACCACAAACTCCTATTGAGGCGTGCCGTCTGAAGTTTCTAATATTATACCACTATTTCGAACGCAATGGAACAAGCTCCGAGATCTAATTTGATCGTATGGAGAATATAGCCTTTTAAATCGATAGTTTAAATTAAATTCGATTAAATTGTTTTAGGCGTTTCCAGATCATACGACCAAACGGTACATCCAAACGCTACGAAATTTGAAATTTGATAATATTACACTACTGCGGATCCAATGAAACTGTTTTTGTCGAATTCTGAGACTATACCCCGGATCGCTATTTTAACGCCTCTATTAAATCGATGATTTTCAAAAATTTACGAATTCACTAGAAATTCTGGTTTTAAAATCTCACTAACTAATTTATAATTCCAAATCCAAATACTTAAACTATTTAAATATTCAAAATCGAACGATAAAAATCCCGGTCATTACTTTCCTCCCCTCTTAAAAGAATACCGTCCCCGTAATTGTTAGGATAGGAAAAATACTCCAAACCTATTACTTCTTCGAAAACCCGCTTTGTTAAGACTCGACATTTCACTTCTAAATCCTTTAGTTCCTACCAAAACCATTAACTTCCCTTTCTAATTCAAAATCCTTTATTTCTATTACAATTCAAAAATCAGCCTTTTAGCAAACAAAATTTTTTCAAATTTTTTACCAACAACCTAAATTTTCAATTTTTTTTGGCAAAGTCCCCCTTGTACGGAAAGCCTTTTGCAATATAACAAGAGAGATAAAAATATATACATGGACCCACATGGTCGGAAAACGCAATGTATAACAATTTATATTTTTGCGGTATTTAATTCGAAAAAGTACCTTTATTTAGCGTTTTAAAGTGAGCTGCTTACTTTACATGCAATTTGCGTGATCAAAATCTAGCCAAATGGCCTCTGGGTACCTGTATTTACTCCATTTAAATACATAAGTACCAAAATATGAAAATCAAATAACACTTCATTTATTTAAATAGTTAAATCACATACTTCACACAACTAAATATGCTAAACATGTATTTAAAAGCAATCACAAGGTTGCAATACTAATTTAATTGTTTTCAATCGATATCATACCATTTTATTCAATTTGAATGATTTACAAACCAATTTACTTGCATTCACTTCATAATTACCCACATTATATTTATATCCATTCTAAATTGACTTCAAATTAATTTATTCACTTACCATTGATTTACAGAATTTTATTTACTCCCGTTTACGTCAACGACAATATTTCCATGCAAATTTGGTGATATTCATTTAAATAAAATAGTCACTTAGGCTTATAAACCATTTCGATTTATTTTAAATCAATTAGTCGATTTTTTTCTTATTGATTCACATTCAATTTACTCACCAATCTTTTGTTAGCTCAATTTTATATTTAACAACAGCTCTACCTATGCCATTTTATTCTTGAACCACTTCATAATTTATCTAAGCGAAGCTTCCATCCAAAATATTAACTTAAGTTAGTTCATTTATTTTCCATCAATTCAACTATATAACTTAAGTCCATTGAAATCAAACTCCATTTCAAATTTTGATTGATCCTTATTTAATCAAGTTCCATTCGATTTACTCATTAATTTAATTAGCCCATTCATTTAATCCACTTTAAATTTTAATTTCCATACTCAAATTCATTTAAATGATATGCAAGGCCATATTCAATTTATTTTTACTTACATTGAATTTATTTATAACTCAAGTCATTACGTCAATCAAATTCCATTTTGTTCGACCACATTTCCAATTTTATTTAGTTCGCTTATTATTAAGTCGAATTTTATTTATAACTCAAGCTCCAATTCCAATATTCACTTTTAATCCATAATCTAATTTATTCAACCAAGTTAAGCTCCATTTTTTTCAATTTATAGATTTTACAACTTATTTTTCTCATTTCATCAATTCTATACCCGAATACATTCACCATTTATTTTTAACTCAAGATTATACGTTACTTTATAGCCTGAGCGTATTTTTATTCCATTAACTTCAATTTTTATAAGCTATATAAACTTATTTATTCACCATTCCATAATTTTATCCTTAAATTTTATTCCATTATAAATTTTATAGCTTATAATTATCCCGTCGCTTTATAATTCAAACTCTATATTCAATTCAATTCGATAACATTTCTAATTCCAATTCAATTTTTATTTAACTTAGCTTAAGTTAAATTCCAATTCATACAATTTATTTTCCATCTTTTCATACATTCTTTATTTGAGTTAATTCTATTTCACAACTCAAACTTTACATTTAGTTCAATTCCATATGATTCAAATCCAATTCACTTTTTCATATTCATGTGCTTTTATATTTAGTTAACTTCATACATTTTATTTAGTGGAAATTAGGTTGAAGGGCTTTTATTTGTAGGGAAATAAGTTTTAAGAACAACACTTCTGAATAATTTGTTTTAAGGACAATTTACAGCATAATGATAAATTCATTTATTCTTTTAAGTTATCTAGGAAAATGATAACTTCTTTTATCATTATTTCTGTATAACTGTAAATGATAAATTCTTTTATCCTTTTTCTGTAAAATGTCCTTAAAACTAATTTTTCAGAAATAGCGTCCTTAAAACTTATTACCCTACACAAATAAAACCTTGAAGTAAAAATCCCCTTCTATTTATTATAATCACTCTATTTATTGATTTACTTTAACCTTACTTGAGTTAAATTCCCATTTCATTAATGCACCACAATAATTCAATTCAAACCCAATCAATTAAAATTTTAAAATTTAATTTTATTCAACTTAACCTAAGTTGAATTCCATATAAATTTCTCAATTTAAATTATAATTCCAAAATTCAATTTTCACTTTTCTTTCCTTATAATTACATCTTCCACTTATAAGTCCAAAAACTTATTTCCTGGTATCGCCTAAAATATTTAAATAATTATTTCAGAATTCACATACCCGACATATATTTCAAATCACTTTGAAACCATATGTATACACACACACACACCAAAATCATATCCTTCAAATTTAAACCAAACCTGGTTTTTATCCAAACAATTCCTTCCAGAATTTCTAAAAAACAACACTTATATCTAAACAAAATCCTTATTTAAATTACTACGGCAGTAATCTATCACTTAGAAACTCGAAAATGAATACTGATGATGCAGCCGTCATCACCAGAATTATTTTTCAACGACTGAAGTGAGTTTAGTGCTTTGTCACTTCCAAAATCTACTTAAGACCATTTTTATCCCAAAAATATTTTCAAAATAATACCATTTTATTTTTACAACTCATTAGAAAATATTTTCCAACTTCCTAGGATTTTAAATTTCCAATTCTGGCTTGAATTCATTTTTAGTTTTAACTCATTTTTATAATTCATACTTATACAATTCAATTTGGTTTTTATAAACTATTTTCAATTTTATAATCTTGTTTTGATAACATCCAAACTCATGAATAAACTTATAATAATTTTAGAAAATTATTTCTGTTATATCAAAATATAATTTTATGCAAAATTATTTCATTCATTCGCTTCAAAAAATATTTTTTCGGTTTGCCTGGTCCAAGTATTTAGAAACTCCTATCGATTTAGTGGCGTCCCACTATTTGACCAGAATTTATATACCACTCAACAGATAAATTAAACAAAATATAAAACCATTTTATATCCACTAACAAATGCACGCTCATATCTATTAATACAATCAAACTCATCCTAGGGTACCACTGATCCTATCTCTAATGAGTAATCCCCATCAAAGCCAAGGTTCTTGCTTAACCTTCAGCTCTGATACCTACTGTGACGAACTGTGATTTTTGACCCTCGAAAATCAACATCGATACGTTCAATGTATAACATGCCAAATATTCAAGTCCAAGAAACATCGATTTCTTAGGGTGAAGAAGAAAAGGATAGAAGAAGCAGAAACAACAACAAAGAATCTCACAATCGCAGCGGAACAAAATATAATAATAACAGATATTTATACAAAGAAACTGTAACTGTTTTATACATACAATCATCATAGTATAACAATTGTCAATCAATCTAGACAGTTACAATAACTTGTCCTGGTATACATAACTCACACTATGGAAATAACCAAGTACGTGATATACGTATGAAATCTTCCAACTCGTATCCTGAACTCCATAGCATCCTAACCTGAATCTATAGTACTCGGTTTGGCCCAAACAATATAATAAAACAACACCCGAGTCAATCTGGAAAATCAGCATGAGAAAAACACTCAATTTGAATTATTGAAGTTATCAAAATCCTTTAATAATAAAGATATCTCATAAGACCACGTCACATATAAACACGACGGGTTTTTCCCTTACGGTAACCAAAACATTTTTATCAAAATGTCTGATATTATAATAGTGTCTAAACAAAGTAAATAGAAAATAGATGAAATGCTTGCATCTCACGTTTCAGCATAGTTTGGCACAATCAAAACCGTACGACGCTTATTGGAGAATGAATTCCATACAATGACTGGGCTACTGGGGTACCGTCTATCACAGTGCACCTCTAGAAAAATATATCGAGGACATCGCCGGGATCCTTTGCCACACAAGACTGGCTTATCCCTAACTTGGATAGTACCGAATATGTTATCACCCCTGGTGTTCCCACCCTAAAAATCGAGCGCTTACTTTTCTATGCACAACCATATCCATGATTTATAAATTTCCGAGGGTATCTCAAAAGGTGATAACATACCCTAATTGGGTGCGATCCATTTAGCCTTGCTGCATCTTTCCTGTTTTAGTCATTCCCGATTGATAAGGCTTGAGGCTAACATTCACCTTTCAAGAACAATTCCACTTAGAATGCTCATCATCCTTCAATGACGATGTTCTGATAGCACTCGTCCATACAAGTTGTCATGGGTCTGGACAAAACGAGTCACTGTCTTCACCATCTTCACGATATCCATTCGTAACGTTTAAACCGGGTCGAAGTGATTTTCGGATAATTAAATCTGATCCTGATCTCTTCGAAACAATCAGCGAACTTGGCCAAAATTAATAGTCGGTTGTTTAACTATCAAGAAACATCCATAAGCTGACATCAGGCCTTATTATAGATTTTCTAAAATTTATTTTCAAAATATCTTATAATATATATATATATATATATATATATTCAAATCCATCCAAATTTTCAATAATTGGGGCAACTCGAATACTTATATCCATATCAGGATATTCCAAACCATCTCTTATCCAACATTTAGAAAAATATATTTTTCCAACTCCTCGCTTCTATTTATAACACTTAGGAATTTCATTTTTTTCTCTTTCTCAAAATCCTTTACAATTTATATTATAAATTCTTTAACTCATTTATAACGAAATTTATAAGTTCCGGGATTCCTTGATTTATTCCCTTTAATATTTTCCTAAAGTCAAATACACTCGTCTATAATTCCAATTACCCTTTTTCTACTTCTTTTATGAATTCTAATTCATTTTTCAAAGTTCATTCTTTTTTAACTACTTTTGAAATTTCTTTACTTCTGCTTAAATTCCATTTTGAGAATTCTCTTATAATCCCATGAACTGAATAACCTGCTTCCAAACCTCGAGAAGGTTTATAAATAAATTTAAATCATTACGAAATCTATGTGCATATATATACAAATAAAATAAGTATTTAAAAGAATAATAATTTATTTTTTAAAACATGTTCAAGTAATTTCTTAAAAATATCGAAACACTTTTTATAAACATCAATAACTCATATTTAGATAAACGAATCAATTTTCAAACCTGATTCCAAAAATTAGAATTTATTAAAATAAATACTAAGTATGTGAAAAATATTCACTTTTGGATGTACTTCAATCCTACTAGTTCAAAATTATACAGTTTGATAAATAAAACATCACTTTTTAAAACAACTTAATTTTTTTTAGATAAAAATATATTTTCAAAATCATAATAACCAATTCAATTTATAAATTCCTCTTGATTCACAATCCGTCGATTTCATTTCGATTCTCTTAACCATTTTCATTTTTCAAAATTAGTATCCACTATTTCCCTCAACCTTGTTTCCATATTCTAATATAAATTCACCCTATGAATTTTATATTCCCAATTTAGTAAATGTTATCGTTTTCCCTTATTTATAAACATCATTTATAAATTATACACCTCTTCTGAGTTTTACCTTTTTATAAAGCTACTCTCACTTATAAATTTCCATTTTATAAGTCCATTCCTTTGTAAATTCCATTTGTTTTTCAAATCTATTTTTATATCGATTTCAACACCTTTTTACATTTTTCGGATATTATTTGAAAATCCTTTTTATAGATTATTTCTAAAATTTCTATTTAAACCATTTATGGATTAGTAGAGTTCAACCAAAATCAAATTTATTGTTTATCCGATCAAATTCTTTTTAACTAGTCTAATTTTCGATATAATATTTTTTTATATCCAAAATCTTCTTCTTTTTTCTTAAAATTAAAATATAATATTTATGGTATTTAAAACACCAAAATTAAGGCCAGTGCTACTATAGCATCCAAAATTAAATCACAACAAAATCTATACCAGATTTGTTCACATACTTCATATATCAATATATATGAACAAATAATATATTATTGAGGAATTCAGTTGGATCCCTGCAACATGTTTCCCTGATGTTAGACAACATAAAAATACCAATCCCACTTCGAAGGCGATATCGCGGTAATATAGGATCATCCGCTCCAACGGTGGGAATGTATCCAACTACTAATATAAATTTATACTATTATATATAATATAAAATCCAACTGATAAATATATCAATTCAACCATTCATACAATAATTAATTTATAATTGCTATAAATTAAATGGTCAACCAAATTGAGTGAGCGTTATTCACCTTGAATTTTAATTTGCAATCTATTTCAATCCCAAATTGTTGCACTATGCAGTGTTTGTCGCTACGGTCCCACATGACTCATTTTCGAAATTTTGGACCTCGCATGAATAAATTTACGACGTATAAGTTAATGATTTTTTTACTTTTCTTTAATTAAACTAATTACACATTAATTAAAATAAGTTTAAAATAAATCACTATATACCTATTCCCACAGCTTCTCCCCAAATATCAAGCGACCATCATCTCGAAACAGCAGCTCAACACAACTTGAAATTGAAGTGCGCACCTCCACCCTCTGCCATAAACGGCCCTTGCCCTGACTGCGCCGACCAAATCACCTTCACTCAACACCATCACCTCCGCCTCCTCACCAGAAAGCGCAACCCATTGGTGCGCGACGAACCCGAACTCGAGCCACCCATAACTCTAAAAGTTGATCTTCGGGAACAAAGCACCTTCCGCCTCGCAGCCTCCACCCACGATCGCAACTTCTCCTTTACCGCGCCTAAATTGAACATCGCCAGAACCTATTGCAAGAAAGTCTATCGCGGCTTCGAGCTCTTTCAGTAAGTTGATCGCGCCTTCGACCTCCTCAAGGTTACTGTTCAACATCGCATGCAATCTGCTTCTCAAGTCGTGAATGAAGCTCGTGATTTTAGTTTTTTTTTCTTTTCTTTTGTGAATCGTATTGATGAAGATAGGGGATGCGATTTTTTTATTTAATTTTTCTCTCTATCTTCTGTTCGATTTATTTCGTGAATTTCAAATGAAGGAAAGAGGAAAAATTTCATGTCCTAAAACAAAGGACGGTGCATGTACGAAGGTAGGACGACTTTAGGGTGAGCTATGGTGGCTACGAGTTTGACGTTTGGATTTCATCTTTATCTATTCAGAATATCACATATTGTATTCAGGGAAACCTCGAACTCCTATTGAGTCATGCCGCCTGGCGTTTCTAATGTTGTACTGCTATTTTGAACGCGATGAAACAAGCTCCGAGACTTAATTTGATCGTATGGAGAAGATAGCTTTTTAAATTGTTAATATAAATTAAATTCGATTAAATTGTTCTATGCGTTTCCAGATCGTACGTCCAAACCGTAAGTCCAAATGCTATGAAATTTGAAATCCAATAACAATACATTATTACAGATCCAATGGAATTAGTTTCGTTGAATTCCAAGACTGTACCCCGGACCGCTATTTTAACGCGTCGATTAAATCGATTATTTTCAAAAATTTACGAATTCATTTGAAATTCCAGCTTTAAAATCTTACAACTAATTTATAATTTCAAATCCAAATATTTAACCTGTTTAAATATTCAAAATCCAACGATGAAAAATTCGAGTCGTTATAGTTATATATAGTATTATGGACAATGGTCGAACATATTTGGACCATGTCCCAATCAATGTGCAATCAATATGAAGCGACAAGGAAGGCCCTGTGAGGCTACCATTCAAATTTCAAGCCAATCGAAGTTCGTGCGCTCGAGTTATGGAAGAACGATTCATAAAACAGGGTAAATCGACGAAAATCGATCAATATCTCAAAATTTACAAAGCCAATGCACTTGAAACTTTCAGAGCATCAATATGTTGAAGAGTGGAGCCAACAAAAATGATCGCATGAAAAAACTCCCAAATCTTGGAAAAAGATGCCGTTTGTTATTGGAACGATCATACGAATCATCAAAATGATCCATATTAAATGAAGGTTGGATGATACCTCACGAACGATAGTCTGGATTGCACAAAATTTGGAGAGCAATTAATTTATATCATGAAGAGCCTACATTATCGATCGCATAAGAAAACTCAAGAAAAACATAAAAAGACGCAGATCGTTATTGGACGATGGACATAGCGTTCGGTGTTCTACAAAGAATAGACAATATCTAAAAAGCTATAACTTAGAATTACATCATATTTTGGGAGCAAGGCCTGGAGGCCTATGGGACCACCAACGAACGATCGTTCATTGATTGGAGCCAAAAATAACGATAAGACCCGATCGTTGTTTTTGTATAATTTAGACCACCGATCATTCTGGTAGACCCCTGCGGATCCAAAGATTCTTCTGGCGAATTTTTAGTTCGATTCATGGCACATCTTCCCCGATAATACATAGACCATTCTCCGTAAAGAGGATTCTTCTATTTGCTGCCCAGGCTCGGCCATTTTTATTCTTCACTCTTGTACAATTGGATTCCAGCTAATCCAGTTCTTATAATCATAATCCAGTGCAAGATCAATATAAATATGAAGTGGACGTAGGCCAAGATTTTTGAAGCAACATAAAATCTATGTGTTAATTTATTTCTGTGCCCTGTTTTAATTACATTCATCATTTAATCTTTACGAGATTCTATTGGGCATCGATGTCCATTATTGGCGTCAAAAACTGTAGTCCGAAACTCAATTAGATTGTGCATGAACAAAAGGCCAGACCTTCAAATCAATGGTTCAACCGCCATTTTGTTGGTTGTATCATGATTGTTTTAATTTCTTCTTGGGTTTTCAGCTTATATCATTCTCTTCTTTCTACCATTTTGAAGAAAAAACTAAAACAAACTTAAAATATCATCATGTTCCAAAATCTAAACAACAAGCTTCATCACTCCGTTCTTTGATACCGCAAGTACCTCGATGACCGCTACAAGCTTCGTCCAGTTCACTATTACTAAACTTCTTCCGTTGAGCATTACTAATATATGCACAACAGTATTTGTGTTGGTGCCGTTGTGCAACTGCTATTGTGCGCAACTGTTGTAGTTGTGCACTGCAGTAGTACATAATTTCGGTTGTGGAACTTTTATTTTAAGCACTGAAAACTTTCTCAGCCTGCCTACCTAGTATTTTTCTTTCAATACTTTTACGTATAACTTGTATTTAAATGCATAAATTTTTCATAATAAAAAATTCATTGTTCAATTGGTTGAACCGTCATAACTTTAAATCTTGAGTCATCACGGTTAGATTTGCGGTCCGATCAAGATAACCGTGGTACATCTATGAAGTATTTCTATGAAGTGAACCTTCACATTTTTTTCCCTTTCAACTTCGTTGTTTTCAAAGTGACGAAAGCGTGATGTAGAGTGAACTTTGATTTATGTCAAAAGCTCCTGCAACCAAGAAATGTGAGACAGTACGATCAGTTTGTCTTCTCCCACTTTAGTCAGTAGTCTTTTGGCATATGAATTATACGAATCAACATGATGAAGACAGGTTTAACCGTCAAGAATCATGGCCCGTTCTCTTAATAATCAAAATTCGAAGTGCTTTAGCCTATATTAAACAAATAAAACCAGCTCACACTCCAGCTATAGATAAACTATCTCAAAATATAGTGTATATAACCCTGTGCACTCTCGTGCACGCTATATATATATATATATATATATATATATATATATATATATATATATATATATATATATATATATATATTAGGGCGAGAGAAGAATGACAACTGCTTACTATTTCAGCATGTTTACTCTGTCCTTCCTTCTATGAGAAAATGATGCCATATTTCACGCTATGCTAAGCTTATTTTTGTTTTCATCTGTTTTACGCTTTCATTTGTATACAGAAGGCTGCGTTTAAAGAGACAAGGGTACTCAAATAGCAGCATATTGCTAATTTTAACATATTGCAGCACTTAATTAAATGCTACCGGGAGTTTTTTTTTTTTAAAGAGACACTAGAGTGGAGTATTCCACATTGCTATCAAGTATTATGTAAATATTTGTATATAGGTTCCCATAGCAAAACATGCTATGAATCTTATTGTATGGTCTAATATTTCATACAATATATGATAAATCTGTTGGTTCATTTAATTTCAACTACCTTACTGGCAACTTGCAAGTGTAATACCCAAGGGTGCAGTAAGTAGAATATTGAACTAGGAATTAGGAACCTTGTTCTTTTTATTTTTTCAGAGTCTTCTAATTTTGTGTTCAACTTCTTGTAGTATCCCTTGTTAGTAAAATTCATTGTATGTATTTATCTCATCATCATATAGTTCAAACCAGTTTGTCCTAATTAAATTATCTTCTTGTATCTGTTTTAATAGCATTTTGTAATATTCTTCACACACTAGTCTCATCATTTTATCTGTAAGTTGTATTTCTGTTTTGCTTTCCATTAGATAAAAGGTATAGTCTAGATTTTTATGTGCCTGTTCTTTGTCTAATTTGGGTTCATCTGTTAATTCTAAAAATTTCTTTGAATAATTTTCTTTAAAAATCTTTGCCATGCTATACTGTTGGTTTTCATTTAACTTTGTTTGTTTTAGAATAATTAAAAGTTTTATCATGAAATTTTGCTCAAAATAATTCTGTAGTGATTCTATGTTTTCAATTTTTGGAAAATTATTCATCTTAGTTTTTCCAATCGTTCTTTTCTATGATTTTATAGTCCGGTTCATTTTTTAACGCTATCCATTTTTTTCATTCTATGTAGAAATCTCTACAAAATCTTTCTGTTATTATTATGTTTCCTGGTTCCCTCAGGTAATTAAGTTTGTTAAATATTTGGATGAGATCCGTTTCACAGTCATATATATTTATTAGTTCATGCTTTTATTTTTGTTTGAAAATACTTAGTATCTGGTGTTTTTGGTCTTCTGTAATGGTTGTGTTATTCTTCATAATATTTATCATGTTTATCATGAATTTATCTTCTAAATATTGTTGTAGTTTTTCCATAAGTTTCGAAAATTACTTCTTGTTATTATTTTTTGTTTTAAAGGTTGGTTGATCTATTTGAGAAAGTAGACAAAGCTCTTAGAAATACTAGGATACAATTCTGCATGCAATAGTAGAATTCTCTTATTTTTTCATATTAATTCATCACTCATATTATACTTAGAATGTTTTAAAATAATCTTGTTTTTTAGGAATCTTTACCAGAACTCCATATCTCAAATCATTTTTCCTCACCTTGTCGTCCTAAGCGTCTATTTTGCCCTAACATGGTACTTCATTCGACTAACGGACTTACGTCTGTTGGAAACACTTATTAAGCTTATAGCAACTGGTATAAAATACACAAAGAAAGTTGACTAAATTAAACATAGTGAGTACAATATAACTAAGAATTTTATAAAAAGATAAGAGGACTTACATGGTTGCAACAGTCTTGTGTCTTTTCTTTCCTTAGCTCTGTCTAGATGTTTTAGTTACTCATAAATCTTGGGGAAGAAGAAAAAAGGAAGAGGATAGCCATTAAAGAGAAAGCTTATATTATTTCTTACACTGGGTTATAATGTAGACCTTGATACCTATTACAAACTAGAAGGCTCCTAATATAGATGGAGCAAAGATAAATAAAACATACAGCTGTCTAGGAGTGGAGGTAAAGATACCCTCCATTAATAATAATAAGCATTACATTTATCTTTATATTTGTTTTATATGAGAAAGGAGCACTAATGTCACATCTTGTATTTAAAAGTAGATTCTTCTGTAGAAAAGTAGGACACCTTGCAAATCTTTTGTCAAATCAGTTTTCATCTTTGGACATAGTGGTGGAGTCGACGTTTTCCCTATCTTCATTGTTTTTCTTCCTTTGTTTTTCCTTTTTGTAGTTTTTTATTAGAGAAGGATTAGGATGGAATATATCAAAGTTTCTGTAATTTATTCCTTCGTCTCTCAAGGCTTTTGCGACGAATATTTTTGTCGTAGGGGTTTCAGCATATAGATAAGAACCTTTGTTGTCCCATTCATCTTCTTCTACGATTTTAAGGGCCCTGTACATTTCATATATTTGTTCTTTGATCTTTATATATTCTATTTTTTTTGGATTGTTAATTTCCTTCCATTCTTCATAGTCTGTATCCAGGAATTTTGCTTTGATGTGTATAGTATGTTTCGTGGGTTCAAAGATGTTTTTTCCAAAATGTGGCGGGGTTGACATGAAGTCCATGTATATATCAGTCGCCAAGATATTTGTTAATTGTTCTATTATGCTCCCTAAAGTTTCTGGAAGATCATCTTGGATCCATTCATCAAAATAGATTCGCCTGACAAGTCCATAGTTTATTAACATATTAGGATCAAATATGATGTCTTCGTGGGTCAAGTATTTGTATTTTGTGAGATTGAGAGTAATTTGTGGAACTGCACAAGATATAGTACAAGAACAGTCGTGGGTTGTTTGTGTACAAGAGGGAAATCTTTTTGTACAAGGAATATTTGTGTTTCTCATGACATCCCAATTTATTTGCAATCCTTCAATTTTTGTGTTGGAGGTATGTGAGAAGAATTCGCAGATTTTGTTAAATGTTTGTGGGGAAAGTTCAGCAGGGTGTTGTATAAAATGTAATTCTCTTGTCATTTGTTCAGGAAAATTGGGTAAAATGATAG
The DNA here is from genome assembly GCA_030765085.1 of Allium cepa. NCBI lineage: Eukaryota > Viridiplantae > Streptophyta > Magnoliopsida > Asparagales > Amaryllidaceae > Allium > Allium cepa. The sequence continues at coordinate 151,255,453 of CM060934.1, read as the reverse complement.
ATTTTTGGATTGTATTTGGCTGAGGTGTGATTGGCTGGGGTGTAGTTTGGTAAACATTTTTTGGAGTGCCCAGATTTGTCATTTTTAAAGGATAGGATTTGGCCATAGTGGCAAAAGAAGTTTGTGGTCTGAAATTTGTGGTGGAAGAAGTCTCAGTGATTTCTTCTTTGACATATTTCCCCAGAGAGATTTGTTGTAGACTTTGTATATCTTCAGAAATTATATAATCTTTTCCAAAGACCCTTTGTAATTCTTCTGTAGCAGCTTCAAAAGTATTGAAGCCTTTGTATAATGGTTTCCCATACCTGGGATTTTGTTCAAGGTATTTGATCTTAACAATCATTTGTTCCCATGTGGTATAAATACCAGCATCGGGACCTGTAAACAGGCCATAGTAGAGGTATTTTGTTCTTTTCTCATTTGTAAATATTTGTACTAGAGTGTATAATATACTCAATTTTTGTTTATTGGACTCATGGGGAGTCTTCATGTTCCAGATATTGTCAAGAATCATTTGTTGCTCTTCAGTGACTTTCGTCTTTGTCTGAAATTTGTTTGTAGTATATGTCTTCAAATGCTTGGATGGATTTAGTTCTTCCATTTCTGCAAAGATAATATTAGTAATTGACATATATAATTTTTATTCTAATAACCTTGATAATTGGTCAGGTAAAAAATTACTTTTTCCTTTTATGTGTTCCCAATTAATGTTAGTTCCACAATTTGATATTGCATGTTTAAATTTTAACCATCTGTTATTTATGGTTCCCTTTTCTTTTTTATTTTCTGTATATTTTACAATAGATTCGCAATCTGTTCTAATTGTTATCTCTTTCTGAGAAATTATAAATAATTTAAAAGCTTCTAAAACATATATTATGGCTAGCATCTCATAGTCTAAAGATGTCATATATCCTTTTTCTTTGTATGTTCCCGAGGTATATCTACATAGCTTTTCTGTAGATTTATTTCCGTATTTATTATTTTTACTTAGTAAAATTCCTCCCCATCCTAAGGAAGAGCCATCTGTTTCAATTATTAAATATTCTGTTTGTAGTGGTAAACTCAATGACTTCAAATTTTGGGCTAGTTCTTTTATTTTTTGAATTTGTTTTATATCTTCTATGTTAAATTCCCTATTCCCTTTGGGGCTTGCTTTGTTATAGAGAGGTCCAGTATATTTTGAAAGATCTTTTATATATGGCCTTGCATAATTTACAAGTCCTAAAAAAGCTTGTAATTGCTTTAAATTTTCTAATTTATCAGGGAATTCTAATATTTTTCTAGTTATGTGTGGTTGTAATTCTATTGTTCCTTTACCAATTTTAGCTCCCAAAAATTCTATATTATTTTTAAGTAATTCTATCTTTTTCTTTGATATAATCAAACCGTGTGCTTCTATCAGTTTTAATACAGTATATAAGTGTGATATATGTTCTTGTTTAGTTTTATAAAAAACAAGAATATCATCTATATATACACAAGTGTACTTATTACAATTCTGGAAGACATTATCCATCTTCCTTTGGAATATCTGTGGAGCATTTTTTAAGCCGAATGGCATTACTAACCATTCATAGTGACCTTCACTACATGTAAAGGCAGTCCAGGATATAGATTCAGGGTGCATTTTGACTTGCCAAAATCCTGATTTTAAATCAAATTTTGAAAACCAATTTGACCCTTGTATTTTGTTTATCAATACATCTTTATTTGGTATACAATATCCATCTTCATGGGTATTGTCATTTAATCTTGTATAATTCATGACCATTCTAGATTGGCCACGTTTTCTTTCAGATTCTTTTTGGACAATGAAAGCTGCTGTCCTATGTCTTGAATCTGATTTTCTAATAATATTTAGGTCTGTTAGGATTTTTATATGCATTTTGAATTCTTCCATTATCCAAGTATCATATTTTGGAGATCCTGTTTTTATGGTTAAGTCTGGATTGATTATATCTAATTTACATTGTATCGAATTTTTGTCCCAGTATTTCAATGGTTTTTCTCCTATGATTTCTATTTTTTCTAGTTTAGAGATTATCTGGTCTATATCATCTGTTGTTAATAATAATCGACTTATATCTTTTGGATTTATAAGTTGGATATCCTTAATAAATCCTTTTCTTTTATATTCATAGTTTTTAGGAAGGTCTTGGAGAAATTAATTTATTTCTTTTTCTGTAAATGTTAGTAAATTTTCGTTGTTTTTAATTTTACATTGTCCTGGAATAGGGCAATCACATTTGTTGTCGTCTTGAATAGTCCCACCACGCTTCTAAAAAATTCAATTACTTAAACTTAGAGGTTAATAACCCTATAAAAAGAATTATTACCTTAGATAAACAAAAACATATATGCTATATAAAAGATTCAACATATACCCACATGCTACACTCTGAATCAGACCATATGAATACCATAACAGACTTGATTATAGAATTAAGTGAAAACTTAAATCTCTATAATGAAAAACATTACAACCTAATGCAATTAATCTTAGAAGGCATAGTTGAAAAAAATAAATTATTAAAACAAATAACTAATAACCAAGAATATCTAAAAATTAATTTACACAAAATAGACAACATGGAAATAACCTTGAACAAACTAACTGATAAATTCAAAGTTATAAATTTAAAAGAACAAACAGAAAAAGATAAAAACCTGTTTGGTAAACAAATACAACAAATTGAAGAAACGTTAAAAGAAATCAAACTTTTAATCTTAAGCTAATGAGCTTTGAAAATAAATATTACCAAGAAGCAACTAAATACGTAGAATCAAACTACAGATTTAGTGATACTACCATAAATGTTGGGTATAACAAGGACGACATCCCAGGAAAAAGCGATAGGATACAAATATTACAAAATAATTCAATAATAGCCATGTTAACACAGATACAGAATACAATTGATAATATTCAAAACAAGATGTTTGACATAGATCACACAAGTAAAGGCCAAGAATATGAAATAAATAAGTTAACCGAAAGCCTACAAAAACTAAATTTAGGATCAAGTGATCCTACTACACAAATAACAAGTAAGAAGACCAAGATAAATTTTCTCATGTACAAAAAATTAGATCAAGTATGAATAATAGAAGATTATCCTTCACTGGACCATCTAGAACACTAACAGAAAGACCTACAGAATCAAATAGATTATCATCCACAGGCTGGATTGATAACATGTTAGGAAGAACTAACAATACACAAGCCCAATTAGAAGAAATAATTGACTTAGATAGGGATATAGAAATATTTTCTAATAATCAATTAAATGCTTTAAATCCTAGAGAAATATATAGAACATGATTGTTTACAGCAATAACAGGATTATATAGACACCATAGGGAAGAAATACTTTCCATCCCAGATGGAAGCCAACAAATAATAAATTTAATGTCACAAGAAGCTATAAAACAATTAAAAATCCAAAAATACAAATTAATCCACTTAGGATTAATAGTTATAGGCATAAGAGGATTAGTCAGACAAAAAATTGGAACAAAACTATTATTAATCCTAATAGATGACAGACACCAAGGTATGGATAAAGCCATATTTGGAATGATGGAAGTTGATATGAACAATAACATAGGGATTGTTTACATAGCCCCAAATTTTACCATGACATTAAATGATTTTTACCGACACATAAAAATAATCATACAAACCAAAGGTTTTGAAAACTTTATAGGGAGAAACATACTGCTGGATATTACCTTTTTAGGAAAATGTATGTCGAAATACACTCCAAAAATAAAAATAAAATTGGATAAAGTTATAGAAACATTAAACTCTACAGGAATAAGCTTTATAAAACCTATGGAAATAGATTCTTCTATTCTTGCGGGCCATGAATGGAAAATAGAAAATCCTAACAATACAACAACAACATTAAAACCAAACAATGTTGTAACATATAGTAACTTAGATAAATCCATGTCCATAAGATTTAGAGATTATGGACCTTCAAACCAACAAGAAATAGAAACTGATGAAGAGGTCGAAGAACTAAATAAAAGAATTAATGGATAAAATACTATATCCAAAAGAAATGAAGATGGTCCTGAGACCATCTAAAATATATGAAATAGAACAACAAATGAGAATAACAAAACAGATAAATAACAATACTTTTGTTTACATCGACGATGAAAACAATGTAAGAATAAGAGAAATATATAATTTAGATGACTTCTTGGAAGAATCCCAAGGAGCAAACAATGAGATACAAGAGCAAAATATTTTAGAAGATATAATATCAAACTTCACAGAACACATAGACTTAGCTGACCATGAAGAAAGTGGAAGCTCAGGAGTTTCATATCCAAATAAAAACCAAGAAACAATGCCATGTACCTTAGGACAACCCCCTAGACAGCTAGTTGATCCTTACACAAATGAAAATAAAAACCTAAGAACAATAGGAAAAAGATTACCAAATGAAATATCTTTTTTCAAAAATAATTCAGTAATACTGAATGTCACAGAATGTCATCCACAATTATTGGATACATATCTGGAGCAATGGACTGCTGCTATAGCAAGAGATTATGCAGCCAGGCATACAAACATAAATTCTGGTGAAGAAATGATCAGAATAGCAGAAAACTACTTAGGAGATATAGCTAAAGCTATATGGGAAGCCTACAAACAAAACTTTCCTGAAGAAATAACTAACCTAGTCATACAAGGAAGTAATATATATATATATATATAACTTTGCTTATACAATGCACAGAATAATTACAGGAAGAGACGTAAATACAGGAGTAACGATAAGACAACAAGAAGCCATGAGAGATTTAGAACAAATCCAATTATTAGATTGGAAATACATAATAAAATTCCTAAAATAATTTCTGCATTATGCAACTATTTCTGGAAATTATTATAGCACTGAAATAGGAAATAGATTGTTTTCTAAATTACCAGGTGATTTAGGTAAAGAAATACATAGATCCTGGATAGAGAGCTATGAGAATAACTCTCATAATATTCCCAAAGGATATGATAATATTGGTATAAGAATAACACATATAATTACCGAGTTAAAAAAGAAATGTACCTACATACAAATCCAAAGAGAATTAAAACAGAAAAATTATGGGTTTTGTGGACAAATATATACTCCACAACAATACGGATCAAGAAATTATAGTATAGATAGAAAACCTAAATTTAAAAAGAAATATGCTAAAAAATACTATTTAAGAAAATCTAATGCCAAAAAACTATTCCTTAATAAGGAAAGACATGCAAGAAAATATAATCCAAGAAAAACATATACAAACACAATTACATGTTTTGCTTGTAATGAAAAGGGACACTTGTCTTCTTCATGCCCAAGAAAACACAACTTATTTACTAAAGAATCTAACCTTGTAGATTTCGTAAAAGAAGATTTAATAGAAATCGCTTCTGACGTTTCAGGAAACCTCTACAATATATTCTATAATATCCTTAGAAGGATTAGAAGAACAGGAACAAGTACAAACATCTAATTATACGTTAATTGATGAATTAACGGATTTTCAAGAAAATATACCACAAGAATACTTACTAAATATAGTCAATAAGGATTTATGTGAACATAATTTTAAACATAAAATGGGAACAAATACCACAAAATGTGAATTTTGTCCTTGGTACCCTGCTTTTGATAAAAGATTTAAATGCATAAACTGCATAATGGAAATATGCCATATATGTGCAAAAAACAAATTTAACATAGACTTACCCAAAGAAAATAAACCTGTTTACACAGATAAAAATAAGATAAATGAAGATAGAATTAAAATCCTTGAAGAAAGAACAAATAACGTTGAAATAGATATAGAAGAATTAAAAGAAAGAATTATAAATTTAGATAAAAAGAAAAATGTTATCCATGACGAATCAACATCATATGAAAATAATAACAATTTAAATAGTATTGATAAACCAATACAAATTCCACTAATATGCAATTCAGGAAACTTAAAAGAATTACGTATTCCAACAAAAATTAATATAAAAGGATTAGAAATACAGATACTAGCCTTTATAGATACTGGTGCTACTAGTTCAACTATTTGTTCTAGTCTTATACCATACAAATATGTAACAAAGGCAGACAAACCAAAACAGAGTATTCAATTTGATGGAACTACTAATATTATTACAAATATTGTTAAAAATATAAACATAAGCTTCACTAATACATGTGGGGAATGGTCTCCTTACTATAATATCAAACAATTATGGGTTTTAGAATTAAAACTTGAAGGAATAAAACTAATCCTTGGATTAGATTTCTTATTAAATGATAATGGGAGTTTCGCATTCAACAAAGACTATATACAAATTTCAAAAAAAACCACACTAACCCCAATACTGTCAGAATATGCGCTTGAGAAGCGTGGTGGGACTATTCAAGACGACAACAAATGTGATTGCCCTATTCCAGGACAATGTAAAATTAAAAACAACGAAAATTTACTAACATTTACAGAAAAAGAAATAAATGAATTTCTCCAAGACCTTCCTAAAAACTATGAATATAAAAGAAAAGGATTTATTAAGGATATCCAAATATAAATCCAAAAGATATAAGTCGATTATTATTAACAACAGATGATATAGACCAGATAATCTCTAAACTAGAAAAAATAGAAATCATAGGAGAAAAACCATTGAAATACTGGGACAAAAATTCGATACAATGTAAATTAGATATAATCAATCCAGACTTAACCATAAAAAAAGGATCTCCAAAATATGATACTTGGATAATGGAAGAATTCAAAATGCATATAAAAATCCTAACAGACCTAAATATTATTAGAAAATCAGATTCAAGACATAGGACAACAACTTTCATTGTCCAGAAAGAATCTGAAAGAAAACGTGGCCAATCTAGAATGGTCATGAATTATGCAAGATTAAATGACAATACCCATGAAGATGGATATTGTATACCAAATAAAGATGTATTGATGAAAAAAATACAAGGGTCAAATTGGTTTTCAAAATTTGATTTAAAATCAGGATTTTGGCAAGTCAAAATGCACCCTGAATCTATACCCTGGACTGCCTTTACATGTAGTGAAGGTCACTATGAATGGTTAGTAATGCCATTCGGCTTAAAAAATGCTCCACAGATATTCCAAAGGAAGATGGATAATGTCTTCCAGAATTGTAATAAGTACACTTGTGTATATGTAGATGATATTCTTGTTTTTTCTAAAACTAAACAAGAACATATATCACACTTATATACTGTATTAAAACTGATAGAAGCACACGGTTTGATTATATCAAAGAAAAAGATAGAATTACTTAAAAATAATATAGAATTTTTGGGAGCTAAAATTGGTAAAGGAACAATAGAATTACAACCACACATAACTAGAAAAATATTAGAATTCCCTGATAAATTAGAAAATTTAAAACAATTACAAGCTTTTTTAGGACTTGTAAATTATGCAAGGCCATATATAAAAGATCTTTCAAAATATACTGGACCTCTCTATAACAAAGCAAGCCCCAAAGGGAATAGGGAATTTAACATAGAAGATATAAAACAAATTCAAAAAATAAAAGAACTAGCCCAAAATTTGAAGCCATTGAGTTTACCACTACAAATAGAATATTTAATAATTAAAACAGATGGCTCTTCCTTAGGACGGGGAGGAATTTTACTAAGTAAAAATAATAAATACGGAAATAAATCTACAGAAAAGCTATGTAGATATACCTCGGGAACATACAAAGAAAAAGGATATATGACATCTTTAGACTATGAGATACTAGCCACAATATATGTTTTAGAAGATTTTAAATTATTTATAATTTCTCAGAAAGAGATAACAATTAGAACAGATTGCGAATCTATTGTAAAATATACAGAAAATAAAAAAGAAAAGGGAACCATAAATAACAGATGGTTAAAATTTAAACATGCAATATCAAATTGTGGAACTAACATTAATTGGGAACACATAAAAGGAAAAAGTAATTTTTTACCTGACCAATTATCAAGGTTATTAGAATAAAAATTATATATGTCAATTACTAATATTATCTTTGCAGAAATGGAAGAACTAAATCCATCCAAGCATTTGAAGACATATACTACAAACAAATTTCAGACAAAAACGAAAGTCACTGAAGATCAACAAAGATTCTTGACAATATCTGGAACATGAAGACTCCCCATGAGTCCAATAAACAAAAATTGAGTATATTATACACTCTGGTACAAATATTTAAAAATGAGAAAAGAACAAAATACCTCTACTATGGCCTGTTAACAAGTCCCGATGCTGGTATTTATACCACATGGGAACAAATGATTGTTAAGATCAAATACCTTGAACAAAATCCCAGGTATGGGAAACCATTATACAAAGGCTTCAATACTTTTGAAGCTGCTACAGAAGAATTACAAAGGGTCTTTGGAAAAGATTATATAATTTTTGAAGATATACAAAGTCTACAAAAATCTCTCTGGGGAAATATGTCAAAGAAGAAATCACTGAGACTTCTTCCACCACAAATTTCAGACCACAAACTTCTTTTGCCACTATGGCCAAATCCTATCCTTCAAAAATGACAAATCTGGGCACTCCAAAAAATGTTTACCAAACTACACCCCAGCCAATCACACCTCAGCCAAATACAATCCAAAAATCTATCATTTTACCCAATTTTCCTGAACAAATGACAAGAGAATTACATTTTATACAACACCCTGCTGAACTTTCCCCACAAACATTTAACAAAATCTGCGAATTCTTCTCATATACCTCCAACACAAAAATTGAAGGATTGCAAATAAATTGGGATGTCATGAGAAACACAAATATTCCTTGTACAAAAAGATTTCCCTCTTGTACACAAACAACCCACGACTGTTCTTGTACTATATCTTGTGCAGTTCCACAAATTACTCTCAATCTCACAAAATACAAATACTTGACCCACGAAGACATCATATTTGATCCTAATATGTTAATAAACTATGGACTTGTCAGGCGAATCTATTTTGATGAATGGATCCAAGATGATCTTCCAGAACCTTTTGGGAGCATAATAGAACAATTAACAAATATCTTGGCGACTGATATATACATGGACTTCATGTCAACCCCGCCACATTTTGGAAAAAACATCTTTGAACCCACGAAACATACTATACACATCAAAGCAAAATTCCTGGATACAGACTATGAAGAATGGAAGGAAATTAACAATCCAAAAAAAATAGAATATATAAAGATCAAAGAACAAATATATGAAAGGTACAGGGATCTTAAAATCGTAGAAGAAGATGAATGGGACAACAAGGGTTCTTATCTATATGCTGAAACCCCTACGACAAAAATATTCGTCATAAAAGCCTTGAGAGACGAAGGAATAAATTACAGAAACTTTGATATATTCCATCCTAAGCCTTCTCTAATAAAAAACTACAAAAAGGAAAAACAATGAAGATAGGGAAGACGTCGACTTCACCACTATATCCACAGATGAAAACTGATTTGACAAAAGATTTGCAAGGTGTCATACTTTTCTATAGAAGAATCTACTTTTAAAGACAAGATGTGACATTAGTGCTCCTTTCTCATATAAAACAAATATAAAGATAAATGTAATGCTTATTATTATTAATGGAGGGTATCTTTACCTCCACTCCAAGACAGCCGTACGTTTTATTTATCTTTGCTCCATCTATATAAGGAGCCTTCTAGTTTGTAATAGGTATCAAGATCTGCATTATAACCCGGTGTAAGAAATAATATAAGCTTTCTCTTTAATGGCTATCCGCTTCCTTTTTTCTTCTTCTCCAAGATTTATGAGTAACTAAAACATCTAGACAGAGCTAAGGAAAGAAAAGACACAAAACTGTTGCAACCATGTAAGTCCTCTTATCTTTTTATAAAATTCTTAGTTATATTGTACTCACTATGTTTAATTTAGTCAACTTTCTTTGTGTATTTTATACCAGTTGCTATAAGCTTAATAAGTGTTTCCAACAGACGTAAGTCCGTTAGTCGAATGAAGTACCATGTTAGGGAAAAATAGACGCTTAGGACGACAAGGTGAGGATAAATGATTTGAGATATGGAGTTCTGGTAAAGATTCCTAAAAAACAAGATTATTTTAAAACATTCTAAGTATAATATGAGTGATGAATTAATATGAAAAAATAAGAGAATTCTACTATTGCATGCAGAAATCCTAGTATTTCTAAGAGCTTTGTCTACTTTCTCAAATAGATCAACCAACCTTTAAAACAAAAAATAATAACAAGAAGTAATTTTCGAAACTTATGGAAAAACTACAACAATATTTAGAAGATAAATTCATGATAAACATGATAAATATTATGAAGAATAACACAACCATTACAGAAGACCAAAAACACCAGATACTAAGTATTTTCAAACAAAAATATAAGCATGAACTAATAAATATATATGACTGTGAAACGGATCTCATCCAAATATTTAACAAATTTAATTACCTGAGGGAACCAGGAAACATAATAATAACAGAAAGATTTTGTAGAGATTTCTACATAGAATGGAAAAAATGGATAGCGTTAAAAAATGAACCGGACTATAAAATCATAGAAAAGAACGATTGGAAAAACTAAGATGGATAATTTTCCAAAAATCGAAAACATAGAATCACTACAGAATTATTTTGAGCAAAATTTCATGATAAAACTTTTAATTATTCTAAAACAAACAAAGTTAAATGAAAACCAACATTATAACATGGCAAAGATTTTTAAAGAAAATTATTCAAAGAAATTTTTAGAATTAACAGACGAACCCAAATTAGACAAAGAATAGGCACTTAAAAATCTAGACTATACCTTTTATCTAATGGAAAGCAAAACAGAAATACAACTTACAGATAGAATGATGAGACTAGTGTGTGAAGAATATTACAAAATGCTATCAAAACAGATACAAGAAGATAATTTAATTAGGACAAACTGGTTTGAACTATATGATGATGAGATAAATACATACAATGAATTTTACTAACAAGGGATACTACAAGAAGTTGAACACAAAATTAGAAGACTCTGAAAAAATAAAAAGAACAAGGTTCCTAATTCCTAGTTCAATATTCTACTTACTGCACCCTTGGGTATTACACTTGCAAGTTGCCAGTAAGGTAGTTGAAATTAAATGAACCAACAGATTTATCATATATTATATGAAATATTAGACCATACAATAAGATTCATAGCATGTTTTGCTATGGGAACCTATATACAAATATTTACAGAATACTTGATAGCAATGTGGAATACTCCACTCTAGTGTCTCTTTAAAAAAAAAAACAAAAAAAACTTCCGATAGCATTTAATTAAGTGCTGCAATATGTTAAAATTAGCAATATGCTGCAATTTGAGTACCCTTGTCTCTTTAAACGCCCTAATATATATTGCAGCACTATATATATATATATATATATATATATATATATATATATATATATTAGGGCGAGAGAAAAATGACAACTGCTTACTATTTCAGCATGTTTACTCTGTCCTTCCTTCTTGGAGAAAATGATGCCATATTTCACGCTATGCTAAGCTTATTTTTGTTTTCATCTGTTTTACGCTTTCATTTGTATACAGAAGGCTGCGTTTGGCCAACATCTATTTCTCTTTTCAATTCTACACTGACAATTACGTTTTATGCTTTCTACTCCATTTGCTGGACCAATTCCATGTGCTAGTTATTGCAGTAAGATTGTTAGTCTGATTTGTCTCACATCGAGAGTTTTAAGTTATTTACAAGGTCTCCTTCAACAAAATTTACTTTGATGCAACAAAATCTACATCCTTCTATAATAACCACACGAAATTTCTTTTTATGGAGTACCTCTTTATAGAAATACATTTTATCTGTTTTACTAGAGTACGTAACCATATGGTTGAAGCCTAAAATCAAGAAATATATGCCTAATGCCTAACTAGTTTACGAAAATCATCAATATGTGTTATTGTACATATACTAGTATAACCGTACAAAGGTAGAGAAACCGACCGTTCAATTGTATAACTTTGATAAGAAATATACATTTAAAATTTTTGTTAATATTACTTAAACATTAAGTGATAATATGTTGGAAAGGAACAAGAGATTTGAATATGAAAATATGAATTTCAAATTTAAATATTAACCAAAGCATTCAAAATTGTCGATTTGAAATTGAAATTTTAGAATTTGAAAATCATAATAGATTTGAATTTGGAATCTTTAATGGCGAAGTAAAAGGAGGAAGTTTAGGGAAACCGCGATGAGACAAGATCCACGTTTTTAGGAAAACCGCGATGAGACAAGATCCACGTTTTTTTGGCTTCAGAAAAATTGATTTTGGCCAGTGACAGTAAGCAAACCTCCCTAACGGTCGGTTTGATTAATTCATATTTGTGAAAATCTGAAAATACAGCTTGTGTAAAAAATAAAAAATACTTCAACCTAAATTGAATGTAACAAACATACAAAATCATAGTTTTATAGCTTAAAACTCAAAGCCGAACTCATTTACTAAACTTGCAATCCAAGTCCGTTTGGTATTTAAACTCATTGTTTGCTCAAAAGTTGGACAAACACCTTTAAGTTTGATTTTTTAGTTAAGTCTTGTTTGATTTGATTGATTTGAGGTTTTTGAATGTTCCAAGATGTAATGGAATGAATTTCAGCAAGTGCAGACATAATTCGTAAGTCCAAAGTTCGAAAAGTAGATACGGAAAGTAAATAACACAGAGTTTTATAATGGTTCGACCCGAATGTGTCTATATCCACTTTCCATCTGATTATTCTCTCTTTGATTTGATTACAACTACAGGATTATTCGAAAAGAGTAAAAACTTTAAGTAGCCGAAGTGATGGATTTTCAGCAGAGTCTTCTCTCTTTTTCTCTAAAAATCTGTCCCCCTGTTGTTGAGAAGCTCCGGTATTTATAGAGTGGAGTTGTGAAGTATGGAGGAGAAGTTATAGCTTTTTTATTTTAGTTTGGCATTTGAGTCAGTGATGGTTGGATCGGCATTTAGGTTAGGAAGTTTGCCTGGTTTGGTAGTCCTTTTTGCTTTGGTTCGGTGATACTGCCTTGAAGTACCTTATTTGCGGTTCAAACATTTGATTCGACATGTTTGTCATAACAGACCAAATGTTTGGTCTGACAATTGATGTGTTGTGCCAGACCAAATACTTGGTCCGGTATATCGGAAAATGCCAGACCAAATGTTCGGTCTGGCATCTCTAAGGATACCAGACCAGATATTTGGTCCGGTATACCATAGGACATCGGACCAAATATCTGGTTCGGCATGCTGGTCCATATGTTTGGTTCGGCATTTTTGCAAATGCCGACCCAAGAATCTAGTCCTGTAATTCTGTTTCCTATACCTCTGTAATAACATAAAATTTAACCCGTAATAATTAATTTGTTAATTAATTAAATAAATAAAATAACTTTGTGAAATTATCAAAATTGAGTCACGAGAGTAGCACCATTGTGTCCTGGTAATTTTCAGGTCAACTTCCATACATAGAACGTTAGAACTGAGGTAATATGACCAAGTTACAAAAAAAACAAAATAAGCAGAAAAAAATTATATATATATATATCGACCGGCCGGTCGACCTGGGCAAGGGTACGATTGACCGCCCGGCCGACCCACCTTGCATTTTAGCAAGCGAACGAACATTAATTTGTTCGAAAGAATCAGCAGCCACTGAACACGTGTTTTGCATCCTTTAATTTATATGGTCCCTCCGTTTCTGCACCCGATGGTTCCTTTTCAGCCTATAACGTGGTTGCATCCTATTCAATCTTCAAATCCAACGGTCCGAGATCCACTTCCACTCCTATAAATAGATTCCTATACCTAACACTTTTTCTCATTTTAGGTTTTCTCCAATTGGGTTCACCTTTCTAGGAAGGACCCTAAACGGAATAATTTTTCCAAAGGAGAAAATCGTTATAAATTGAATTATTTTACAACTTCAAGTGGATCCGAGAAGACCGAAGAGAAAGCTTAGGACCAGAGGTGAGTGATTGTAATTATTTTAAGATTTTTTAAGTAATTTAAAATAATAGGTTTTTCAATAGTTGTAGTTTTATTACAATCTTTGGAATAGCCTATTCAGTAATTTATTTACAGTTTTTTTTAAATTATTTTCAGTCTATTTCCTTCCAGCTATTATTTTCAGTAATTTTAGTTTATTTCTGTTAATTATAGTTTTTCCGTTTATTTATAGTTTATTTACAGTATTTTAATTTATTTACTGTTATATTAACGTTATTTACATCTTCTTCCTACGCTTTAGAATTTCTTCTTTTATTCCTCCTTTTCTTTCATGTATGGATTAGAGTAGGATTAACGCGAGTATGGATCAAATTGTAAGAAAACCGAAATAATGGAATATAAGACGCAAATTTCTTAAACTGTAATACAAATGGAACTGGACTAAAATTACGCCTAAATATGACATTAATTAGACTGAATTAAAAAGATTGAACTAGTTATAACCTAGAATTGTAACTAAAAAGAGTAAAAGATGAAAGAAGCTTATTTTCACACTTTGACCTTGGGGTAAGCAATAAGCATGATTATAATGTAGGTTATAATAAGAAAAAGAATGAAATGATGCTAGTTTAGGACGTAGGATAAATTAATAAGTAAAGATAGTAAAGATAATAATAAAGGCTTATTCAAATAATTTATCTAAGTTAATAAGCAAAGAAGAAAGTAGGACCTATACCAATAGCATTCTCTATTAGACAAAAAGGTGGTCTCACATTAGCTTGAAGCGAGACAAGGGCACGCTTATGCTAAAAAGGGTAGTGATTGATCAATTAGAAGTCCAAATCATGGAAGATTTGGACAAGGGGCGCAACTAGATATTGTTTGGATGAGGGGTCAGCACCAACATCATTTACCCTATAGATTCTATGAACACATGATGATCTCATATTAGACTGAAGTGGGATGAGGGACACACTTATGCTGGATGTTGAGGTAATAAGAAGACCCAATAGGTGGATCAAAAGGTAGCATGTGCATGGTGGAAGTTACGTGTGCGACTTCCATTCGGGTGCTCAGTAATAGCTAGGAGTTCCAAGCGCTTAGATTGGGTGTCTTGCGAAGACACCATTAACTCTATATAGGGCGCTATATATGTTGTCTTGGCCACGGTAACATTTTGTGTACAGAGTTATATAGCAACTGATCCACAAAAGGTACTATAGAGTAACAGGTCAATAAAAAAGGGTAAAATTAGGGTCACATCCTAATTACAGGATTAGGAATTCAACCTAATTATAGAAGAAATCAAGGACAAGTGCAAGCAATCAAAGTTAACCTATCTTATAAATTGAGCAATATTTAATCGTATTTATTTCCAATTTATCTCTTTCCTATTTCCTTTATTATCCTTATTCATGCTAAAAATGTTGTAGAGCCTATTACTTTATCTTGCTTAAAGACTCTAGTAATTACTACCATTCACCAGACTTTTAATCTGACCCACTCCTCTATTTTCCCCTTTCCTCCTTAGGCAATCAAGGGAGTAGTCGTTAGATTGCTGCAGCTTAGAGTTCTCTTGGAGGTGATTTCTTTTATGTACTTCTTTTATTTCAGCTTTTGTTCCTTCTATGTACTGGCTTATTTTGTGGGATATTATGTACTTTGATATTGAAACTTTGAATTTTTATTTCATAAGACAAGATGGGTTTTGAGATATGGATGTTGTATTTGGTATTTGACTTATTTATGAAGTAATTACGAAGCTTTGTTTTAATTAAGTTATTATTTTAGTTTTCTTTGTTTTTACCTATTTTTGTCTTGT
Source organism: Allium cepa (assembly GCA_030765085.1). Classification (NCBI taxonomy): domain Eukaryota; kingdom Viridiplantae; phylum Streptophyta; class Magnoliopsida; order Asparagales; family Amaryllidaceae; genus Allium; species Allium cepa. The sequence goes on along the minus strand of CM060934.1, from coordinate 151,239,571 downwards.
GAATCTTAGTCTCTGTTAGTTTTAGTTATACCTACAATGCACCACGCCTTTTAATGTGCCTTTTTGGGTATATTAAGGGGTGTGGGGTGTTTCAACCCCTGCTTGCCTTTGCCTCCTTCTTCCTTCGTTTGCCCAAAAACCGAGCCAACACTTTCCCCCTAAAGTATGTTATGTAACTGCATAGCATGCTTTGTTTTTAGTTCGACGTTGAGCTTCCACCATCGAATGAGACCGGTGACCGTTCATCTTTCCCTTTTCTTCTTTAAACACGCCTTCTTCCCTTCACTCTTTCACTTTCTCTTAATCAAATTTCTTCAACTCTACTAGGTCGACTGCAACTGATTTAAGCTCGTTTTCTTCATGTTCGAATTTGGCTTTTCTCGTGCCAACATAGCTTGAGGTAAGTCTGTTTTAATTCGATTACCTGCTATTAGAGTTCTAGGGTTTTGATGTGTAAGAGAGTTTTAGAGCAGGGATGGGTGATTTTGTCTTGAATTGGTGAGGAGGTACTTCGTTTGAATGAGCGCAAGAATGATTATAGCATTTTGATGGTCGGGAGGAATGTTAGATTGAGAGATGTTATTTGGTTGATAGAACGTGAGGGGTTGTGACTGATTTCATGCAGGGCCATTTGCCCATCAGGTGTTCGATGGATAGTTTGACCGGCTAATTGCTATTACTTGGGTGTTGAAATCATAGGTTGGTTATATCAGTCTCATTTCCAATTCAAACTCGTATTTTGTATTGTATAATGCTTAAAATGAGAACAGGTAAGGCCGCATGGGTGGTGTACCTTAGGTCGTCAGTTAAGGATTTTGGTTCAGTCGGCAGTTGAGGATTTGGTTCGGCATTCGTCATAGGATACTACCGAACCAGATTTGCCGAGCGTATTGTTTTTGAGTTTGCCGAGCCAAAGCAAGTCTTCCCATGAGATGGTTAGGCTAGGGGTATGGATTCAATTGGGCTAGACGATAGGAGATTTACGTGCATGTTTTAACTTCTGTTTATGATTTGGACCTCCGATTGACTTTTATTTTCATGCACAGGAAATATGTCTTCTAGACGTGAGCTTCGTTCCAAGTTTGCTGCTTCATAGTCTGCTAAGGCTGGTCCTCCTTCTTCCGACGCTCCAGCCAATCCTCCCAAGCAACCCAGTTCTGCTTACATTTTGGTGGAAGGTTATGCTCCTAAAATGCTGGTTAGGCTTTCAAAGTGTTATCCCAACGTGTTGATGATAGAGAAGGTGAACTCTATAGCTACTACATTTGGGATAGATCACCGGGACATTATATTACCTAGTCTATATGATAAAATATGTTTTCCCCCAGGTGGGTATATGGCATATAGCAAGTATCATTGTATGTGCGGCGCGATTCCTCCGCTTACCAACTTGATTGCTAGCTTTGTGATCTATTTGAAGGTCGCTCCCATGCAACTTCAGCCGAATTCTTATGCTATCCTGACATGTTTATACATGATATTCATGAAGCGGTATCAGAGACCCCCACCCTTAGAGAGATCGGATATCTGAATAACGTGAGGAGTTATCAGAAGGGGAGTCCTTTTATCAATTTAGAGTCTGCCTATAAATTCAAACCCATCTTGGATCTATATTCTAAGTTTAGTGTGTTCAAGAGGGAATATTTCTTTATACGTGACGATACCCTAGTCCAACATGCTTTTACTTCTAGCTGTAAGTTATCGTATTATCTTTTCTAAGCTTTCTGTCGACTTGGCGTCTTATTGCTCCATAATTTTTAGGTTGTGTAAAGGTGGCGTAGGATGACAGCTTGAAAAAGATGGCCTATGAAATATTGTCTATCCCAGAGGTTGAGCGGGAAGCATCATTCCTACGCCATGATGCAGCCCTTTGATTCTACAAATTGATCGGCCCTAGATAGTCCGTGTACAAGATTAGGCCAAGTTCGGCTGAGAGCGCAGCGAGAGCCGGAGGAGACGGGGGTAACGGAGACAAAGGCAAAGGCCCAGATGAAGAGTGTGGTGTGGCTAAAGCCGTAAAGAAACTGAGACATAAGAAGAGCGCAGTTCATCTTCCCCACTCGGGGAAATCTGTATGTATTCGAGATGCTCCTTCCCCTAGTGACGAGGGGGTTTTCATTTGGGAGGAGAAAATGAAGAGGAGGAAGGATTGGAGAGCGACTCTGAAGCACTGGAAGGGGATGTTCATGTATCTCCAAACGTGGATATTATAAGAAGCGAGGGATTAGGCGTAAATTCTTTAAAGAACGCCGAGGCTGTGTAAGAGTGGCTCGAACAGTTGGAACAATCCAAGCCAGTCCCAGGGTCGACTCCTGCCGTTGATTTTTCCCAGGAAAATGTGGCCCCGGGTGATTTGAGTAGAATACCGCCTCCTCCAGTACAAGGTGGAGTGGGAATCAACAAGGAATTTGGGCTTTCCTTGGGTACTTTTGATTACTATATGGATTTTGAGACACTTTTTGAGAACTTTTTATTTTTTGATGGGTCCCAGCCTCTACCCGCTCCTCAATCCAATAAAGTCTGGTAGCCATGTGTTCTCCTTCCTTCGACTAGAGTCCCATCCTAGTGTATTCCCTTCTTGAGCGATACCCTGCCCTGGTCACACAATCTAGTTTATCCTAAGGGCTTGTAGTGGCTTTTAGTGTCCTAGCGTCTTGAGTGTTTTCATTTTTATGCTCTCTCCACTCCTTGGTTTTAATGTTGTTGCTTGTATTTCAAGGAAAAGGAGGAATGAAGTGTCCAGGCGGCTTGAGCAGTTCAAACAGATAAAAATGAATTATGTTTCTTCCAAGACGACTTTTCAAGAGCAAAAAACTGTGCAAGAGAACATTAGGGAGACCCCTTCAGGCCTGGACAAGGGAGAGAGCCATAAGTCGTCCTAGAAACATGTGAGATCCTTGGATAAGGAAATCACCTCCCTTGGTTCCCAAACTTCCTCCCGCCGTCGCCGTCACTATCCATGGGTTCTAAAGTGCACGAAGTGCCAGATGAGTTGGGAGAGGGCAACGTTGATCCTTTTTTCTTGGATTATCAATAGCCAATGCGGAATACCTTTGATAGTCATCCTAGAATAAATCTCGATATGTAGGTTGTCGTGCGATGGATCCTAACACCGGGTTCCTTTTACCTCAAAATCCCTTGGTTCAGATCATAGATGAGGCGAAGACTCTTGATTTTGATAACTTGACAACAAGGATGTACATATTACAGATGAGAGCAGAAACATTTTGATTATTAGTCCCGTTGGGCCAAAGCTAGTGAAGAAGTTGGGAGCGCCAATGTGTGCGTCTAGGGATGGAGGATCTTCGCAAGGAGCTCAAGGAGAAATAGGCTATTTAGAGGAAGTCAAAACATCCCGTGCCTTCGAGATAACGAAGGCCAAGGAAGAGGCAAGGAAAGAGGCTGCCGACTTTTGCAAGACACAGATTGACATGGCTATCAGTTCATTGGATGAAGCTCGGCAGAAGGATCTGGGGCGAATCTGCTCCCTTAAAGGCAAAGTGAAGAAATCGAAAGAGGCCTTAACTGAGCTGAAGGAGTCTGGGACAAGTGGCAATAGGAGAAGGACTCATATCAGGTTGAGATCGACAGGTTGAAGGTGTGTGCTCGGTTGAGGAGAGATAAGGAGCAGTAAGGTGGTGGCCCTCTAGACCGAAGTCGATAAATCCAGTGAATTTTGTGACACAGTTAACCAGATGCTGAAGGATACTTATTATATGTTCTAGAAATAAAGGAACCTTCAGTGGATGGATGACTACCCTCAGGTGATGGCAGGAATCCATGCTCGGGTCATCGAGGAGACCCAGGTGGTAGTCGCGCAGGAGGAAGGGGCTATGTAGGATGTTAGGATGGTGAATAGCTAGTTCACAGTGGTGGAGACCAAAACCATTGCCAAGGGGTATGAGCTATTGACAAAGGATGAAGACGATGAGGATGGCTCAGATCTTGAGGGACTTGGTGATCGGTGCTACGCCACCGCAGGTATCATGTCTTTTTTGTTTCAATTCTACCGTTGCCTATTATGGATTGCAAAACTTACGATCCTTCATGCTTGCATTATGCAGGGACATCTTCAGGGAAAGCTGGGCCTTCGCAAATGGAAAATGTGCCTTCGAAAGATAAAGCTGGAGGGAGCGGGTCGGGCGGCTAAGATGTTCGCTCATCTTGATGAGATTTACATTTTTTTTTCTATGTGGTTGAGAAGGGTGCATGGTATTTGTATATATGGACAAAAATCTGTGTATGTAAAGATTTCTAATGTATAATGTTTAATTTATGTCTTTTGTTTATTTATCTAGAATGACTTTTGCAATGTACAATTTTCATATCCTATTTGTGAACAGTTTACGACTTGGTTGATCTTTATTGTGTTAAAAAAACGTTGAAAACCATAGTCATGTTGTTATTCAAGGCTGATCGCTAATGATAACTACTCGGGTTGGTACCCGTATCGTGAGTATTACTCGATTTATCGTTGCCGATGTGTGTAATGCCGATCGTCGAGTAGGAACTACCTCTGGCTGCAGCCATGCCTTAATTGTGGGGCTTATAATCAATTCGCATTTGCCGGTAAGCCGAACGCTAATGACAAACTTCCTAGGCTATAACTTGTGCCTAATTCAGGGCATATGGTCAGTTCATCATTGCCGGCTTGGAGGTGCGATCGTCAACGGTGAATTCCTAAGGCTTGTTTCGTTCCCTAGTCGTGGCCATCTTACTTCCACTGCTACCAGCGAGTGCCTGCAATTGCTCGCAATGTAAATAGTCATTAGATAAAATAATTAAATAAAGAACATTTAAATAAGATAAGTAATGTAAGACATAAGATTTGTATAGTGGTTTGGCCGAAATATGTCTACGTTCACTGTCTTTCTTTTATTGCTTTAGTACACGTTTCTTTGCAACTCAAGAGAAGTAGCGGTAGAGGTATTGGAGATTCCATGCTTTTCCAAACACCTCTCCATCTACCGTTGACAAGATGTAAGCTCCATTGTGAAGATCCTTTTGAATAACAAACGGACCTTCCCAAATTAGATCTAGTGCTCCGGGTCGTGGGAAGACCCATTTGAGTACCAAGTCTTCTTCCTGCAGTGTTCGAGGTTTCACCTTAGAGTTGTACTGCCTTGCCACTTTCTGCCTATAGGCGGCGACTTTGAGGGCGGCGTTGTTTCTTTTTTTCTCGATCAGGTCAAGTGACATGTTCAAGAGCTCCTCGTTTTATTTGGATTGTAATGTATCCTGCGGTGTAAGGGAACGACTGTTTCAACAAGAAGCATGTCCTCGGTTCCGTATGCCAATACGAATGACATGTACCCTTTTGTAGTCTTATAAAAAGTTTGATAGGCCCATAAGGCAGTAGGCAGTTCATTGACCCATGCCCTCTTGGACTTTTCTATCTTCTTCTTGATTATTGTCTTCAACACCTTGTTCACTGCTTTGACTTGTCCATTTTCTTGAGGATATGCTACAGCCGAAAAGCTTCGGGCAATCCTATGTTCATGGCACCAATTGGAGAATTCTCCACTGTCGAATCGAAGGCTGTTATCCGATATGATTTTCTGCAGCACCCATACCTGCACAGGATGTTACATATTAGGAAGTTTGTAGTTGAAATTTTGTTTAAAGGCTCCACTTCCACCCATTTGGTGAAATAATCCACTTCCACTATATCGTATTTTTGTCCTCCTCGACCCATGGGGAGTTACCCAATCAGATCAATTCCTCAAATGGCAAAGGGCCAGGGGCCGACCATCTGGATTAAACCAGTAGGTGGCAATCTCGGGATTTTAGCAAATCTTTGGCATTTATCACATTTCCTAACAAACTTGGCCGTGTCCTTGTTCAGTATAGGAGAAAAGCATCCATAACACAGGATCTTTCTGGCTAAAGTTTACCCTCCGGTGTGGTCGTCGCAACTTCCTTGATGTATATTGTTAAGGATATCTTTTGCTTCGTTCCTGGCGACACACCATAGTAGCGGATTGGAAAATCCATGATGGTACAACTTGCCGTTCTAGATGGTGTAGCAGGATGCCCTCCTCAAGAATCTCTTGACTTCGTTTCGATCTACAGGTAAGATTCCTTCTTGTATGTATTCGACGATAGGGGTCATCCATGTCTCCTCCTGGTCTATGATCGTTATGATTTGTAGACACTCGAAAGTTTGGGGGGGGGGGTTTACCTCGGCATTGGTTCGGTTCTTATGCTAGCCCCTTTGGCGAGAGCATCTGCCTCTTGATTTTTCCCTCGCGGGATGTGTTTTATTACATAGTAGTCTAGCTCATCAAGGACAGTTTTGGCCTTTTTGAGGTAGGATGCAAGCTTTTGCCCATGATTTTGGAATTCTCCAAGGATCTAGTTAACAATTAGTTGTGAATTGATGTGCACACATATTGATTTCACTCCTATTTCTTTAGTGATTTCTAAGCCGATTATTATTGCCTCGTATCTATCTTTATTACTAGTTGCGACGAGCTCTATTCTCAGTGCATAGCTTAGTTTCCTTCCTCGGGGTGTGACTATTATGACACTTGCCTCCGAGCCGAGCTCGTTCGATGATCCATCAACGAACATATTCCATTTGACAGCTTCCTCAACCCTTACTGCAGCCTCCTCGTCTCGCATTGTGAACTCAGCTACAAAATCAGCCAAGGCTTGTCCCCTAATTGTGGTGGGTGGGTGGTAGGCAATTTCATACTAGCTCAACTCAATGCACTATTTTAACAGTCGCCCTGTCATGTCCGATTTATGTTGGACTTGCCTCAAAAGTTGATCCGTTAGAACTTTAATGGAGTGCGATTGAAAGTAGCGTCGTAATTTCCTAGATGCTATTAGCAAATAGTAAGCTAATTTTTTGATCTTTGGGTATCTAGCTTCTGCCTCCGTTAGTATCTTGCTAATTAAATATGCTGGTCATTGGATATGATATCTTTTCACACTAATGTGGCACTTAGTGCATGAGAGGATATTGCTAGGTACAGGTAGAGGCGTTTTCCATTTAGCGGAGTGGAGAGTACTAGAGGCTTCTGTAGGTGTTCTAGCAGACTCTGAAAGGCCGAGTAGCATTCATCGGTCCATTCAAATTTTCCTTTGTCCTTTTCGAGGGCTTCGAAGAACGGGACGCACTTGTTCGTGGCCTTGGATATAAACCTTCTCAGAGCAGCTACCTTCCCATTTAGGCTCTGCATTTCCCTCCGCGTGGCTGGGATTTCGATATCTTTCAAGGCTTGTTCCTTTTCAGGATTCGCCTCTATTCCTCTAACGTGCATAATGGAACCGAATAATTTACCCTAAGACACCTCGAAAGAGCATTTCAGAGGATTCAGCTTCATTTGATATTTATGTAATATTTGGAACATCTCGTCTAGGTGGCTCAAATGATCTGTTACTCTTCTTGATTTGACAAGCATGTCGTCAACATAAAATTCCATGGAATGACCAATTTGCCGCTCAAACATCTTATTAACTAGGCGTTGATAGGTAGTGCCGACATTCTTAAGCCCGAATAGCATGACTTTGTAGAAATATAGGCCTAGATCCGTAATGAAGCTAGTATGTTCTTGATTCGGCACATGCATGGGGATTTGGTTGTATCCTGAATATGCATCCATGAATGACAATAACTCATGTCCTACGGTTCCGTCTACCAGTCCATCGATTCGGGGCAAAGGAAAGCAGTCTTTGGGGCAAGCATAATTGAGGTTGGAGAACGCAGGTCTGCTATTTTCCATTAGCCTTTTTCACTAAAACCGAGGTGGAGATCCATTTTGGGTAAATGACTTCGTAGATAAAACCGTTGGCGAGCAGGTTCTTCACCTCTTCGTTAAGTGTAGTCGACCATTCCATCCCCATTCTTCTTTTCTTTTATTTGATCGGGATCTTGAATGGGTCAATAATGGGGGAATGACAAGCTACTTCTGGGGATATTCCCGCCATGTCTTTGTGGGTCCATGCGAATACATCCAAGTTCTTGCGTAGAAATCCTATTAGCTGGATTTTTAGGTTTTGGTTCAACTGAGAACCTATATTTAAAAGCCTTGTTTTGGCATGTTCATCTACCATCACATGTTCTATAACCTCCACTGGCTCGGCGTTGACCTCCTCCTCTCTCTCTCTGGGGTCCAACTCATTAAAATGGACACTAGTTTATTCGAGAGGAGGAGCCTTCTTTGATTGTTATGCTTTTGCAGTTTTGGAGTAGAGGGTGACCCCTATGCTCTTACATTTTCCCTTCTTTTTTTTGGCGGAGTTCTGTCACATAACAATCGCGAGCTGCGTCTTGATCGCCTTCTACCCTTCCTATTCCGTTATCAGTTGGGAATTTCATCTTCAAGCACCATGGGGCCAAGATTATCTAGAAATCTGACAATGCAGGCCTCCCAAAAAATGCGTTGTAGGCAGAGTGTCCAACTACCAACACAAATGTTTGCTTTCGGATTATGGATCGGGGGTGACTTCCTAGCTCAACAAACAAGTCAAACCATTCAAGTGGCATCGTGGCCTCCCTCATGAACCCGTGTAAGGGCTTACTGCACGAGGATACATCTTTCATTGATGACTTTATTTTTTTGAAGGCGTGTTTGAACAAAATATTCACTCAGCTTCCTATATCAATTAAGATGTGGAACAACTCTACCGGGCCGATCTAGGCGGAGATAACCATGGGATTGGTATGCGTATACTGCTTTCCAACAAATCTTCATCACTGAAGGTTATGTTAGCTCTTTCTCTCCATTTTGCGATGTGTCCTTCAGTAACGGAATGAACATATCCTTCCTTATCTTTCAAAGACTATCTGTACCTCTCTATCTCGGCCTAACTTCCGTTGGCTACATACGAGCCTCCAGATATGGTACGGACAACTATGTTCTCCGGGTTAGAGCGGCTTATTGCTGCTCCTTCTATGTTGTTTCCTTGTTGGTGCGGCCCAGGTCCCTCGTGGACTGGAGCGAGAGAGCCGTGTCTTTGCTGCATGTATCGTTCTACTTTCTTTTTTGGATGTAATCCTCAATGAGATCCCACAGATGCTGACATTCTTAGTGTTATGTCTGTGAGACTCGTGGAAGCGACAATATTTCCTATTCTAGTTGCGGCTTCTGACTCTTTTTTATATGTAGGGCATTTGTATTTTAATTCATGTTGAGTAGTTGGTAAATGTTCTCCACATTGTCATTCAAAGAAGTGTATGAGTCGAATGTCTAGGACCTTTTCAGTTCCCGAGTTGCCATGATGGTTACTTTTTCCTTCGTTGTTTGGCTTACTCCCCTCTCCTTCGGGTGGGCACTCGTGTTTCCTTGGATGCTAGGACCCCCTGTGGGTTGCTTGCTATGTCGGTGAGCCATCGGATCTCCAGTCTCATGTATTTTTCAGCTTCATGAATGAATTCTTGAAGAGTTAAAGGCTTTTCCTTCATCAACCTTCTTGTAAGCTTTGAATCGCGGTGGGAGCCTCCGCATAGTGCCATCAGTGTAAGCCTTTCATCCATGTTTTGTATTGCTGCTACGGCAGCATTGAAATGGGTAAAATATTGCTACAGCGGTTCTCCAGCTTTCTGTTTTACATTTGATAAAGAATAAGCATCTCTGGGCTTTTCCACTTGGATTCAGAATTGACCTATGAATTTTTCCTTTAACATATCCCCAGAGCTAATGAAGCCATGAGGCAGGCGATATAACCATGTGGTTGTTAAGTCTGACACGAACAGCGGAAAACATTTACACAACACACCCTCTGTTGCTCCATTCATGAGCATGTGCTGGGTGTAGCGTTGCAAGTGGATGATTGGGTCGGATGTGCCTTTGTAGGGACCCATGGTGGGCATCTTCCATTCACGAGGAGTGGGCGTCGCTTCTATGTCCCTGTTAAAGGGGCTGGACACCCTTGCCCTATCCTTCTTTCGAGTTGTTCGCGTCAAAGATATTCCTTGAAGAGGCGTGTCATCCTCTCCTCGGATTCTAGGGTACCACTAGGAGAAGGGGGGCTTCCCTTTGATGGCATATGGAACCTTGGTTGAGGATGGATAAGCAATGATTGGCTTAAAACATGATAGGGTCAACCACGGTCGGTCCTTGCCTGGTGCTCCCTTGATTAGGCTCAGCTCTTGATGTTCTTTCAGGACCGGCTTCAGGCTGAGTCCTGACTTAGCTTCAAATTCCTGTATCTTCTTGATTTAGTTCTTTATTTGTAGGGGATCTGTTTCGTCTATGCAAATCTCCAAATTGAGACTCATCTCGAGATTCAGTGTTATGAGTGGATTCCTCCATGCCTCCCAAGTGTCATGAGTTGGTCCATGAAAGCTTTTTGCTGGGTATCAAAGTAGTCATTCATCTCATTCACAACCCTATCTAAATCTTCTTAGGTGACAGCAGAGTCTAGAGGTTGAGAATAGGTAGCCGGGTTTTCTTGATCTTCTTGGATGGGGATGACTGTATTGGCAATGGCCACGCTCTTACCCATATCAGTGTTGTGCCTAGCGGGAGCCATGGTCTAATGTTGAGTTAAGGTTTGGAAGGATAGTGGACAGAAAAGTTCGGCTCTCCACGCGTCCCTTCTCAGTAAAAGCACCAAAAATGTTTGCTCAAAAATTGGACAAACACCTCTAAATTTGATTTTTTTAGTTAAGTCTCATTTGATTGATTTGGGGTTTTTAAAATTTAGCATGTAATGGAATGAATTTCAGCAAGTGCAGAGACAGTTCGCAAGTTCAAAGTTCGGAAAGAAGATAAGGAAAGTAAATAACACATAGTTTTATAGTGGTTCATCCCGAATGTACCTACATCAACTTTGCATCTTATTATTCTCTTTTTGATTTGATTACAAGTACAAGCTTATTCGAAAAGAGAAAAAACTTTAAGTAGCCGAAGTGATGGATTTTCAACAGAGTTTTCTCTCTTATTCTCCAAAAATCCGTCCCCATTGTTGTTGAGAAGCTCAGGTATTTATAGAGTGGAGTTGTGAATTGTGGAAGAGAAGTTATAGCTTCTTGAGTTTGGTTGGACATTTGACTCAGGGACAGTTGGATCGACATTTAGGTTAGGAAGTTTGCCTGGTTTGGTGGTCCTTTTTCGCTTTGGTTCAGTGATCTAGCCTTGGAGTACCTTACTTGCTGGTCCAAACATTTGATTAGGCATGTTTGTCATACCGGACCAAATGTTTGGTTCGGCAATTGAGGTGTTGTGCCAGACCAAATACTTGGTCCGGTATATCATTGAATGTTGGACTAAATGTTTGGTTTAGCATCTCAAGGATACCAGATCAGATACTTGGTCCGTTATACCATAGGATGCTGGATCAAATATCTGGTACGGCATGTCGGTCCATATGTTTGGTTCGACATTTTTGCAAATGTCGAACCAAGCATCTGGTCTGGTAACTCTTTTTCCTGTACCCTCGCTCGCCTTTGCCTCCTTCGTCCTTCGTTTGCCAGAAAACCATGCCAACAATCATCACTCGAGAAAGCTCTATCAAACTTCTCAAGTCGACTAGGTAAATTGCATGACCTTCTTGAATAATTGATATTACAATTCTACTAGCTTAGTAAATTTATAAAAATGGTGCGAAATAAAGTTTACAAACAACTATGTACAAAAGAAATTTTTAATTGAACTGGACCTAAATCTGGTTGGATAGTGATGAGATCGTAATTGGTTCTATAATCGGGTTAGGCCTAGATCCAAACTTGGGTAGTTAAAGATGAGTTGTTCCAGTATTAATAATGGTAAGTTCGAGCTGAGATCATATTAAAAATGCAACAACGTATAAATTTTAATAATTTAATAAAGGATGATTTAGTAATTTTACATATAAGGGGAAAACTGTTATTTTTATAGGTAAATGAATTAGATGGCTAAACATGTACCATTGTGATATCAAGTTTCACTATAAGAACATTTTTACTGAATTGGAAATCGTAACCGAAATAATATTCGGTTTTTTTTTTGGGTTGAGTGTGACCATAAGACCCATTGTTACAAATTAAACATAGATGTTGTCTTTCGGATTCAGAAGACATCTACCTTCCTAGCTCTTGACTCCCATTCTCAAAAGAAACAAGCTATCTCAACTTCTAAAACTTGATCTCAAACTCCAAGAGCAACACATCATCGAATTGAATACCTTTTCAGGCCAAAATGACTCAAGCGACGAGAGCTGCGTGAAGTTATTAGATTTAACTCGATTCATGAAGATTAGAGCTTGGGCATTTTGGGATAGCGGAGAATATTGAGTTCCCTTTCAATTAAAAGGCTTCACTTGGTAATTGATGAATGAGAAATAACTAATTATGATGTATAATCTTATATATGCTCTTATTTCATTGATAGTGACTAAATTAGGTTAGTGGTCTTGTTTTTGTATGAATGAGTGGTCTTTAGTGTGAGGAGAACACACATTGGTTAATGGCCTTGTTTAGTATGATATAGATGGTAAAATACGCCTAAATTAGGATATTGGTATTTGAATAAATGTTAGAATTTTTTATTGGTCATTAGAGATGATTGAAGACCTTGAGTTATGGAAACTAGAGAAGATGAATAGGCAATGAATATATAAAAGGGTTTTTAATAACCCGTTTCGCAATGAGCCTAATTTTGATCTAGAAAAGGCCTATCAAGCATTCGATCCATTCCAGAACTGGCTATTGGTTGGTAAAATCAATACAAAAACTATCTAGTAATGCTATCAGAGTCTCACAAAGTGAATGAAAAAAAATATAATATCAAAAAGGGTACCTATTTCATAAAATTTTTAAATATCATAATAGAACACAACATCTCAATATACGTGGTTCAGTGTCTCAAAATACAGTAACATCATGTCTAAATGGGTGCATCAAGATATAACCAAAACATAAGTAGATAGATAACTGCTACAAGACTCCGTCTCTGCCTTTATCTCCTGGATCTGCATCGTTTTCCCTAATCTATGTTGTAATAAGGAAGGAGTCAGAACAACATGTCTGATGAATAAAATCTTGGGTCTGCCCATAATAGTAGTTGGGCTATATAATTTAGAGAAGAATATTTCTTACGTATCCTAAATATATTTCTTATAAATACCTTCAACCATAAGCCTATAGGCTTTCCCAGTCCAATCCTATAACTTACGTTTTCTAGCCCAACTCTATAACTTACCTTCAACTATAAGACCATGGCCATTCCCAGTCCAACACATCTACCGTCTTTCATGTTTTAACAATGTGAGAGAAAATACCCAGGCCACTATAAGGGAATTAGATGGACACTGACCATTTAATACCCTTATCTTAAGTAGGTCCCCGTCATTTAATACATAACCCCAAATGGACCCCTCTTTGGCATAATCTAGCTACATCGCATAGAATTTCATCAGGCCCCTTAATACTTCTTTTTTTAAGAGGCGGACCCTACAATAGCCACTTAATACTTCAAAATCGAAGAAAACCCATCCTGAGATTTCCATCTGCTGTGCCTAAACGCTATCCCCGACCATTTAATACATCTTATTTAGGGAGGAGGCGGACCCTACAATAGCCATTTACTACCCTCGATCCTCAAAGCAGGTCCTGCGTATTATGATCCGTAACCCAACTACGACGACTCACATTAGTCTGACTATTTGTAGGCATTGGTAGTCAGATTAGCGAGCAAACTTATCCTATAGAATTGGGACTAACCTCGTGTCCTATGTGGGTACTTATTATGGGTGATGTTTCAAATCGGCCTTAAAGTCACAATGTTAGTAGCCAGATTAGCTGGGAAGACTTCTATGTGCTTTTCTCGGACCTCACATCTCTATAACTTAGTGATAATTTACACCCCCTAATCATACTACCACATAACTCAACATATTCCACTAAGGCTATGAAGAAAGATTATTTATTCCACCACTAATAATATTCATCATTAACTTCCATCGTATGGGGTTTAAAGCTAATTACTAACATATTAATTACATGATCATACGTTAGTCATATGCTAATATATTTATACATACATAACTAAAATATTCCTACAGGTGCGAAGTTTGCGGCTTATGCTAATCATTAAATGTCAAAACTTCCGATTTATACAAGCCTAATTCAATACCATAACGTACAATTTCTAATATCCATAGCTCAATAATAGACTTGTATAAGAAAATAGAATCAATTACCAAACTTATTTTATATTAAAATGATAAAATCAACATCAATAGAATTTATAATAGAAATCCAGTAAAAAGGGATTCATGTTTAATTTCTAAAACTTAATCACATCAAAAGAGGAAAGCGAGAAGTTGAATAGAGTGTAAAATATTAAAATTTCAATAACTATACAAATTTTGCTATTTCAATATATAATAATTGAGATTCCAAAACATAAGAATTAACATTTAACTTTAGGGGAATTTTGGCGGTTTAGTTTTGAAGTTTTCTTGAATTGAAATTCCCCAAGGCATATATCAAATCCAACCTATATTATATAATTACTAAAATGAAGAATACTAAGAATTCCACTCATATATAATTCCGAGCTTTCTCTTTTAGATATGAATACACCGCTTTTTAACCTCTTCCCAGATCTCTTGGTCTAAATAACCCTGTCCACCACAACATGCTCAGGTCGACTACTCCTACCTATGTGGTCGAACGACCCTAGATAGGTGACCGATCGATTGCCTAAATAATGCTTTTAATTATTGTTTAATCCTGTATTTATATTTAATGTTCACGTTTCTTTTAACGTTTACTTATACTCCAAATATCTAATTATAGTTAATTTTTTTATTTTAAATGTTAATATTAATCTCATTTTGAATTTTAATTCCATTTGAATTATTTTAAATTCAAAAACTTCAAACACCAATAAAAGATTTCGATTTCAAAACTTTATATAAGGAAACTAATCAGAAAACCACACGAACGCATCGACACAACTTTCATGGCTAAATTTCGACATCTTTAAAATTTCCATTTTTAGCCTTATTATCAATCTGTTAATTAATTAATTAATATTATTAATATTTATGGGAATTATAGGTTGATTACCCATGTAACGCACTAGCAACGGTGTATAAACATGAAATATTGTAATTAAACTTAGTTAACAGGGTAGCGGTATGGTAATTATGCCAGCAGTGCATTAATAAAAGTTGCAGCGATGTCTTAACAGAAAATTAAAATGCGAAGATTATAGATATCGGTTTTGCAATCGATGTGTTAAATCGAACAAATGCATGTATAAGGCGATAAAAATGGTAGTACGTCCATAAATGGATTTTGATTACGTCTAGATAATGTATGATAAAGTGTACAAAGTATGAACAAATGAAAATTTAAATACTCGGCGAATAGTCAAAAGTAATGAAAAAATAGAGTTTTACATCCAACCAATCGGCTGCCCAAAACAACTAGTTAACCGATCAATTTTGGTAGAAATATGAGTGTTTATAGTGAAAATTTAAGGGATTTCAATTGATTGAAAGTAACATTGGTCGATTGAACTATGTGGCCATTCGACTAAATTTTTATTAAATCGACTAAAATGCTAAGGAATTATTTCTTTAAGACAATCAACTGATTATATTTTTATTCATCGTTTGAAAAGCTAAGGAATTATTTCCTTAAGAAAATTACACGATCAATCGACAGATGGCCTACTTCGAGGCTAGATTGAGCCTAGTCCTCGAAGAGCCTACGTAAATGGTTCGAGGCACTTTACACGATCATAACTGACATTAAGATGTGGTAGACCATATCAGAGTATAATATGATATAATACCTGATTTAGATTTGTTTTGTAGCACTTTATGTTATGGCAAGTGAGCTAGATGATATGGGCTTCGGCATGACCGTGGCTGGTTAGTATAAGAATTATGATTGTCTCATATATAATAGTGCCCTTCTTCGATCAATTGCAAAGATACAAAGCATATTCTTTCTCGAAGAGGATGGAGATGTCCATTTCAATTTTCAATACAATTGATTGGTAATCCGATTATTCTGTCTATTGACTAGCGGGCTAGAATGATTGTAAGATTGACTAATCTTTCTTTGTGCTTAGGAGTAAAACAAGTGAAGGAGGTAGAGCATGGTATTTGATTATAAATGCATGCTACTATCGAGATATTATTATCTCAATGTTTTGTTTATTTACTTTGGAAAATCTTGACTTTAGGCGAATTGTAAGTGAGTCACATTTATGTGACAGCATGGAACCTATATAGATGACACATGTAAAATTGACCTTAGAGTAGATAACACTGGTATACTGTATTATAATGAACTAACTCAACAGTTATAGGTGGAAAATGTATGGTAAGTGTAGTATCAGTCCATAACGTTGTTTTAGCCACATGTTAATATTGTATGCTTGGTGATATTTCTCACTCATGCATGCATATGTGATCCATTCTATATTTCATTTAAGTCTATCTTTGATGGGTTGATAGGACACAGAGAAGTGCTTGGTGTGTGATGAGAAATATGTCAACTCGATAGAGTCATTTTATTTTGCTATCAACTATTTTAGTATTATATACCTATGTTGAACCGCTTGTCTATGATTTTATTAATATTGATTTAATGTGTCGACGTTTAAGATAGTTATCTGGAATTATTTAGATTTTTCAGTTATGTATTTTGTATTATATATTATTCCTTCCACTATGAGGTACTGAAAGTGTGGTAAGGTAGATTGCTCTGTTTATAGTTTTCCCTTATCTCACACAAATAATATAACATTTACGACCTTTTGTATTTGGGCTACGATTCAAACATTGAATCAAAAGTCTTAAAAGGTGGGTTATTATGTTTGATTTTAGAGCTTAGGTTACCCGATCTCTATTGGTTAGGATGTATTGGAAGAATGTATTTGTATATTATTGTACATGCTAGTATATATACACTCATAGACAAGTTTGGCATATATGCACACACAAAATTTTATTTCTAGTTTTGTTTACTATCTTGATGAGTTACTAATAAATCATAACTAAAAATAGTTGAAATGTATAACAATACTGGAAATGGGGCAATAGTCGTAGCCTTAGAGGTTCCTAACATTAAACTTCCTCTTTGGTTATGCAGGTATCTATAAGCTTGATCTTAGGCCAATGCAAACTCAGGTGCACATGTATCCAACAAAAGGACTAGTTCTTATACATCCATCTACCCAGAATTTCCCAAAGCTGAGCATGGGTGGATAACCATATGTTAGATTCGAATCCTTTACGGATACAAAGGCGTAGCTACACACCTATGAGTAGATTTTTGAATAATGGGATTAGGTGATACAAGCAGAAGGAAATTTTCTTCCTAGAACCTACAGGCAGGAGTTGTAATGACCCACACTTTCAAACACCTTGTTTAAAGTCCAAAGTGACTTTTGAACTTGCAACGCACCAAGAAGCACTAGTCGTTATGTTTAAAATGGTTTACATGGTATAAAGACAGTTATAACTTTAAAATATTTCTATACGTTCAGTTCTCACAATGGAAGGAATAAAATATAACTACTAAAATTAACCAAATCACATAACAGTATCAGAACAATGGTCCATACAAAAATATCTCCAATGGCAGTACATATAACATGGTGAGAAATATAATACTGGGAAGGCAACAATAAATAGATACAACTCTGAGGCACTATGCCTTCTTCACCACATATAGGACTCTGGCCAAATTACCTACTGGCCGGTCCTTTTGTAATATAGATAAAGAGGGAGAAATGGAGGGGTCGGACATAGTCTGGTGAGTCAATAATATCACTAATGGTATTACATTGACAAGTAGTTGAAGTTCAATAGAGCCTATACCTAAGGATGTTCTTTATTTTTCATGTTCTTTATATGCAAATGATTGACTATTTTCATGATACGGTTTAACTACTCCTTTGGTGACAATATTCCATCTTATTAATATTTCCACTCAGATGTTAATGTCAACTGAATATTTAATAAAAAAGACATT
Source organism: Allium cepa (assembly GCA_030765085.1). NCBI lineage: Eukaryota > Viridiplantae > Streptophyta > Magnoliopsida > Asparagales > Amaryllidaceae > Allium > Allium cepa. The sequence continues at coordinate 151,221,642 of CM060934.1, read as the reverse complement.
TCTATTATATTGCTACCTATCGAGTTAACATTCTCATTTATAGTTGTTTGGGCTACTCTGATTTAAATATACATTACTATGCTAAGTCTATATATATTTGGGTTAATAATCCCGAATTTTCCCCTTTGAGTTGTCATTTCCAGTTCTACTCCTTTGGGTTAACATTCCCTAAATTATTCTTTTGAGTTAACAATCCCAATCTAGTCTTCTTCTTAGATGTATCCTACACTTTCTATCATTACACAAATATCATTCTGGTGCAGATTAATGATTCCAACTCCCTATAAGATTAATGATCCCAACCATGATGGATTCTCTTCCATCCCTCTTTCAGCTCCTACCAACTGGTGCCTAGAACCGGCTAAGGATGATAGGAGCTTCTAATTGCAATTTAGCGCTTGTTATGCTGAACACACACCCACCAGCTTTATGAAGCTTTAGCCTTGTAGCTAAATGCCACATCCACCAACTCCTGAGAGGATTAACGATTTCTACTATTATAGATTTATCTAAAATCCCACTTTCTAGCTCCCATCCATTGGTAGTTAGGACCGAATATGAATGATAGAAGCTTCAAGTTGTAATTTAATTTCTTACCATGCTAAACGTCACATCCACAAGCTTTATGAAGAGTGAACCTCGTAGCTAAAGGCATATAATTGAAAACCAATTACTTAACTTCATTATATGTGTTTTATAGATAAACCCACTTGCCATGTTTATAGAAACTTGTCCTTTTCCATAAGTTGTATTCCTCTTAGATATTGATTCATAACTTCTCCCTGTTTTCTCTCTAATTTGCTTTCCTCTTTATTTTATTTTTATTTTTGTTTGAGAAATTCTTAGAATAAAAAATTATGTTTACAATAAGAAGTTTCTAAGAAAGAGAAAGAAGAAATGCACGTACATATATAGGGAAGTGATGGCTAAGGTTTTGGGTGAGAAGAAATGAGAGTTATAGTCTTATTTATGGTTGAAACTAGGTTAGCTAACTAAATCCTAAAATTAATAATTAAGAAAATATCATTGGTTATAAGTTTTACTAATTTCGATTCATTTTATCGAATTTAACAAGTTATATGAGTTTCTTAACTATAAACGATTTTCCAAATGCAATGGAATAGTTCTTGAGTCCTGATACCAATGTTTATGAATTTTTTTTACGTTTTATGTTAAATTACATTTTCACCCTTATGATTATTTTTATTTGTTACTAAAATTTCCGATGTGTTACAGAAGCTTTGAACTGGTGGGATATTATAGTTAATGAGTAAATGAGTAAGAAATGACTTGGGGGAAACTTAAAACAATGCTTCAAAACAAATTTTGTGTCAGAGGCTGAAAAAAGATTTCAGATTGAGAGGCTCATTGATTTAGAATAAAGAGATATGACAATGAAAGAGTTTGTGAATTAGTCTAACGAGCTTTCTATTTTTGAATTAGATTTGGTGAACACTCGCAAAGAAGGGTATGAAATTCACGAAAGGATTGAGATCATTGCTTAAGGAATTGTCACTTAGCCACATTCCAATGGGTGCTACACTTGAGAGCTTAAAGGCGATGGCATTTTTTAAAACCGTTACTAATGAGGTTGCAAAATAGGAACCTATGAAGGAGGATGACAAAGGAAACCAGAATAGTGAAAAAGACGTCAATTAAAATGCTATATTTCTAAGAAACATGGACAAGATCAAATGATACAACTACAACCAATATGAACACATGAAGTGATGGTACCTAGCCTTGGGCAAGGGTGGATGGATATTGCAAGCATACGCATTTGATGTTGGCTCGAGCACTAGAAGTTCACCAATTGAGATGGACAAAGTGAAGAAAGTTATGATGGAAGGTATATTAGCTCTTTTCGAATTTCCCATTCTCATTTTGTTTAGTACTGGAGCAATATATAGTTGTTTGGTTGATAGTTTGCAATAAAAAACTCACATAGTACCAAATCCTATAGTAGCAATGAATCTTGTTGTAGGATCAACACACTTTTATATGATATCTCCTGGGGTCGGAACTATCAATATGTGGTATGGAATTTTTTTGCAACACATATGTACTTGGCTTATCGAGGTATAGACTGATTCAATGAATAGATTGGATGTGGTAATACGGGATGGCGTTGGATTACCATAAGAGGGTAATTCAAATGAAGAGCAGTGATGGGCATAGCATAGATGTATATTGTGAGCTAGATAGCCACATGATGTTGAGTTATATGTATTCGCTTGATCTATCAAAGGATAAGTTATCATTGGTCCCTATGGTTCAAGAGTTCCAAGATATCTTTGTATAAGGTTTTGGTCTTCAATCCTAATGGGAAATTGAATTCAAAGTAGATGTAAAGTAGGATGCTAGGCCTATTGTTGTGCCACATTGGAGCATGGCTATTAAAGAATGAAGAGAACTTGATAAGAAGGTTTCCAAGTTGTTGTAGAAGTGTTTTATATGTAGAAGCATCTTGAAGTAGGGAGTACTAATAGTTTTCGCAGCGATGTCAGGTGCTTCTTTATGAACCTTGATCAATCTTATGAGTCAAATAAACTAATGAGAAATAATCATTAACCATTACCTGGCATTGAAAATTTATTCGATGAGCTTGTGGGAGTAAAGATATTTTCCCAATTTAACTTGGCTATTGATTTTCATCTGTTGAGTATTACGAAGATTGCTTTTTACACACTGGACAAACTATTTGAGCGATTGGTTATGCCATTCGTAATAACCAATGCCCTAAATTATTTTGTTGATTCGATGAGTTAAGTATTTAAAGAGAAGTTTAATAAGTCCATGGAGGTCTACATGCATGGTATTCTAGTTTATTCAAGAAATGAGGTGGAGCATAAGGAGTATTTTAGAGTATTGCTTAATGTATTAAGGAGACACTCGTTCAAGTAAAAATTATCCAAATGCAATTTATGTAGAAGAGATGTTTGCTTTCTTGGGAATGTTATTTCTAAGCGTGGATTATCTATTAACCCAACAAGGTGGATGCAATTTAGGATTGACATGTACCGAAACGTGGTACAGGGTAAGAAGCTTCTTGGTTTGGATGGGTATACCAGGAGTTCATTAAGGATTTTGCTAAGGTTTCTACACCGTAGATTTTTTTTTTACTTAGAAGAATTTGGTTTTCTCATAGAGTGCAAAGTGTGAGCATGCATTTGTTGGGCAAAAAGGAGTTGGTTACTAGTGTGGCCGTACTCATGATTCTTGATGATGCGAAGGTTTTTACAGTTTATATCGATTGCAATGCTGGACTTGGTGTCTTATTGATGCATGAGGGTAGATTGTAGGCATACGCCAATAGATTGCTAAAACACATGAGCAGAATTACCCGGCTCATGATCTTGAGCTAGCCACTACCGTCTTTGCACTCCAATCTTCAAGTCATTATCTTTGGGAAATAGATATGAGATATATATTGATCACAAATCTCTCATGTATCCATTTTATCTAGAGGACTTGAATCTAAGACAACAAAGGTGATGTATTTCATATCTTCATATGATTTTAGTAGCATCCACTCTAGGCAGTGGGAATATAGTGATTGACGCTTTGTGTTGAACACACACGACACTCTGTTCTACAGTCATGGAGTGGAGATAGTTGGAGCTTATTGCTGCTGATTTTCAACCATTGTCAATGTTGATACTTACTTTTTTGGAAGCTTTGGAGACTAAGCCTACACATATGGACTAAATTGGTTCAAGTTAGAGAAGTGATACAACATTAACTTGTATTTTCGAGTAGTTGGGAAGGTTGAGAAATCTTTGCTTTTGGACGGTATTATGTTGATTCAAGAGGATTTTTATAGCATGACAGAAGGCTATGTGTACCTAAAGTTAAGGAATTAATTGGCGTGTTTTTAGCTAATTCTCAACCTTCTGGAATAAATTTCATTTTGGTAATGAAAAAATATACAAGGACATGAAGCAAATTATCTATGGACGAATGAAACAAAAGATGGTTGAGTATATTATCAAATGCTTGATTTGTTAGCAAGTCAAGGAGGAACAAAATGCCGAGCGAACTATTAATTCCATTAGAAATTCCATAGTGGAAATAGGAGCATATATCAATAGATATTATGGATGGATTGCGAAGGAGCCAAAAAGGAAATGAGAGCATTTGGGACATCATTGACTGTTTAACCAATCATACTTACTTCAATCCAATATGACGTATGAGGACGACAGCTGCATTAGCTACATTATATATGAGAGAGGTGATCCGATTGTATGGAATTTTAGTAAGCAGTATTAGTGATCGAGGTCCACTTTTAATGAGCGATTTTTGGAAGTGTCTTCAAGCTGCATTAGGTATGGAGTTGAATCTCAAAACTGCTTATCGCCTATAGAAAAATGGCTAGACTAAGAGAGTAGGGTTCTGGAAGACTAGTTATAGGCATGTATTTTGGATTTTAGTGGAGTTTTTGGGAGGATCACTTGAAATTAGTTGAGTTCACTTAGAATAATATCTACGATACTAGCATATGCATGGCACTATGCTAGGCTTTGTGTGGATGACCATTTATATCCTCATCTTGTTGGTAAGAGGCAACTAATAGAATCATACTTGGACCATATATGATTGGGACACTTTTGAGATGGTGGAGTTAATACGAAAGAGAATAAAATATTTCCAAGACAGACAAAAGATATATGCTGATAGGAGGCATATGGAGGTGGAAATCATAGTAGGTGATATGGTGTTTGTGAAAGTCTCAATGTTGAAGCTTGTTCTTGATAGAGTTGGGAGTATGCCCTTTGGGAAATTCTATAATATATTGTAAATAATTAAATCTATAATAAAATATCATTCGAAATAAAAGGCGTTTTCATTCTATTAAATATTTGATATAATGTGTTATATTAATTAATATTTTAATTAAATTATACTTAATAGAAAATCCTTAAATGGTGTGCTTTCTGATAGTAATTACAAAGTGTTATAATCATGAGAAGTTTATCATAATATTGTAACAATCTGCATCTTAATAGGCTCGAATTTCGACTAAATCGTAACCCATGTCCATTAGTGAATGAATCATGGGTTTTAGTAACCTGTAATAAACACATGAATATTAGAGAGCGAATTATATATATTAAGAGTGGAGTAGAAAAATATAATATAATTACCGACTGAGGCTACTACCTTGGAATCAATACTATTCGTTGGAGGCCTAATTACCTTGTAAGTGCCGAGCATGAATTTGAAGACTTAACCATCTACCATTCTTGTCTTGCACTACTATACCATCCTCTAAATCTTTCCTATGGGTTGTAATGGAAAGGGATTAGGACAACGTTCTGGTAATTGACAAAATTACATACTTTACCTATAACACTAATTTATGCCGAACATCAATTATCTACTACTACTCTATTCCATCATATGTGCGTGCATGATATGTCTAACCTGCTCCAACGTACAACTATATACATATGTATATATACATATATATCTAAATGATGTACTACTTAGAAACCTCGACCACTTGATACATAGGAAGGAGGACACACCTAACGACCATTTAATACCTTAAACCCCGAGGTGAGCCCCCCGTAACGTAAATGCCAGTCAATCAGTCATATCTACAAAGATCGATGATCACCCTTAGATATGACTTTATAATATAATTTACAGTATATCTAACGCATCTCAAAGACTCATCTTAGGGTTAACTAGCCCACCTATGGAAAACAAACATCGACCAATTTTGAAGTTAATGCGTATCCCATACGGATTCTATATTGGTAGAAAGCGAAATCCGTCAGGGAATAACCCGGGTCTTTGCTACGACCCCTTGAGACCATTGGTGGTCATAGCCTATATGTCATCCCTATTACTTAATACGGGTCCAAAAAATATCGACAGCCCGTCGACTTTTTACAGCTAACATCCTGCTTAGACTAACTTAATGTAGGACAACGAAAATTCCCTTTTAAGTTACCAAATATCTTTTATTAGAGATGAAGCAGGCCCCATTTCCTTAAAAGTACTAGGAAATTTAATACTTCAAATCTGAGATGAACGCTTGGTATATTTTCCTCTACCATCCACAACGCATATTCTTCGTTATTGGTCCTATGGTTGGAGATGTCCTACGTCATTAGTAAGTATATACAACTGATGGTAGCCTCTTGTTGAAGGGTAAACTTTAATTATGTAATTCTACCGTGATAGTCTACGGGGTGGACCGTTTAGTGTATATGTAAGTATATGTGATAAAATATATGATGAAACTAAAATAATATTAATCTAAATAAATATAGAATAAGCACGCCAGAATTTTATACTGGTACAGACCTCCCATCCTACATCCAGTCCTGAAGCTCCCCTTCGAAATTAGACTATCAAAAACCCTCGCTTCGCCCGGAGGAAAATGCTTAGCTACAATGAGTTGTTCTTGTCGAATGTGTGTTCTAATATAACATGAACGTTGACTAATTAGTACAATTGCTTCCAATATATTTCTAAGGAATGTTGTCTATGAAGAACTGAGTATATGGAAGAGTGAATACAAGTAAAGATTGTTAGAGTGCGGAGATCAAGAATATAGAATAGAGTATAGAGTTAGAAAGCGTAAGTAAGTAAAGTGAGTATTTTTCTCTTGACGCTATATATAGTTGTAGATAGGTATCTTGAGTAGTTGCATCCATTAATCAATCCTCTAAGGTTGCTTCTATTGATGGTGAAGAGTTGTGGTGAAGAGAAGCCGAGATGTCAATTCACATGTGGCAGTTGTAGTTCATTTATGAAGTTTAAGTTTGAATTCAGACGTCGGGTATTTGTTTCAGACGTCTGATGCTATATATAGTTTTTGAATATATTACAGGATCTGACGTCTGAGTGCCATTACTAGACGTCTGGTTTAGTTTGTTTGTTGTTTCAGAGAACTATTTCAGACGTCTAACTTGTGCACCCAGACGTCTGATATTGTGCGTATCATTTTTTGTGCATCCTTTCTTTTACTTACTTGTACCTATCGATTTGTAGTCTCTTGTAGTGTCCTTTGAGGCACGTTCTTGTCTTTTTAGTGTTGTCGTTCTAGCGAGTACCTGTATGTATAAATATATATGTATATTTGATTTCCATTGTATAGTTATTACATCGAAACCCTAGATTGGATTTCCTAACACTCTCTCCCTTTTTGATGATGACAACTATTCAATGTACTTAGATATAAATGTTTAAATCTCCCACTGAATATGTTCTTACCATTTTTTCTCCCCTTTTGGCATTATCAAAAAGCATTAATACAAGAATAATAATCATGCCCTTAGTTAGTATGTACTCATTAAACTTAATTTTTATCCGACCGCCATTTTATTTAGTAATAAATTATCATGAATAGACGAAAGGTAACTAATTGCGCATAAGTAACAAGCCAATTCTTGGAGATGTTGGAGTATGTTCTATAGGTTCTTTTTCTTCTTCCAAATTTTTTGAATGTTTTGAAGGTGGAGAAGAAGGCATTGGTGTTGGCCAATCTTCCGAAGGTGGTGTAGGGCCAAAGACTCGTTGGAGAACCTGTTTTAGAACAGATAATATTGTTGAAAGTGATGTTTCAACTGTGGCTAGGTGAGAAGTAAATGTTGTTTTGAAGCTATCAATACGCTTAACCAATAATTTTTGATTTCTTGATAAGATAAGTTGATTTTGGACAGTTAAGTCTCGAATATTTTCATTTGGATTTGTTTCAGTGTAAGTCTCCAAAATGTTATCTTGGCATGAATGTTCAAAAGGTGTTGGAGGAGGAGGAGTGTGTTCAAGATGTTGTTGTTCTTCTTGAGATGGTGGTGGTGGTTGTTGTTGTGGTTGAGGCCCAGCTTGTTGACGACGTTGCATCCATTCTTCAAATGAAATAAAATCCGAGGAATTTTCTGGTAAGTTCATAAGAGAGAAGAATTTTGTGGAGGCAAACTTGGGGGAGATCTCCCCAAAAGTCGATAAATATGATGGAATGTTGTGGGCTTGCAGAAGGCGCATGATGTAAATAGGGTAAATGATTGATGGACGTGATCGAGTCCAATAATGTTTAAGCTCATCAAATATGAATTTCACCCAATTTACCCTCGTACCACTAAAGATAGCATATAGAGGTTTGCGCTCCAATTCTATTATTTGCTCATAGATGCCAAATCAAGGAATGATTGTGTTGATAGTCATCCTAGTAAGTAATCTTGCCTTAGGTCGTAAGTATTTCGAAGTAAATCGTGGCATTTCATCTTCCCATATTTGATGGGTAATATTATTTCTTGGTTTGAGGCGCATATCCGGGATGTCATTCAAATCTTCTCCGGAGTCGGAACAACCTAGATTACGGCCTATAATTCCTGGAGTAAGTCAAATAGAATTGCTGTAAACACTTGACCAAAGCCAATTATCCTTATTATCCGTATTCCATATGGAAGTGCTACCTAGATTAGCAGAGAAAAGGAATATTGCAAGCTGGTCGAATTGGACATTATTCGAATTGAAGGAAATTAACTAATGTAACCCAGCATTTTCACAAATTTCATCCAATCATACATAGGGAATTTGAGAAAAATATAGAAAGGACCTGTGTGTAGCCTTTTCTTCTGGGTATCTTCATATCTTTTGATTGAATGAGGTACTCGATTCATCCACTTCTCAATCTTATCATCCGAGCATACTTGTGGGTTGGAGGATGTAGCTTGTTCGTGCTTTCTCTTAGGAACTCTAAGGTTTTTAGTTTTGGGCACCATGAAATCAAGCAAAATTTAGGAGATACTGATTTGGGGAATTAGAGTTTCGGAATTGAAAGAGAAAACACACTGAAATGTTAATTGAAAATTTGATAAAAGCAATCGTTATAATGTCATGTATAGGTGTCCATTGAATTTCAGACGTCTAGGAAGCGAATCAGACGTCTGATTTTACCCTAGTTTGAAGACAGTAAATATTTTCAGGCGTCAGTATGATATTGGCATACGTCTGGAATACATAGAATTGTAAATTTTGAAGACAGAGAGTTTTTCCGAAAGTCTGGATATATTGATAGACATCCGAAAATGGCCTGATTTTTGAAGAAGGCGGAGAATTTGTGTAAACGTCCGATCATAATTTCAGACGTCTGAAATAGATTGTTTCTTATTTTGTATAAGGCAAAGAAAATATTCAGACGTCTGGATGCTTATATTAGTTGTCTGATATAAGCACCGGATAAAAAAAATGATGTGATACAACCGCGTCAGACGTCTGATGGCATTAGTCAGATGTCTGAAATGTCTAGTATGCTAAAAACTGTCTTATTTTGGAAGTTGTTGCTTAATTTTCGAGGGATTGATTTTATTGAAACATAATATTTATTTATTTTTGAAAATAAATACAAATATAAATAGATGAAAAAATAATAAACAAATTTATTTTGATGAAGACGGAGCATTGCGATCTTCAGATTTGTTATCCTTCCATGGCTTGAGTGGAGACCAAATATTTCCACATTCGTTGGTTCTTGGGGAACCAGAGAATTGCCTAGATGGAGGATCCCAAGGTGTACAATAAGAGGTAGAAGGATCCAAAGGATTGCAGGGAATCAAAAGTGGTTCATCTACATCTTTTTTAGTGAGTTGCAAAATTTGATCACTACTAGCTCTAGAAAACTGAGTCGTCTTGCAGTGACTTTTTGTTCGAAGTATGATTCCCATTGTAAATCCATTTGTTGCTTTTGATAATGATGTATATCAATGATTTTTTCTTGGTGTTAGGAGAGACAAATGAAGATCGTTTGGATCGTATTTTTTCAAGAGTCAATCTTGTGTGATGGAAGGACCACTTATAGGTCGGCTGTTGACCTAGTGTAGGAGCAGGGAGTCGATGAGGGGCATCCGCTGAACTATCTGAGGTTGGTGTTGAGAAAGAGAGGTGAGAATTATCGGAAGACATATTTTTTTTTGCTTTTGTTTGCTTTAAAAGGAACCAATGTAATATCTGTATTTTATTTGTAAAAGAAAGAGCTATTTATTTATGTTTTAAAAGGTTATAAATAGTTATTTTCAGAAAACAAACATTCTAAAGAAGTCATTGGTTAGTGTTAAAAGATTTTGTTTGTGGATTAAAACTTTTTAACAAAAAATAGAATGAATGAAATTTAGAATTAGCTGAAAAGATCATTAAGAAAACATATTCCTAAATCGTGTCGTAGTTTAACAAACGTTTGTTCATTTAGTAGTTTTGTGAAAATATCTGCTATTTGATTCTCGGTATTTACATATTCTAATGTAATAATTCCTTTTTCTACATTGACGCGTAAAAAATGATATCGTATATCTATGTGTTTAGTACGTGAGTGATTTACAGGGTTTTTCGATAAACTTAATGCACTTGTATTATCGTAATATATTGGTGATTTATCGATAATTTTTTCGAAATCCTTAAGCGTTTGTTGCATGCACATCACTTGTGCACATGCTAAGGCCGTCGAAATATATTTGGCTTCGCAAATGGATAAAGAGACACAGTTTTACTTTTTGCTAAACCATAAAACCAGTGATTGACCGATAAAATGACACGTTCCGCTAGTACTCTTACGATCTGTTTTACATCCATCGAAATATAGGTCGCTATACGAAACAAGTCCAAACAATGATCCCCTATGGTAAAACAAACGGTAATCTCTAGTACCAGATAAACATCGTAAGATACGTTTAATAGCTCTTTGGTGAAACTCTTTTGGTTTTTCTTGAAATTGGGCACAAAGACATATGCTCATCGTAATGTCGAGTCGACTAGCTGTCAAATGTAGTAAGGAGCCAATCATACTACGATATAGTTTTTCATCAAAATCTTTTCCATTATCATCCTTTTCTAAGTGAACACTAGTACTCATTGGCGTTTGTTTCTTCGAAGTTTTATCCATTCCAAAACGACGTAATAAATCATCACAATATTTTTCTTGATGAATAAAAATACCATTTTCAAGTTGTTTTTTTGTAAACCTAGAAATAAATTTAACTCACCCATGTGAGACATTTCAAATTCACTTTTCATAATATTTAAAAATTGAGTACAGAGATTTTCGTTAATTGACCAAAAATAATATCATCTACGTAAATTTGTATAACTAAGATGTCATTATTTTCTCGTTTATTAATTAAAGTCGTATCTATTTCACTCATTTGAAAACCAGATGCAATTAAATGATTCTTAAGACCTTCGTACCTGGCACGGGGGCTTGCTTTAAACCATACAGGGCTTTGTGCAATTTAAAAACATGATCGAGACATTTTTCATGAACAAATAATGGCGGTTGTTTAACATATACGTTTCTTTTAATAAAACCATTTAAAAAAGCACTTTTGAGTACATTTGAAATAATTTAAAATTATGATGACTTGCAAAAGCAAGTAATGTACGTATGGCTTCGAATCTTGCTACTGGAGAAAAAGTTTCATCATAGTCGATACCATCTTCTTGATTATAACCCTGAGCGACTAAACGTGCTTTATTCCTAACTATATTTCCGTTTTCATCTGCTTTGTTTTTGAATACCCATTTTCCCCAATAACTGATTGATTTTCTGTCTTGGTACTAATTCCCAAACATTATTACGTTCAAATTGATGTAATTCTTCTTGCATGGCTATTATCCAAAAATCATCGTTTGAAGCTTCTTTATAATTCTTTGGTTCAAAATTTGACGCAAAAGCAATATGACTTATTTGGTTAAGTTGATTTCTAGTTGCTCTAGAATTAAGATCCCCAATGATATTATCTTTTGGATGATCTTTTAGAATTCTAAGAGGTGACACTAGAGTATTATTTTGTGCATTTGTCTCATTATTAGATGAGTTTGTTGTAGTTATTATAGGAATAATTTCGTCATCGTCATTAGTATGAGTGTTAAGGATATTTTCGTCAAATGAAACATGTAAACTTTCTTCAAATCAGTATGTTTATTAAAAATTCTATATGCCTTATTACGATCCGAATATCCAACAAAGATTCCTACATCGACCTTGGGTTGAATTTTCCTAAATTATCTTTTGTAGTTAATATAAAATATTTTGATCCGAAAGTTTTAAAGTATGATGCTTTAGGTTTTCTTTCAAAAAATATTTCGAAACAAGTATGTTTAGTCATAGGTCGTATGGTTACTCGATTCAAAACATAGCAAGCCATAGCAATAGCTTCAGCCCAAAAATGTTTTGGTAAACCATTACTATTTAATAATGTTCATGCACATTCTTGTAACGTACGATTTTTTCTTTCTACTACACCATTCTGTTGTAGTGTGCGAGGAAAAGAGAAATTATGACTTATGCTCTTTTATTACAAAAATTAGTGAAAAGATCATTTTTGAATTCTCCACCGTGATCACTTCGAATATTTTTAATTTTCAAATCCATTTGAGTTTTAATCCTTTTAGAAAAAAAATTAAACATACTAAAAGTGTCACTTTCATGTTTTAAAAATAAGGTCCACGCATATCTTGAAAAATCATCAACTATTACAAAAACATATTTGTTGTGATTTATAGATCGTACCTGAGTTGGACCAAATAAATCTAAATGTAATAATTCTAGCGATTGTTTTGTAGAAATATTATCTTTAGATTTAAAAGAACTTTTCTTTAGTTTACCCATTTGACAAGCGCCACATAAATTTTCTACTTTATAATTTATTTTAGATAAACCTCTAACTAGCTCATATTTTGCTAACTTATTAATATATTTAAAATTAATATGACCGAATCGTTTATGCCACAACCATGGATCATCATGTTTGGTGGTTAAGCATAAGTTTGAATTTCGATTTATATTCATATTTAAGACATAAATATTTTTGTTTCTAAAACCCCCAAAGATAAGTTTTTTGTTATTGTCGAAAATATTACATCTATCTTTTTCGAAATTAATTTGAAACCTTTATCGCATAATTGTCTAATGCTAAGTAGGTTGTGTTTTAAATTTTTTACTAACAAAACATTTGTAATAATAGGAGAGTTAGAAATACCAGAGTTGATGACTTCTCCGATGCCAACGACGTATCGTTTTGAGTTATCTCCAAAAGTTACTATTCCACCGTCGTTATATGCTATATTTGACAGCATTTTTGCATTTCCGATCATATGCTTGGAGCAGCCACTATCAAGTATCCATTTCTCCTTATTTTTTTATTTTGGGTACTTGCAAGATAAAAATGATTTAATTGGTACCCATATACTTTGTTTGGTTCCTAGATGTTAGGAGGAGCAGGTAGCCACACCCAAGAATGTTTGGTACCTTTATGAACATAATTTTTATTATAGATTACATTATCTAGAAATTATTAATATTTTTTCTAATCATTTATTATTTGTCTTAGGAATCCAATTTTTTTTGTTTTTGGTATTCGTGTTAGACTTAGGCAATCTTTTGATAAATAAAACTATACTTCTTAATATTATTCCCTTTTTGTTCAGGAATATTTTAAATCCTATTCCATTTCTATTACCTGAAAGTTTTGAAGTTTTGATAAGATTTTCCAAATCTTTTTTTCCTTTATTAAATTTTGAAATATTATTTCTAATTTTATCTAATTTTTCTTTTAGTTCAAAATTTTCAATTTTCAATGTTTTAATATTACTATTCAAGTTGATATTTTCTTTTAACAAGCTTTCCTTTTCTAGTTTAACTTTTCAAAAATCAATAGATATAGTCTCATATTCAACTAAACTACTTTTATTTTTTGCTTGAGATAATTCTAGTTCCTCCTCTAAAATAATTTTTTCATCTTTTAACATTCCTATTTCAAGCTCTAATCGATATATTTTGGCTATGTGCTCTTTATTCAATTTTTTAATTTGTCTAATTTTATCATCTAATTCCATGCTAAGCTCTAATAATTCGTCATAGCTTAGTTCGAGACATACCTCATCAGTTTGGTCCATAAAACATAAATTAGCTTGTTCTCCGTCACTATTGCTGTCACTATCTGATGATGATGAAGAATTCAAGTCATCACATGTATGATGACTATGATGAAACTTCTACTCCAGTAGCAAGACTCGAAGCCATGGGTACATTACTTACTTTTGCAAGTCATCACAATTTTAAATTATTTCAAATGGACGTCAAATGTGCTTTTTTAAATGGTTTTATTAAGGAAAACGAATATGTTAAACAACCTCCATTATTTGTTCATGAAAAATATCCCGATAATGTTTTTAAATTGCATAAAGCCCTATATGGTTAAAGCAAGCCTCCCGTGCCCGGTACGAACGCCTTAAGAATCATTTAATTGCATCTAGTTTTCAAATAACTAAAATAGATGCGACTTTATTTATTAAACGAGAAAATATTGACATCTTAGTTGTACAAACTTACGTAGATGATATTATTTTTAATTCAAATAACGAAAATCACTGTACTCAATTTTCAAATATTATGAAAAGTGAATTAACAACGTCTCGCATGGGTAAATTAAATTTCTTTCTAGGTTTACAAATAAAACAACTTGAAAATCGTATTTTTATCCATCAAGAAAAATATTGTAATGATTTATTATGTCGTTTTGGAATGGATAAAACTACGAGCAAACCAGCACCAATAAGTACTAGTGTTCACTTAGAAAAGGATGATAATGGAAAAGATTTTGACGAAAAACTATACCGTAGTATTATTGGCTCCTTACTATATTTGACAGCTAGTCGACTCGACATTATGATGAAGGTATGTATTTGTGTCCGATTTCAAGCAAAACCAAAAGAGTCTCACGAAAGAGCCGTTAAACCTATCTTACGATATTTATCTAGTACTAGAGATTACGGTATGTTTTAACCTAAGGGATCGCCTTTTGAACTTGTTTCATATAGCGACGTAGATTTCGGTGGATGTAAAACAGATAGTAAGAGTACTAGCGGAACGTGTCATTTTATCGGCCAATCATTGGTTTCGTGGTTTAGCAAAAAGCAAAACTGTGTCTCTTTATCCACTTGAGAAGCCGAATATATTTCAGCGGCCTTAACATGTGCATAAGTGATATACATGCAATAAACGCTTAAGGATTTTGGAAAAGTTATCGATAAATCACCAATATATTGCAATAATATAAGTGGAATAAATTTATCGAAAACCATATAAATCATTCACATACTAAACACATAGATATACGACATTATTTTTTATGCGACAATGTAGAAGAAGGAATTATTACATTAGAATATGTAAATACGGAGAATCAAACAGTAGATATTTTCACAAAACCACTCAATGAACAAACATTTGTTAAACTACGACCCGATTTAGGAATATGTTCTCTTAATAATCTTATCAACTAATTCTAAATTTCATTCATTCAATTTTTTGTTAAAATGTTTTAATCCACAAAAAAATCTTTTAACACTGACTAATAACTTCTTTAGAACGTTTGTTTTCTAAAAATAACCATTTATTACCTTTTAAAACATAAATAAATAGCTCCTTCTTTTACAAATAAAATACATATATTATATTGGTTCCTTTTATAACAAACAAAAGCAAGACAAAAACATGTCTTCCAACAACTCTCACCTCTCTTTCTCAACGCCAACCTCGAATAGTTCAGCGGATATCCCTCATCGACTCCCTACTCCTACACTAGGTCAAGAGCCGACCTATAAGTGGTCCTCCTACCACATGGGATTCACTCCCGACAAAAAACAGTCCAAACGATCTTTATTTGTCTTTCCTAACACCAAGAAAAAAATCGTTGATATACATCATTATCAAAAGCAACAAATTGATTTACAACGGGAATTATACTTCAAACAAAAAGTCACTACAAGGCGACTGAGTTTTCTAGAGCAAGTAGCGATCAAATTTTGCAATTCACGAAAAAGGATGTACATGAAGAACTTCCCATTCGTTGCAATCCTCTAGATCCTTCTACCACTTATAGAACACCTTGGGATCCTTCACCTAGGCAATTCTTTGGTTCAAGAGTCAACGAAGGTGGAAATATTTGATCTCCACTCAAGTCATGAAAGGTTAGCAAATCTGAAGATCGCAATGCTCCATCTTCGTCTAAATAAATTTGTTTATTGTATTTTCATCTAATTATATTTATATTTGTTTTCAAAAAATAATAATATTATGTTTCAATAAAATCAATCCCTCGATAATTAAGCAACACCTTAAAAAATAAGACTATTTTTAGACATACTAGACATTTCAACCGTCTGATTAATGCTATCAGACGTTTGACACGATTGTATCACATCATTTTTTTAATCCTGTGCATATATCAGACGTCTGATATAAACAACCAGATGTCTGATTATTATCTCTACCTCATACACAATACACAATAGTCTATTTCAAACTCTGAAATTATGATCAGACGTCTACACAAAGTCTCTGCCTTCTTAACATAAAAATCAGACCATTTTCAAACGTCTGTCACTTTATCCAGACGTCTGACAAAACTCCCTGTCTACAAAATTTACAATTCTATCTATTCCAGACGTCTGCCAATATCATACGGATGTTTGAAAATATTCACTGTTTTCAAACTAGGGTAAGATCAGACGTCTGATTCACTTCCCAGACGTCTGAAATTCAGTCGACACCTATACGCGACATTATAACGATTGCTTCTATCAAATTTCCAACTAACGTTTCAGTGTGTTTTCTCTTTCAATTCTGAAACCCTAATTCGCCAAATCAATATCTCCTAAATTATTTCATGGTGCCCAATACTAAAAACCCAAGAGTTTCTAAGAGAAAGCAAGAACAAGCAACATCTTCCAACCCACAAGTATGCTCGGATGATTAGATTGAGAAGTGGGCCTACCCTCAGATTCATTTGGCTTTTTGACTGAAAGTTCATGGATGAATCGAGTGCCTTATTCAATCAAAAGATATGAAGATATCTAGAAGAAAAAGCTACATACAGGCCCTTTCTATAATTTTCTCAAATTCTCTATGTATGATTTGGTTGAAATTTGTGAAAATGCTAGGTTACATCAGTTAATTTCCTTCAATTCTAATAACATCCAAATCGACCAGCTTGTAATATTCCTTCTCTATGCTAATCTAGATAGCACTGCTGTATGGAATACGGATAATGATGATTATTGGCTTTGGTCAAGTGTTTACGGCAACACTATACGACTGACTTTGGGAATTATAGACCATACCGTAGGTTGTTTGGACTCTGGAGAGGATTTGAATGACATTCCGGATATGCGATTTAAACCAAGAAATAATATTACCCATCAAATTTGGAAAGATGAAATGCAATGATTTGCTTCGAAATACTTATGACCTATGGCAAGACTACTCACTAGGATGATTATCAACACAATCATTCCTCGACTTGGCAGCCATGAGCAAATAACAGAATTGGAGCATAAAGCTTTATATGCTATCTTTAGTGCTATGAGGGTAAATTGGGCGAAATTCATATTTGACGAGCTTAAACATTATTGGACTCGATCATGTCCATCAATCATTTACCCTACCTATATCATGCGCTTTCTGCAAGCGCACAACATTCCATCATATTTATCGACTTTTGAGGAGATTTTTCCTGAGTACGACTCCATAAAATTCTTCTCTCTTATGCACTTACCAAAAAATCCCCCGGATTTTATTTCATTTGAAAAATGGACGCAACTTCATCAACAAGCTAGACAAGCTTGGCCTCAACCACGACAACAACCACCACCACCATCTCAAGAAGGGGAACAACATCTAGAACATACTCCTCCTCCTCTGGCACCGTTTGAATATTCATGCCAAGACGACATTTTAGAGACTCGCACTGAAACTAATCCAAATGAAAGCATATGAGACTTAACTCTCCAAAATCAACTTATCTTTTCTAGAAACCAAAAAATTATGGACTAATCATATCGATAGTTCGAAACAACATTTGCTTCTCACCTAGCCACAGTTGAAACATCGCTTTCAACAACATTATCTGTTCTAAAAGAGGTTCTCCAACGAGTCTGTGGCCCTACACCACCTTCGGAAGATTGGCCAACTCCAATGCCTTCTCGTCCTCCTTCAAAACGTTCAAAACTTATAGAAGAAGAAAAAGAACCTGTAGAACATACTCCAACATCTCCTAGAATACAAGCTAGTTCTTCAAAGAATGAAGATGAAGGAGATGATCAAGCAAAAATTCCTTAGATATTTTTATAAGTTCCATCTTTTGTATTGTAAAGAAATCAAAAATTTGTGCATGTAATTATAATGGTTATAAAAATTCTTTTTAGCTTGTTACTTATGTGTAATTAGTTACCTTTTGTCTATTCATGATAATTTATTGCTAAATAAAACAACGGTCGGATTGTATTAATGCATTTTGATAATGCCAAAGGGGGAGAAAAAAATGGTAAGCATATATTCTGGGGGAGATTTAAAAATTTATACCTAAGTATATTGAATAGTTATCATCATCAAAAGGGGGAGAATGCTAGGAAATCCAATCTACGGTTTCGTTGACAACAACTATACAATGAAAATTGAATATGCATATATATATTTATACATACAAGTACTTGCTACAACGACATCACTAGAAAGACAAGAACGAGGCTCAAAGGACACTACAAGAGATAGGTATAAGGAAGTAAAAGAAAGGATGCACAAAAGCTGATATGCACCATATTAGACGTCTGGATGCACAAGCCAAACGTCTGAAATAGTTCTCGGGAAAAACAAACAGACTAAACCAAACGTCTAGTAATAGCACTTAAAATTTTGATCCTGTAATATTTTCAAAAAAAAAAATATAGCATTAGACGTCTGAAACAAATACCAGACGTCTGAATTCAAACTCGGACTTCATAAATGAACTGCAACTGCCACATGTGAATAGACATCTCTGCTTCTCTTTGCCACAACTCTTCACCATCAATAGAAGCAACCTTAGAGGATTCATTAATGGATGCAACTACTCAAGATACCTATCTACAACTATATATAGCATCAAGAGAAAAATACTCGCTTCACTTCACTTATGCTTTCTAATTCTATACTTTATTCTATAATCTTGATCTCCGCACTCTAGCAATCTTTACTTGTATTCACTCTTCCATATACTCTGTTCTTCATAGACAACATTCCTTAGAAGTATATTGAAAGCAATTGTACGAATTAGTCAACATCCGTGTTATATTAGAACACACATTTGACAAGAACAACTCATTGTAACCAAGCCAATTCCTCCGGGCGAGCTAGGGTTTTTGATAGTGGAATTTCGAAGGGGAGCTACGGGACTGGACATAGAATGGGAGGTTTGAGCCAGTATAAAATTCTGGTGTGCTTATTCTATATTTATTTTGATTAATATTATTTTAGTTGCATCATATATTTTATCGCATATACTTGCATATACACTACACCATCCACCCCGTAGACCTTTAATTTAAAAACTCATATCTAAGTACAATGAATAGTTGTCATCATCAAAAAGAGGGAGAATGTTAGAAATCCAATCTACGGTTTTGATGACAACAACTGTATAATGGAAATCGAATATACATACATATTTACACATACAGGTTCTTGCTAGAACGACATCACTAGAATAACGAGGCTTGATGGACACTACAAGAGACTACAAGTTGATAGGTATAAGGAAGTAAAAGAAAGGATGCACAAAAACTGATATGCACTATATCAAACATCTGGGTGCACAAGGCAGACGTCTGATACAATCATATGAAACAACAAACAGACTAAACCAGATGTCTGGTAATAGCACTCAGACGTCTGATCGTGTAATCTATTCAAAAAAATATAGCATTAGATGTTTGAAACAAATACCAGACGTCTAAATTCAAACTCGAACTTCACAATTGAACTGCAACTACCACATGTGAATAGACATCTCCACTTCTCTTCGCCATAACTCTTCACCATCAACACAAGCAACCTTAGAGGATTCATTAATGGATGCAACTGCTTAAGATACCTATCTACAACAATATATAGCATCAAGAGAAAAATACTCACTTCACTTACTTACGCTTTCTAACTCTATACTATATTATATATTCTTGATCTCTGCACTCTAGCAAACTTTACTTGTATCCACTCTTCCATATACTCTGCTCTTCTTTTTATCATTGTTAAGCTTGGGACAATCTTTCTTTATATACCCAAATTGATCACATTCATAGCATTTGATTGACATTTGATTTGTTGAGCTTGATTTTCCTCCTTTCTGAAATCTGGTCATTTCCCTAAATTTCTTGAATTTGTTGTAGTTTTTGGCAATAAATACGATTTTTTCTTCATCTAAGTCAGAGTCCTTATTTGTTGTTGGAAATACTATGTTTTTCTTCTTTGAATTTTGTTCTTTTCTTGCCTGCAGATTAACTTCATAGGACAATAAATTTCTTATCAATTCTTCAACTTAGAGTGTTGAGAGGTCATTAGCTTCTTCGATAGCTAATACTTTTCTTTTCCACTCTAGAGTTAAAGAATTGAGTATTCTAGATACTAAATCAAATATTGTGAATTTAACTCCTAGTGCCATTAAATCGTGTTGAATAGTTTGGAATCTAAAGTATATGTCCACTATAGATTCATTTTGTTTCATTTTTAATGATAAAAATTGATTTTGTAAAATTGAAATTTTAGTTTTCTTAACTTTGTTCGTGCCTTCATGTGTAATTTGTAAGGTACGCCAAATACCATATGCAGTGTTACATAACATGACAAGTGAAAATTCATTCTTATCTACCGAGCAAAATAAAACATTTATTGCTTTGACATTATTAGAAGCTGTGGTTTTTTGTGCATCATTCCATGTGTTCATAACAGTGGCAAGTGCTTCATATTTATTTGAGTAGCTGACCAAATTTCTAATCCATTAGCTTCCATAAAAATTCTCATACGTGTTAACTAATGTGCATAATTAGAACCATTAAAAAGTGGGGGACGTGCTGAGGATTGGCCTTCTTGAAAAATACTAGCCATATTAAAGTGATTCAATCAAAAACCCTCGCTTGGCCCTGTGGAATAGGCTTGGTTACAATGAGTTCTTCTTGTTAAATGTGTGTTCCAATATAACACGGATGTGGACTAATTGCTTCTAATATATTTCTAAGGAATGTTGTCTACGAAGAACAGAGTATATGGAAGAGTGAATATAAGTAAAGATTGCTAAGTGCAGAGATCAAGAATATAGAATAGAGTATAGAGTTAGAAAGCATAAGTAACTGAAGTGAGTATTTTTCTCTTGATGCTATATATTGTTGTAGATAGGTATCTTGAGTAGTTGCATCCATTAATGAGCCCTCTGAGGTTGCTTCTGTTGATGGTGAAGAGTTGTGCCGAAGAGAAGCGGAGATGTCTATTCACATGTGGCAGTTGCATTTCATTTATGAAGTTCAAGTTTGAATTCAGACGTCTGGTATTTGTTTCAGACGTCTGATGCTATATACATTTTGTGAATATATTACAAAATTAGCCGTTTGAGTGATATTACTAGACATATGGTTTAGTCTGTTTGTTGTTCTAGAGAACTATTTCAAATGTCTGCCTTGTGCACCCAGACGTCTGATATGGTGCATATCAGTTTTTGTGCATCCTTTCTTTTACTTCCTTGTACCTATCGATTTGTAGTCTCTTGTAGTGTCCTTTGAGCCTCATTCTTGTCTTTCTAGTGATGTCATTCTAGCAAGTACCTGTATGTATAAATATATATGTATATTCGATTTTCATTGTATAGTTGTTGTCATCGAAACCATAGACTGGATTTCCTAACATACCGAACTCGCATCCTAACCTACTAAACCAAACTAATCATCCTAAGCTTAAATGTTGGGCTAGGCCCACTAATTCATGCTTATTCTAATCGTATGATTAAGGCTGTATAATTTCCTACGGTGAAAATTATATTGCTTTCTAACATTTAATTCCTACTTTATAAGCTTATTTATTATATTCCATAAATTTCAATTGTCTATAATAAATGGTCATTATTATTCTAATTGGACTATTTCTAATAACGTTTATTTATCTGCTCTAATTCAACCTATTATGCCTATTTCACTTCCCCATAAATGCCATATTAAATCTTTTAACCAGTCCCATTAACACGTTTATGTCTCTATTTATTTTCTAAACTTTCTACTACTGCATATTTATTGGCCTATTAGTTTTGGAGTCACTATCTCTTTTCCATCTACACTCTTAATCCTATAATTTAGTATGCTATTAATAACTAATATGAATATTGTCGTAAATTACACTATATATATTTTTATTTTTAATTGATAAGCCCAATTATAAGTGTGTGTGTTTGTGTGTGTATATATATATTTCCTATTTGCAAATATAAATTCCTAAACTAGGACATTTCATTCTACATTTTAATTCATCAGAGCTATCCTTCCTAAAAGGATTACCAGTACAACTATCCATATTACATAAAAATTAGACTTTTTCTCCATTTGAAATTACAAGGAATTTTTTATTTATTTAAAAAGATTGTGTAAACTACGAAGAAGAATGTCCATACTTTACACATTTCTTTTCCTTTTGGTATATTCCTTATTTCAAACGAAGCACTTTTACACATATTTTTAGAACTAGATAATTTATTGAAATTACACGAAAATAAATACAATTACATTATACTCTGCTCACAGTAAATTAAAATATAGAATTCGCATTCCAAGTTTAGTTATGGAAATCTAAACTAATACTAATATTTTACAACCCAACTATAAATCCGTAATAATTTACAACTTTATCGACATTCAACTTTAACAAATTTATGGACCGATTTCCAAATTTCTAGACTAGGATATAAATAACATTCCTATTCCAATTACCTACTTTATAGAATATGTGGGCCATATTCCATCTTCCTTGGCTTTCAGCTCCATAAATATTGCAATGGCATAACATTTTAATAAAACTCAATGATATAAATTTCAATGTTATAAATAAGTTATATGATTTACCACTCACCTTTCTAGTTTTTCAAATATCCCAAAATCTAAATTCATCTCTTTACTTGACTCCTTTTTCATTCTTATCCAAAATAATATGTATAACAAGGTATGTACATATTATTTGAATTATAGATCTATGAAGAGATTTGGAGTTAAGGGGAATATAAATATATAAATAAAATTCACCTTTTTTCCACGGTATTGATTCACGCCTTAGCTTCTTTTATTTTATTTTCCACCCATCTCCAATTATATATACGTATAATATATTATTTTGTAATTATTAATAGAAATATTGGAGAAGATTAAATGGCAAAGCTCGGGTGCTTTGTTCAGAAAATATGAGAAGAGAAGTGAGGGGCTAGGCTTGTATTTATAGGAGCTCGAATCAAACATAACCATTAGAGTAAAATAATTAAATTCGGGTTATTCTACAATAGTTCAAACCCTATCCACCACTATAAGACTAGTCAACCGCTCCCCTATAGGCGGTCGATTGCTAGCGGTTGACCGGTCCGAGGAGGCGACCGACTGATGGGTTTCACATTTAGTGACGACCGACTGATGGGTTTCACATTTAGTGATAGTTATTTTCTTTTCTCGTTTGAAACTATTTCTATTTTAGAAACTTCAAATGGTAATAACCTTTTCGTTTGAGCTTCGATCGTGTAACTCCATATATGAAAGTTGCTTAGAAGATCGCTACGAATGTTGCTGGTGCAAGTTTCATGGCCAAATTCTGAAATTTTCTCAAATTCTATTTTTGGAGCCTTACTAATTATTTATTAATTACCGTTAGTTTTTATAGGGTGTTACATTATCCCCCTTAAAAGAATTTCATCTCTGAAATTCCTTAAGAGTTGAATCTAATAACATAGTATGCAACCATCTAAACTATCCAACCAATTAGTATACAATAATGTTGCAGTCAAACGTGTACAAGTGCATGGTGTATCACAACATATAAGATAAAATGATTCTAAATCGGCGACTCCTATATAAATGTAATCTTTTAAAAACTATTGAAAATATAATGCGAACAGTCGTTATTATTAGCAATTTTATACGTATGTAAGTTTTCAAAAACCAAAAATATTTCTTTATACAATAATTTCCATAGTGTGGTTCAACCAATTTTGCATCCAATCCTTACCATCCAAATCCTAGCACACAATTTGTAACATCCAAAATTTTTGTAAATTCAGTTTTCCTAGATCTATATTCTATGCAGAAAAGGAATTTAGATGGAGAATTTATATTTTCATTCTTCTTTCGGATGCCTATTCCACTGAACTTTGGAATCTTCTTTTTTGCCCTAATTTTTTCGAGTATAATACCCATAAGGAGGTTCATTTCTGGATGTTAAAACATAATTATCTTAAATGTAATTTTCATTTCATTATCAACAAGATATGAAAATAGAAATTCTAAACGTAAAATAGCATTTTCCATTGTTATTATCTATGTTTAGTATATCCAAAGCTATTACAGCCTTTTCCCTTGTTATTATCTATGTTTAGCATATTGTCACCCTTACCTGATAGTAACTTTCATATGCACAACACGTCAACCCTCCCTATGCAAAGCATGTGACAAAATAAAATTGGTAATTTTCTATCAAATTTTTCCCCCCTTTTTAGTCAAACTTAGAAAATAGTTTGAAAATTTGAATTCCTAAAAGCATTAAAACACCGTATTTTTTTCTCAAGAGCATTCGAACAAAATTTTCTAAAAGCACTTGAACCTAACTTGTCAAAACCATTTAAAAAAAATTCTGAAGCTGTGGAACAAAATTTTTCAAAACATTTGCCACTCTATTCTTAAAACAGATCAAGCCACATCTTAACATAGTCGGATTCAGTCAACAAGTTAATGCATATGATTGATCCTAACATTATGAAGTTAATCCTAGATTTGGGGAACCTTTCCTCTTATTCGAAACAATGACACACGTTCTTATTTATAAATTTTAGTTTTAAAGGCATAGGTCAAGTGACCTGTGATTTTGCAACAACCATTCCCTGTCCTCCGCTTGCATTATTTTACTCAAACTTGTGAAGTTTTTTTATCTAAGCATTCTATTTGCCTGTTTAATTTCCTAATATTTTATAAACTTCCACCTTTACCTACATTTTCTCGCTAGTTAGGTCTTCTTATGAGATTTTTTATTTATTTATACCGTTTTCATATATATATATATATATATATATAGCTTTCTAGGCTTATCCAGAAAGTCAACACAGTGATAAAATTGGAACATATATCATATCATATGCTTTTCCAATACTCTAAGGGAGACAACTAGCAGTTACCACCCAAATAAACTAAAAGGAAATGATTGGTGGAAGCTGTCATTCATCATCAACAAGTGTTAATGTTGTTGGGGCCCCATCCCTCTTTACTCAGTTAAGACAGACATTCCTCGTACGCCCTTTGACCGTAATCCGCATGCCTTGACTCACCTTCTTGGCTTCTAATAAATAAGATCCATCAACTACTTCAATCATTACTCCCGATTTTGGGATAAATTATGCATCTCCATACTGAAGTGCGTAAGAAATATAAGTTACGCACATATAGAATATCTCATTGGAAAATTGGCTTAGTAGAGTAACTCCTACCACCTATCATGCCTTCTTTAACCTTGAGTCAATAAAAATCCTTTAGGCATGTCTGCCATCTCATTGCCCTCTTCTCCAATCATACGACTATCTTCCTTCAATCAAAGTCTCCCAATAATATTCTCAAACTTTGGTATCTACCTTCTTTCCTTGAGCTTTCATACGAGTATATCCTACGACTTGTAAAAGTGTACTTGGTATCATTCCTCATTCCTTTGAGGGTTCTTCTCATGGCTTTCACACATCTCTAATAAAATATTCCTAGGTTCACGTCAGTATTCATTATATTCAAGGGTGATTTCTTGTTGCTATGCTATGAGCGTCCATAGCTATTTTATTCATAGCTTGAACATTTACCTCGTCTTACCTAGGCAATCATCCATATCTACACCATATTGAAATTGGTATGGATCTCACTGCTTTTCATAAAACTCAAACTTCGTAATCATGAAGTTCCCAATCCAAACCTTTATCTTAGAAAATATAAACTTAGAAACCTTTTTTTATCTAATTCAAAATTTTCTTATTTACCAGAAAAGCGACATGAAAATTCTCCCTTTTAAAAGACTTTCTATAACTAGGACTTACTTCTTCAAAAGTGGTATTTTTAACTTAAAACATATAAAACCTTAATTATCATACCAAATATTTAAAAAAAAACATCGTCTACAACTTTAACCAATGAAAACTGGAGTGGACATAGGTAACTTCTATTTTATTTTTTCCTCACTGCTCGTGCTATTTCCGCTTCAACTTTGGCGTAGACTCTAATAGCACATAAGGGCCACTTATAAAAGATATGCATAATTACAACATCTATCTAAATGCACATCTAAATTATATATGAAATTACTTCATATATTTACAGAACTTATCCATTCATCCTATCCTATTCCTAGTGCTTTCTCCTATATTATTTCTAACTAGATTACTAATCTTGTTTTTATATAAATTCCTAACGCTATTTCTTTTCAAATTTCCTAATACTACTATTAAAATTTCACCCACCTAACTTTCCTTTAAGTGGCTTCTTCTTACATAACTCTATTCTTCCTTAATTGTTTTCCCTATTGAATTATTGCAGTGCGTTCGCCTATAGCTTTAGTCTTTGGCGTTTTCTTCATTAACATGAAAAGAGATATATATAAATATGTATCAGCTTTTACTCTTCATATTTCCTTGTATTGGAATATTCCTCCTACCATCATTATTGGGCATTCTTACCCTTGTATTCTCTTTACCCCATCTCAATCAAGTACCGTTTCAATTTATCCACCCCTTTGAAGAAGAATTTTTAAAAACTTTCAAATTCATAAAAATAGGAGAATTTTCGAAAACCCCTTTACCAAAAACGCTCAAATGAAAACTTTTTGACTCAACCAATTTTAAACTAAGAAATTCAAAATTTCCTTGTCTTTCCAAAATAGCTACTTCCCAATATATCCTTTGAAAAGCCCATTCAAAGCATTTCAAAGAATTTTCAAAAGTCCTTTATCAAATTCTTTCGTATGGGGTTGGACACAAAAACGGACTCTAATTGTCCTTTATTTTGTACTTCTTTCATCAAAAATCCAGTTATCATCTTGTGGTATTTATGCACACCAACCTGTAGTAACTCGCTCTACTCCTATTATATCTTACTTCTATATGCTTGCAACACATACGTTATTACTTCTTATTTGTCTTGATTAAGTGTACATCTTCAATCGACAATCCATCACAATGCATGATCTTATACCAAACTGGGCCCAACAAAGAAGTCTGGTACCACCCAACATCAGAGGTCCTTTATATATCGCGCTCATGATCTTCAAGATCCATGTCTTATAGTACCACCAATGCTCTATTCGGTAACTGTGGTAGATGTATAAATTCAACTCTATTTATTGGCCCAACTCATAGTTGCCTCGTCCATCCTTTGGTCACAATTACTTATATAGTCAAAATTTATAGAGTTCGGCATATAATATATATATATATATATACACACATACAAATATGTTCTCTATGATTATTATATTCCTTGTGATTAACTAACCTAAGCTCTGATACCAAATGTAAGAACCCATACATTAATAGGCCCTAATTTTGACAAAATCGAAACCCAAGTCCATTAAGGCATAGATCTTTAGTTTTGGTAACCCATAATAAATATGAGTATATCAAAGATCGATCAATATAAATTCATAACAGAATAGAAAAATATAATAGAACATAAGTCATGATCAAGGCTACTACCTTGTAATCAATAGTATTCCTTGGATGTCCAATTGCCATGTTAGCGTCGTGCATGAATAAGAAGACTTCACCATCTACCGTTCCTATCTTGCACCAAGCTTGTGCCTCTAAATCTATCTAGTGGATTATAATGAGGAGGGGGCAAGAACAACGTTTTCCCGACTGGAAAAATTACAAACTTTATATATAATACTAATTTATGTTTATTGATTTCCATTTATGTGTTATGTTTATTATTTATTGCTAAACGTTCAACCCTACGTGCGCATTTGATATGCCTAATCTCCTACAAGATATAACTATATATATGCCTACATGCGGCTATATCTAAACGATGTACTACTCGAAATTCCAACCAGTTAATATTTCTTAAATAGGGAAGAGGTAGAGCCGACGAACATTAATACCTCAATCTTTAAAGTTGGCCCTCCACAACATAAACGCTAGTATATTGGTAATGGCTTTAGACACCGATGACCCCTAGACATGGTATATAATATATCATATATCTAACGTATCTTAAAGACTCATCTGAGGTTAACTAGCTCACCTCCGACAAAGAAACAACTAACTTTGAAGTCTGTATGTATCCCATACTGATTCTACACTTGTAGGAAGCGAAATCCATCAAGGAATAATGCAAGTCTTTGCTACCGTCTGCTCAAGACCACTGAAGGTCATAGCCTATATGCCAACCTTACTACTAAATACTGGTCCAACAAAAATACTGACGTAGCCCGCTGACCTTCCATGGCTGACATTCCATTTAGACCGACTTAATGTAAGTTAAGGAAAATGCTCCTTTTAGTTACTTAATATCTCTTATTAGAGATAAAGCAGTTTCCTTAAAAATATTGGACCATTTAATACTTCAAATCTAAGGCAAACCCATGGTATACTTTCCACATATATCTGTAATGTTGGAAAATCGACCCCTACCTTTTGAGAACCGGCATTGCTCCGGCAACATTGGGAAGTCGTAGAACCACCGGATCGATGAGGAAAATTATCCTGCTTCCAAAGAACTGACGTTGTTCCAACAATGTTGGGAAAGCCTAGAAGCACCAGATCAATGGGGAAAATTGATCCCCTACTTGTTGAGAACCAGCGTTGCTCCGGCAACAACGAAAAGTCCCAAAATCGCAGGGGCCAATGCTGAAAATCGACCGAAACTTCCTAAGAAACATCATTTCCACGACAACGTCATAAATGCTCAACTGTCAAGTCGACGAGAAAAGTGACTCAGAACTTAACACTGCCCAAAGATAGGCAATGACTAATGGAACCTACAATAGCCCGGAGACAGGCAACAACAAGGAGAAATCCATTGAATTGAGATACTCATGTGTTACTTTACAGTGATCGAAACTGGTGCACAACCAGATCTTAACACTGAACTTGGAGGAATTTATTATAACGAAAGATAGTGGTGATGCATCTTTACGATACATATATCCAGAATGACATTAGCTAATGATGTTTACTTGGAAGCATTCGATTGCAGCTGAGGAGTTGGCGGCATTGAAAATGAAATTCTTGGAATCAAACAGAGAAAGTCATTAGCTTTCGGAGATAAGATCCACCAAGTAAACTAGACCGGGGGTATCGAACAATTTGCTTAGGATAGTAAATCTCTCATAGATTCTCGAATTTTAACGTTCGGCCCTGTGGACAAATGCACGCACGCTAACACTTGGTCAAAAAGGACTCAACTGAGTCTAAATGGGAATAGCCGTAGAGTTGGCTAAGAAAAAGTTGTGTTTTGCTGAACAAAGTATTTTGGTAAATGTAAACAGGGCTAAATAACAAAATATACTAAAGCAATCGCAGAAATATTATTTACATATATAGAGTTGTGGTAAACAAACACATCACAAAAAAAATAAAAATACATAACATAGGAAAATTGTAGTACAAGCAATCGTATTATATACACAAGCAGCCATACATAAGCAAGTACAATACAAAAAATGCAGAAAAGTACGTAGAAGTGAGATTACAAAGGAAAGGTTAATCTTTCATTATTAGTAATCATTTATGTACAAGTCAAACAGCGGGGCCGTACCCGCACAATTACTGCTAGTTGAGAACAAAAACCACAAAAAATAGGCTAAACCACAACAACATTGCATATGTTGCGTGCGCGCACACACAAACACACACACACACACACACACACATATATGTGTGTGTGTGTGTATGTATATCAGATATCCTATATGTATATGGAGGGGATAATATATTCGTTGCGATGTAAATTCTAGCTCTTGTGTACATGCAAGTTAAACCATGCATATGTTGCACATGCATGGACACGTATATGTGTGTGATACATATGTATAAATTATATTGTACAAATATAATGTCAAAACAAAACTTCATATGCAAATGAAATAAGATAATGATTTTATTTAAAATTTATTTGTAATAGAACTAAATAATTTAGACTCCATAAGCCCAATAAAATCCAAAATGTAAGATTACTTTAAAATTACCCATTTAAACAATTGTGTGTGTTGGTTTAGATCTGAAGATAGTATTAGATCCCAATAGCCAATGTGGTCTAAACTAGTCATCTTATGACTAACTAATTGTAATGACCAAGAATTTCAGACACTTCATATTTAAATATCTTGATTATTTAAATATTTGATTCTTTAATTTAATATGAGTAAATTGTCTTAATATCCTTACTAACCGCTTTTTAGTAACAACTCATGATGGTAAACTTGTTTTTTAAAAATGTGTACAAAAATAAATTGTTTGAAGAAATATCGATAATGTGATCAAAAAATCATTTTAATAATAAACAGGTTTTTACTCAACAAAAGTTGTTTGAACTTGTAATTTCCTAATATATTAGTATGTTAATAATTAGCAACTAAAAATATTTTTCTAGTTTAAGTCAACTAAAATGCGGTGGGGGGACAAGATAAAGAAGATAGTTTGGAAGATGAACATTTTAGGAAAGCCTTAAGGGCTAAGTAAGAAGAGAAGTGATGTCTAAAGTTGCGCATGGGCTAAGCATGTAATACTCCTTTTTAAGCAAAAATGAGGAGGTAGAAGGTGATAAAATATCTCTTGTTAATCACTTCATTTGGTTCTCAAAAGCTTTGCAAAATAAAACACCAAAATTGTCTTCTTTCTCGTTTTCGCCTCTTTAACTTTCTCAAATCATGTTAAAACAACTACAAACTCTATCTAACTTTGCCAAAGACCTTAGAACATTATTACAACAAGTTATAGTATCTCAAAGTTAAAGAACAATGGTAAAAAAATGTAGAGCATTAAAGGAGGCGTGAGCATTATGAGGGTGTAGAAGCATGGTCGTGGACTTCTACATAGAAAATGTTGGATCTTTGGCTTGTAGGTGAGTTTGGAAGTTATTCATTGGTTCTTTGTGAATGATCTTGTTTTTTAGCTTGGATTTGGTGGGTTAACTCACCAATTGATTATATATATTGTGTGTGTACATATGTGTGTGTGTATGAATGTAAAGTTATAAAAAGAGCAATGAATGTTATAACTTTTGGACCCCTTGCTTTAGAAAGAAAATGATAACATATTATGTGATATTTTCAGTTCTACTACCCTTTAAAACATGTTCCATGCATTAGACCTTGTGTTTACATTCTTGTTGTGATCGTATGTGGAGTTGAAGTGTGTTGAAAGTGTTTAAAGCGAGAAAGATCGCTATAAGTGCACTTTAATATTCTTTAACTTTAACTTGGAATAACTTGTTTTGGTCGTTACCTACACATATTTTGGTGTATGTGACTGCAATGAATTGGTTTGGAAAGTTGTTGAAATAATAGGACAAAGTGGAAATGGATAGAAGCGAAAATGTCGCTATGGATGCACTTTGAAATCGCTTTGTGTTCGAGGATTTTTATGTTAATTTTGGAAGACATCCTTAGGGGTTTCTTTGTTGTGTTAAAAATTAGAATGTGTTTATTTATTACTATAGAAATATCAAAGTTTAAATCATTTTATAACGGGTTGAACGAAGCTGAAAATTTTAGAAGCAAATTAGTCGTTATAAATGCGCTTTGAAAAATACCTTACTTTAAATTGCAAGATATCTTTAAGGATTTCTTTTCATGGATTCAAAGAAACGTAAGTATGTTGTGTACTAAAAAAAACTTGGATCAAAAATCATTTGTTTATGCAGTTAAAACTGGCCACAAAGATCATGCATTTTCATGTTATTCTCGGTCTAGGACTTTCTACAGCACTTATAAATGTTGTCTTTGGTCTACCGCAACACTTTTGGGCTTTTTGCAATATTTTGTTTTAATGCGACATTTTGACTAGTTTTCATGTTTTAAATGGTTTATAATTTAGTTTCTTTATGGGATATTTTTAAAGAAGTCCAATAATATGGATTTGACTATGAAAAAAGATTAGAGGTTTAAATATATTTTTAATAAGTAAATATAATTTTTTAAAGAAAAAGAATTCCTCTGCAGCATTTAGAATAAAAGGTTTTTAGTAAATAATAATCCTTTTATTTTTAAGTAATATCTTGTAAAGATATTTAAAACATATTTATAAGTAGTTTTAAAGTATTTATATATATATAGGTTTTGAAAAGTTAAGTATTTTATAAAAGAATAAAATGTAGGTTTGGATTATAATATATATAATATAATGAATGGATTTTGAGAAGTTAGTTAAAAGTACATTACCTTGTTAAATAAGAGTAGACGTAACTAGATTTTTAAAAAGAACATTTTAAAGATAAAGGCAAGTATACCAACGTTTGGGTTTATAGTAACAATGTTTTAAATAACAATTGTTTTTAACTCAATTAACTAAACTCTCGGAAATGTGAAATCTTGTTTAAGATTTGTGAATATTTTATAACATTCGGGTTAAGAATATGAATATATTTCTAAGTATCGAAAATAGTAGAAATGAACAGTGAAATAGTAGTATACATGTACACATATTTTGTAAAGGTATGTTAAACATATAACATGTATTTAAAAAGAAGTTTTGATTAATAAAAGAATTAATTAAATAAAAATGGGATTATAGGTCGCTTATGGGACTTAATCATGCTAATTATGACTTAACCTTGCTTTATTTACTTATTTAAGGAAAGTATTTAGTCGTGTACTTAGCACTAAATTCCGACATAGTAGACTAGTTTAATCTGTGAGAGTTAAGAATGAAGTGTCCTGGCAGGTCTTTGATGTAACCTGCGCTCTAACCAACCTAGATTTACTCTTGAACGAAGGACAATGTAAGTTGAGAAGGTCAGAAATGTGGTAAGTATACGAGACTTGGTTTCATATATGTTCATTTTGATTTGTACTTGGTAGCAGATAGTCGACTATCGAACTTGACCAGATTTAACTTTGCAATTATATGTAAGCATCACGTATTGATACAGTTTCAGATCCTCCAAGGAGGATCATACGTATGAATCGTATCTTACTTTAAGAATGTTTATATACGAGATCCCTCGAGGAGGACTTCTTTATATAGTTCATTTACTTCTTAAAGGATCAGTATTGAGTTAACCGAAAATCCATTGATTTAGTTTTAAAGAGACCAAGATCGAATAAGTGTATTACTTACCAAAAACCACTTCAAAAATGATAAACAAATTCTTTGTTTTGGAAGCGGTTATGAAGTGAAATGATATATAGTTGAATTGTCTATCTTAAGGACATGTCCAAGGGAGATGTCAGCTTTAACATTTCAAACGATGCTTTCGTGTTATACTGTCTATCTTAAGGTTGATTCCAAGAGAGAGAACAGAGTTGGCACTTGTCGGACGACAAGTGATGAAGACTTGTGTATTGCGATGTTGAACATTACTTCACCATCGAAAATGAAAGGAAACAGAGTAGGATGCATAGCCAGTGGGTTTTGCTAACTCAATGGTACATCAACTTCAAATATCTAAAAATGCTTTTGACTGTGGTCGGTAGGGGTTAATTGTATCTAGTATCACATGTTCGGGCATGAACCAATTATTTTTACCTTTATGATGTATTTTATCTAGAGATATACATGGTTTCGGTTTTCTAAGGGCACCTCCAATGGAAATCCATATGCGGACACACCTTAGTGGTTTGATTATATACCTAATATTGTTTGTTGTGAGATGCAAGTAGCACAAGTATTTTATGATTTACATTTTACGCCCTATACATTATCTATTATATCGGTTTATGTACTTATAGATAGGTTTGGTCCTTTTGAGGGAATAACTGTTAGGTGGTACTAACGGTCCCAAAAGTACTGTTTTATGTTAGCCGAATATATCTTGAGTTTCTCATATTAGACTTATGTCCGACCCGTGGTTCTATATTTCCCGTATTTCCATGGATGTTATTTCGAGTAGTATGAGAAAGGTATGTTTTCGCTAATATTCTTTGAATCTCGAAGAGATGAGCCGGATGCTTCCAATTACTATAGTATTCTTATTTTAGCTATATTATTATTATGTATATATATCAGGATTTGCGAGGACATACTATTATAACTATCCAGACCGGTGATAATACTTACGATTGTGACTCTGAATGTTATGTATCTTTGGTTGACAATTTTTGCCGCCTTTTGATATTATATGTGATCGTTCCGCTTGAGAGTCTGATATTGTGTTCTTTCTTCTTCGTTCGTTTATGTTTTCTTTTTCTACCCTAACAAATTATCTTTCCTATACTTGAGTGCTCAGCACGTGAATGCCATGGATGTATAAGTGTTGACATTTAGGGATTGAAAAGGCGATTCATTACACTAATTAAGCTTACCCATTTAATATGGTTTCTAGAAAAGTAATGTCTACGCTGGATTTGGGTAATCAAGTACCTAGCCCTATCTTGTTACCTACTTGGCCCAAAAGGTGAAGTAAACCCAAAGTTGTCCCTAATAGAAAAGACCCGACTTGATTTTAGGCCTTGGGCTAATTTTCAAAATTGTTTTGAAATTAAAATAAGTTAAATTTAAATAAGAAATACATTATAAATGTAATAATATAACTTTCAAAAATGTGTTAAAAATATAATAAATATATTTCGATTTAAAAAATATTAATTAGATTAATTATTAAAATAAATAAACTACATTAACTAAATAGTTAACTAATTAAAGTATATATATATATATAATGTAATGATATATTTTACATTATCTTGAATTGTTTAAGAAGATGAAAGCATATGTTTGTATGTATGCATGTATGAGAAATTTTCAAAATTAATAATTGACTAAAATTATTTAATTAAATATATTGATTGAAGGTTAATTAATAAATAATAAAATGCAAATAGATAAAGATATATGTGCATAACTATAAATGTTATACTTTACATATATAGTATACAATGTTCACTTTAATAATATAAAATTAATTTAAATGTTAACTAATCAAATTAGTTAAAATACGATTTAATTTGTAATATTATACATAAGACTGTTTTATAAGTTATTTTATATTATAATATTTATATAATAATCAAAACTTATATAATATGAATGCATAATAAAATGTGGAACAATAAGAAACCCTAAATAGACCTTAGGGATATATACATACGTATAGTACGTATATCATGATTTATGATGTGTCCGGCACTTGAATCATAGGGATATTTCATGAAAAATACATTATTCCATAAGTCAATATCACTCAACCAAATATATTAATATAAAGTTGTCCTTTACTATTTATATATTGATAAAATATTTGTATACTCTCCAATCGTTGAGAAAACTCAAGCTAAAGATGTTACGTGTAGTATCATTAACATATAGAATAGACGAGGTAAGATTGTTATATGTATGTGTTGAGCAAACTTAAGGTACACAAGTATACTTAGGCCACTGCAAAATAATAGATATGAATGAATAATCTCTTTTGGTTTGTCGAGCTAACTCAATGTCAAATCGAGATTAGGATAAGGAACCATGGGTTAGGAGTTGTATATATACTGATAAGGAGTTATCCATCATTTGTGGGGCTATGACTTATAGAGAAAACACAAGGTCAGAATCCCAAGACAAATAAGTTCTAATACCCACCAATGAAGTCAAAAGACTTCTACCTTTCTTCTCAGGATTTGCAGAAACATAAAAGACTAGTGGAAGCTTATTGGTAAAATGAAAGGTAATGTTTAACCTTATTAATAGTCTAAGAAGATCTACTATGAATAGGGTCCTAATCTACTAAGTTAAAATTTGCAAAAAATTATCTACCCCAAGTTGTTTTCTGAAAACAATAAGTTCACCAAAACTAACTATATAGACTAGCTAAGAGCAATAAGGATAGCATTAACTTATAAACATCTTTAGTTGCCAATAAGTGAACCTCCACAAGTTTAACCAGCTAACAATGTAGAACCCTAACTTAGATTAGCCTATAACAAATGGGTCTCGGACCTAGAGATCAACCAAATTTGCATGCTGTCTACTTTAGACAAACCATTGCAAAGTCAATACGAAAATATAAATGTCCATCAAATTTTCGATAACCTCAAAGCTCTTTTTAGGGAACTATCTCATTTCAAAAGATACGATCTTAGAAAGAAACCGTTCAATACGAAAATGATGAGGGAACAAAAGTTGGATGATTACGTTCTTTTAATGAAAGGATATATCGATAGACTTGCTCAATTGAACATTGCGATATGCAATGAGTTGCAAATAGATCCGATCATAGGGTCCGTTACCCTTCTGCTTGAGTCATTCGTATTAAATAATAATATGAACCAGTTGAACGTAAGTCTCTTAGAGCTGCTCAATAAGTTGAATTAGCCAAGTATTCGTCTAAAGATCAAAATATGTCGCTCGTAGTTAAGGGAAACATGTCATCTTCGAAAAGTTTGAAGAAGTGAAAAATGGTTAATAAGAAGAACAAGGAGAATGCTCCAACTGACAAGGTTGAATGTCATTACTATCACAAGAAGTGTTAGTAGAAAAGGAACCATCTGAAGTACTTAGAGACCATCAAAGAGAAGAAATGGAATGGTTTTACTACCCCTACAATTATATTTATGATACAAAATCGTTTTGTAATCATTAAATTATCTTGGATTTTAAATATTGGATCTGGAACCATTATATTTTCTCCGAACATGGCATCTATGGGATGGTGTAATGAATGTGAAAGTTTATTAATGATATATGTTTTGAATTTTTTATATTCATGTGCTCATGATGTTATAGATAGAATTAATTAGTCTCATTTTGTCACCGGAATTAACATTACAGATGACTGCAAAACCAAAAACGCTTATTTGCGGGCCTCAAAATAAGGGATGTTACAAGTACTCACATCTTTAATCCGTTACAAGGGCGTAGGAATATGCGTCATGTGGCAAAGGGAGAGATGAGGCTTTAAGTCGATAATAAATCTCTAATAGATGCAATGACAGTTGGCGATATTCATTTAAGTTTTCCTTATAAATTAGTTTTGATATTAAATAATTGCTATTATGTAAAAGTCTTTCTTTTTGTGATTATATCTTTGACTAGACCATTTGAGATGGTTATATTTTTCATTGTGCTAATAGTGTTATGACCATTATATTATATGGTAATAAAATTCATGATGGTATTACATAATGGCATTTATGTGATTAATGCTAATTATGTATGTTTTATGAGTAATTCTTCGAATGATGCTATAAATAACAATTATCTTTGGCATCATAGGCTAGGTTATATAAGTTGGAAACAACTACACAAATTGAAAATCGAGGGTTTTATACTGTTATTCGATTTTGAATCATTTGATATGTGTGAGTCACGTCTCGAAGGTAAAATGACCTAGCACCTCTTTAGTGGGAGCAATGAAAGAGTTAACGAAATCTTGAGTCTTATGGATAGTGAAGTATATGGCCCCACGCCGAGAGTTATTAAAGATAACTGTTCTTAATTTGTAACCTTTACAGATGATTTCCTAAGATTAGGATATTTGTTTCTTATGAAGAACCAATTCGTTATCTGTAAGAAATTTATTGAGTATAAAAACGAGGTCGAAAATCGAACGAACTATAAGATTAAAATATTTCAATTCTATCGAAGAGGTAAGTTGGACAACAGATCCAATAGTACCTAAAAAATAACGAGATTATCTCCTAAGTTACTTCACTATCTACTCTACAATATAACTTTGTTTCGGAGCGAAGGTATCAAATGCTATTAGATATGGTTTGTTTCATGATGGGTAGGGCTAAGTTGACTTTTCCTTGTTGAGAATATGCACTAGGAACCGCATTGCATATGTCCAATTTGAAGGTACGGGGTTGTCCGACCTACGTTTAGAACGTTGGTCCTAATGAACTCGAGGAAAGACCGAAGTTGTGTAAATTTATAGGATCTCCCAAAAAACTTGATGGGATATATTTTCTACAACACCGAGGAACAACATGCCAATGTTTCTCAGCATGTCATCTTTTAGAAAAAGAATTTTTATTAAAGGAATTTAACAGCGAAGTTGTAGACATGGATGAGATCTATGAAACTAGCATGGAAGCTGAACCATTGGGAAAAGAAATTCACTCATATACCAAACCATGCTACCTATTAGAAGTTTTAGTATGGAATCTCATGCACTAAAGAGATAATACGGTTTTCTCATGGATAGCTGTGACAACCCACACCTCGAGACATACCGATCCAAAGCCTAGGGTGGCTTTCAAACTCATGTCGATGCTAAGAAGTACAAACTATTAGGTTTTTAAACATTACAGAGACTAAAGATATAAGGATAAAATCTAGCGCTTGTATTTATCTCCCACAACCCCGTTTTCATGGTTTAGGCTGGTCCCATTTCGCTGGCCACTACTACGGGAATCTCTTTAGCTTTCTTTTCCTCTGGCTACTAAGATATTTATTTATAGTTTGGAGATGTATTTGTTTCCTCTACATCGACCTCGATTTATAATATGATACTATTAGAGTGAAATAAGGGATCTAATAAACAATAGAGCTAGACTTTATTTGTAACAAGTAAAGACTTTCATCTTTGGAACTCCTAAAAGAGTTTATGAGTCGAGCTCAATGAAAAGGTAAGTCCAGGTTTGAGTGATGGTTCACCGGTAGGAATCCAATGAAAAGCAAGCCTTCTTCCTAGTTTGAACTAATAGGAAGTAGTTGAAACCAGCCCCCGCAGTAGAAAAACCTTTGGGTGACCTCTAAACCCTATCCATTATTTATGTCCAAGTTGATCCTGATTCCACATTATAAGTATACTGATTATTCCCCAAGAATAAAATATGTTTTTCTTGTAAATACCACATATTTGACTCCATCCATAACTCCATATTCTTTCCTATGAGTTCCAGTATCGTTATGAATTCTTGTTCTTACCGTTTATAAGACATTCTACACTTTCAGATCTTACAATGGAAAATAATAAAATATAAATACAGAAAATAGTCATCTCAGAAAACACAGTCTCAAAATAGTGCA
This sequence comes from Allium cepa, assembly GCA_030765085.1. Lineage (NCBI taxonomy): Eukaryota > Viridiplantae > Streptophyta > Magnoliopsida > Asparagales > Amaryllidaceae > Allium > Allium cepa. The sequence continues at coordinate 151,182,436 of CM060934.1, read as the reverse complement.
TAGTAATATCCAAAGTATACAGAAATACAACATATAGTCTGATAAGAATTAAGTACGATAATTGGTTACATGGAGAACAATGGAAAATAAATAGCAACTCCAAATGTCAAGCCTACCTCTCTACGCACTAATCTTTGGGCCTATTACCCGCTGCCTTGTCCTCCTGTGGTGGGAGAACAAGAAAGGAAAAGAGTGGGTCAGACAAAAGTTTGGTGAATGAGTTACATCATTAATGTATGATGATCACACACAATTAACTTCATTAATACTCTATGTGACCTAGGGTTTATACTTTTGTTCGTGAACCTCTTATTAAGGAATGTTTATTTAACCTAAGGGTATGGTTCCAAACACACCTACAACTCCACTTATGAAGGTTTATACTCAGGGTTGAACAACTACTCGAGCTACAATACTACTATAGATCAGCTAATAGCAACTAGAACTACTCCAACGTATGGTAACCTACAATATCTACCTTGGGGCCACATTTCCAATTTACGACAACACATATCCTAATTACGCATTGAGGGAGAGCCTACAATTCCGACTCACACCAAAGACATTTGTTGCATTCCAATCACCTTTGGATGATAGTGTAATGCCTCTTATCGCATCGTATCGGGATCCATCAACAACATAGTATCACGTTCGCATGGCCATGCACAACAAGGAAGTCCCATTGGTGCCATGCTACACACTTCTCTATGCATCATCATTAGTATGCACGTACACTGTATAAATTCCTGTGGGTGTAATTTGTACGGAAAAGTTTTAGTACGGACAATTCCAAGCATGGAAATGTTCCAATATAATCTGGAACCGTCTTTACGAAGAAGGACACTCCTCAAACAGATGATGAGAAAGAGCATATAAAAAGGATAATGTATGCTTCAGTAATTAATTTAATAATGTACACTATGCTATGTACTAGACCGAATGTGGGATACGCATTAGGAAGCATAAGCCTACACCGGCCAATTTGGGAGAAAAGCATTGGGCAGCTATAAAATATACACTTAAGTATTTGAGAAATACCAGGGTATTTTCCTAATATACAAGAACGGCGACCTTCTTATGGAGGGGGTATATGGACTCTAGTTTTTGGTGTGATATCAATGATAGTAAATCAATATCGAGTTGCGACTTTACTATTAATGGTGGGGTTGTAAGTTGGAAAAATTCCAAACAAAAAATGATAGCTGATTCCACGATAAAGGCCGAGTACATTGCCTTCAACGAAGCAGCTAAACAACCTTTCTAGATGTGTAAATTTTAATAATTTATGAGTGATTCTCGACACAAAGAATTCGATGGCATTGTTTTATGACAATAATGCAGCGATACAAATTGCAAAAGAGATTAGAGCACGCAAAAAGTCACGACACATTCTTCGAAAGTTTCATCTAATTAGAGATTCCTTTGAGAAGAAATAGGTCATGATACAAAGGGTAGATACCAAGGGCAATATAGTAGAACCATTCATGAAGGAACTGTCTCAGCCGGCTCTCGTCAAACTGATCGAATATAGGATTGAGAGTCCATAATTGGCCCCAAGTGAAAGTTGGATTGATAGAGTCAGGGGTATGCCCCATAGGCAATTTTGTAATTTATTTTAAATTATTAACTCCGTAATAAAATCTCTTTCGAAATAAAAACTGTTTTTCTTTTTATTATATAATTATTATAACATGTCATATTAATTAATTATTTAATTTAAGTATATTAAGTAGAAAATCCATAAATGGTGTGTTTTGCGATAGTAATTATGAAGTGTTGTAGTCATGAGCAATTTATCTTAACATAATAAACAAATCGTTTTAAATGTTCCTTGTCTAGATGTATTGAGACTGAATATCGATACATCCTTTGAGACTAGAGTACGTTATGCTCTTTAAATTTTTGTTAGTGTATTACTCATAGATGTTGGAAGCATCAGGGGTTACGTACTGATAGTTATTGGATAACTATGGAATGACCCATTTGACAGTTTTCTATTGATTAATATAACTAAGGTCAAACATAAAATATCGATGTGATAATATCACACAATTGTTTCGACATAAGAATATCGTCGAGCTTCAATATGAAAAAAATACTTTGATTAAAGTTAAATGACGGCATGGAATTCAATGAACGACTATTGTTAGGTCGAGTTGAAGCACTGGAAGTGAAACACTATTTAATGGATAATTCGTCTTTCCAGTTATATGAGGTTAATATCACAATCAACTGAAGTCAAATCAAAGACAAAGTCTATGAATGGAGAAGTTCGATTAATAAATTGTAATTATTGAACCAGTGATTTTGTGTTTGGACTATAAATTGCATGTGGATGATATTGGAATTTTTACCATTACAATATTCCACAGTTCCTAATGTGATATAGGTTTGACTAAGTGAATTGGTATAAATAATTATCTCTAACAGGTAAGGCTTAAAATAAGTAAAATTAGATTTTATTGAAGCTGTGTAAGCAATAGATCTAACCATATGTTACACCGCTAGCTAAGGTGACATGTGAACTTAATATTCAAATTAATCATTGATTGAATTTACACCTAAAGTCACATAACCAAAATGTTGAATACTTCAATTAACGCCTGATTCAATCAAATTGTAATCTTTATAAGTTAAATTTATTAATTAGTATTTATGAAATATTGATTACAAAATTTTATTTGATTTGTGTTTATTTGTATCGGAAATAATGGATATATAAAAGTTGTATACACATACACCGATATACAATAACGATGTGCGATTAAATTATATTTAAATGTATGTCATTTGATTGGGTTTGAAGCGATATAGAGGCCCATAAAAAGAATAGAATGGCCATCCATTGGCATGGGAATATGGGGTTGGATTTGATTCAAAAGGGATTGAAATGGCAAGAGAAAATAGTGTAATCAAATCCACTTTTAGCTCTCATTTTCCCCTCTCTTTTAGCTCCTCCTTGATCTTCCTTAGGCCGAAATAATCATCCCCATCCTCTATTAATTCAAGCCTTGAAAAAAATGGTGCATTGTGCTTTTAGTCGGGTAGCTCTTTCTGGAAAGTTTTGAATTCAGATTCAAACATAGTCGATTGGTTCGACGTTCAACATTTAATAACTAGGCTATATTCAAGATAACTATTCTATTTACAATTTTATATATTTATTTTACAATTATCTTAAATTATATATGCTAAGATTAGATCATAATGTCATAAATCCTTATATATGCATGCTATCAACATAGGATGTGAACTTTTTAAGTTTAAAATAAAAAATAAAAAATTACAGACAAGTCCTCTTCAGCAAGAACAGTTATAGATGGCAATCCTCCCCCCGAACCACCACATCCGAGCCTCTTATGCCTACATCAAAACCACCTTCATCAACATACGGATCTAGAACTTGGGCACAAGCAGTCAAAATTTTTGGCACATCAACTTCTCATGATTCCGAAATAGATTTGCAGTTCTACTTTCCAATTACCAAAGACAATGAGCATGTTGTGTTTACATTGGATGAAGTGATCTCAGAGAATACCAGTAAATTGTCGAACACCATAATAGCATATCTCATGGGGTGCAGGCCTGCTTATGAGTGTTTGTACCAAAAATAGGCACAAAACTCTTTGTATATAATTAAAGAGACTAGAATGAAGAAATTAAATGGAAAAAGAGGCTAATCTAAGTATCACACCAATAAAACTATGCAGAAATAGAAAGAGACAAGATCTTATAGTGGTTTGACATTGCAGCCTACATCCACTTTGAATAGTTTGCTGTTTATTGATGATTCCCAACTAATTACAACAGTACAAATCACTAGCACGCAAATCACAGTGGAGTTTTTGGCTTTCAACGATGTAATGACATAAGAGAGCTAAAAAGTCCTTTTCCAGTTAGCGTAGAGGTGCTAATTATAGGAGTGGATCTAGAAATATCTCTCTCAAACCTTGAAATAACTCTTTTCACATGTGGGTGGGCCCATCAGATCGATCTTGGCTTGGTTGGGATCGATCTGTATTGTCTTTGTATTGATCAAGTTTGGCTCCATTCGAGCTGTGATCGATCAGGGAGACTCTTGAGGTGATATGCAAGCTCCTGTGAAAATTTTATAGTATTTGGAGTTGCATTTTTTGAGTTATGATCGACCCAAGATTGGATTTGCAAGTTGGCTGATGGATTCATATCGACACCTTCGTATCAATGGGCTTCGTATCGATGACGTGGAGCGAGAATTCTGGGGAATCCACATTTCATGCATGTAGACCACTTCCTTTGGTTTGGCTATGTCCTTCGTATCCATCTAGTGCCAAGCTCATCGTATCGATGAATTTCCATTACTTTCGTATTGATGCTTTATGTTTTGTTTTGTATCGACAAAGTTCTTCCTTCGTATCGATCCGTGGTTCTCCTCTTTGTATCGATTAAGTGGATGATTGATACATAGCATGCCACAAATAAATGATGAGGTTTGTTCAAACTCAATGGATACCAAATGGATGGATGTGAAGGAGATGGATACGAAGCAGATGAATATGAAATGATGGGTCTTGATGGATGGATACGAAATGATGTGCTCCACATGGATCTTGGTCGACCATAACTTGAACATACGAACTTCGTTTGACCTGAAATTTGGAATGCTACCTTTTATAGCTTTGCTTGTCATACCATGCTAATTGTAGCTCGATCCAAACTTAGAACAAGTTTGCTTGTATCCATTGTGGACCTGTAGATAGCTGATCTCCGGGACAGACCATATTTAGTTTCTAGTCAAGTCCTTGATGTCATAGCCTTACCAAAAGCCGAGATAACATTTTCCCCCCAAAGTATGTCCTGTGTGGACATGACATGCTTTGAAAAGATGCAATATTTATTCTGAAAAAGTTCTATCTGATTTGCTGAACAGTTGTTGTCTTTTCATCAAGAGATGTAACTTTTGATTAATTTCCAGCAATATAAATGTTGAATTGTAGACCACCAATGATCATTCAGTTTTATGCTATAACTGAAGGCAGAGTGCTAGCAATTTTTTGTTCACCGTTCTGGTTGTCACCAGGTAAACATTCAATCCCTGTTAACTTTGAAAATCAAGCACTGGTTTGGCATACACACACGAATGTTAACCTGACTCCTGTTTATATTTTCACATTCACGAGCCGTTGTCAAGTCCCTTTGTTCATGTTTGGATCGAGTTTCATATCTATCCTCTTCTGGATCGATGTGAAATTCAAGTTGTAGCAACGATTGATAATCGTTTGGATTCACTCCATCGTATCGATCCTCTCTTGGATTGATCTGGGATGTGTGAATATAGGCTTCGTATCGATGACTATCAATACGGAATAGACTGAGTATGGCATGCTATTTATCGGTCGATACAACACGGGTTCTTGAATTGATGGATACAAGAGTGGCGTTTCGTATTGATGGAGACGAACTAGTGGACTTCAGATCGATTATTATTGATGGATACAAAGCGCTGATGGATATGAAATGTTAAGTTCTGAAATGCCGTGTATTGATGGATACGAAATTGGACCTACTTATCAGTGGACGTTGACCAATTCTCTTGATTTAGTAACTGAGATACGAAATGTCCCCCCTTTAGATACAAACCCATATAAATAATTTTTGGACTTAGATAAATTTCACTTGCATCTGCTTTCACGTCAATCGATTGGAAAAAAGAGAAAATTGTAGAAGCTCTCATCTTCAAACAACCAACTTTTAATCCTTAATCCAATTCCTTTAATCTAGGTAAATGATTAGTGGACCCATGTTTAAAGTGACAAGAACCTAGTTTCATGCTGCTTCGTTCATGGTGATGGCCATCTCCGACGCTATTGGTGTCGGAGCGTGGTTAGGGCAAGGTAGAGGAAGTAATTAATGGCGTCTTGGAGGCTTGTGGAAGAAGGAGAGAAATCGATTAAGTCACTTACTCCAAATCCCTCCTTCGAACTTGTATCGATGCAAGACGTGGATAGATCAAAATGTTGTAAAGCAGTTTGTATGCGACTTTATGATCGAGATAGAAAGGTAGTAGTTTGCTGATTGATTAAGGGTAAAGCAATTCGTATCAATAGAAGAGGCATAGTGATCAATTTGGAGCCAAGGTCTTTGGATCGATATGAAGAGTATCGTTGCTTGGAGTGATCGATACGAAGCCAAGGCTTTTGGGATCGATGCGAAGTGCAGTGATGTGTGGATTGACCGATACGAAACTAACTTCTCGGATCGATACGAACACGGCCTTTTAGAGGAATGATCCAAGTTGAACCCTGATGGATATGAAACAGAGCCTTATGCATACTCAAACACTTAACTCAGCCGAGCTTTAGCCTTGCATACTTGGACTTGATTGAAAAACTTCATATATGACCACCCTTCAAGGCTCGTCGATGGAACTGTAGTTTGACAAACATAACAAACTATAACGTGGATCGTTCTCCGAATTCAGGATGGCACGGTTGATACAGCAGTGGTAATGGTTACTCCAGTCGAATCTCGAAGTCTTGTCGCTTTACCATCTTTTAAACTTGTAAAAAAATTAAAGTTTTATGCAACACTTCACTACAAAACACGATCACTCACTTTATACCGGGGGGAACACAGATTTCTTACTATATAATAATGGTTTTTACCGAGTTCAATGCTATGGATCCCGGAATCTCTGTGTAGCAGGGTGTTCAGAGTCCTCCACTTTCTAGAATCGAAATGCCAAACATCGCAGCAGATGTAGTAACTCCTGCTCCAGATAAACTGCGGGATGCAGCATTGGTTTGAATACAGAGGACCCAGTCCGTTCCAAGATCTCTGAAGATATGCTAGGAAGAATTTGTCTCAGGCATGGTCTATCTTTAGAAGACGTTCTACTACTGGGGTCAGAAGACAGAGCGCACAATCCCCCAAAAGGGTTCACTGTCTGCAATCGATTCATGTGTGCAGCCAGAACATTACCCTTGTTTAACCAATTCATTTGGGACATGTTATTCTACTTGAGGATCACGCCTTCTCAATTGTACCTCATATGCGCTTCTCAATAGCTTATAAATCATATTTATGGAGCATCTCCTTCGTCCCCCGACCATCGAAGAGGTTAGATACTTATTAAATGTCAAGAGTCATGGGGATAACCTATCGTTTACTTTTCTAGAAGCGGTCGGGAACTTCTAAGTCATGGCAGGTGCTTGGAGTAAGTTGAGCCACTTCAAGACAGAATGGTTCTTTGAGAGATGCCCACCAGGGTTTGCTAGGTGATGGTTGGTCAGATGTAAGTGCTTTAACTTCTTCGTCAATTAAGTGGGTAATACAAATCTATGCTGAACTCATTACTGCATTTCTTTTACAGCTTCCATTCCACGGCCCGAAGAAGCTCAATTCATGGAGATAGTGAGAATGCTTTAAGTTGTTCCCGCCAAACTTAGACAAATAGATGAAGTTCCTAGTGATGATAACTTGACCGTCGTCGGGCTCATTGAATGAGGCCAGACTATTAGGCTGACAGGAGTTCCCAGAGCGGTCCCAATAAGGCATAGTGGAAGACGGGATCCTATTGTGCCCCCAGTTGAGGGAGCTCAGAGTGCACCCGGAGTGACAATTATTGAACTAGGCGATGACGAGAGTATAGTAGCTAGCATGAGCCCACGGTCGTGCCTCCGTAGGGCCGTCAATCATCAGAATCAAATAGAAGGGGAAAGACTCTCGTCCGCAAAGCTAAGGGGAATAATACCATTGTAATAACTCAGCCCATTGCAACTTCTATAGGTCCAGTGACCTCTTCTCCGCAAATGGAAGGTTCATTAAGAGGTTGTCAGATGTTCCTATTCCATATGACATATCTTCGTTTAGGGTCTTGGGTTAGAGGGGTTCCACTCCCCACCACGAACTGGCGCAGGTTTAACTTCTTTAGTCATAGGGGAACTAACTCCCACGAGCAAGGCCACCATAATCAATCGGTTGGGGAGTTTGCACATGCATATACACACTTCACGACACCGTCGACTTCTAATTACATGATTCTTAATTTTTGGAGATAAATAATTCTGCTTCTCTTTTCATTTTATAGACATGATGTGAAACAAGGGTCCATGCTCAGCAATCTTCGTTCTTCACGCCATTTTTCCAGTTCACACTCTGAATCACAGCTGCATGAAAGAGAGAACGACTATGATCGTGGCTATTTCTCTAGCCAAGAGCGCGAGCGCTACGATAGCGAGAAGGAAAGGTCATATCAAAGCAGGCATTACCCCCGGTCGCGATCTCCTCCATCGAAAGGACCTTCGAGACTATCTGGATTCGGTAGACCGTCCTCCAAAACTGCTCATCAAATTGCGCCACCTTCGAAATCCGATGATTGACACCGTAGACTTGAAACAGAAGCTCCCGTCATCATAGAACAGACTGCTATAGAGCCCACAGAGGAGGGAGGCATCTCAATCACCAAGTTGAAGAAAGACTTCCCGAATATTTGTTATGATGGCTTCGACTTCCTTCCAAATTTGAAAAGAATCCCGAACGACATAGAAAAATTGGTACAAGATTACGTGCATACCTGTACAACCAATATCGAGAGTGGGCTAGGACCGTAGAAAGGGTTTCGGCAGTATCTCTCGAGCGGGCTAAAACGATCGAGAAACTGGAGAGCGACCTTTCTACAAAAATTGAGTAATAATGATGCTTACCAATGAGCTTGAATCTTTAGGAAAAATGGAGAAGGAGGCTAACCAAAGAGCCGAAGAGGCTAGGTAGTCCATGGAAAACATGAGAAATACTCACATGGACCTGGTCGAAACATTGTTATCATCTGGGAAAGAGATAAGCGCGGAAATTGGTTCAAGAGCTAAGGGCGAAGCTGACTAAGGCCCTTAAAGAGAAGGATGAAGCTAATAAAATGGCCTGTGAGGCATGTATGGAGACGGTAAGGCTTAGGGGAGAGGGATGCAGCGAATCTAAAGGTTGAGGAGACCGATGCTAGGATTGAAAGGGAAGTTAAAGCAGTTGAGGCCAGGATGGAGAGCGAATTTGAAGATCTTCTGGTTACTTACAATGCTAATGTCTTAAGAAACCGCAACCTTAACTAGCACGGCGAAGACTATCCTTTCCAACTATATAAGGCCTGGAGTCACTTGGTAGAGGATGAAAAGGTGATCCGTAATGCTGCAACTATCGACGAGTTTGAATTAGAAACTCAAGTGCTAGTCGAAGATGAGCCTAAAGTCCTCCATGAGACAACCATCGCTCTCGAGAAAGAAAAACTGGCTGCCAAGCATCCGGGAGCTGGAGAACGATCTGAAAGTGAACATCGCGAAGTTGGTTTCGAAATGCCATCAGCATCTCAAACTGAGCCTACTTCCTTGGTTGATCCTCTGGTCATCTCGAAGTATGATCCTGATAGGCCACATCTCTCTCCGATCACTGAGAGCAGCTCGGAAGGCCCGTTGGCCCAACCAGGGACCAACTTGAGGAATGTATCTAGATAGTTCTTCTATTCCTCAAAATGCAGGAGCACTATCAGATGATATTACTAATATATTCTCTTATCTTAATTCAGTCTTAGATTCTACACCGACCGACCCTTCTGAAACTCAAGAAATTCATCACGAGTAGGTGGCGCTTATAATCGAAGCTACAATTGCGATGGTACCACTTTGGCTGGGGGGATGCACGATAGCAATTGCATGCTTGATGAACAATTGATGGAAGCACTCTTCCACCATCAAAGTGATCCGAGTATCAAAGTGCCCTTCAATATGATGAAGACGTGATCATCACATACCTCTCGAGCCCAACCAATAGCATTCCAATGCGTATACGTGTGGACCGGGTTGAGCAGATAATGAAGGAAATCAAATCTGAGATGGTGCAAGCCGAGCAGGCTCATCGTGCTGGTGAAGGCATGGCAGTTCCTGGTCTGGTCCCTATACTTTTTGTTTCTCCGGGTGGCACCATCATCGATACCAATGCTCCTCATTCTTCTAGCATTGAGGGTGCCATCATTCCTCCAGTTCCACCTACAAAGGATATTCAGGTCCTTGTGAGTTCCAAGGAGGATACTTCTTCAACTCTTCGGTCGAAGACAAGCCAGCTAGAGCAGGCCAGGGAGGCAAAGCCTCAAAGAGACATCTGAGCAGCAGTTCGAGTGGGTCTATGTCGAAAAAAAGCAAAAAGGATAAAAAACTGAAAGCGTAGATTCACATTTTTGCACTACAAGAAAAATCACCTTCAACAGCAACATTTGTCAGCATTTTTTAAGGAAATGCTGTCAATAATATTTTAAACGAACAATATTAATCAATAAACGCTGACATTTTAGGGATAGAGCTAAAAAAATTAACGCGGGACTAAAATTTCATTCTACCGCCTTTCCTTCTTATTCTCATTCCTCATTACAAAAAAAATCAATTATCTTCTTCACCAAAATCTCCTGCATTTCATTCTTTGTCCCGATTTCTTCAAATCTAATCTCAGTTCTCTTGTTCATACTTTATTTGTTCCTTTAATCATGTTCATTTCATAATTTTACACCCGATATCCCCAAATACCAAGCATAACCCTAAATCGAAATCGCCAGCATCTGTCCAACCATCGCTTCAATTCTACCACCACAACATGCGAACGACTGCTTAGATGGTTGCGAATCTGTTTTGGTGTGCGTTTTTGATAGTTGCGAATCTGTTGGCTCAGAGTCGTCGATGTTCAGGAAGCTACGGTGAGACTGGCACTATTCTTTGGTTTGATTCTGGTGAATGGCAGTTGCGAATTTTTTTTGGGTATGTTGTCAGGAGATTGTTGGTGGTCAAGGGGCTAGGAGGTTGCGAGTTGAACTATGGTGGGTGTTGGTTGGAGTTTTGTGTATGCTTGTGATGTTTGAGGCGATTGGGATTTCACAGAAATTAGCATTCGAGGATTGTTTAGATGGTTCTGGTGAGGCTGCGTAGTTCGACTTTGGGTTGTAGAGCTTTGGGTTATTGAAGTCGCTGTTGTGCTGGAATGTTGGAATGCTGGTGTTTGACAGTGATGTGTAGGCTGGTTGTCTGTGGTTCTGTTAACCGAGAAACGCATAGCAATGAAACAGTGTGATTGTTGTTTGATAGTAGTGGTTATTGAAGTTGTAGTTGGAGCTATGTAGTTGTCTCTGGCAAGTTGGCTGTTTGAATGGTAGGGGAAGATGACAGAGGAGGCAGCAGTGTTGTGATATTGGCAAGGTGGTTATCAGTGTTTAGCAATTTGGAAGCAGTGTTGTTGACAGTTGAGTGAAGTCAGTGGTCGGTAGTCGAAGTGAGAACAAGTTGAATATGTGACGGAAATGAAGTTGAGTTGATGTTGTATGACAATGGAGTGGTTTTGAGGCAGGAAGCTGTGTGGTGGTTGTACTGTGGTATGAAGCAGTTTTGGAGGTGGTTGTCTTTTTCAGGCTTATCATGATTTTTTTTGTCTTTTTCAGGCTTATCATGCTTAGAGGAACCAATGAGTCAGCATTTTATTGACAATGCAAAGTTTTCTATGGCATCTGCTTCATCAAATTCATGTTCCTCACAATCTCCTTCAAGTTCTTGCTTGAGTTGCAGGTGGGATCTTTGTCTTACAAACCTGTAGACCCTGTCTTCTTATAATATGTGGAAGTTTGCTTCTTTATAGTAATATATGTTAATGTTTTTTAAGCAAATAATCGATCCTGAGGCTCGAATGCTAGTCGTTTCCTTTACATCCAACATTCATTTCTGTCTAAATTGCTAAACCTCTGACCTTCCTTTTGTCTTGGATGTTACACGTCAATCATAATATATTTCTTGGCATTGACTTTCATTTTGACTATTTTTGTTGTTGAATATCTCTACATATTCAATGTTTGTTGTGTTAAAGATGTTCATTCTTCTATTGTCAAGATCCTCCGAATTGTAACAGGTTTTATGTCATCATTTAAGTGTGGAGGTGGTATTGATTTGTTCAAAACGTCTCGTGTGTTTTAATCTCTTTCACCACTTATTTCTAAAATACGTGTTTCATATTGTTTTCCTTAAACAAGTCATATAACAGGATATGAAAGTCAATTTTTTTTAATGCATTCCTCTATATTGATCGCTCGCGTTTACATGTTCTAAAACCGTTTTTGTTCATGTAGGCATACAAATGTTTTCCAGTCACTAGCATGCAGAGAAATCTCTTCTCAACCAAGATGCTCCTTGAAAAGGTTGCAGAGGCAAACCGCAAAATGTGGGTCAAACTGCAAAGAAATAGATGCTAGACATGAATTAAATTCTTGGTAAACCATCTATATTTTTTTGCATGCTATTTTAATGAGCTCAAAAACATGGTTGCAAGTACATTGCTGTATATTATTTTCTACACAATTATCAATATCTTGATGACATTTATCTGATGTTTATTTGAGGGCATCATTTTCAGGGTAGAAGAAAAGTCATTGCATCATTTGTCAGCTAAATATTGCCCTCTTTCACCTCCTCCACGATCAACAATTGCTGCAGCATTTAGTTTGGATGGAAAGACAATTGCTTCTACACAGTGAGTTATTATTGTTTGTACTTGTAGTAGAAATTTTTTCATAAATAATTGTTATTATTCTCTTAAAGGCTAATGGTTGTTCTACAATAAGTTGCTAACTCTGTCTAGTTATATTCTAGTGGTGATCACACTGTTAAGATAATCGATTGCCAGACCGGGAGATGTTTAAAAATCTTGAGTGGCCATCGGCGGACACCATGGGTGGTATGCATAATACATCTATCATTATATTCATCACTTAAGTTTTTAGTAGTTTAATTTATTTTAGTAGTTTGGTAGGGTACAGTTGGAATTGGTATTTTTGTTGCCACCGTATGATATGAATGCAACATTCTACAGTTTACATTTTTAGACAAAGATTGTCCTCTAATCTAAATCTAAACCTAGTCATATTCTCACCGAAACAACTTAGAAAAAATTAAAAATAAAGTCTAACATAAATTTAGCCATAATTTGACAATCATTACACCTCCTACTGCTCTTAATCACTATAATCGCTGTAATTTTACTGGTATTTACCCATCTGTATGTAAACACATCCCGATCTCTTCATTTACAGATTATTAATCACAATGCAACTTGTACCAGACACATCTTAATCTCTTCGTTTCATTCATCAGCTGATACAATTCATAATATATCTCGCCTATGTCTTCATGTTGCATTCCTTCCAACACAAACTCATGTACGTTATCATGGATTCTGATCCAATACCAACCCGCTTTACTTTTCGACCCATTCTCGTTCATTGCAGTTTTATAATGTACACATATACATTATAATAGTTATTTTTCACTCAACCAATAACACTGCTTACTCACTTCACTTAATTTATGAAAAGTAACTTTTTTATAGCACATTCAATTCTAACTTTGTAGTGCCTAATCACGGTACAAAATAAAGTCTAGCTTTTTTCAATATGATGTCAATGAGAAAATTTGAATTCCTAGAACAAACATAGGAAGTGAAGCGTAGTGGGGGTAAAATTATAGTAAGTTATGCAACTTTTTCTTGAAAAAAAACAAAGAAAAAAAAGGACCTTTTTCTCGTCAACCGCAAGAGCTTGCAGCAGTGGAAACTGGGGCTTGCGTGACCGCCTGAAATCTGAACGCCACAATTTCATGTGCCACCTAGAGATTAATAACCGTATAGTAACAAGAATTACATCTACTCACCTATTCATGATCTTTTGGTGATGCGACAACAAATTTGGGTTTTCATGGGGCCATCAACTCTTTGTTTTTAGTTCATGAATGGTTGTTGCGTTTAGTCTGAGAACCGTCGGTCTTTCTGGATATAATATTTTTCTTCTTCATGCTTCGAATGCCATCTCGTGCTAAAAGGTCTTGGTAGATATAATGGTATTGTATGATTTGATATATGGTTTGATATGATTGGATATGTATTTTATGAATATATGATATATTTTGGGTTGTGCTAGAAGGCACGTTGTTAAAAGGACATGATTTGGGATTTTTCAAATCTGTGTACCATTATAGTTGTTAACCGAAGCTATGTGCGAGTTTTCTTTATATAAAAACACATGATATTATAATCATAAATACGTTTAAAAAATGAATGTGTTATAATATGAGTAAGTGTGTTTTACATATATAGACAATGTGTTCAGTTAGTTGTTATATGTATACACAATTTATGTTCGGTCGTACAATATTAAATGATGCTTTGGATCAAAGTGGCAACATGACCATGTTATAGGCAGAAGCTTATGCGTTTTCCTGTTTATTTATAGTGCATACGGAAAAAAAGCTTATTTTACTAACACATCAATAACTTCTCCATTTAGTCAAATTTTATATGTTTGTAAAAATATACCATATAGGAAGGACAAATGGACATTTTATTCACATTTGTTTACTACACAATTTAGTACAATACATAAGTACTACAACAGACTTTTACTGTTTTTATATTTTAGTACAATTTTATATTCGTTGGACTTTTATTCATTATATACAAAACCTACTTAAGTTCACCTGTAGAAACACTATAGTCCATTGCAAATGCTTACTGGATAAATTTTTTGCTATTACAGAACTACAAACAAGCCGTTATATAAAATCTTTGATCTAAAATTACAAGGCTTTGACTACTTCATCAGCTTACATCTACTCGGATGTCATTTGCAAAATATCTAATCAATCATTTTGTATATATATATGCAATTAACACTATCCACTAACTCAACTTTTTTGCTTTATTACTCGCTGCTGATTTTAATCTTTGTTTTACACCGTTCTTTGCCCAACTAACTCAAGGTTTATCAAGATTTGTTTCATATAACTCATATCTACATTGAAATGGTTACAACATAAGTTAGCATTCATTTCGAGTGTTTCAAGAGCTTGTGTAGCTTGGCAAGTTGTTTCATTCATTATGATTCAGTAGAAAATAAGCAACAACACCCAATTTCGTTGACTCTTAATGCATTCACAATTTTTTTACCCTCCAGAAATGAATGGTTAATGTGTAGTTTCCTTATTAGCTAATAATCATGATAGTTTGATTTAGCATGCAACTTCAGCATGTATGCTTGAATTAATTTATGAATCTTGGTTCCAAGAATCACGGTTTAGGATTGAATGATGCCCTTACCGTGTGCATTTTTGGTCATATTGTTGCTCTTGCTGTGAAAGACATGTACAAATGCAACCATGCGTTCCAATGCATTTGCAGCATATGGAGCATTAAGCATTTCTGGTGTAGGTTCGCAACAGACAACTTATCTGGAGCAGATATTTTTATTTTTTTATTTTATTTATTTATTTTATTTATTTATTTATTTATTTATTTATTTACTCTAGGAGCAACGTTAAGCACGTCCTGTATGTACGTAGGTACGTGTGGACGCTTCTGACTCTAGGAAACTAATTTTAAATAATTCATTACAGGTTCATGCAATACTCCCTCGTCTCATTATACATATTATGATGAGGAACTTTGTGTTCACCAAGCTTGCAGGGTAATTAGAAGTCTAATTCCTTTATTATTTGAATATCATTCCTATTTTAACTTATCTAAACTTCACTATGCTTTAATTAGAACACTTTTAGACTACTGGTTGCATTGCTTATGTCGATGGTTTATCTATTCTTCTCAATAAACAATCCTTTAACTCGGATCACAGGTGCTTATTGAGTGTTGATATTTGTTTAACTGATCATAATAATTTGTATTTTTACATTAACTTTTTGTTTTTTATATTGTAAAAGTGACTATGAAGACTTTTTAAGAGATCTAACAAGGTATCTAGGTCAACACTTCGCATCAAGAGCGAATACCTACTTAGAATCTATGATTTAGGTATACAACAACTTATTTTTACACCTTTAATATGTAAGAGAAACAAGAAATAGGCCTGATGTTTGTTCATTGTGGTTATACATGGTTCTGAGGTTATACATGGCATTTAACATGATCTGCTTATATATGAGACATGGCATGAATCAGTTGTTGTGGCTTGAGTAGATGGAGAATGTGCTGAAGGGTTGCTGAACTGAAAAGCATGACTAAAGGTACTTGAGATTATGTGACCGAGAAGCATTACCTTTTCCTATTAAACAAGTTGTTATGGTAAAGATCCAGGTGATCAAAATAAGTCATGTTTAATCAGCTCGTACGAAGCATTACCTTTTCCTATTAAACAAGTTGTATGGACAATGATAATGACTTTTGTTTTTTTACTAACCAGTATAAACTGATTAAGCAGACATGACTTTAAAAAAAATAGAGGAATCTTCATCACCATCTTTCTCTTGATTAACACAACTTTTAAACTTGTTCAAGCAGGTGGCTATGTCTGAAACAAGTGTACAAGTTTGCTACAGTTGTGTTACTATTATAAGCAGCATCATATATTTCAACACTCCTGACTGCTTTTAGATAAGATCAAGAAGGCAAATATATCAAGGTAGATATTTTTTCCAAAAAATCGCATGTTACTTGAGTTGATTATTGCTTTTCTGTTTTGTCTTATCAAATTTATTGATGCAACAGTTTTCTGGCCGGTATGCTGGCTAAAAAAGAAGATCATCTAATGTTCCAAACCATGAAAATCATTGAAAACCTGATGAAAAAGCTTCCAGGTGTAGTTTTAAGACCTCTCGTTAAAGAAGCGTTCTTCGTGCTATTAATACGTGTATACTAGATGGTCATAGTGAAAGTCCACCTGTACAATCTAATTGCTGCCCTAATAATAATGAGGCTACTACAGGTGGCTCGAGATGTCTGTGTTATGCATCAGATCCTTCTTGCACTTCTGCTAGAAAGATGTGTAAGCTACTACAGGCTACTACAGTTACTTTTTGTTAATGTTAACATGTTAACGAGATTGCTTCAGATGCAGTATGCTCAGGTTAGTTGCAGCCAGAATCAAATGATGAATGTGTTCTGATGATTTCTTGGCAGGGCAATTACTTTCTTTCTGCCTTTGATTGCTTTCTTGATATCTGTTTTTCTTTTCTGAATCTTCTTGCTTTGGAATTTGCTTAAAAACTTGTTGCAGTCAGAAACTTGTTGATTTCTTTGGCACGGCACCTGTTTTAATAAGCAAAATCAATTATGTAACCCAAATGATGAGATATACCTGATGGGTTATCAAGATATCAGATGATGATAATTCTCTGATGATATCTTGACTTCTTTCTTTCTTCAAAATCTGATTTCAATGCCGTTAAGCTTGAAACAGCTCTGATACCATGATAGAGAATTTGAAAAACTATGTTTAGCAAGAGGGTATTGTTGTCTGGGCAGGTGTTTGGTTTGGGACCTCTGGTGGTGAGTCTCTATTGATGTTTGGATGTAGAGTAGTTTGTGGTTGAGGTAGAAATGAGGCAGAGGATGAAATAGTGGTGTGTGCAGGCTGATGGTATCACAGTTTGAAGGGGTTGGCCGTGTAGTGTTAATGTCAGCGAGAAGCGGTGAACTTTGGTGGTTTCGGTGTAGTTGTTGTGAAGGCAGAGGAGCTTTGGTTTATGTTGAAGTTGACAGTGTGAATTATGGAAGGTTGTAGTGGAAGATTTGAAGTAGATGATGAGTGACAGTGGTGATGTGCTATTTTTGGCAGAAGGGGTAGATAGATGAAGGAAGGCAGTTGACAGAACTGCTAAAGAGTGTGTGGAAGTGGATGGTTGTTGCTGTAGGACGTGAAGATGGGTTGCAAACAGTGAAGTATGATGTGCAATAGTGAGGTTAGTAGCAGTTCTGAGTTGTGGTGATGTATGTTTTGGGGGTAATTGTGATGGTGAAGATCGGTAGTAGCAGTTGTTAGCAGTTGCAGTCTTTTTTATTGATTTGCCGCAAGGAGTTGTTAGCAGTTTACGTATATATCATGTAACTGTAATATACTGAACGTATATATTTGTAATTGTAATATACTGAACGTATATATCATGTAAACGTTTATGTATCTAATTAATAGTTATTAGAACATGTTATATATGCTAGTTGCTTCAATATACTCAAAATATAATTTTGGAATATTCAAAAATAGAGTGGAATATTAAAGCTGTTATATAAATATAAGACAGCGTTTGATTAATGCTTTCAATGAAGAAACAACAGTGTTTAATTCATGCTGTAATTATCTCTTGAAATTGTCAATAACAGCGTTTTTTACATGCTGTCGAAATAGTTGATGATTCAATAACAGCGTTTTTAACATGCTATCGAAATTGTTGATGATTCAATAACAGCGTTTAGAAAACATAATACAGCACGTTATAAACGCTGTTGAAAATATTATTGACAGCTCGTAATAAATGCTGTCACAGAGATGTTTCAACAGCGTTTATAGAAACGCTGTTGTAAGTTATATATATACGACAGCATGTCGTTATACAGCGTTTCTAATAACGCTGTTGTATCATATTACAGCGTTTATCAAACGCTGTTAAAAGCCTTTTGTGGTGTAGTGTTGTTTCCTCCCTTTTGTAGGTTGCTAAAATAAGTGTTTTCTTTTACTTTTGTAGGCCATGTATAGATGCGGACTTGGCCCTTGCTTATAGGAATTCTTGGAATAGATTTTATACTAAATTTTCCAAAGAATATTGGAAGTAAAATTTCCTTTTGTTTTCAACATAACTCTATGTTCATTTGTCTATGTATTTTGGCACTCGCATTTCCATTCAATGTACTCGTGAGGTTTTAGTCTTTGATTCAAACTTGAGTCGGGTCATTAAGTCCTAAAGTCGTGGCTTCAGGTCATAATCAAACATTGAGTCGAGTCCCAATGCTACGCTGTCTCGGCCAGCGGTTGGTACTTGAGTTATGCCCTCAGTGCTGGGGAGAATTAAAGTAGTCAGTCGGCAGTTGTTTTCAGCCTTTACTAACTTTAATTCAACTTAGTCGAAATAAATTTAAAGTGAAATGAGTTTGAGTGGTCGAATCACACTCGCTCATTTTCTGGTATTCACATCCACACTCCGAGGATTAAACTTGTATGCTGGCGTCAGTCAAGCCTACTTAATGTTTTGAATCATATCTGCACTCCAAGGACTTAAGTTATTTTTATGGGTGGCTAGTCACACCTATTTAATACTTAGAATTATATCCGCACTATGGGGACATAAGTTAATTTACGCGCGGTCGGTCACACCTGTTTAACATTTGTACTCCAGCTCGTGCTCTCGGGACCAGAGTTAGTCGATGGGTGTTCAGTCACACCCATTTGGTGTTTATACTCTAGTCCGCGCTCTTGGGACCTATCGATGGGTGGTCGATCACACTTGTTAACGTTTATATTCTAGTTTGCACTTTGGGAATTCAGATTCGGTCGATAGACGGTCAATCACATATGTTTAAGTATTAGGATATCGTTCGCACTCCTAGAACAAGGAGTTGGTCAAGGTTATGGACGGTCGAATCACATCCACTTTGATTTGGCAAGCGAAGTCGTAGATGGATGGATCCATCCGCTTTGAGATTGGAAAATAAGAGAGGTGGTGGAAGGAAGGATCCATCCTCCTCGAGCTTTGGAAATAAGCGAGGTCGTGGATGGACGGATCCGTTCTCCTCGAACTTGGATTGAGGCGAGATGGTGGATGGAAGGATCCATCCTCCTTGAGCCTGGATTGAGGCAAGATCGTTGATGGACGGATGCATCCTCCTCGAGCCTGAATTGAGGCGAGGTCGCGGAGGGACAAATCCAACCTCCTTGAGCCTTGATTGAGGCGAGGTTGTGGACGGGCGGATCCATCTCCTTGAGCTTAGATTTTGGAGTTTGTACTTCAGCTCGCACTCTTGGAGCTAGAGTTCATTGGAGGATCATCGTTTTCCAATCCTTCTTTACTTTTATCGTTGCTTGCCCTCGAGCTTGGTGTTTCACTTAGCGAGTGACCGGTTGGATCACGATCACTCCCTATTTGAATGAGTCCCACTGTAGGATGGGAATTAGCTCTTCGTACATCGCGACGGTCGCATGATGCACTTCAAGAATTGCCGATCTAGCTTGATCTGCTCTTTATTGCTGAAATAGAAAGGTGCGGCAAAGTAAGTTTCCTTATTGCAAGTACAAACTCTAAAATTACATAAACAAACTTCAAAAGGAAAGCAGACTAAGTAAAGGAATGCCAGTTATGTGTAATAGTGGCGGAGACTTTCGCCGTCCCATGCTCTCGAATCCACAATATAATAGGCAGTCCAGCTGCTTGATCACCATGTATTACCCCGATCACATTATCAGTGGGGAATTTTAGAGTCAAACACCAAAGGGGCAAAGTTGCCTGAACTCCGCAAGGGCCGATCGACCTAGAAAAGCATCGTAAGGGGAATCTATATCTAACACAACAAACTGCGACATCCAGACTCTCCGATGATCTCCAATACCAAAATCAATGGGTAAATCCACTATCCCAGCTGGTGTGGTTGCACTTCCATTAAAGCCATGTATACATGACTAGCACGACTTCAAATCTTTTGTTTACATCCTCATTTGTTCATAGGAGCGCTTGGAATGTATATTTACAGAACTTTCGTTGTCGGCCAAGATCCTCTTCATCCATGTAGGACTTATTTGTGCTGAAATAACCAATGGATCAACAGTGAGGGCCTTGACTCTGTCAGCCCCATGATTTTTGAAAACAATGTCGTCTGTCATCGTCCTCTGTTGTTTTACCAGGGCCCTGTCATCAGTATTACTACAACATTCAAAGTCCACATGCCTAATCGAACTGGCATATGTTTCCATTTCCTTCGAGCTTCGATCAGCCGAATGAGGACCACCACTTACTAATTAATCACTAACCTCCCGCCAGTACGCACGGCTTCTTCAAGCCTAGCTGGCCTTGACCCTGATTGGGATTAGATAAGCCCTCTCCGCCATTCTACGGAGCTTGTACAAACTGCTCTAGCTTTTTCTCTCTGATCAATCTCTCGATGATATCTTGCAAATGACGACACTCATTAGTGTTATGGCCGTTACAGTCGTGGAACCTATAGAACTTCCCGGTCTGAATCTGCTTCTTTGACGATAGTTTCAGAGCTGGCTTCTTGTGCAGGCCTGTATTACAGGTTTGAAGATAAACATTTTCTAGGGACGTGTTCAAAGGAGTATATCGATGGACCATAAAAGCTTTGGGTCTCCAACGGTGATGGTCTCACTTCTTTCCTTTACCTCCATCACCCTTCTACTAACTCTGCTTATTCTGGATATTCGACTGTACGTTACCGGAATTTTCACCGGTTTACTTCACAGCGACGTTACTCTGGATACCTTCATCACTGGGCCCCACAACGTCCTGATTCCTAGATCGTTTGGCGTCTTCCCTCCTAAAAAACTAGGCCGCCTTTTCATAGAAACGATCCAACGAAGCGTGGGGTTTCCCAGCCAACTAATCGCCAAATTTGGAATCAAGATCGTTCCCTTTAGTCAATGTCATCGGAATAGAGTTGTCATTAGGATTTCTGACTTCAACACAAGTAGCGTGAAACATTTCCAGATAATGCCTTAGAGTCTCTCCCAAAGCTTAAGTAATACCGGATAAGGTATTGACATCCCTCGGTCTCGTAGCATGCATATGTAACTGTTCAACAAACTTAGTAACCAACTGATCGAAACATGAAATAGATCTGGGTGGTAGACGAGTGAACCACATAATTGCAATGCCTCCCAAGGGGATGTGGAAGCTTCTTCACTTAACCGTATCGTCAGCTTGAACGGCGTTCATGAGCCATTCATATTTCAGGATATGTTGATTAGGGTCTGAATTTCCTTCTTACACCAGCATGGTCGGCATCTTGAATCGACGGGGTGGTTCTGCATAGAGAATGTCATTGGTCAATGGAGTGTGACTTCGGGAGATCCCCAATCATCATTTGTAAGGCCTTAACTTTCTCTAATCATTTGGCGTACCATGGTTGGAATGTCAGACATCTGGATGTTTAGGGCCAAAGCATGGTCGGGTTCCATGACACGGGGACGATCTAGTCACTGTCTACGATCTGTTCCATGCCTCCTTAGCTCCAGGTCTTCAAGAAAATGATGATCCTAAGCATGAACGCGTTGACGAAGGGTTGGATCCGGTTGGTTTCGGATCTCGGCTTCCATATCTGTAACAGCGGTAGCTACATGGTCATGAATGGTATGATAAGGAAGTGTCCCTCCTCGGGAGGAGGGTCCAGCTTGAAGCCCTGTAGAAGGACCAATCCCGGCTTGTCCGAGATTCATAGCATGTTGATGCCTGGAGGCTTCTACGTAGTTTCCATCCAATCTATAATATGTAGACCTATGATTGAAGTCAAATGAAGCCGAGCTTTCGGATAAGGAATAAGAGGTGTGCTCCCTTCTAGATCTCCCTCGCCTTTCTTCGTTCAACTAGTTTGCAAGCTCTGTATCGGTACGGATCTACTGGGTGAGCTCCCGATAGCTCTGTGTAAGCTCTTGTACAAGCATCTGGAACTCCTCTTTAGTCACTGGACCAAGTGGATCTTGAGCTTCAGCTGACGTTTTGCCAGCTGTGGTCAACTGTGTGGGATTTTTCCTATCCCTACCTTCTGGATCTGCAGCAATGAAAGTAGTTTTAGTAGTGCGCACCATGATGAATGTAGCTCTTCCTAGATCTAGAATAATCCGAGTATAATGGAGGGAACTACAGGAAGACAGATCTAGATCTCCTTCTTAGAATTTAGCAATCCAACAATGGCAGGGGATCCACGGAATCAGAGAAAAATAGAGTTTTCTCAATGAAAGCACCAAAGTGTTTGTACTAAAAATAGGCACAACACTCTTTTGATATAATTGAAGAGATTAGAATGAAGAAATTAATTGGAAAAAGAGGATAATCTAACAATCACACCAATAAAAGTATGCAGAAATAGAAAGAGACAAAAGTTCCGTGTTAGTTTTAAACGATTTTGAAAAAGTTGAAAACTTAGTTGCAATACTCTTAGTTGCAAAACTATGACCTTTCCTTTGACTACCTCGGTTTTGTGATTAGACCCATCAAAATCAAACATGATGGTTGGATTATTATCATTGATAAAATTTAAAATAAGATTTCTAATTGGAATGGGAGATTATTATCTAGAGCAGGTAGACTTGTTTTAATTAATTCGGTTTTATCAGCTCTTTCGATTTATTGGATGTCCATGCATTTGTTCCTGGATTGGGTTATTGATAAAATTGATAAGATTAGAAGAGATTTCTTATGGAGTGAGGAAAATTTTAATAATAATTTTAAATGTCTAGTGAATTGGGAAACCGTCTGTAATGCCAAAAAGGAAGGTGGATTAGGTGTTATTAATTTGCGTAATATGAGTATATCTCTATTAGGTAAATGGCTTTGGAAGTTTAAAGATATAAATGATAACGCTATTTGAAAAGAGATCATTTCTAATTATTACTATAATGGAAATAGCAATTTATGTAAAATTGGTTCTCTAGCCACACAAAATATATCTAATTTTTGGAAAAACATTTTAAAATGTAATGAGATATTTAATTTAGGAATAAATACGATTGTTCATTCTGGTAATCGTACCACGTTTTGGCATGAACGTTGGATTTCAATCTTGCCTCTTAAGATAGAATTTGAGGAGCTGTATGAAATTTGTAACTTTAAGCATGCTTTAATCAATGAAGTTTATTTTCCTGAAAATGATCCTCCTTGGAATTTCAGTTTTAACAGAATTTTAGTTGATTCAACTCTTAGACAACTTTCTTTGCTTTATGCCAAATTAAATCTTTATAATATTGGTAATGATAACAATTTTATTAGTTGGGAATGAGATAAAAGTAAGAAATATACTTCTAATTCTTTCTACGGATTTATTAAATTTTCAGGTACAATAACCAACTCATTTAAATATATATGGAAATCTAATGCTCCTCCCAAATCCAAAATTCACATATGGTTAATTCTTCATGGAAAACTAAATACAATTGAATTTTTAAAGAGAAAAATATATTCAAAACAATACTAAATGTTATTTTTGTAATATATATCTTGAGGACATTAATCATATATACCATAATTGTATAGATTCTAATTACATTTTAATTAATACTCTTAAATTTTTTAACTTTAATATAATAACTAAAATTTTGGATTGTGAATTCTACTAGAATAATTATAGATTCAAGTTCAAAAAGAATATTAGATTTTTACTAGATACTTTATTCATTATTATTAGTTGGTTTATTTGGTTCGAAAGAAATCAAAGAATTTTCAATAATAATAGTCATTTTAACAAATTGATTTTTACAATTTCTTCATTTTGTTTTAATTGGATCTCTAATCCCAAGTATAAATTAGCTAAAAATATCCTTTTCAAAAGATATCTTAATAAGGTTAATCATAATATTAATTTTTTAAACATAACAATAATTATTTTAACATTAATAATAGTATTATTAATATTTTCTATAATTTAGATGACGATTTCACTTTTAATCATAACTTACTTATGATTAATGGTCATAAGATAGATCCGTCTCAATTTTTGTATTAGTCTCTGTTTGGTATTGATTTTAAGGTTATTCATTTTTTTTGTTATTGTCCAGTTAGTCTTATTTAGGTTTTTATTTCCTTCCTTATAAATACATATATATGTACATTTATTATATAAATATACATATATATGTATCATTCTAATTTTTCCCTAGTCATTTTTCAGTTACAGGTATGGATGATAGGATATCAGGTTCATTTTGCAGGTATTCATATCTTCAGATTGCAGGATATGAGATGGTAGAGAGGTCACCAGAGCAGAGTATCTTCATCCATGACTACTAGCAGTTTCTCCTCAGATTTAGGATGCTGCTATCTTCATTATGGAGTATTTTCTCAAGAGGATATATTCTTCAGTTTCGGACCCCTTTCTCTTGTTCAGAGCCTCCAGAGCGGTTTCTCTATTCAGCAGATCCACTTCAGAGCAGATGCTTATTCACCTCACCTCTCCTGATTCAATTGTTCGGAGCTTCCTTATTAGTTTGTGACGTCATCCAGTAGTTTTCGTTTTTCTCTAGTTTTTTAGATACTTCTAACACCTTAATATTGGGCGGTGGCCATGCCGGAGATCGATATCGGAGTGTGATGGGTGGTGGGATTATCGGAATTCATCTTAGGAGCACCTGAGATTTGATATATGTACTTAGTTTTTGTTACCTGTCAGGCATGTTGGCAGCACCTTATGTCTGTGATATATATATATATATACATTCATATGCATGCTCTCCTCTATTCGTAGAGGATCGCACATTTTTCTAAAAAAATATTTTTTGTTGTTGATGATTCTCAATTGATTACAATAGTACAAATCAATAGCACTCAAATTACACTGGAATTTCAGTAGAGTAACGACGTAAGGGAGCCAAAAGTGCTTTTTCAGTAGGCGCAGAGTTGCTATTTATAGGAGCGGATCTGGAAATATCTCCCTCAAACCTCGGAATACCTCTTCTCACTTGTGAGTGGGTTCACCAGATCGATCTAGGGTTGGTTGGGATCGATCCCTAAACGATCACTATTGTCTTCAAATCGATCAAGTTTGGCTTCATTCGAGTTGCGATTGATTTGGGAGACTCTTGAGGTGATAAGCAAGCTCCAGTGAAAATTTCATAGCATTAGGACATGTATTTATTGAGTTATGATCAATCCAAGATTGGATTTGCAAGTTGGCTGATGGATTCACATCAATACCTTCATATCGATGGGCTTCGTATCGATGATGTGGAGCGAGCATTCTTAGGAGATCCATATTTCATGCTTGTAGACTGCTTCCTTTGGTTTAACTGTGTCCTTCGTATCCATCTAGTGCCAAGCTCTTCATATCGATGAATTGCCATTGCTTTCGTATCGATGATTTATGTGTGGTTTCGTATCGATGCCAAAGTTCCTTCGTATCGATATGTGGTTCTCCTCTTCGTATTAATCAAGTTGGTGATCGATACGAAGCATGCCGCTAATGAATGATGAGATCGGTTTAAACTCGATGGATACAAAATGGATGGATAAAGGAGATGGATATGAAGCAGATGGATACAAAATGATGGGTCTTGATGGATGGATACGAAATGATGTGTTACACATGGATCTTGATCGATCCACAACTTAAACATACGAATTTCGATTGACCTGAAATTTTCTATGCTGCCTTTCATAGCTTTGCTAATCATACGATGATAATTGTAGCTCGATCCGAACTTGGACCAAGTTTTCCTGTATTCATCGTGGACCTGTAGATAACTGATCTCCGGGGCGGACCATCTTTAGATTCTAGTCAAGTCCTTGATGTCATGACCTTGCCAAAAGGCGGGTAAACAATGAGCATTTCAAACTATTTGTTTCAAAGGTAATGAAACTTATTTTGGGGTTTGAAATTTATTATAAGCCAAATGGATTTATAATTATCAAGTTAGCTTCATGTGTTGATTTTGAGAATATTATTAAGGGCAGTCCATACACTTTCAACTCTAAAATAATCATTTTAAACAAATGGACACAAGTCCTTAACCTAACCAAAGACCATTTCACTACTATCCCTATTTGGATTAGAATTTTTGATGTTAGTCTAGCTTATTGGAGTAAAGAAGGGATTAGCCGAGTTGGAAGTGCTCTTGGTTGATCAATCAGAATGGACAGCACATCCACTAATGAGATACGATTAAACTATGCGAGGGTACTTATCGAGGTAGAAGCAGTTTTCAAATATCCAAAAAAGTGCAAGTACTAAGATCAAATAACCATGGAGAGTATATTTAATTAGCATATGAATACAAGCCAAAATCTTATTCATCCTGCAACTTATATGGTCACAATGCAGAACAAATGTAACAATCCAAAATTTTACCACTTTGAAAATGTTTATTTAATTAATTTTAAATATAGCTTTATAAGTTAAATGAACTTGTTTTAATTAGTTAAAGATGATAAGAAAGTTATTTTCAAGTTTTGTTTACATAAATAAGTAGTTTGAATCAAAAACTGAATTAATATGACTGGAAATTGGATCCCAAAATCTCAATGGTTTGACAAATGAAAATTGTCTTAAGTTGTTCCAACATTGTTTGTACAAGCACACACATACACATATACACACATATGTGTATCACAATTAGTCAAATCAAAGATAAAGAAAATATCTAAGACGTTTTAACAAAAAGTAATTGAAAATGTAACATCTAATCACCATTAAAACATGGAAAGCAAACATCAAATCCCCATTAGTACATGTCATTCCATCTTAAGATATTTTTGCAATATGTCTTATCACATTACATCTCATTAATGCATGCACTTGAGTATGGGAACAAGGATTTTATGTTGAAGTGATGTGGTATAAGAGATATTTTGATAATATCTAAGGGTAATTTAGTAATTTTACATATTTTCCTAAGGCTATAAATAAGTCCCTAAGGCTTTACAAATTCACACGTCTCATTCCATATTCTTCTTCTTCACCTCTACTTTAAGGGCTTCCATCACCTCCATCCTCTCATCCATAGGATGAGCCATCTAGAAGCAATAATCCACGTGATCTTAAGCTAAAGTTCGAGTTAGCAAACCTATAGCCAATTTTTAGTTAATAGTTTAAACCCGAGGAGAGTAAACTCCTAAACTATCGTATTATATGCTATTTGATGTTATATATGTTTGATTGTGATTATTAATGATGGTTTTTTAATATAAATGTTGAATATATATGCAAGTCATGGAAATACACGTCGATAAGCACAAAGAAAATCACTTTCCTTTATTTAATGAATTAGTGCATATGGAATGTTAAACCTCTTTAAAATTATTTTAAAATATGAAATAAATTATAAAAATATTTTAAATTTTTTTAAAAGTGATAAAAAATGAGTCTACAAATGATTAAAAATAAGCCGTTTTGATTAATATAGCTTAAAAACCACTTTCTACAGCACTTTTCTATAACTTTTGAAAGTAGTTTTAAACGCAGCCGTTCTTTTTCAAATCTTTTGTAAATATGTTCAAATTATTAATAAAGTCTTTTAAATATGATTTGAAGAATTTATGGAATGGATAAATATTAAATGATTTAGAGTCGATCAAATTACTCGATCGTCTTATGAGTATCAGAGAGATAGTGTCTAGGCTTGAGTTTGGAAAACCAGTTTCCTGCTCTCCCTGACTATCCGGACTGGCCCGACAGACGGGATAGTAATTTTGATTTATTCGGATCAAAATTTTCCGAAGTTAAATGATATAATTCTCCAAATATAAATAATTCGAATTTTATGGAGATAATCTTCTTGTACCTACTGTTAAAGCCCGAAGAGGGAACTCATACTATTCATGGAATTTAAAGGGTGATTTTACCGTTATTCCGCCTATAGTATTTGTTGAATACGGGAATATATATTGAGTAGAATTAGACGATTTCTATAAATTCTGCCCACTTAACATTTACTGGTTTTGGATTAACATCCTAGATAACATGCTTTTGACCGAATTAAAATTATGAGTTTTGAATTAGGAAATCTTTATTAAGATTTAAATGAAATAAATTGGAAATATTTTTCTAAGTAAAATATGAAAGGGTTTGGAAATTATTCTAAGATTTAAAAAGGTTTAAAATTAACCAAAAGGATTGATAAATAAGGCTTGATGATTGCATATACTTTAAGGAAGATAAAGAAATATTTCAATGAATATATCTCTAAAATATATCTATGAATGAACAAAAATATGAATCAAATTGAATAATGATTGATAATCACATATGAACTTAACATTTTTTTAATCGATGATTGGCTTGGAAGAACCTGGGTCGGATTTGGGTAACTCCTATCCGTAGACCACTTCGAACCAATTTACGTATTCGAAGTGAAGATATGCATATGATATTAAGGATTTTCTTAATGAAGGACTGCTTGCTGATCATTTGTGGATAAACTCCCAATATACATATAATAGCCGTGGTCTCTTCGTTATGAAATATCCAATGTAAGAACTAATCGCTACTAATCGTAGGATTAACTTTCGAAAGGATGTGGTAGGAGAGCGCCTTTGGTTTGTCCTAATCCTGGACAATTTACATGGACGGATGTCTGACGTTGCAATTGTAATTATGTTGGTTGACTTCTATGAACGTATCATCTGATTGATGGCGGAGATGGAAACTTCTCTTAGCTTAACATCTTTTCCTGAGACATACGAGCTCAGGAGTTATACGTTTGTAGAAATTAGTTCTGTGATTATGGATTGACAATGTGGTATTCAAAGTGGAATGTGCTCTGAGTAAGGTAATCGTTACCTCGAGCCTCATCACCCGAAAATGACTAAAACAAGGTAGATGCGATAGAGCTAAGTGGGTCGCTCCCATTAGGGTATAGTCATCACCTTTCTAGATAAATTTATTCCCATTATGATGTCGGGTTTTAAATTAACGTAGTGTATGCAAAGAGAGCTATCGGGTAGGTCGGGAACGACCGGGGTGATGACATATTCGGTACTATCTATGTAAAGGTAAGTCAGTTCTGTGTTGGCAGAGGTTGGAGCCTCAGGTGCATTTTGCTAAAGATGTGCTATCGAAAGGTAGTCCCTTACCTTGTCATCATATGGAAATTCATTCTCCAATAAGTGCCTTCGGATTTGATCGTAAAGCCTAGTATGCTGCAATTTAATAATGTTACAATTTCCGCTAAGATTATGTATACTTACTTGAAAAGTGTTTTCAAAAGAATGTCATTAAAAATAATATTATATTCTGCATAGCAAATGTTTTTGTTATCATAAGGTAAAAACTCATTCCCTGTTTATGTGCGGCGTGGTCTTATGAGATACCTTTTATTTTTAGACATCGTATTTTGAGTTTCTCACACCGGTCTCATGACTAATCTAGAGTTTATTTTCTTTTCCCCTTAAACCTTGAGTGTCCTATTTTCCTGGGCAGTCAACTAGTTAGGTAAGCTTGGAGCATTTTGGAATGGAGCATGGACCATGAAGCATTTTGGGTCTTTTGTTGAAGTCATCTATCACTTTCCGCTATGCCTGTATTATGTATTAGTATCTACCAGCACTATAAGGATAGATCGTTATAACTATCCTAGTTGGGTTAGTACCTGTCATAATTTTGATGGAACAATTTGAAGTAATTGTATGTACTACTCATATGTATAATTATGTGTTGAATACGATGTGATATTCTATTATTGTCCATCTTCTATCTTTATTTCTTTACCCCATGATAATCTGCATCTCTGGTACATAGATTTACGGCACGTGAATAACAAGCATGTATTAGTGTTAATTTCTGAGAGTCGAGGAGGTGGGTCATCACAACAAATTTCTATATCTATGAATCAATCTTGGCAACCAAAAGTTATAGTCCCGAATGCAGAAACCACTTCAACTATTGAAACTAATGCTACTACAAACTTTGTTAATACTACAATAGAAGTACGGTACTCGACAAATCAGAAAGGGAAACAATAGCAGAATGTGAATGCAACTCAGGTATCTCCTTCGATCGCAGCTACGAACAGATTTGATTGCTCGAACGTGGAGAATGTTCTATCTACATCAACTTCAATCCCTCAAAAGCAATATGATCCTTCAGTATCAAAATCACTTGCACACATAAAAGAATAATAGTTTTTAAATTTAGAAGTGGTGATAGTGGAAGATTGTAACAGTGATGACTCAAAGTCTAACAATTATGGTCCAGCAGAAGATGCTTTTGATATAATTCAACAATTTGCAGATAACGTTGTAGCACATACTCAAGAAAACCCAAAAGTGGAAAGAAAAAAGAACGTTCCCCACATGGTTTCGGCAAATCCTACATATAATTTGAAGCTTCAAGAAAGTACCCCTAAAA
Source organism: Allium cepa (assembly GCA_030765085.1). Classification (NCBI taxonomy): domain Eukaryota; kingdom Viridiplantae; phylum Streptophyta; class Magnoliopsida; order Asparagales; family Amaryllidaceae; genus Allium; species Allium cepa. The sequence goes on along the minus strand of CM060934.1, from coordinate 151,151,611 downwards.
GTACAGCTCCTTCTAAATGATGAAAAAGGATCCCGATTGTAAATAAATGAAAATTATGTCCTCGAATATCAGAAGGATGAAAACAGATGGTAAAATGCATCATGTATGCAAACTTCAGAATGTCCATAAACTCTGGCTTTTGGGTTTGTTGAAATATATATTAGATACAAAAAAACATGTTCAGATTTCACTCACTTTTGCCAGGACAATGGGAAATTATTCATAATAATGACCTTGGGTGAGGTCATATTCTTATCTAGTGGGTTCTGCAATTTGGTCTTTCGAAAATGTACACAAGAGTGAACAACATCTTACTGCCCATATGACAAATAGAGGAGAGTTCCACTGTGTATTCACTTTTGTTTACGCAAGCAATTTGAAGATAGACATATTTGGGAGTAATTATGTATGAATGCTTCTACTATAGAATTACCATGGATTATAGTGGGAGATTCTAATAGTGCTTCAAGTCCAAAGGATTAAAGGTGGGTTTACCAATCCCCTTCTCCTATATTATTAACTTTAAAAATTGCATGCTAAAATGTGGACTGGTTGAAACAATCTTGCAGGGTTGCAAATATACATTGAGAAGGAGAGGCTTGGCAACAAGTATTGACAATGTTCTTGTCAATTATGAATTGTTAACAAAATTTCTAGATTTAGTTACAATAGCTTTGCTTGATCAATTCAGTGGTCATACCCCATTGTTATTGCAACTCACTTCTCAACAACAACAACTCAAAAGGAAAACCATTCAAATATGTTGACACATGGAATCAAATGGAAGGCTACGAAGAATGCATACAAGATGGACTTAAAGCCGTTCTATTGCTTACTGGCATGCACAGTTCATTAACATTTTGTAGACAATCAAGAAAAACCACAAATTATGGAACAAAACAAGAGTGTAAGCTAATTCTTTATAATAGTTAGAAGAGGATTATGATAAGGCTTTTCTACAGCTTGATACAAATCTAAAGGATGCAGATCAGTACAATAAATTACTTCAATTGAACCTACAACTCAAAGAAAAGCTTAAATTCAATAAGCAACAGAGCAAAATTATATGGTTATAGAGCTGTGCAGTGAATGTGTTCAGCAGTTCTATAGCGGTTGAGGCATAAAAAGTTGTAGCGGTGATACAGCAGAAAATAGTGAAAGTGCAATATAGTTCATAAGATATAAAACCAAATATTTTAAGTTAATTTATTCTCATTCTCACATCATTTATATAGAAAAAAGAAATATTGTTTAATCTTATATAATAAAACCGAAAAATATCATGGTTTATGCAGTCCATATTTATGACTATAATAGATTTCTTATTTATATTAAGCACTTATTACTTAAAATTAGATCTTTACACTAACTTTATTGATTTGGTTTTAAAAAGAACTAGTCAAATCAGCCTTTTTATATAAATATTGTTAAAGCGGGTGCTAAAAAGTCTTAATTTAGTGGGTGTAGCAATAAATAACGGGGTTAAAGCGAATCTACTGTTTAATAGCGCTAAGCTAAAAAAGTATAGTGGTCGAGGTATGCTATTCGTTGTAGCACAAATTTTACAGGACTTTAGCGGGGCTTTGATTACACAATTATACAGTGGGGACTAAATTTTTTTATGCAAAGATGGCAATGCGGAAGCATAAAAACAAAAATTGAAGATATTGGTTTCTACTATAATTTGTTTAATGGTCAATCAGGAAAGATTTTCCTCTCTATTCAACCAAGAAAACTTATAAATGCAGAAGGAAGAAAGTACTTATCTACTGCTATGTCTATACCCAAGTTAAAAGAAGCGGTTTTCTTTATTGAAGATCCCAAAAGCCCAGGCCTGATGATTTTCCTTTGAAAATTTACAAGCTACATTTGGATGAGTTGTAAGACAGTCTATTTGTTGCAGTCACTACTGTTTTCTAAACAGGGAAGTTAGCTCATGGCTTGAATCACAACTTCATAACATTGATTCCTAAAAAATAAGCCATAAAACATAGCTGATTATCGTCTTATTTCATGTGCAAATGTTTTGTATAAAATAATATCTAAAATTATTTATTTTAGAATAAAATTTTTTCTGCCATTTCTGATTGTAGAAAATAAGTCAGCATTTGTGCCAATTATAAATATTGGAGAAAGTATGTTGCTTTCTCATGAACTGGTCAGCGATCTTAATAAAAAAGGAAAGGAAAAAATTGTGTATTAAAATAGACCTACAAAAGGCGTACAATATGGTGAATAGAGAATTTGTGTGTTACATGTTACTCAATAAGGGTTTCCTCATTTCACCGGTAAATTCGATCTATGAATGCATTTACACTCCCACCTTCTATATTATGGTAGATGGAAAACCTCATGGATTTATGACATCCAATAGAGGATTGCATCAAGGTGATCCTCTATCTTCCTATCTTTTTTGTGTTGCCATGGAATTCTTCTCTCTTACGATGGAAGATGCTCTTATACTTCATCAACTCTAACATATTGCAACAATTCAAACAGTTGTCTCTCATTTATTATATGTTGACGATGTTATGATCTTTTTAAGTGCTATATTTCAAATGCAGTTACTATATTCAATCAACTTGCAAGCATAGTGGGACTGCAGAAAAATTAGGTTAAACCAAAGGCATATTTTTGCAGAGGGGTTACCAATAAAATTTAACTACTATCTATTTTAGGGATGACAGAAGACAACTTAGCAGTAAAATACTTAGGTGTACATCTATCTACTGATTACATGCACGCTTCATATTGCACATCTTTGCTATATAAAAGTGTTTGTCGAATTTGAGGGGTGGGACAATGCTCTGTTATCAACTGCATGAAGAGCTGAACTAATTCAAAGTATTATTACACCAATAGTGCTATACTGGTTGTTAATTTAACATCTACCTACCTCGGTCATTTTTTTGGGCTGGAAGAAATCATAAAGTTGGTTGGAAACTTTTGTGCAGACCAAAATCAGAAAGGGGTATTGGGCACAGACTATGTAAGGATTTTCGTCAAATAGCATTATTAAAACTACTTCGGACATTACTCCCAAAAGACTACTTATGGACGAGACATAAATATTTACACAGTCAAAATTTCTGGGCTATGGCAATAAACAATAATATTTCTTGCACATATATACTATAAGCAAGAGATTCAACTATGAAATTAATGCATAGAGTTCGAGTGAATGGTGTACTACTTCATTGCGGTTTGACCCTTGGTTGAACTAAAAATCTATGGTTGATATTCTTGGATGGCATAGACTTGGTCTATGCCCATGTGCAAATTCTAATGTTAACTGTATAATGGTGGGGGTTCTCTACATCTAGGAATTTTATCTCCAGAGATATTTATAATGTAATTAGACACATTACAATTACATCAGTTCAAAGTACTGACTCCTGGAGAATTGCATATTCTACTTTAAATTTTCATCAGTATGAAATAAATTTAGAGCAATTTCATCTGTAATAAGCTGAAGTAATGGTTTTTTTTAACCAAGATAACCCGGCGGACCGGTAAACTCCTGAGTAGAATATAGTAGGATGTTCGCTGATCCAAGTCCCCGTATCAGGGTAAATTTAAATATGATTGGAAAGCACATGGTAGGAATCGAACCTGGTCTTTTTATTAGAATCAAGCCTCCTTTCCACTGCGCCGCGCCAGCGGACAGCTCAAGTAAAGTTATTTGGCAATAATGAGCTACCACTTAAATTTTTAGTTTTTTGGCCTACAAAGCATGCATGGGTCGGCGGTTGCTTGCCGACTAAAGACAAATTATGCCTATGGGGAATTCTAGACACAATAGACTGCGTTCTATCTAATCATGAAGAGGAAACACATACATTTATTTTTTAAACTACTTATAATACTTTTCTGTGGAATCAAGTTAGGCGCTGTCTTCTCTTCCACCAGTATCTGAACCACACTTACTCGACGAGCTGGGATCCTCAATAGCTGATCTGATCGGAAAGGACTAAGCTGCAACATCGCTTTATAGCGACTACTACGACTATTCATCATATTTGGCGTGAAGAAATAGTAGAGCATTTGAAGTAAAGAGTTTTACAATGGATCGGATTGGAAAATTAATTGAATTTGAGGTGCAGGCTTAATTTCATAGGCTATTTGATGAGATAAAAGATGAAGACATCATTTGTTCTGATGCAGGAACATGGCATTTTTGACCCTGGGTAGAAGAAGCGGCGGATTATTATGGCCTGCATATTATTGAATGGACTAGGCCAGTAGGTTGTGAATTATATTGAGGGGGCGGGGCGGGGGCGGGGATAATAATTTCAAACGACAAATTCTGTTTGTCTTCTCATTCTCGCTTTCACTCCGAATTTGACAAACTTTCATTTAAAAATAAAATTAAATCAAAACAAATCAATTTCTCGTTCAATTGCTTAGAAGCAAAATCAATTTACACAATTTTCCCAAAACCAAAATCACTTTCCCTAAACCAAAATTACAATTTCCAATTTTTTTGAGTCAGCGTTTGATGTCGCGGTTGTGGTTGGTGTTTTATAGAAGGCGGTGAGGAGAAAATTTTGATTAAGTCGCGGTTTGGTCGAACTTGAGGTCGCGAGTTGTTGGCGATGATTGTGTTGGTCGAGAAAGGTGGATTGGAGTCTGGCCGTGGCAGATGAGTTGGGTTTTTGGACAGTGAAATCGGAGAATCAATTTGTTGTATATGCAGAAAGGTGGAGCAACCTATTTGAAAAAAAAATGATACATACTTACAGAAAACTGATACCTACTTAATACAAACTGATATCTAATTACTGCAGACTTGAAATCATTACATATTTGACTGAAGATATTTCACTGCAGCTAATACACAACCTATTGTTACATTTCAACATAATTTGTTTCAAAAATTACTTATTGTCTTTATTTTGAAATAATAGGATGATGATGATTTTGTTAATCCACATCCAGTTTAAAAGAAGCTATAAAATTGGTATGAGTAATTGGTATGGGGTTTCTCTTTCTTTTAAAAAAATTACTTATTACAGATAAAAAAGATGAATATGACCTAACTTTTTAACATTTTGTCTTTATTAGATACAAAAAATATAAGAAATGCTCAAAGAAATCTGGTAAAGCAATAACATAGCAGGCATGGAGGTGAAACTAGATGATATGCATCAAATAAAGTGTGCACAACAAGCAGAAGACATGTAAGTTTTTTTTGGTTAAAATGATATATACTGACAACAAAATGAACAATACAATTGAAACTACTAGTCATAACCAATTGAAAGTTGCTCATTATTCAAACTATCTGTGTTTTTGCATTATAAAATTTCATACATAATTCTATACATCACTGTATGCCTTTTATATTTAATTAAATTTGATTCATAACAAAATATTGAAAAATATTATTTCTCAATTTCAAAAACAGTTAGTTAAGAAATAAATAGTTACCACAGGAAGAAAATTGATACTTATATAAAAGAAACTGATACCTACAGAAACAAAACTGATACCTACATAAGAGAAACTGATACCTACAGAAACAAAACTGATACATACATAAAACAAACTGATACCTATAGAAACAAAACTGACACCTACAAAAAACAAAAAAGATAACTACATAATAAAAAATAAAATAAAATATTTAGCAAATATATCTTAAAGTAATAGCTACAAATGCAAAAATTCATACACAAATAGATACTAAGTGTGCTAGTAAAACTGTTAAATATTTTAATTCAAAGCATACTATATGCTTGTACCATTATCCCTAAATTCAATGGTTTGTATTAATTGTAAACCTGATAATACAACTTATGCAAATTGATACTAACATTACATTTTAGTTTCGACAGGCTTGGCTATGCAATATTTGTAATGATATTCATCGTTTCACTGAACAAAAGCAGAATACCAATAAAAATTGAAAAGAAGGAAATATTATCCACAAGAGCAAGGATTATACATGCAATATTGACAAATGATGAACATTCCTGGAGTCTATCTAAATACATATCAAGCTTAGAAGAAGAAAGAAAAGGAAAGAACTGAATTCACATTGTGATGTTTCACAATTAAATTTGATACTTGTAAAGTAATATAATTCTGTTGAAATTTATACTTGTGAAGTAATGATGTTCTGTTGCAATTTGATACTTATGAAGTAATGATGTTATGTTCTTAAAACAAAGCTCCTCTTACTTGTAAAAATAAACACCATAACTGATACTATAAAAACATTTAACTAATACTAAAACTGATACTATCACTTATACTAAATATTTGAAATTAAAATCAATTTGATAATAATACGCTATACTGAATACAAATTAATAACAAAAGGTACAATTATAATAAACCACCAAAACAAGTCACACATCCACTTATTAATCTGAACAAATTCAAAATGAAAAATCAAATCATATCCTCTTCGAAGCTTGACAATTCCGTTTATTATGACCAAGCTGCTTTGCACTCGCCACATCTGTTATGCTTGTTCTGAAAATATGAAAATCCTCCTTTAGACTTAACTGATGGTCTACCTGCGCCACATTATCACCACTGCAAAAAAAAACATTAGTAAAAACATGTTCAGTTTAGAACATTAGTTTTTCCATTTCAGAAAACTGATACCTAAGGTATACAAAACTGATACCTAGTTACTGATAATCAAAAAAATTGATACTAAGAAAAAATAAAAATGATACCGGAAAATTGATCCTAAGATATGATACTTTTCCACTCTATCACAAGCTACAACCCAATCAATGATACTTTTCCAATCATCACAAGCTTATATCTCATTCTTCAAATCATACAAAGAGCAATCAATAGACAATCGAGTGCTAAAAGTGTTATTATTCAATACAAACAGACAAAGAAGACTGTTATCCCCAATGCCCAAAAAAATAAAAATAAACATTAGTAAAAATATGTTCAATGTAGAACATTAATTATTCAATTTCACAAAACTGATACCTACTATATACAAAACTGATACCTAGTTACTGATAACAAAAAAATGATAATAAGAAAAAATAAAAATAAAACCCAAAAACTGTACCTAAAATATGATACTTTTCCACTCTATCACAACTTTATATACAACGCAAACAACTTTATATCAAAACTTTGAAGAAAAACGAGATCACAGTAGAAATATGAAAAAAACGAGATCGACAAACGCGCTTGAGAAAAATATGATAGATGAACTTTGATTTTCAGAGGAACGAAATTGAAATGACCGAACAAGGTTGATCGATATTTTGATTGCGAGAGTAATATTGGATCGCGACAAAAAAATTTGATCGAAATGAAGAAGAAGCGTGCGAAAGTGGGCTGGAAGGAAAATACGTGCGTGTGTCCTTGTAAGAAAATAATTAGCGGGCCGTCCTACATCTAAAAAAAGCCCTAAAAATTGTCCTTGAGGAAAAATTTCTGGGGGGGCGCGGGGGGCGGTTTTTTATATTTATTGCTTGTATATTTAGTTGTGAAAATGATTAAGGGTTGCCGTTATCTTTTTTCTTGCTACACTAGCAAGATTTTTTAAGGAGGCGGAATCATTAATGTTATTTCGTCATTAATAAAGAGCCCATTTTCAATTTTTTTAATGTATTTATATATACGTATATGTATTATAATTAAAATATGCTTATATATGTATATTTGTGTGTGCGTATAGCTTTCGGCCAGTAAGCAAAAAAAAAATAACTTTTGAATTTAATAATAATTAAAAAGAGGTTTTTAAACAAAATTTATTTAATACATAAATGTAAGTATAATATATATATATATATATATATATATATATATATATATATATATATAGCATTTTGTTCAAAACATATACATGATATTATTTTCGAAAATTATATATATATATATATATATATATATTTAATTTCGTATTTTTATATAATTTATTTTAAAGTATAACACCTTATTTCAATTCAATACACACACATATATATATTCTAAAACACGTTTGTGTTTATTTAATACACATAAAATTACATATGTTGTGAAATTAATTTTCAATATTTCTTTATTATTTCCATTTGGAAATTGTTTAAATTAAAAAATAAATAAAACCATAAGATTTCTATTAGAAAAATGAATTTGTTAAAATATTTCTCGAAAATATGTCCATATATATATATATATATTTCATATTTTAAACATATAATTTTATTTTATGTTCGATTTCAAAATATTAATTTAATATATGAATATACATGAATATAAATGTATAAACATTTTCGTATAAAAGTAAAATAATAATAATTTTTGCAAGAACATTTATTTTAAAATATAATTTAGATTTAAATTTGAAATTAGAAGATAATTTGATATGCAGATATTGATTGGAAATCTAAAATCTAAAATTTGAATTTAAATTTAAATTTCTTATATTTGTATTTAAAAATGTTAGTATTACAATGTTATATATATACACACATACAAATATAAAAATATTTATTCTATTGTAAATATAATTTTTATATCATATTAAACTATATATAATATAGTATAAAACATAGGTATATGGGGAGGCTAACATATCTATTTTGGTGTAAATCACATCACTTATATACATGCACTTATATACGGTCAGGTAAATCATGTATAATGTGTATGTTGCACACGCACATACACATAATCTGTATATGATGCACATGTATATATTATATTATAAAACAATTGTATCAAAATAAAATTTTATATACGAAAAAATAAAATAATAATTTTATTTAAAATTAATTTAGGTATTTTGGTTATATCTGAACAAAATTTAGACTTCAAAGGTCCAATAAGATCCAAAATGACAACTTTTTTTTAAATTTATTTATTTAACATGCTACATGCTCGCCCGAATCCAATCGTTGTGCATTTCGATAGCTCGGGAAAGTTAACAGTGCATCTCACTGGGCATTTTATGAAATTAGAGAGGATAGGATGTTGGCTTATAGAGTAGGCCTTCTTGAAAAATTTGCAAGAGTTCATTACGAGTTCCATATATCTCACCTCCAAACTGTGTTCATAATGCAGTTACTATTGTTAATCGACGACTAGAGGATGAGAAGCAAAATCATAGCCGATAGCACCATGTGGACATATTTGTACTATAAAGCATGGCGTGTAATGACTTTGCAATTAGGAGGTGAAGTTAGTCCTAATACAATAGGGAAACGATCCAATAGAGAGAACTTGAGAGCTTAAGTAGAAGATTCATGCTTCTCATCCCAACCTTTACTGGTATTTTTTCAATTTACTTATTGATTGCTTAGTCTATATTAGTTGCTTTATGTGTGATTGCATGGATTATTGCAAGGATTTGTCAGTTTTTAACTTTGCTTAACTTACTTATGAAATTGCATATATATTGATACTTTGATGTAGTACGTTGCTTGCATTCATATGGATATATATGTTTTTATATTAGGTTGGTTACATACATGCCTATATGCTATAATGTTTGCATACTTGTGGAAGCCAATAGTTGCATTTTGCATTTACAGCATTTCATATGCCATGTGTGCATATTGTGTGGTTTATATATTATCTTGGCTTGTAAGTGCTTTATTGGTTTTTAAATGATTGTATCTGTGTTATGAACATAGTGTGCATGTTATATATATGTTTATATGACAAGTGTTTGTACGAGAGAGAGAGTGAGAAAGAAAGTTATATGAATTTTGAGGATGAAAATTATATTTTAAGGGAGAGGAGGGGGAGAATGTAATATCCCATAGATTCTAGTAATTTAACCGATAATTTAACAAAAGGATATTTTGTAATTTTACATAAAAGGAGAAATTTGTAATTTTTATAAATGAATGAATTATACAAGAAACTTATATTATTGCAAAGATTAGACTCTTTTCGGTCAAGTTTCACTATAAGAATATTTAATCAGATTAAAATACTATGAGTTTTGACGATTTTTTTGGGCTGAATTTGGATCCTTTGAACCATTAACACCAAATTAAACATAGAGGTGCTCATTAAGAAACCGAAACCACATACCTTCATAACTCCTCACTCATATTTCAAAAGAAACAAACAAACCCAATTGCTAAATGTAGAAATCATATTCCATGAGCAATACATTATCAAACCGAATACTTTTTGATGCTAAAGTGATCGATGTGAAAAGAGCTATGTAAAGACATTAAACTTAATTCAATTCTCGGAGATTAGAGTGAGGCAATTTCTGGACAGTGGAGAAAAAAGGCTCAATTCAATTTATGGACTTTATTTTTTAATTAACGAGCAGAAGATTATTATTGAATAAATATAATTTTATATGTGCTTTTATTTCATTGATTATGACCTAAATTTTGTTAATGGCCTTGTTTAATAGGATATGGATTTTAAAATGCACCTGAGCTAGGATGTTGATATTCAAATGAATGCTAGAAATTTTTATTTGGCCATTATATTAGATTTAAGACCTTGAGTTTTGTAAACTAGGTTAAATGTATGGGCTTTTAACAATTAAGAAGGATTATAGGTTGATTAATCCTATGTAAAAACCAGCAATGATGTATGAACATGAAATTACAGTAATTAAAATTGATTAACGTGGTAGAGTTATGATAATTATGCTAACATTGCATTAATAACGCTGTAGTGGTTTTTTGATAGGAAATAAAGTAAAATGTAAAGATTTGGGATGATGGAATTGTAATCAATGCATTAAACTGGACTAATGCATGTATAATGTGTTAAAATTAGTAATTCAGCCATATAAGAATTTATGTTGCGCCAAAAGAATGTATAATGAGGTGTATAGAAATTTTGAATGAAAACAAGTTGAATATTAAGGAAGAGCTCAACATACATTGAAGAAATTCAAACCTTGCAGCTAACCAATCAACTCCTTTCTACCAGGCACTTTTCAGTAGAAACCGGAGCAATTATGGCAGATATTCAAAGGGTTTCGATCAGTTTCAAATAACATCAGTTGATTAAAATTTGGTTATCAATCAATTGAAAAGCTAGGGAATTATTTCCTCCTAATAACCATCCTACCGGCCTACACGATCAATCGACTGATGGCCTACTTCGAGGCCAGATTAAACTTGGACCCCGTTGGGATTATGTAGATGGTTTGAGGTGTTTTAGGTGGATCATGTGGTCATGTTAAGATGTGATAAACTATTTTTTAGAGTAGTATGATAAGATACTCAATTTTGATAATTTTTAATGTTTTGTTTCATAATGAGCGATCTAGATGCCATAAGACGATTCGACATTACTCTGGTTGGTTATTATAGATATCATGATCTTCATGTATATAGTATGGGGATCAGTGAAAAAGGAGACATCCATTTAAGTGTTCAGTATAAATTATTGGTAGTTTGATTATCGGTAGATCAGCTGGAAGGTTGGAAAGAATAGGAGGTTAACCAATCATTGTTTTGTATATTTACTCGATTTGTTAACTTTTGATAAGAAGTAGATTCAAGGTGAGTCATGTTAATATGTTAGTATGGAACCTATATAGATGACATTGTTTATGTAGCCTTGATCTTAGACTAGTTGCATTTGGTATATTGTATAATAATGGATATTGTATTATGTGGGCTGATGCGATAGATATAAGTGTAAGTATGGCAAATGCAGTGTTAGTCCATGACGATATTTTATCAGCATGTTAATGTTGTATATGTTGAATATGCGTTTATACGATTTTTGTTTGATGATAATAAACATATATACATTCGTTTAAATGTATTTGTTAATATACTATTTATTTTCACAGATTAAATAAATATTTGCTGAATAAAATAAATGACACAGAATTTGAATTCAAACGAATATTTTATTCAAATAAATATTTATTACAATTTTGATAGTACAATTTCAAGCTCTCACTATAACTATACAACTTTGATTACAATACACGACATTTCACATTTACATCACAACCTCACTACATATCACTCACACTCATATTTATCTTCAACTGCATTCCAATTTGAATCCAGCATCTGAGAAATCTGCAAAAATATTCACTAACGCAGTAAAATTGAAAATAAAATATTTTTGCAATTCAAAATAAAAGATGATTTTGAAAACATTGTTTGCCTCAGTTATTTGGGTTGTTCGTCATCATATTTTTGTATCTGTGCATATCAGTATTTTATCAGGAACAAAAGTGGCTGCAGTACACTGTGTGCACTGCCTCGCCTACTCGTGTGTGCAAAACAAAATGCACAGCTAACAAATCAAGTACAAGGTCAAACCCAGACAGGTTCAACTCAAGTAAACAACAGTGGCAGATAAAGCAACATCAAGTTGAAACAGACTCAAGTTCAATAATTATGACCAAAGAGAAGCTTAAGTCAATGCACAGTGCTAACATATGCATCTAAGTGACACAGTGAACAAGCAATATGCAAATGCATACACAAGAGGCAACATGAATGGAAACTGCACCAATGCAAGTCAAAACTGCGAGTATGGTGATGCAGTCAACAAGGCAATAGTACAAGTGAAACAAGCAATGAAGTCAAGACACTAAGCACTGAAAGAAAGATAGTCAAAGACAGAAGCACACTAATATGCAACAGTATGGCTATATGCATGCATATGGAATACAAGGCAACAAGTACACATGAATGCTATGATCAGCCTCAAATCAATGGACATGCAGTACATCAACTACAAAGTGCAAACGAGAATCAAGTGAAGTATTTCTGTCAAAAGTACAGCAACTCAAGGAGCAATACAATGAACAAATTCATACGAGCTCAGACTACAAGTTCAAGTGAAAGTGCAGACAAATGACCAAGCACAGCCTCAACATCACAGGACCAGACCACAACAAAGGCAATGTACAAATACAACTATGTTGAATGAATCCAGACAGAATATTAATGGTGAAGAAAACAAAGCAAGAACAACATGTATACAGACCAGACCAAAGTGATGCAAGGTCAAAGAAGCATCTAAAACAGTGGAATCAACAAGGCAACAGTGCAGTTGCAACATAGGTGACACAAGAGAGGCACAGCAACAACTACAAAAAGTGAATGCAAATTACACTTGAACTAAATGATCAAGTGCAGCATCTTATCAACTCAACTCAACAATGTAAGTATGCAAGTGCAGACAGTACATATATGCAATCCAAACATGTGCGGACTTAGGCAACAGTGAATGAGACAATGAACAGAGACCAAGCAATGGCCAATACTACAGGTTCAAATTGGAGCAACAGTTCAGTATGCAACATCAAAGTGCAACCAGAAGCAACAGCATATATAGTGAGTATGCAAGTGCAGAACAAGTCAAACTCGAAATAAATTCAAGTCGAAGTCTAGTTAAACAAGTCACAGTCAACATACTGGAATCGAACCAACAAGTGTAGCATCTGTTACAGTAAAAGAAAAAAAAAAATAACAAGCCGAAGTCCAGTTGAACAAGACCAAAATCAAAGCCGTGGCCAAGCAATGTTGAACAAGTCAACATATTAAAAATTCACGAACTAAATCAAAACCGTGATATCAAGTATAATGACCAAGTCACAATTCAATGCCGTGAATACCAAGTAACAAATATACGATTATGAACTAGTCAGAGGAAATCATCAACATCCATACAATATCGAACGGCCAAATCAACAATTTTGAAAATATCAGACGTACGCAAATTAAGGAAATCGAACGCGTATAAAACCCTAATCATCATCGGCAAAATTATCATCGAGTTCAAGCATTCAATCAGAGAATTAAAAGAGCAAAAATCACTTACAGAAGCCATCTCGAACTCGAACAAATTCGAAGCAACCGAAGTGAGCAACAGCGATTCGATCGAACAAGGCTTCAGGCAATTAACCACTGATTCGATCAACTTAGAATCGGAGCTTCGAAATAGCCCTAAATCTCAGAGCCAAGCAAAGAGAACAAAGCCCTAAAAGAGGAACGGCCGCCATTACAACGAAGGGAATAGAAAAGAAAGGAGACGGGTTGAATAATAAAAGGGGCCGGCCTATTTACTTTTATTGTGTTATTATTAAGGGTTTTAAATTTGTAGATAGGGTTATTTTACTTTAAATTGTTTTTAGTTTGTATTTCTTTTTAAACCGTTTTTATTTTCTAGTCGTGTGACTAGGGTGCAAACTACGGTGTGTAGTTTGGGAATTTGCAACTCGGTAGTTGAGTTGTGGTCAAGGTTTTGAGCGTAGAGTTAGATTAGTCAATAGCGGTGTATAGCGAGTTTACGTGTGTAAGCGAGGGACTATCTAATTTCTAGTAGAAACCTTAGGGGCAGCACGTAGGCAGGGTTTTGCCGAAGCTGGGTAAATTCTGTGTTGTTCTGTTTTATTCTGTTATTTATATTCTGCGATATCTGTGCTGCTATTCTGTGATCTGAATTGAAATTAATTTATAAGCTTCCGCGATTAATTTTTATAATTTACACTATCACCCTATTCACCCCCCCTCTAGGGTGAAATCGATCCTACAAGTGGTATCAGAGCTAGGACAGGAATAGAAGTCAACATCTGTTTTAAAAATTCGATTTTTTTGAAAAAATCAGTTTTTGTTTTAAAAATTTGAATTTTTAAAAATGGCTTCTTTTAATAATGCTTTTGCAGAAGGTCAATCCATAGTTAGACCACCAATGTTCAATGGTGAATATGCTTATTGGAAAAATAGAATGCAAATTTTTCTGAAAACCATTGACGCTTGGAATATTGTTGAGACAGGTTATGGAATACCAACTATAACTGTAGATAATCAGGAAATAGAGAAACCAAAGGAACAATGGACAGAACTAGAAAATAAATTACAGAATACTAATGCCAAAGCTATGAATTCTATTATCTGTTCATTGGATCAATTTGAATTTAATCGTGTCTCACATTGTCTAACTGCGCAGGAAATATGGCACATACTAGAAGTGACTCACGAAGGAACATCTCAAGTCAAAGAATCTCGCCTTGCCATGCTAAGCAGCGAATACGAGAACTTTACAATGGCAAAGGAAGAAAATGTCAAAGAGATGTACGGTCGACTTTCCAATATCGTATACAAATCAAAAGCTCTCGGAAAAACATACACCGAATTGGAAATAGTCCGGAAAATCCTCAGAGTCCTTCCACGAAGCTTTGAAGCAAAAGTTACTGCCATACAAGAATCGAAAGATTTAAAACAACTTAAAGTTGAGGAACTCATCGGAAATCTCACCACTTATGAGCTTGAAATGAAATTCAAAGAAGAGCGTGAAGGAGGTGACACTCAAAAGAAATCAATAGCTCTCAAAGGAACAACCGAAAGTGATGATGATAACGATGAAGATGATGGAGCAGCAGAATTGGAGCTGTTAATAAGGAAATTCAAAAAATGGAATCAAAAACATGGAAATTCAGCTCGAATTCAAAAGGCAAAAAGCAGAATAGCCAAAGCACTAGACTACTCAGAAGAACAAAAGTTTATTTGTTATAATTGCAACAAACCCGGCCATATCAAGCCCGATTGTCCACAAATTAAATCCAGCCACGGAAAGAAACAGAAAAAGAAAAGTTTTGCAGCCACTTGGGATGAAATAGACGAGAATGATCAAAGCACTGGCAGTGAAAGCGAAAAGGCAGAATTGTGTCTTCGAGGTGATACAACTGACAGTGACGATGACGAGCCAAGTGAGGTATCAAAACTTACCCATTCTGAGTTGCTTATATATTTTCATGAAGTAAACGGTTGTTTTGAACGACTTAGGGAAAAATACGCCAAACTTGAATCTCAAAAAGATACTTTGATAGAATGTAATAAACAACTTGATCAATTAGTTAAAACCTATCAAAGTAGGATCCCTAAGTGTGATAAGTGTCCAACATTTGATAAGGAAATTAAAAAATCAGAAATTAAAATAAAATCGCTTGAAAATGAAATTCTGATTTTAAAGGAGAATGAAAATACTAGGAGAGAGAATTCTATTAAAAAGTGCACACAGTTGTTAAACGAAAATGAATTTCTCAAATCAAAAGTCCAACAATTGTCTACAACTTTAGATAAATTTTCAAAAAGTGAAAAATCGTTGAATATGCTATTAGGAAAGCAAACTGTTAATACGGTTAGACAAGGACTTGGATTTAATAATTCGAAAATTGTTGAAAACAAGATTAATCAAGTTAATTCTATGTGCACAATTTGTAGAAAATTTGGACACGATCACAATAATTGTTGGTATAGACCCAAACATGTGAAAACTATACCGATTTGGGTTCCAAAAGGCACAAATATAAAATCTCTCAAAGTGAAACAAATTTGGGTGCCAAAGGGAACGATTATAAATAGTTTTGGGTCTTCACAAAATTGTTTTTCGAAATTTTCTGCCACTAACAACCATGGACCTATAAAAACAAATAGGTCACATAAAACTTCTCCCGTGTAGGTGTGGTGGCAGGCTAAGGAACAACAACGGTGTTCTCTGGATTTTGGCTGTTCCAGAAACACAAGGGGCGACAAAGCAAAGTTCCTTAGCCTAGTATAATGGTGACAGAATCACAATGGACAACGACGGGAAATATCGTAAAGGTAAAGACAGGTAAAGGTATATTTATTTAAACGATATATTAAATGTGATAATCTGCACCATATTCTGAATCAAATCAGCCAATTATGCGATGATGATATGATGATGATATGATAATGATTTTGATTCTGACTTTATTCAAAACTGTTAGCCAATTATTTTCTTATGCCAAAAACACTATAAATTTCTCTAGAATTACTTGATATATAGGTTTGGGATAAAAATAGTGTTTTGATTGGATAATACTTTTTGTTATAATATTTTTGGCTAAATCTAAATTCATGGTTTGACACGGCCTAAATTTAAAATCCTAATGAATTCTGTTTAAAATTATAAAAAGGATTTTAAGAAATTTTTGAAATTGTAAAAAGGATTTTAAGGAATTTTTTTGAAATTCAAGAAATTGCTTGGAATAAAAATGAAGTTTGATGGATTGTAAAATTGACACTTTGGTATATGTTTGATTGTTGACACAGTCTTCATTTCAAATCCAAGAAAATTTCATTCAAAATTTGTTGATAATAATCATGAGATAATTTGTTGAAATTTTTTGATGCACAATTCATGGTTTGGTCTATCAAATTCAACGAGTGAATATTGAGTGAAATTTAAATTCAGATGCAGATTACACTGGTAATATGGTTGATAGAAAAATTACTAGTGGAACATGATTAATTTTTGACACATTCATTAACTGCATCGTTTTTCAAAGAAAATGTCTGCATATTTTTCATTTGAAATATTTTTTTAATAGCAGAAAATTTTCTTATAAAACCCCTTCTAGAAAAAAAAAAACATTTTTGATCTTGTATCGGATTAGTTATTTAAGAAAACTTGATTTTATAACTATTTTTGAAATCGATTTTAAATAACTATATTAACTAATCTGATTCCCCTAAAAATTATCGAGAAGATATATAGTGATTGAAAATAAGATGAGTGTTGATATTAATTATATATTATAACTCAAGACGGTATAATTAGTAAATTTCTTTAGAAATTTAAACGAGAGTTATAAAATTTTTTTTTGTTGATAAATATTCCATGACCATTTCTAGTTCTTTCATTTTTCTTTCGACCATCACTCATCAAAATTCAATATAGTAGGTCAATATGTGGTATTTTAAAACGGGAAATCATTTGTGCTTCAATTTATATCTTTAGCAATAAAAAAAAAAAAAATATCCAAAGTATTCACTCTCATTTAAAAGTCCTCACGGTTATGCATGGGTGAATTACTTGGATTTTTGATTATGTGCTTCCATGCTCATTTAAAAGTCCTCATGGTTATGCATGTATGGAACGCATATCAAAATTAATTGGTTAAATAGACAAGTTGATTCTAATCCCATTTAAAAGTCCTCACGGTTATGCGTGGTTAGAAGATACTTGAATTCATTTTTCAAAAAATAAAAATAAAAATTATGAATACTACTAATCTCATTTAAAAGTCCTAACGGTTATGCATGGTTAGTAGATATTCAAATTTCCTGAAATAAATATACCACAAATAGACACAACTATATGGTTTTATTTGATGAAATCATTCCTATCATTCTAAAGTGGAATATGCGTCAATTAAAGTATTTATGATTTTTGTTTGATTTTTTATCGAAATTTAATTTTTATATTCAATTGAGTTTTTTAATGTTTAATTAACATTGATCACTATATCTCTACTTTTCTATTACTATTATTCTTTTGCTGATAACAAAAGGGGGAGAGAAAAGTTAAGATTTTGTAAAAAGGAGAGAAAAGGTCAAAGAAGTTTTCAATATGCATATAGACTCATTTGCACATTTTATTTGTATGCATATACGTAGGGGGAGTCATATATGTAGGGGGAGTATCATATAGAAAGGAAGCATTCAAATAGGGGGAGCAAAAATTATCAAATACATTTAATATATTCAAAATCTTAAATATATGTTTGTTATCATCAAAAGGGGGAGATTGTTGAATATGCGTTTATACGATTTTTGTTTGATGATAATAAACATATATACATTCGTTTAAATGTATTTGTTAATATACTATTTATTTTCACAGATTAAATAAATATTTGCTGAATAAAATAAATGACACAGAATTTGAATTCAAACGAATATTTTATTCAAATAAATATTTATTACAATTTTGATAGTACAATTTCAAGCTCTCACTATAACTATACAACTTTGATTACAATACACGACATTTCACATTTACATCACAACCTCACTACATATCACTCACACTCATATTTATCTTCAACTGCATTCCAATTTGAATCCAGCATCTGAGAAATCTGCAAAAATATTCACTAACGCAGTAAAATTGAAAATAAAATATTTTTGCAATTCAAAATAAAAGATGATTTTGAAAACATTGTTTGCCTCAGTTATTTGGGTTGTTCGTCATCATATTTTTGTATCTGTGCATATCAGTATTTTATCAGGAACAAAAGTGGCTGCAGTACACTGTGTGCACTGCCTCGCCTACTCGTGTGTGCAAAACAAAATGCACAGCTAACAAATCAAGTACAAGGTCAAACCCAGACAGGTTCAACTCAAGTAAACAACAGTGGCAGATAAAGCAACATCAAGTTGAAACAGACTCAAGTTCAATAATTATGACCAAAGAGAAGCTTAAGTCAATGCACAGTGCTAACATATGCATCTAAGTGACACAGTGAACAAGCAATATGCAAATGCATACACAAGAGGCAACATGAATGGAAACTGCACCAATGCAAGTCAAAACTGCGAGTATGGTGATGCAGTCAACAAGGCAATAGTACAAGTGAAACAAGCAATGAAGTCAAGACACTAAGCACTGAAAGAAAGATAGTCAAAGACAGAAGCACACTAATATGCAACAGTATGGCTATATGCATGCATATGGAATACAAGGCAACAAGTACACATGAATGCTATGATCAGCCTCAAATCAATGGACATGCAGTACATCAACTACAAAGTGCAAACGAGAATCAAGTGAAGTATTTCTGTCAAAAGTACAGCAACTCAAGGAGCAATACAATGAACAAATTCATACGAGCTCAGACTACAAGTTCAAGTGAAAGTGCAGACAAATGACCAAGCACAGCCTCAACATCACAGGACCAGACCACAACAAAGGCAATGTACAAATACAACTATGTTGAATGAATCCAGACAGAATATTAATGGTGAAGAAAACAAAGCAAGAACAACATGTATACAGACCAGACCAAAGTGATGCAAGGTCAAAGAAGCATCTAAAACAGTGGAATCAACAAGGCAACAGTGCAGTTGCAACATAGGTGACACAAGAGAGGCACAGCAACAACTACAAAAAGTGAATGCAAATTACACTTGAACTAAATGATCAAGTGCAGCATCTTATCAACTCAACTCAACAATGTAAGTATGCAAGTGCAGACAGTACATATATGCAATCCAAACATGTGCGGACTTAGGCAACAGTGAATGAGACAATGAACAGAGACCAAGCAATGGCCAATACTACAGGTTCAAATTGGAGCAACAGTTCAGTATGCAACATCAAAGTGCAACCAGAAGCAACAGCATATATAGTGAGTATGCAAGTGCAGAACAAGTCAAACTCGAAATAAATTCAAGTCGAAGTCTAGTTAAACAAGTCACAGTCAACATACTGGAATCGAACCAACAAGTGTAGCATCTGTTACAGTAAAAGAAAAAAAAAATAACAAGCCGAAGTCCAGTTGAACAAGACCAAAATCAAAGCCGTGGCCAAGCAATGTTGAACAAGTCAACATATTAAAAATTCACGAACTAAATCAAAACCGTGATATCAAGTATAATGACCAAGTCACAATTCAATGCCGTGAATACCAAGTAACAAATATACGATTATGAACTAGTCAGAGGAAATCATCAACATCCATACAATATCGAACGGCCAAATCAACAATTTTGAAAATATCAGACGTACGCAAATTAAGGAAATCGAACGCGTATAAAACCCTAATCATCATCGGCAAAATTATCATCGAGTTCAAGCATTCAATCAGAGAATTAAAAGAGCAAAAATCACTTACAGAAGCCATCTCGAACTCGAACAAATTCGAAGCAACCGAAGTGAGCAACAGCGATTCGATCGAACAAGGCTTCAGGCAATTAACCACTGATTCGATCAACTTAGAATCGGAGCTTCGAAATAGCCCTAAATCTCAGAGCCAAGCAAAGAGAACAAAGCCCTAAAAGAGGAACGGCCGCCATTACAACGAAGGGAATAGAAAAGAAAGGAGACGGGTTGAATAATAAAAGGGGCCGGCCTATTTACTTTTATTGTGTTATTATTAAGGGTTTTAAATTTGTAGATAGGGTTATTTTACTTTAAATTGTTTTTAGTTTGTATTTCTTTTTAAACCGTTTTTATTTTCTAGTCGTGTGACTAGGGTGCAAACTACGGTGTGTAGTTTGGGAATTTGCAACTCGGTAGTTGAGTTGTGGTCAAGGTTTTGAGCGTAGAGTTAGATTAGTCAATAGCGGTGTATAGCGAGTTTACGTGTGTAAGCGAGGGACTATCTAATTTCTAGTAGAAACCTTAGGGGCAGCACGTAGGCAGGGTTTTGCCGAAGCTGGGTAAATTCTGTGTTGTTCTGTTTTATTCTGTTATTTATATTCTGCGATATCTGTGCTGCTATTCTGTGATCTGAATTGAAATTAATTTATAAGCTTCCGCGATTAATTTTTATAATTTACACTATCACCCTATTCACCCCCCCTCTAGGGTGAAATCGATCCTACAGTATACTTGGTGATGTATCTCATTCATGCTTGCTATGCCTAATTCGATCTTTATTTCCTTTTATTGTATCTATCTTTGATAGTTTGACGGTATAATAGGGGAGTGCTCGATATGTAATGACGGAGGGGGTGACTCGATAGAGCTATTTTAATTTGTTACATACTATTTAGTATTATGTACCTATGTAGAATCATTTATTTATGAAAATATTAATTTCGGTTTAATGTTCGAAACTTATGATAGTTATCTAGTATCGTTCAGATACTTCTATTGTATATATTTTGTTATATATTATTCCTTACGCTGCGAATTTCTAAAAGTATAGTTAAGGCAGATAGCTCTATTTTTTTCACCTTATCTTACTCTCATAATCTATTGTTTATTGTCTTTGGGATTCAGGCATCGTATCAGACATAGAATAAGAAGGCCATGAAGAGTGGATTGTTTAAAAACCTATATCATTGACAAGCCTACTCATATTCCCTACAAAACCTCTATTGTTAAGTAATAAGATATTTACTTACTTGATATTTAATTATTGGAAATGTTTAGTCAAATGTATTTGGAATATGATGACATTCCACGCCTGCATTATACATGACTCCTACTTGCATCCAAATATCATTACCTATATTATCACATTTTAAATCTAAGACTATATTAATATGTATGTTTATTCGATAGGGTTACAGTGTCATAAAGTCCCTATATTCACCCAGTTTTTCCATTTACAGTTCTATACTTTACCATTACTATGTGTTGCTTTCATCATATTACTTTCACAAGAGTGACTAAAATCTGGATGGTTTAACTCTATCAAAACTAAAATATTTTCTTTCTTTCATCGTTAGTACTACATCCTTTAAATCATTCTTTTGGTTGTAGGGTTTTAGCCCACTCAGTTTATCCCATGTACTCATTAAGAACAATGAATTTGGTAAAGCTTGTAGATGTAACACCCAACCTCACACCCTAAAAATACACATTTACCCATAGAGATGCAAAATACCGTCGAGTAAAATATATAACATCACCAAATATATCAAAGTAAAATACACTTCAAGTTAAATACCAAATAACATAGTTTTGGGCTTATATTTTAAGCACCTAGCACAAACATATGTACAATAATTTATTAAACATGGCATATATAGGAAACTATATAGAAAAATTTATTATCGTCTCATGAGGCATCATCCTAATGGTAACCAAACATAACATGCGACCACCTAAACCTATTCTCCACGTTCCTCTCCCTACTAAGAGTACTCCAAGAATTAACATAGAAAAAGCATTTAGGTTCAACATGACTATGGTATGAGTAACTCTAAAATATCTCATAAAGTATTGCATAATATCCTTTATAAACATAAACTAACATTTGAACATGTTCGTATGCAACCGACAAGTCAACCTAGAAAATAGTATGCTATCGTTAGCTATCACATCTAAACACTCTTAGACACTTTACATATACACTTACCGAAAATACAAACAACACGTCTTCTAGTCGATCGCTTTTGACTAACACTACTTGCATATTACAACTAGGGTCAGGGGTACACTCCCCCATTCCACTAAATCCAACAAAAAAAATCCTCAAATGAAACTAAAAAACTACAAAATACCTACCTAGGTAACTATGCAACCAAAATAACTCTTTAGCCAACACAACAGTATGACCTATATAGTTTTGCATATAATGGACAACTTTATTTTACATGACTGTAATTTTTAAACAACATGCGACTTACAGTTAATTTTCTATGCTTCCTCTTTACCTAACTCATACTGAGGTAACATTATACCAGATTCATAGGTTACGTCACCATTTAAGGTTATACTTCCTTTTTACTTGGCTACCATACCTAGATTTTATGGTTACACTACCATTTTATAGATACCCCCTATATTTAACTAACTAATGGTCAGACTAGCATACACCCACTACTTGAGTCCCAATCATATTATGGTACACCTCATGGATGGATCATTGTCAAAGTTGTACCCTTTCGTAAAGCATTACCATTAGGGAGCCTTCCCACAGGTCTCTTAGTCAACATAAATTGGAGTTACACATCTCTATACCGATAAACTATAGTTGAAAAGATGATTATACAACCAAGTTATGTACATTATTATTCTACCAAACGCCAACATATTATTGGCCAACATATAACATACTTCTCGCACATTGCGAGTAAAATAACAAAGTAAAATTAAATGTCGAGTATCAACACCAGAATAATATTATGCCACCTAGGTACTCCTTTAATCTCTAGTTAATTCAACACAATGAGTTTGCCTACTTGTAAATGACATATTCTTTGAGCACACTAGCTTGTTGATCAATGGCACTATATTTTACCCCATTTTGTAAACTTTTCTATATTAGTAAGTTTTTTGCTTGTGAGAACTCTCGTCTAAAATACGAGAAAAATTCCTAACTCTGTATCTAGTCAAACTTAATTGAACCAAGAAGCATTATTAAACATTCAAGCAATCCATACGCATCCATGAGTCTTCTATCCACAAATCAATTTGGTCGGTATCACATCGAAACTACTTGTTTTCCATGTAATAATAAACAATTAATTAGCCTATTGAGCACTCTGCCTGCTCTTTCACAACCAACTAAATTTCATGTTAAATTTTCTAAGTAGAAAAAATGTCACCCTACATCTCATAGTATGTTAAAATAAATAAATAAAAAGTTTGAACAAACACATGGATTATATCAGCTTTTGGCTACCATAAACAGTAGAACACTCCATAATTTTAACCGGTCAATTTCATATTCAAACCTTACTTTCTCCAGTGCACCATTTCTCTTCCTTTTGCGTGAACACACTATAGAATGACCCATCTCTATCTAACGTTTATGTCAACTAAACTAAGAGGAAACTACTGAAACACTAGTACATCATCGAAAAATGCCACCAAACTTTGATCGATAATTAACTATAATCCAAAATCCAATGTACAATACATCGCAAATCAAAACACCATAAAATCAATTCTACATTCAAATCTAAATTCTGTTTAATATAAATCAATCATTATATTAGCATATTTTAACATAAATAACTTAAATCATCTTGTATCGATATTTATATGCTTAACTCGACTATATCATCGTGGAAATCAACATTCGAGAATTTGTCTAACTTATTGGCCAAAGGACATCGATTGCATTCATGATCTTATCAATTCTACTAAAAAAATCAATTGATAAATCTAATGTAATCATAAAATCAATCACAGAATTTCTAAATCAAAGTACAAAATCATAAACTAATATATAATTCAACATAGCCAGGTTTCGAATGAGAATTACTCACTAAAATCTCGACAGTGAATACCGTAAGCCATTGTTAATCCAATCTCCTTAGCAAGAGGTCATCTTCCTCCTCTTTCTCTACACTACCATCTTTCTCTCTTAATTTCTCAATTTGATTTTTTTCGAGTTTCATAATACACAAAATCCAAAAAGGATATGAAGAAAGGGTATTCGTAACCTCTTATGCCTTGTAACCTAAGAAGAGACCTAACATTCCCACCTAAATCCTACTTCTCTCCAAAACAAAAAAGATATCAGTTCCGACCACCCTTTATTGAAATTTGCCCCCTATACAACTTGTAATTGGGTTAGCTCTACATGTATATTAGCGTAATGGTTTACTTCTCTCATAAACCGAACCACTCTTTGAACAACCTAATAACCTTATTTTGACAACCTACACTCATATATAATTTTGTATTAAACTATTTACACACATATCCTCTTTGTTCACCTTTTAGGTTGTAACATTCTCCTCTTCTTACAAAAAATATATCCCTACAGTTTCTTGTTCTACTAGGTACTCGCCTGTACGTGTCTTGTGAAACTTAAAGTAGCACACCCTTACGTGCTTGCAACTATAGTGTAATTGATATAGTAGTAAATATATGAAAATATCCATCTGTAAATGCATACAATCAATTAAAGATATAATTCATATAAGAAAATACAAAATTTATTCACTTACACTACTCGTGAATTTTCAAATAACCCAACATAAGTTTTCTTCATGCGGTCTTTGTCTTTTGCACAAACTAAATGATAGGGTCATCACTGATTGAGTTAAGAGTATGCCCTAGAGGAAATTATGTAATTTGTTACATTTATCTAACTCGTTGACCAATTTTTTTCAAGATAAAAGGTATTTTCTTTCCATAATATACTTGATATAATATGGTTATAGTAATTAATTAATTTAATAAAAAGTATATATAATATAACATCCATAAATTATGGTAGTAGTTACAAAGTGTTCTTGCGTGAGTAATTTATCACAACAAAAAAACATTTTGAATGTTCCTAGTCAAGCTGCATTGAGACTAGATATTGACGTATCGATTGAGACTAGAGTACGTTGCGCTGTCCAAATGTTAGGCAGTGTATTGCTCATCGCTATTGCGGGCACATAGGGATTACGTACTGACAGTTATTGGAAAACTATGGAACGACTCACTCGATAGTTTTCTATTGGTTAATATAACTAAGGTCAAACATAAAATATTGAAGTGACTGATTTACAT
The DNA here is from genome assembly GCA_030765085.1 of Allium cepa. Lineage (NCBI taxonomy): Eukaryota > Viridiplantae > Streptophyta > Magnoliopsida > Asparagales > Amaryllidaceae > Allium > Allium cepa. The sequence continues at coordinate 151,125,751 of CM060934.1, read as the reverse complement.
AGTTCTCTTGACTTAAGAATATTATGGATCTTCAGTATGAAAGCCGTGCTTTGATTATAGTCAAATCATGACATGATTTTATCGAGTGACTATAGTTGGGTCGAGCGAAAGTATTGGAAGTGAAGCGCTATTCAAGAGAGGATTCGTCTCCTCGATTATATGGGTTAATATCACTGTTGAATCAAGTCAAATCAAAGTCAAATTATTTGGACAGAGCATTCAGTTTATAATAATTATTATTTTTGAAACAAGGACTTTGTATTTGGACTGTAGGATTAAATATGGACGATATAGGAATTTTCACCATTACCAAATTCCATAAGTCGAAATTGATATAGTTTTGACGAAGAGAATTAGTGTAAATAAATGTCACAACCAGGTAATGCTTATTAAACTAAAATTGGCTTTTACCGAAACTAGTTAAGCAATTAATTTGGCCACAAGGTTACACGACCTGCTAAGTAACGTATGGACATTAACATTTGAATGAATGGTTCGATGTTAATTGCTGACTGAATTTACATCCAAGAGTTACACAATCGAAATGATGAATTCTCTTTACCTAATGATTTAATTAGTTTATAATTGTTATAAATTTATTAAATTAATTAATATTTATGAAATACTATTTATAAATTTTGAATATGATATGAGAAATATTATTATATATATTCATAATGGTTATAAATATATCGATCGATATAAGATATCGATAACAAATTAAATTGGATTTAATTAAACATATTTAATTAGGGTTAAATGAGCTATTGTCCCATGTTGTTTGAAGCTTGGTTCGGCTACAATGATATAGCATAAGGGGGGAGGGCATAAAATGTGGCAAGTTGGGTTCTGAAATGCATGGTTGAGATTAGGTGAGAAAAATTATAAGATACTATTCTCTTTTCTCTCTCATTTAACTATAATAAAACTATCTCTAAACCTAACTTAATAATAATTTTTTGTTACATCTTCAATCCTAATAGAGGTCGAACCATACCTACAAAATTTCAATTTGATCTCAAATCAAATCACCATAAATTGATAGCAATTTGATAATAAAGGTTCTGCAGTTTAAAGGATTAGCAATCTGATGAATCAAAGGAGTTTCCGAAGGAAGAGGGTTCATCATTACAAGGTGGACTTGAGGGAATTAGTTAAAGTTAAATATTTAATTTCATATAAGATGTGTGATTATTGTATATTTGATTAGTGCTCATATACATACATACATACATACATACATACATATACATATACATATATATATATATATTAATGCGTTGTTTAGTTAAGTGAGATTCCTATAGGTGATTATGTTGTCGCAATAATGATTGGTTATGTGCATAAGTTTGAATAAAATACATATACATATTTTTGTTAATAATACGGCGTTCCATAAAAAATTACTATATTTAATTTTAATATTACATTAATTTATATATATATATATATTAATATGGTACTCAATTTATTTACATAATTTATATCAAAGTATATATATACATCTATATCATATAAAATTTGATTAAATATTTTCTAATGTATATTTATATTAATTATTAATTTTAGAAATTGATTTTTTTTATAAATTATTAGATATTACTAGCACTATTTAATCACTACAAGATTTAATAAATTCATTAAACATAAATCTTGTTTCGAAAATTTAATATTAAATTTTTTAAAACTAGTTTACAATCACAAAAGCTCTTTGCCATAATAGATTTTTTAAATATGTTTTTATACTTTTAAAATTATTCTAAAATTCATCCGAAGTATTCTTTAACTAAAAAAAAATAATATTTTTTACTTAGAAAAATCTGTAAAAATTCACAACACTTCAAATGCTATTAAAAAATTCTAAATATTTATAATTTGATATATTATTGTATAATTATTTTATATTACTTATTTATGATAGTTTGGCCAATTCATTCATGATATATGTACACATATATGTATATATATTAAAATTATAGTAAATTATGATCAGTAGACATTGATTGGATTCCGAGCATTGGTCACAAGGGCATATTACTGAAAATAAAACATACATAATCATGTTGAATGCCAAGTTTTATTGTCTAGATTGACTCATCGATCTCCATGTTTCAAGTCCAATAAGGGCATGTCTACCTCTACTGAAGCTAGAGGCTTTGCCAACTATTCCTACTAGTCCGGGTTATCCTATTACATCAGAATTGCAAGGCACGATTATTCCAGTAGATTTGGTAGTGGATCAACCGCCTCCTCTAAACGAGTTCATAGGCTTGAGAGTACCAGACGATCTGCCGGAGCAAGTGCCAACAATACTGATGGCTTGAATGCTTCAAAGCATTTTTCATTTGCATAGAATCCTCAAAGATGATGTTAGTGTAACATTCCTTGATTTTAGCCAAATATAATATAGTGATTAATTTAATTTTTTGAAATTAAATTGTGAATTTATTGGTAAATTAATGTGAAAATTCCCAGAACAAATATATATATATATATATATATATATATATATATAAGTTTTTAAATAAAGGATTTGATTTGCAAATCTAAATATTTTATAATTTCGAAAATCAATAGATTGTGAATGGAATAAAATATATATTTATAAAAGGATATTGTTTGTTTATATACAAATTGATTGTATTTTAATTTTTGAATTTGAGATTTAAAAATAAATGTTTTAGATAATACATTAGATTTGGAAACTCTAAAATTTAATACTAATGGAAAAAAATTATTTTGTATTTAAAATATGATGATTTGAAAGTTATATTTTGGAACTGATATAAATAAATTTATAAAAGCTATTTAAAGAGTTAAAGTTCAAATATATATATTATATATTTATTTATATTTGATTAATTTTAAATCTCGTTCTTTGAAATTATAAATGTATATATAAAGGTAAAGTATTAGTTTACGAGTAGAAATACATCTTTTGAAATCAATATACTACTTAAAATAACATAAGGGTTTGAAAACTAAATTTATAAATTATTTAACTTAAGGTTATAAACATAAAAATACAAATTAAGGCATTTAAGGTATTTAAAACATGCCCCTTCGTTAATGTCCGCTCCTGTCCCTCCCCATGCCTCTTTCGTACCTTCCCACTCCTACAACAACACTGCCATACCTCCCTGCCAAACTGCACCACCTTCCCCCTCTAAACTTACCATCAATCCAATCTCTTCTGAGACCACCTTGGTAACCTATCCTGCCTGTACCCTTGTGTCAATGACAGCTAACCTCCTAGCATCTACCCTTCCAGAACCACCCCCTCTTCTTCTCCCTGACCCACAACCTTCTAGGCCACCAGATGATGCTCCCCTGCCGCAGACCATTTCCCGACCTTCCCCATGTCAAGATGAACGCAAATGGACTTCTTTGTTTAAGCATAAACCTAGAAATGCTGGGAAGTACATTCCCGTTGATCTTACTCCTGTGTATGATGAAGACGTTCTAGTGCCACCGCAGAATGTTCTTGATGCCGGAGCTGAGATTTGGACAGATACTCTGGTTGGCTTCTTCTTGGATAAGCCGCTTTCGTATTCCGCTGTCATACAAAAGCTCAAAATCATCTGGAAGCTTAAAGGCACTGTCAAAGTCAAATCGGATGGTATTGTTTTCCTTTTCAACTTTACATGTGATGAAGATAGATGTAAAGTTCTTCAAAGTGACCCCGTTATAATGAACAATAAAATGTTCATAATTAAACCTTACGATGTTGCTGTCAGTAATATCACAGGCTCTGTTACCTCTGTTCCAGTTTGGGTTCATCTCTATAATCTTCCACTATTTGCTTGGTCGCCTTTAGGGATCAACTGGTTGTGTAGTCATTTGGGTAGATTATTGTGTATGGATGAAGTGACTGAGCAGCAAAATAGGTTAAGTTTTGCAAAGTGTTTAATAGAAGTGAAACCAGACAAGGAGTTAGTAAATGAATTTAAAGTTAAATTGGTGGAAGGAGGCTTTCAGAAAATATATGTTGTGTATCAATGGAGGCCAGATGTTTGTGTGACATGCAAGAAATTTGGACATACAACTGAATGCTGTGATAATAAGAATACGAGAAAAACTGACAAAGAAAATGAAATAAGTAAGAATGGTAGAATAGGAGACAAATAGGAAGCTACAGGAAATGTTCATATCACTAAAAAAGTAAAACCCTTACAAATGCATATCTCAAGGAAATGGCAACGTGTCAATAAAAAGAAAACAGTTTCAGCTGCGAATGAATCAACAAGCGAACAAACAGGGGGAAGCAACGAAGAAGTAGATAATGAAATAGTTAAAGTAAATGATGTAGATGACAAGAATAATGAGAATGGTGACAATCTTGAGCAAGGAAAAGGGCGAAGTGAAAAAGTTAAGGAAATTAGTGAAGACTTAATTCATACTGAAGAAGCCAACAACCAAACTAATACAGAACATGCAAGCAAGGAAATAAAGAGAACTGAAAAAACAATTGTCAAGGACTCTACTGAAGAACTTCTCATATCTAATAAATATGAAGCTTTACTAGGGTTGGAAGATGAAGAATTTATAGACGAAATGCAAAATACAAGAACAAGTGATAGTGGACAGAGTGGTGGTGCTCTGGGAGTAAATAGGGCAACTGTAACAAACATTGTTGAAAATAATACAAGGCAAAAGGAACATGGAAACAGAACTATGAAGCAAGTAGAAACAACTCACACAACACAAAAGCAGCAAACAGAAAACTTATCTACAGGAATAGCAACAACCAGTGAAGATAGAAATGAAAGTGTAATAGAATGTGAAACTGCAAATGCTGAAGGAAAGAGTTCTAGTGGTGGTAAAAACAATAAGAGTAAAAGCAGGAACATCAAAGATAAAAAAGCTACTGTCTTATGTGCAGACATGCACAGGGTTAAAGCAGAATGCGCAACTAAACCAAATAAACCCCCAGATAATGTAAGACCTCAAATTGCAATTCCTTCAAACATTTACTCCAACATTAAACCACCATTAGCTTACAAACCTCCTCCCAATTCATCTCCTTCCAAAACTCCATCCAATTAACAATCCAAGTCACCCATCCATGATCTAATCCAAATAGCTACATCCCCTATGGATAATGGTACAGATAACAATGAAATCACCCCCCTATCAGCAACGATTCCAAATTACTTGTCTTCTACGCAGGCAGTAATAAGGAGAATGAAGATTGAACTACTTAATGCCAGAGTTCTTCAATGATGTCACGCATTGGAGCATGGAATAATAGGGGGGCACACCAAGTCATTAAACAAGATCAATGTATACAACTTATCACTTCTCACCAGTTTTCGGTGTTGGCAATTCTTGAGACAAAACCAAATCTGACCTTAACCTTTAAGGCAGCTGAATATATAAACTCGGGTTGGAAGCTTATTCACAATCTCGACGAATCGCCCTACGGAAGGATATTTTGTGCTGTGCTGAAGAGTAGTATAACTGCGGTGTGGCAAGAACGTAACTGTAGAGTATTTGATGTTGTGAATGCAAAATCTGCTGCTAAGCTCAAGCAGTGGATCATGCATGAAATTGAGTCTTCCCTGAAAATGCTGTTCGCATTTGACCCTGGTATAAGTGCGTCCATCTCTTTGTAGTTGAATGTGTTTAATGTTTTTCTTTTTCCCGTTTTTGTATTTTTTTCCTTTGTGCTTGTAGCACCGTGTTTTCTCCGTTTTCTTCGAGCTTATGCTCTTTGTTGTTGCTGTGATGTTCTCATCGGTGTTGCAATAAAATGGTCGGGGACCATCCAACCCCGTCGGCCTTGCCAAAAAAAAAACATGCACATACATGTGTTGCTTAATTATCATATGTAATTAACAAGTGTAAAAAATATTTATGCTATGTATTAATAAGTGTAACAAAATAAAATAAGTGGCAAACAACTCTTTTTCTTTTTAGAATTAAAAACATACAAAATATATGTATAGAAAGAAATCAGGCCATGTTCTCTTCACTTTTCAAATTCTTCATATTCAAAGAAAATTAAAAAGAAAACCAGATCAAAACAAAGAAATCAAAACTCTGTGAATCAAAATAAGAAAGATTAAATAATTTCAACAAAATCAAGCAAACAACTTGAATCAAGCCTGGAAATCAAATTCAACAGCACAGCTTCAACAAGAATTCAAACAAATACAACTTAAGCAAGCAACCTGATTCAAAGGCCTGAAACAGTATTAAAGCAAGCATTCAGATCAATTCAATACATAACCAAATGCAGATCAACTTTTAGATCAATAAAGTTGAAGATCAAGGGCAAAGTAAATTCAGTTTCCAATTCCAGGTTTAAATTGGTTCCTCTGTTCAAATCTTTCTAGTGAGCAAACCTTTTTAATCTACCATTTTATCTTGATATTGGATAATACTTGAAAGTGTGATGGTTTTATTTGAGAAAAATGGTTGAATTCCTCTATATCTATGCTATGCATGCCTATATATGTGACGTATTTGTCTCTGTTGAAAATTACAGACACTGATCCATTTAATAAATCAAATGCTTATTATCTAATCAACTTTAAGCTATGATTTATAAATGAAAATTGTTTGTAACAATTAAACCCCATTTAAAATAAATAAATTCAAGTATTTAAATTAGGTAATTGTCTTAGAAATAATAAATTACAGTGTTAATCACATATATGTCAAAAATAAAGTATTTTGATTTCAAATTTGGATCATGGGATCAGATTTGTGTTGCCAAACGATGAATTTTAATTTTAATTTACAGATTTTTAGATTCGTATATAATAGATATTTGTGTGATGAACGAAAAATCTATTTCCATCGATTCTCGTCGACCTATGATGATTCGAAGGTCGTGATCCTTGGTGAAGATAGCTGGAGCATCGAGGAACTTAGGAAAAATATAGATTTAATTTATAAAGTGTTGTGGCGACAGGAGTTCGTCGATCTAGGTTTTTATGGGGTGTTTGCTTGTGGAAGTTTGAGGAGGTAGATCGTCGGCGTGGAGAGATTGGACAAGAAAGGACCTAGGGGAATTGAAGCTAAGGACTGGGATGTTGCTCTGGACGGAACCACAGGGTCTCTGGTGAACTAGAGTATCGTCGGCGATCGTTTTTTCTGACCTGGGTTAGTTCCAGGTTGGCGATAGTTAGATCGATTTTGATCTACGGCAAATTCGAAGGTTCTAAAGGGTTGGGTTGGTCGACGGTGATGTCGACAACTTGCCAGTGATGGCAGTGAAGGTCAGTGATGACCGGATTGATGGTGCATGTGCACACGTGCATTTGGGTGTCCGGTGGTTGATCGATTTAGATGGATGTTATTCGGAATTGTGCTCGAAGAATGGCTCGGGAAAAATAAGAGTGGGCTCGAGTTTGGTATCGAGACATTTGCGTGAGTTTAACAGTATAACAGGTTTTACGTTTAAAAAAGAAGAAGAAGATTGATCGTGTTGATGCTCGGGGAAAAAAGGAATTGGCTCGGGTATTTTTAATTTTGGCTCGGGTCTGTAAAAACAATTTTAAACTTCAAATCATATCAAGTTTTATTTGAAACAATTTTGGTTAAAACCAATTCTTTTGTAATGTTAAATGTTTATCTGAGTTTTAAGTTGGTTTAAAAGGTTTTTAAATAAAATTATTTCAAATTAATTTAGTTAAAATGTTTTTGACATATGTATAACCCTTATTTTAAAATTTATTTTGAATAAACTTAATGATGTTAAGAAATTAATTAAGAAAAGATGTTTTAATTTGTTAATTAACTTTAAAATCTAAGTTAATTTATTTGTAATGATGATTTATTACTAAGGTTTATTAATTAAGGTTTTTAATGATAATTAAGTGATGGATTAAGATAAATGATTTATCTTTTATTTAATTAAAGTTTAAGTAATTAGAAATTAATTAATGACAGTAATTAAAAAGATAATTACTTAATGGATAATTACTTAATGATAGTAGTTAAAGAATAATTAATTAATTAATTTTCTTAATTGATAATAAAAGGGTAATTAATTACTTAATGAAAGTAATTAAGAGTAATTAATTGATGATTAAAGTTGATTAATCAAGTGATCAATTAAAGGATAATTAATTAAAGCTCAATTAATTAATGAAGGTGATTAAGGGATGATAATTAATTGAGGAGTAATTAATTAATTTAATTAATTAATTAAAAGATAATTAAATAATTAAAGGTTAATTATTAAATAACTAAAGGTTGATTTATTTATTAATTAAGGTTAATTAATAAATAATTAAGGGATAATTAATTAATATAAATTGTAATTAATTAATGCTAATTAACCAGGATTAATGATTTATTCACAAGTAGTTAATCTGATTTAAATTAATCAGATAATTTATTGATCTTACTTATGGATGTTTGGATATAATTGAATGTTGAATTGTGTGATATCCCTGATGTGTGATGCTTTGTGATATGAATTATTTTTGATTTGAGCTTTGACGAATGTAATTTATTTATTTGTGACGAATGTAATTTATTCATCTGTGATGAATTTGTATCTGTAAATCTGTAAATAATGATAAATGTTATAAGAATTATACCACTTATCGATATTGCTGTGTTTGGATTGTGATGATTGATGATTGACGATGTTGCACTATTGTGTAAAACCTCTGGACTACACTATACACACACAAATATGGATTTCACGAGGAAATCGGTTAAGTCACAGATTTTTGAATTTAATATTATGAAATGGTCTTAAAAGTTGAATTTTGAATTCAAATGGTTTGGAAATGGAATTGGGTTGAATGTGAAATGCTTTTGAAAATGAGTTTTAAAAGATAAAAGTTATTTTGAATAACTTGATAAAGTTTTGAAATTTAAATGGTTTGATTTGAATTGGAATTCAAGATTTGAAATTAAATTCTATGAATATATGTTTGGAATATTTTGGTTTAAAAAGGTTATACAAGTTATATAATGTCGTTATATGGGTTTTGAAACCATTTTAAAAGTATTGTTTTGGAAATTTGAATTTAACCCAAGTTTTAGACTTGAAGGGTTTTAACTTGTGCAAATGTAATCGGTTTTTTCCAAAACGAAAATTTTTGTTTTTAAATAATAATAACTTTCAAATAAAGAAAGGATTTCCAGTTTTTGTGGGAAGGGTTTCAAATTTGAAATGGAATAGTTTTGAAAGCTATGAATGAATCTTTATTAAAGATTTGTTAACTTGGTTTCCAAATTGAAGAGGATATTAAAGGTATATCTTTTGTATAAAAGATTTGGAATTGAAATAGTTTTGAAAACTATGAATGTATCTTTGTGAAAGATTGGTGAACTTTGTGAAGTGAATCTTTTGGTTTAAAGATTTGAAAGTGGTATTTTGTTTAAACCATTTAAAAGAAAGGTTTTGGATAATAAGTTGTAACATAACTAAGATCCCATATATCCATATGGTTTTAAAAATTAAGCGCTCATTATTCGGTTCAGCGGAAAGAGGACTTTGTGTTATATAACCCATTTCGAATAATGATATGACGAAATGGAAAGTATTTGAAGACCGACGGTGAAGACCGGGTATTTTCGAGAATGAAAGGATTACCCGTCGAATGTATCTGCACTGAGTCGCGCCGGTATAGAGATCTCCATATGTGATGGGGAGTCCGATCGGGATTGTGAATACCCGGATTGCAAGGGATTCTTTTGAAGCGCCTTCGATTCTGTTCAAACCGGAACAGACTTGTATGGATGCATGTCTGACATTACACTTCAAGATGTAAAGCTGGTTTCTATCAAATACATTTCTATTTGGTGGCGGAGAATTTATTCTCTTAGCTTAACACCCTTCTCTGAGACGTACGAGCTCAAAGGTTATGTAGTTGATGGTTACTAGTGATACATTCCTAATTTGGTAATGTGGCATACGAAGTGCTGCTGATCATTTGTTGATCAAAGCATGGCTTTTGTGTAAAGAGTAGCTTTATGGACGAGACTGCATCAGGATCTCACAACTCGAAAATGGTCAAAACAGGAAGAATGCGGCAAGATTATTTAGGGGTCGTGCCCCTACGGTATGTCCATTTCTTATGGAAAAGGGTAGTATCATGGTATGGAGCCCAGATACTTAACTTATGTGGTTGCTGTAAATTTATTATACTTTGTGGTTGTTGCTTTGTGGTTGAGGATCCTCGGATAAAGGTCGCTAATGACCGGAGGATGGCATACTCATGTAGTAGTTACCTAGTTACAGGGGTAACCCGGCCTTGTGTTGGCAGAGATCCGGGTAGGTTCTCGAGGTGTCCCTCCAGAGGCGCTTCCATATGGCAATAGGAAGTTCCTTAGCCTGACCATTTGTTGGAAATCCAATCTCCAATACGTGCCATGTACGGTTTTAGTTGTATAACCTGCCATTTAACATGGTAGCTATAGTAGGCATACTATAATGGTACGTATGCTGGCTAAGATTAATATTATACTTGCAAATGTTTTCCACTATGCACTAATAATAATATCAAAATGGTTTTCGCGTATCAAGCATGTTTGACTATCATAAGGAGAAATCTCCTCCAATTCTGCGTTTGCATTGTGTGTGCGGTGGGAGGCCTTATGGTAGTTTCATTTTCCAACAAGCATTGCAGATTTCTTTTTAAATTCTTTTTGTTTATTTGTTTAAGGAAAACTGTTCTTTTTGCTCATACCGGTCCCATGACTGACCCAGAGTTTATTGTTCCCTTCCTAAACACTGGGCGCCCACAATTTTTCACACGGACAGTCTAGAGTTAGATTTTTCAGTTAGCCAGATAGTATATGTAGATTCGATAGCACGAGCATTCTAGAGTTAGATTTTTCAGATAGCCAGATAGTAGGTGTAGATTCGATAGCATCTTGCCTTTGGATTTGGCGATTGTATTTGTTTCTCTGGAATCGGAATTGCTTAATACAACATGATGGTGGTTCAAGATTTTTGATATGGATTTTTGGGGTCTTTTTTGCTTTGGCATCAGAGTTCCAGTTTTGGATTCTTTTTTCCTCTCTTAGAGATCAAGTTGGAGATTTCTTTCCGCTGTGTCATTTTCCGCTGCTATATTCTGCTCTGATATTTTTTGGATATGTTGTATCTTGTTGTAACAGATATTATATCATTGTTGTATCAAATGTTATGTATCAATGATATTCGTTTTCTTCCGCTGTGTTGTTGTACTTAACGTGTTATAAGCTCCAACGAACCAGATTCGACATTTGGATCTGTGGTATTCAAATACGGGTGATGCATTCAGTGCCGATCTTCGAAGGTCGAGTCAGGGTCTTCATAGTTCGCCTCCCAACGAGGGTCATGTTTGCACACAACCCCCTGCCAGGATACACAACATGCAATTGGTACATGTTCTTAGGCAACACCGTCCCTCCTTTCAATCTCTTTCTCCAGATGGTTTTGCAGGTACTTAGACTAGCTCCATCTCAAATTCATCCAAACAGATATGCTCTTCTAAGTTCTTTCTATGTCCTTCTCATGAATTGGTTCAACCAAGCTCCTACTTTCAGCTGACATTCTTATCTATTGCACTTCAAGCAGAGACATGATTCTCCTTCTTACATGATCATTAAAGCCTGGTGCCTACGCAAAGTTATCGAAAAGCTTCATAACAAATGCTCGAACTTCAAAAATGGGTACTTCTACGTACGATCCTTATATGGTTTCAACCAGTTTTGGCTATCTGGAAGTATGCTTCCTTTCCTCTATCCTTCCATACTTGGGTTTCTTTATCTTAAGTTCTTAAATTTACGTTCATTTCTTTACAGGCATTCTGGTTTAAGATGACCATAACAAGCACGAGTCTATAATTAGTGGCCTGAGAGAAGTTAGGTTTTGACATCGCACAGTCGCTTTCCTTTTGATGAATGAAAACCTACGGCTGTGCGACTTACTATATTCCGATAGATCTGCTGTCGCTATGTCACCTACACCTAGTGGTTTTAATCTCATACATATTCTCCTATCTCCACCCACAGCTCTAAAGAGATTCTTCTGGGGAAGTTGAGGGTCCGTCTGGTGTAGCTCACACGGAGGAACCCACTAAGAGAGGGAATGAAGAGCCCGTTGGTGGTGATATTTCGAGAGACGGGGATGAAGATGCCAGAATATCTCTAATTCCTACAGATAACGAGGGTATCAAAAGGAGAGAGGGAAAGGACCATATGGTTAAGAGGATAAAGATGGAAAGGAGCATATGGTTAAAAAGGATAGAGAGGGTATCAGTGATAGCAATAGTGACTATCACGCTAATGAAGGAGTGGGTGAATCATTCAGAGAGACACCCTATATGAGTCATGCTCTCCCAAGCATTCCCCATATGGAGCACATTACCGTATACTAAAATGGCTAGAGTTAAACCATGTTGCTTCATGAGAGATTTCGCCTCAATCTTGCTCTGTTGGTGACATCTTCATCGGTTTAGGTGACATCAGCGAAATTGATTTCATTGTTTGCGACATCCTGGAAGAAACTGATTTAGGCTTCACTTTTTCACCAGTGGGCTTTATAAGAAAAGGCGTCGAGACTCTATCTTAAAATCCTTGCCAACATGGTATGTAGAATACTAAGGGTCTTCATTGATAATACACAAACAAATAGGATCATGGGCATGCATTCTTGCAACCTTTTCATTTCCTGAAGTTCAGGCACATATAGAGGTTAGATAGTCGATCTTTGTCTGCCTCGCTTCAACTACCAACGTCATCATGGGACACCAATGTGGAAGGGAGGAGAAGGAAAGATCGAGAGGTCAATGAAGACCATTGAGCTGACAGGGAGCATGAAAGAGAGAAGGAGAAGGAAAGGGAGATGGAGAGGAGGAAGAGAAAGGCTGAAGATGGGATAACAAGTGATCCCGTCAAATGCGAGAGAGAATCCGGTGAGCACCATGGCCCTTCTTCCGATGTTGTTTCTCCACGCTCTGAAGCTTAGACCACTTCTCAACAAGTTCCCACTTCTTGTGCTCTAATTACAACAGTTCCACTTACTTCCAAGGGAGTCTCTACTTCCTCGCTTACTCTTTCAGCCACTCCTCCATGCTTACATACATGTTGCATTTTCGAATCTCTTCTTGCATGGTATGAAGTTCGACCAAGACGTAGAGGATGTTTCAAAAGAAGTGATGGATCAGGACGCTCAAAACATCGAGGAACATATTGATATTGGATATAAATGGAAGAAGCTATGCCAAGCCCTCTCTAATGTGAACAGAATTAATCACACCAACATCTAGTCCTTCGATTCCGAAAAGGCAACTTACTAGAGGATCTTAAAGGAAAGGGAAAAGGACCCTATAAAGGTCATTAGAGGGAGGGATGCATCCCCCGAAGCAAAAGCTAAACCAAATAGCTTGAAGGAAGAAATGAAGCGTGCCCAAACCACCGTTGAGCTCATAATGAGGAACAACTTAGAAGCTTCTCTTGCGAATAATGCCAAGTTAAGAAGCAAGTAGACAAGAAGGTTTAAGCTCTTACTCAAAAATATGATATTATTTAGGCCAGAGACCAAACTATCTTGGAATAGGCTGTTAAGCTTGAAAGGCTTGGAGAAGAGAACCAGAAGCATCGCGAAGAGAAAAAGAAGCTGGATGAGGATTTAGAGCACCTATCGAATGAAAAACTTGCCAGTGATATCAAGCTTATGGTTTCCCATCAAGATCTTAAAGATCCTGAGGAGGCAAAGGCCAGAGAGAGACGAGCTCAACAATAATCTCCAAAACTTCTATGCTAGCATCATCATGTATAAGAACTTGAAGTGGTTGTGGAACGATTATCCTACAATTCTCGCCGATGCTTGGGAAAAGGTGCCGCACCAAGCTTTGTGTGCTAGAGACGACCACTCTAAGGAAGAGCTGATGGCACAGTACCTCGATGCTGAGGACATTAACATGCTTGTAGTGGGAAAGGATATCCTCACTAAAGAAGAGGAAAATGCTGCTGCTGCCACCACCACCGCTAAAGCTCTTATTAGCTCGAGCTCTTCGGGTCAACATGAAGTGCCCACTTCTTAATACAGAGAGCTGACGACAGTTATTCCTGCATCCTTGAGGGTTAGCTTCAACACCGTGTGACTCCAATTTCTATAGTAATCACTTCTCATTAGCCATATATGCCTTCCTCGATGGGCCAAGCAGAGGAGCACGGGGTTGAAGAGAGGGAATTCATGATTTTCCTTCAGGGACCAAGGCCCAAGATTTGGTATATCTCTTGTTTCACCGGTTTTTGAAAAGCTTCAGTTCTCTCGTGAATCTATCATTAAACTTGATCGTACTATCAATTTGTGGGTCAACTACACAGGGGTCAAGCACTAATGCTATATTCTTGGAATCAACTTCTGTTCCTACGAGACTTATCGCTCCTGTCCTACCCTTCCGTTTCAGGCTTGGTTCCGAAGAAGATCACAGCTTTGGAGGGGCTAGAGGACATTTTCGTATCTCAAGAAGAATAAGATGTCACTATCATAGGCGTTGTAGACCCTACCGATCATACCACGATGGCAGAGAGATGGAAGGTTGACTTCGTGAAGATCTTGTGAAATCTGAGCCGGGTATCACAAAGCATGCCGGTTCTACTCCAATAAGCCCTGCCTCCAAACATCTCGTGCTCAAGATCAGGCCTTCTCGGACTGATCCTAATAGAGTTCTTGCTAGCAAATTCGACGATCATCATTCACGGCTGGTGATGATTCTACTCAATTGGAGGGCAATACTCCCCTAGGTAGGGTGATTAAGGACAAGAAGAGAAAACACAATATTCATCCTGGAGGAGGTAGTGGCAATGGTGGTGGGAAAGGGAATGCTAATTAGATAGTACTTGAAACCTACTAGCTGAGAGTCTTATATTTTGGGTTGTGAAGTCTTTATCTTTTTTTCTTTTTGGTTTTGAATAGGTTAAGGTTGTATGAGCACATCCCTCGCTTCATAATGTACATATAAGTTGTGGTAATGAAAGATTGACTTTTGTCCTGTAATCTTTCACTTGTTTAGTTTTTTGCACCTTTATGTACTGTACTGTTTGTATATGACTGCCTATGTATATGATATAATTGCATGTACTGCAATTATGTATATCTATTTCTATGTAATGTGCTTATTAATTGTGACTCTGTGCATATAAAAAATATTTTTACGATTGCTTTGGTTATACCTTACTACTTAGCCTTGTTTATAACGGTAAAAATGTCTCGTTTGACAAAATAGAACGATTATTTAATCAATTCTGGTGTTATTCCCATCGGTGCCTAGTCGGTTCCTTTCGGCCAATTGTTTGCATGCTTATCCTTGTACATGGGAATAATTATTCCAAATGTTTGGCTCTAGGCATTCATAGGCTAATAGTGCTGTGGGGCAAGTTTTCTGGTCAGTTTAAGCGCGCTTTTTTGATCTTGATTTTGGACCAGGAAAGCTTGGTAAATTATTGTTTTCAAGCCTTTACAACTATTCTCGCTTATCCTCAACCAAACATGTCCTGCTTGGTTGTTGGCCCTGTCATTGAGCTTCCCATCCATATACCAGCTCCTATCTCTAGGACTCGATGGTTTTATTTCTTGACTCCAAGCATTATTTTCTCGATGCTTCCTAACTCCAAGCTGCACCTGAATTTCACTAAGCTTAGAGTGGGGAAATTCGGTTGTGCGCTAGTTATTATCTTCGAAAACTAGCACATTAGCAACCATTCTGAGAAATTCTTCTTTAACATTGCCTGTGTCCAGGAAATGATGAATTGTTAAAAGCTGGAGATGAGTGACCCGATCGACTCCTAGATCTGGTTGACGAATCTTGTCGCTGTCACCTATCTTTTAGAAATAACAAATTCCTAAGGATTAGTTAAATTGACAAGCCTTTTCATCGTCATCTATCTCTAGGCAACGACGAATTCCTAAAGATTTTTGATTCTTCTCCTAGGCATTGGCTATCTCCTGACACTGCTAGATTCCTAAAGATTAAAATTTAGCCCTTCTAAACTTCACCTATCTCAAGGCAACGCCGGTTCTATGAAGGTTGATTTTCCACATCGACTTGGCGGTTTGGACCTTTGTGGCATCGCCTATCTCTGAGAAATGTCGATTCTCAGAATGTTTAGCGTCGATTTTCCCTAATGACCAGGCGATTTGGACCATCCTAACATTGCGTACCTTCGGGCAATGCTGGTTCTCAGAATGTTGAGGGTTGATTTTCCCCATCAACTCCGCGGTTTGGACCTTCCCGGTGTCGCCTATCTTCGAGCACGCTGTTTCTCAAAAGGTTGATGGTCGGTTTTCTCCATTGACCCAGAAGTTTGAGTCTACACTCTCTATCCTTTATCCTAGGACAGAGAAGCATTTCCTCAACCGTGTTTTTAATCACGTGGCATGGGAGTTTTTCTTATAAGAACACGGTTCCATTGGTTCAAGTCGCTAGCTTTATTTGTGAATGGAAAAGGTGGCAAGTCCTACCTTGTTACATTACCTCTTGTGCCCTTAGGTGGCTTATTTTCAAAGATAAGTATAGAGGAAACTTAGTGTAGTAGTGCCACAGCAAGTTGTTATTCCAAGCATGCTGGATCGAAATTCCATCAATAGTTGCTAACTTGAATGTTCCATCTCCAATCTTTTAATCAATTGCGTAGGTCTTTCCCAGTTCGGGCCAAGCACTCCCGTACCTAAGAGAACTCATTCCAAAAGAGATCTCCAACCTTAAAGGTACAGTTGTGTACTTGGGTATTGAAGTATTGCGCTACCCTTCTCTAGTAGGCAGCAATCCTTAATTTTTCTTCTTCCCTCTTCTCATCAAACAAACCAAGAGACTCAAGTAGGAGTTCCTTGTTCACCTTTGGATTGAAATGAGTTTTATGATGAGGAGGGACTTCCAATTCTATTGGGATCGTTACTTTTGATCCATATGCCAAAGCGAACGATGAATGCCCAACGGTTGACTTATGCATTGTTCTATAAGTCCAAAGTGCTAATGGAAGATCATCTTTCTAGCGGTCTTTAGCTTTAGTCAATTGCTTCTTCAAGGTGGATTTGATGATTTTATTTACTGCTTCCTCTTGTCCATTCGTTTACAAATGTGTTACCATGGAGAAGCTCTTCTCGATTCGATGGCACTAGTATAAATCCTTAAACACGTTACTCTCGAACTGAGTTCTATTATCTATGATGATTTTATGGGCGCTCCAAACCTACAAATAATTTTCTTTGCTAACAAAATTGATTAACCTTTTCATGTAATTGTGGTAAGCAGTTCCGCTTCAGCCCATTTCATAAAGTAATCCACTGCAACGTTGGCATATTTGTCTCCTCCTTTTGCTATTGGCAACACACCGATAATGTCGGTTCCTTAAACTGAAAATGGACCTGGGATGACCGTTTGTGTAAGTTTTGAAGATGGGGCTCAAAGAATCTTCGCTAATCTCTAGCATCATTGACACCGCCTTGTTTAATCAGCTGCATTTCGATTTATTGTTGGCCAAAATATCCATAGCGAAGTATTTTCTTTGCCAACCCCCCTGGTGTGATTATCATAGCTTCCCTCACAGATTTCCATGAGGATCTTCCTAGCCTCTGCCTTGGCGGCACACCGAAGTAGGGGAGTTAAAAATCCCCTTCTGTACAATACAATGTCTTGCATCACGAATCATGGCACTTTTCGACGGAATTTTTTTCCTTTCATTTTTTTCTCTCAGGAGAGTTCCATTGATCAAGTAGCATTTGATTGGAGTCAACCATGATGCCTCCTTTTCTATAGTCTCCAGAATCTAGTCGACGTCCATCTGATAAATGTTTCCCTAGAGCTAGCTAGCTTAGCTAATGAATCGGC
Organism: Allium cepa; assembly: GCA_030765085.1. Classification (NCBI taxonomy): domain Eukaryota; kingdom Viridiplantae; phylum Streptophyta; class Magnoliopsida; order Asparagales; family Amaryllidaceae; genus Allium; species Allium cepa. The sequence continues at coordinate 151,107,959 of CM060934.1, read as the reverse complement.
CTTTATGTTTTCTTCTCTAGTTATATGAGTTATCATATAATGCTCTATGTCTTCAAGAATTTCCAAAGCTTTTGATAGGTAAGGGGATAGTCTCGTATCCTTGGCCTGATACTCCTTCCTGATTTTGGCAAACCACTAGCTGGGAGTCGCCAAATATGTGTAGTGTCTTTATCCTCAGTTTCTTTTCTATCCTTAATCCTGCTATTAATGCCTCGTACTCAGATTCATTATTAGTCGTAGGAAATTCCAACTTCGCCGCGTAACAAATTGGTCGTCCATTTGGTATTTCAAACACTACACCTGCCCCTGGGCTATATTCATTCGATGCATTGTCTATAAACAATTTCTAGTGAGGAGTTACAACAGCAACATCCTTTTCCTTCTCACCATCACATCTGGTAAACTCAGTGATGAAGTCTGCCAATGCTTGCCTGCTTATCGCTCTCCTTGAGTGGAAAGTAATATCGTACTAGCTCGTTTCTATATTCCATTTTAGCAACCTCCCCTAGGTCATGGGTCGGTACAAAACCTACTTAAGAGGCTGATCTGTCATTACTTTGATCATACGAGTCTAAAAATATAGTCGCAGCCTACTTGACGCAATCAACCAGCAATACATGAGTTTCTCCATCTTCAGGTATTTATTTTCTGCTACTGTAAATTGCTTGCTGATGTTGTACACCAATCTTTGAACCCTTGGCTCCTCACATACCAATGCTATGCTCGATGTGTAAACAGACACAATTAACTAAGCAAATAAACCCTTCCAGTCCAATGGTATGGCCAAATTAGATGGTGTCTCCATGTGCCTCGATAAATCTTCGAAAGCATTTTGGAAATCCTTATTCCATCCGAAATTCCTCTTATCTTTCTTGAGAGCATCGTAGACAAGTTTGCATTTATATGCTACCCGTGAGATGAATCGGCTCGATGTCGCGACCTTTCCATTCAAGGTCTAAAGTTGTTTCTTCATGGTTAGGGCAATTATCACATCTCTAATTTTAATAACATTATTTAGGAGATTTAATTAGATAAATTAAGTAGAATAATGTAAATTTTAATTGATAAGGGGATTGAGATATGAAAATAAAATTAAGGCAGTGCCTAATAAATTAAATGGGCTTAAGAATGGGTTATGACTTAATTAATCTACACAAGGGTATATTGGGAAATATCCCCATATAACCATACCCTTATATATATTCTCGTTCCATTCACATATCATTTCCCCATTCATGTCATTTTGCACACAAATGTGAATAAAAAGGAGCCGCTCATAGCTAGGAAGAAAAGAGAAGGAAATTCAAATCAAGCTAAGGAATTAAAGAAGGGGAATAAATCTCAACCTCAATCCAATCTCCTTGTCTTAATCAAGGTGAATACTAATTTATACCATCTCTATCTTATTTTATGATCATATATTTTTATATTTAAGATTAATTTGTTTCTATGATGATTTTGATGATATGCTTGAATTATAAATTATTTAATTAAAGCAAGATTTGTTAAATAAGGATTTATGTGATTTTAGGGCAACAGATTGTAAATGATCTTTGAATTCCATGAAAAAGATTTATGTTATGTAAAAAATGAGTTGTGTTTTAATTTTGGTAATTTTCCAAGCTATGGAAAGATTATTATGAATTTTCAAAGGAAAATATGGTTAATTGGGTTTAAAAATTTATTTAAGAATATTGAGAATTTGGGTCTGAAATTTTGATATGTTAGATAACATGATGAAAGTGAATTACTGTAATTTTTAGGGATTTTTCCTAAGTGATTTGTTATGAAAATTAAATTATTTTGGAAGGACTTTGCAACAATGATTTGGCTTAATGGAAGGGTTTATTTGCTAAATTAACCTTGATTTAGACCTGAAATTAAGCATTACTTATTTTGATAAAGAATTTGAAAAGTTAAGGCAACCAATCATTTGTTTACACATGGCAGGTTAGTTAGAAAGTATTTGTTTAATTGGCATTAATCAGTTTTTATCCGAAAAAGTTGGTTTTGCCTCCTTTAGAAGCGCCTTTCGACTCCAATGCCACTGCCTCATCTCCGTCGAGACCAAGCTAGCCGAAACCCATTAAAGTTGAAAACAATCCACATGGTATCAGCGAGATCGATACGAAGTGGATTGGCGAAGTGTGGAAAGTAGAGTGACAAAGGCATTGCTATCGATAGAGACGAAGCCATTGTTTACTTTTAAAAGACATGCGCCTGCCTTGTTTTTGAATGGTGCTTTCGCGCAAGTCGATACCCTGGTTCTTTCGAACTTGTTACCGCCTTTCCGTATTTATAAGTAGAGCTTTCGACTAAGATCCTTGTTTATAAAAGAATGCTTTCGAAAATGCTGGTTTCGATCTGGTCGAAACTCTACTGCTAATTTTATACCTTTTGAGTGTTTTGAAGTCATGAATGCTTTCGAAGGGTTGTTTTTGTTTTAAAGTTATACTAAGCCACTTCCTAAATGCTTTTGATAGGGCCCAAAGATTTCCAAGGCAATGGCTTCAAAAGGGTGTTTCGATGCTATCCTTTAGTGTTTTGCTTAAATGATCTAAAGGTTTCAAAATAGATGGTGCCGATGCCATCAAGTTTTCCTGAATGCTTTTATGTGATAAAGAATGGTTTCGAAAGAGATACTTTCATTTATATTCACTTTGACCGAAATGGTACTCTTGAATAAAAAATCAATGGTTTCGGAAGGGATACTTCTAAAGGCTTCGAAAGGAGCACTTTCCGTGGTTTCGAAGCTATGCTTCTAAGAGTTAATAAGTAATACTTTATTACATTTGATTGGTTTCGAAAGAGTGGTTTTAAAGTGTTTTGAAAGCCAGGGGCCTAATGTTTTGAAAAGAGATTTATATACTTTTAAAGAGGGCTATCCGGTAAGGTCGAAAGAAAGGTTTTGAAGGTTTCGAAAGCCTTAGTTTTCAAAACAAATAACTCAATCTCATTTTTATAGAAAACCATGGCATAAATGAAAAGTATTTTGATATGGAGTTTTTGGAGAAGTTTTTTTTGATTAAAAGGTTAAATTGTTTAACCAAGTTATTATGTTTGCTTCTTCAAATATGTATATATATTCACATTGTAATGGGCGCATGACTTTATTTTAGGAAAGGGCAGAATAACCAACTAGGTTGACCCAGTAATGAATATAAATTAAACCGATTAAAGATATTGGCAGGGGCCAACAGGTTCTCAGTAAGCCTATGAAAACCGTGTATAGGAAAAGGTATTGGCAGGGGACAATAGGTTCATAATAAGCCCATGAAATCTATGTATAAATGAAGATGTCAGGATGACAGGTTAATAGTTAGCCCATGAAAACAATGATTTGATTTTAGGAGGGGCCAATAGGTTTGTAGTTAGCCCATGAAAACTATATCTAGATTATGATTTTGATAGATGTTAATAGGTTTCTAGTCAACCCATGAAAACTAGGATAAGATAAAAGATATTGGAGTTACCAATAGGTTCAGGGAGAATCCATGAAATAATAAAGATATTAGCTCGGTCAATAGGGTCTTAATGATCTCATGAAAACTATGAAATAGGACAGAGATTCCATAATTATGTAAATGGTTACTTGTATGCAAATGAAAGTTAATAGGTTAATTGTGATATTAGAAACTATAACTGAGACTGATAGTAAAAATGTATGTGGATGGGTAATCCCGAATTGATTCACTTGTTTTGCATATCATCATATCATATTATTTTGAGATGTTTTATCCATTGTGGATGTAGGAGCACAGTATATGGTTTTATAAAGGTTTTAATATACTATTGCGAGGAAAACTCATTCCGCTAAACGACGTGGTCTCACTAGGTATCTAAATGGTTTGAGATGGTAGATTATTATTCATACCAGGCTTCATGTCTGACTCGAAGTTTATGTTTCCCCTTAAATTCTTGGCACTCAATTGATTTTGAGTAGTTTGAGAGTTGAGGTTTTCAGGTACCTCATTAGACGAATAAGCTTTCGAAGATGTGCGGGACACATGATATCTACCTAGAGTTCTTTTTTATTTTTATTCCGATGTGTTGTCTGTAAAGGAAAAGTTGTTAAAAATTGCCTCTATATACTCTGATCATCCAAGGGGCCAACTTCATATGTCGCTCTTGGCGTATATTGTAATAAATACATTTTCTCTGAACGTGGTTAACGATTGTGGGATTATGTAATGAATTTGAAAAGTTTTGAAATCGAATGTGGATCTGGTTTGATGCTTTAATTTTTTTTCCATATTTATGTGTTTCTGTTTATCAATGTATCTAACATTACCGTGTTCGATCGCCGTGGATTAATAACTATGGATGACTACAACATCCGTAGCCGTTAGTTTTGGGCCTCCAAGTAGGGGGATGTTACAATAGTTACATTTCGTAAAGCATTAATCTACTCTAGATATGCCTTGAAGCCCCATGCATTCACAATAAATCCTAGAAATTTCCTCGAAGAAAGAACATTTTAATTGATGTAGCTACATTTGGTATTTTCGTAGAAAATCAAACATCTCCAAGATATCATCCAAATGGTTTCGAGATACCCATGACTTAACAAGCATATCACCTACTTACACCTCCATCTTCCGTCCAATTTGAATCTTGAACTTTTTATTTACCAATCATTGGTATGCAGCACCAGGGTTCTTCAAACCGAACGATATTACCCAATAGTGGTATTCATAACAAAGCTAGTATTCTTTTGATCTGGCTCATGCGTCATGATCTTGTTGTATCCAAAATAAGCATACATAAATGATAGCAATTCACGCCCCGTTGTTCGATCAACAAGTTGGTTGATCTTGGGCAAAGGAAAGCTGTCCTTTAGGAAAGCATTGTTTAGATATGAGTAATCAATACATTCACCACTTTCCATTTGACTTCTTGATCAATATAGGGTTAGATACCCATTGTGAGTTTAAAGCATCGCATATTAGCTATTAGCCAACAGCTTATCCATTTCTTCCTTTAATGCAGTGGATTGCTCCGGACCCAGGCTGTACCTTTTCTAATTCACTAGCATGAACTTTGGATCGATATTTTGTGCATGACACGCTATCTTCGGTGATATCTCGCATATATCAGAATGCGTCCAAGCACACACTTCCAGATTCCCTCAAAGGAGATAATTAATATCTTCATAATCCAATTACAAGCTGAGATCCAATCTTTAATACTAGAGTCATGTCATCTATATTAATAGGGACATTCACCGTAAGCTCAGCTGGTGTTGCTCTCACTTCTTATGACTTCTTCCTGGGATCCATAAACTTCTTAAATCAGCTATGGTTCCCGAGTCAGGGGCTGTTGTGTGATTGTTATGCTTGCGGTTCATGAATGTGGAGAGCCATCCCCATATTATTTCCCTTATTTGATGCTTAGCTTCTTACTATCCTGAAGCATAGCAATCTATTGTTGTGCTTTGGTCTCCTCTCACAACCTTAATCCCATTTTCCATATGGAACTTCATTGTCAAACACTACGGTGCCAAAGCAATCCTGAAGTGTGCCTGGGTTAGTTGGCCTGAGAAAGCATTATATGTGGAGAACTCATCAACGATAACAAACTTTTGGAAATGAACCACCCTTTGTTCTCCTTCAACGTGCTCTATGGGCAAATTAATCGTCCCGATTGGCTGCTTAGCTTCTCCCGTAAATTCCAAAACCTTCATCTTACAAGCAATCACAACTTTTATACTAATCTTCATCCGGTCAAACGTCTTTCCGTGTAGAATGTTGAACGAACTTCCATTATCCACCAATACCCGATGCACAACTGCCGTCCGATTCCAACCGTTATCACCATTGGATCGAGAGTCGGTGGTTCGACTCCTTTTGAATCCTGATTTCTAAACACAATGTCATATGTTATCATCTTCTATTGCTTAACCAAAACTCCATCTTTGATGGCGCAACAACTCTCCTATAGTGCGAACTTCAGCGAGCTCGCGTATCTTTCCATCTCTACCTAGCTTTCTCTGTTGGGTGAGGTATTCCCATTATTGTATTGATAACCGATCCTCCACCTGTTTTCCTAGGGCCCTCTCCACTAGGTCCAGGTGGCTTTCCTATGGCAGGAGGCCCTTGTGGTCCCATAGCTTAGCGGGGTTCTATTGGTGCTTCACATTACTGAAGCATATTCTTCCGTATTAGCTCCTTAATCAAGTTCTTCAAGTAACGACATTCATTAGTGTTATGCTTAAGATTTTCAAGGAAGTGGTAGTACTCCCCAAATCGCTTCTACTGCTATGTCACTTCCCTCTTAATCAGCTCGTTATATTGTTCAGTTCTTCGGGTAGCAAGACAAATATTCGCCAGCATATCATTCAAAGATATATAATATTTTAGTCTTATATTCCTCAGATGTTTCTTATTGTTATTACACCTACCATTAAGGCCTTGATTCCATTTCTTCTAGATACCAGAGTCTCCATCATTTCCCACCACATTAACAACGCTATGTTCAGGCTGTTTAACCGCTATGTCGCTCCAGATAAGAACTTTTGACTACCTATCATCAACCTTTCCTTCAACCAAACTCGCTTCTTCCAACTGCAGAAATTGGTTTGCCTTTCGATGGAATTCCTCCATAGTAGTTGGTTATTTCATTTTTAGCTACCTACCAAAATCTATGTCTGAATGGATGCCCCAGACCAATTCCATGAATAAAAGATCTTCCTCCAGATTGCTAACTTTCGTAACAACAATATCAAACTCAAGAACCCTTTCAACGACTCCTTAGGTCCTTGCGATAAGCTGGATAGGGACATCACGTCCTTTGGTCAGGTAGCGTGGATTTTGAACTACTCTAAAAACTTTTTAGCAAATTCATCAAAAGTGGATATTGATCTCGGCATGAGCCTAGTGAACCAGATAAAAATAACTCCTTCCAAGAAGATAGGGAAACATCTACAATGTACAACATCCATAGCTCTAGCTCTATCCATATGTCATTCATATTTGAGAAAGTGCTATCTGGGGTCAGTAGCTACGTTATATGATGGCATCGTTGGCATCATGAACTTTCTAGGGTACTCTTCTCTCAGAATATTCTCCATGAACATAGTTCTGCTTGATGCAGAACCTCAATCTTCATTCTTTCTAGCTCTGCTTTCCTCAACCATCTGTTTAACCAAATCAGCTATATATTCTTCACTGGCACAATACTATGAAGATTGATTGTTAGAGGCTACGCTGAGTGTTTGACTCCACAAATGATGTTCGCCAACTGATGTCTCGGTCCTCTAGACTCAAGGAGAACCACTCCTTCTGTATCCCGTGGTCGTATGGTTGTTTCAGCTACGGCTATTTGAACTCCATTACCATTAGCAACCAACATCTAGCTCAAAATTATCATCATCAAGTTGTAAGTCTCTTCCTCATCGAAATCCACCATTGCATCACTTTCCTTTCTACCAGTTCTTTCAATACACCTCTCGGTACTAGGTGGTTTAATTGTGGGGGGAGCATTCTTGCTTCCTCCAGTAATTCCAGCAACTACTCCTTTCTGCTTTTGTTTTCTATCCCTTCTATTTTGGCCAAAAATAGTGGAATTATCCTATTCTAACATAGGTGAAGTTTCTTTCCTATCTCTCACGGATCTCTATGGTTAAAGGGTTAGTAAAGCATCCATCTTGTCCATTAAAGCTTTCTAACTATCCACTATCTTCTAGTTCAATTCCTGTAGCATCTTATCAAGCTTTCCTCTTGTGATCACTTACTATTGAGCAGATCATCTTGGTAGCAATTGTTGATTAACATCAACTTAGTGAGCATTCCCTTCATCACCACCAGCCACAACTCCTATGGATCTATCAGATGTTCTAGGCGCCATTAACTTCAAATAGAAAACTTTCCAATTCTTCAAGAAAAACTTTTGGATCTAACCAATGAAACTCTCCAAATCCAAAGTAGCAAGTTAGATCTAACCCTAAGATGGATTTCTTAGTGAAAGAAGCAAAATATTGACGTCAAAATTAGCACAACTCCCAAATATAACCTGCTGTAGGATTAGATCTAGCAGAAATAATAGAAAAATGCCAAAGAGCATTAGAAAAGTGGAGAGACCCAAGGTTTTTATAGTGGTACGGTAATCTCTGACATACATCCACTTTATAGTTTTATTGATTATGTATTTTAAGGAGAATTGGAGTCACTTGTACAAGAGATTGACAAGTTCGTAAGATTGGAACTGCCAATGGTATCCACCTAAATGACTACTGTGAGGGAGAGGTTGGAGATAAAGAAGAAGCAGATTCCAAGATTCTTTTTTAGTTGTAGTAGATTTGGTATTTATAGAGGAACAGCTTTATAATTTTGGAGTTTGCTTACATTAAAGCCTAGCAATTAGCCCAAGAAGGCACCATTGTGTACATAGGCCCAATTAGCCAAAAATACTCCTGGGTACCGAGAGACTCCTCTCGATACCGATAGGTCTATTTAGTTGCAAATCTTTATCTTTTGTTAGTCTCGCTCTCCAATCTTCGATTTAATTTTTTCCAAACTCATTTCTATAGCCTTCGGCTTGATTTGGGCGATTCCCTATAACATTTATATTATCCTGTTTTCTTTACTTTCTAATTATTAGTCTTGAGAATTCCTCATCTATTCTTCAATAAAAGCACTATATGGAAATTAGATGGAAGAGTTTATGAATGCAAGAGGTTAGTGTAGAATGGGGCAATATATACCTCTTGGTACGGAGAGGACCTCTTGATACTAAGAGCTTTTGTTTGTTCCCAAAGACTTGTAACTTTTTAAGCTCCATCATCTTGCTTCCCTAAGTGTATTTCTAATTTCTTGAGTTTTTTCGTCTTCATCCCGACCTTCTAACTTTCATAGGATATCTGGTTAAAAACATGGTTATTAATTAATAAAAGAATTAATAAAATATACAAAGGGAATAGAAGTCGCTTATGTGATAAATCATACTTTGGTATTTACTTGTTTTTGTAAAGTATATATTCCTACACTTAGTAATAAAAGCCGATAAAGTAGAGTTGTCCTATCTATAAGAGATAAGAATGATGTTAGTGTAGGGTATAGAAGCAAATAGTGGTACAACCTATCGGCTTCACTCTTGATCGAGTAACAGTATAAGTTAAGTAGTTCGGAAACGTGATAAGTATACGAGAATTGGTTTCCATATGCGATCGTTTTCATTATAATCTGAATTTACCAAATTAACTTGGGAAGTATATGCAAGCATCGCTATTTATACGGTTTGAGATCGCTCGGAGAGGACTTAGTTATATGAATCGTCTCTTGCTTTAAGAACGTATATATATGAGATCCCTAGAGGAGGACTCCTTTATATTGTTTGTTTACGTCTTAAAGTAATAGAATTGAGTTAACAAGAAATCCATCGATTTAGTTTTTAAGAATAGGGGATCGAATAAGTGTGTTACTTACTGAAGACAACTTCAAAACCAATATACGAGTTCTATGTTTTGGAACAGACTATGGAATTAAATGTTATAGAGTTAAACTATCTATCCTAAGGTTAAGTCCAAGGGAGAGGTCAGAGTTAACATTTCAAACGATGATAGTGAGGGTATTGCCTATCTTGAGGTGGATTCTAAGAGAGAGGAAAAAGTTAACGTTCGTCGGATGACTTGTATTGGAATCCATGGAGAGGTTCAAGATCTATTCGAGTGATAAGACTTGTGCCTTCAGATGCTAAACATGACTTTACCATAGGAAATGACAGAAGACAGAGCATGATGCACAACTATTTGGTTTAGCTAACCTGAAAGGGCGTATGAGCTCCATATCTAGATATGCTCATCGATGTTACTAGCGAGAGTTGATGATATTCGGCATCACATGTTCAGACATGGTCCAGTTGTGTTTACCTCATGGTATATTTTATCTAGTGATACAAGACGCTCGAAAGGTAGTCTTTTATCCTTATCATGGGGCCCGACCTCGATGTACTGAGGATACTTCGACGGAATTCCATATGCAAACGTACATTAGTGGTATTAGGTATACTTTCAATATTGTTGTGTTGTGAGATGCAAGCAGCACAACTATTTTTCTATTTATATTATGAAACCTTGACATTATCTATTATATCATCATATGTAATTATTATAAGGATGTGGTTCTTTTAAGGGAAAACCATTTCGGTGATTCGGGTCGTCTCGAAAGTACTGTCATATGATGTTCACGTATTTCTTGAGTTTCTCATACCAGACTTATGTCTGACTCCTTGTTTATTTTCCTTAATTCCTCGAGTTCTCTTGTGAGTATTAGATAAAGGTAGGTTTTCGTTGATATTTTTTGGAGCTTCAAAAAACGAGTCAGATGCTTGCATTCACCTACCGTAGTATTTTTATTTCCGCTGCACTACTAATATGTATATTTCAGTATTTGTGAGGACAGATAGTTATAACTGTACAAGCTAATTGTGACGACCCGCCCTTCTCGACCCTCGAAAATCAACACAAATACGCCACAGTATAATGTACCGACGATTGAGTGCCGGAAAAGACAAACTGCTGAGGGAAAGATAGAAGGAGGTAGAAGAAGAGAAAGCAAAACGACATCAGAATCTCACAATTGCAACGAAACAAATATAATAGATAATAATTGATCTTTACACAAAAAGGAACTATATAAGTTTTATACATTACATCATCATAGTATATCACAATCAAACAATTACTGGACAGTTATACTAACTTGTCCTCACAAAGCTGACTATAAAGCTTATACTGCACGACGGAATATACTTCATGTACGTGTGATACGTCTCGTCATCCATCTCTTCTCCTGAGCTCCATAGCATCCTATCCTGTATTTTATAATACTCGGTCTGACCCGAGCATTATAATAAAATAACACCCGAGTCAGTCTGGAAAACCAGCATGAGCAAATACAATCAACTTAATTGTTAAAGTTTCAAAATCCTTTGAAAATCAAAGGTATCTCGTAAGACCACACCACAAATAAACATGTCGGGTTTTTACCTTACGATAACCAAAATATTTCTTATAAAATCCTATGATATTATAATAATGTCTAAATGCAAACACTTATTCAAATAGCCTAAATTGTTAGATTCATTAAATTCCAGCAATTACTAGGCTCTAAAATCAAAATCGTAAAAGGCACGTAGGGAGAATGGATTTCCAACTAATGACTAGGCACTGGGGTACCACCTGTCGTGGTACCTGGTCTAGATCAGCGTGCCAAGGATCCACCCTAATCCTCTACAACACTAGTCCGGACAACCCCTTATTAGATAGCCTGAAAAAGATCACCCCGCGGTTGGGATCAGCAACCGCCCACACAGCCAAATAAAAGGGACATCTAGACAGGGATGACCTAATCCTAATTGGTTGTAGCCACTTAGCCTTGCCGCATAACCCCTTGATTTTCAGTTATTCCCGGTTGATGAGGCTCGAGGCTAAGCGTTACCTTTTTAGAACACATCTCACTTAGGATGCTCATCGTCCTCCTGACGATGTTCTGAAAGCATTCTCCATACAAGTCCGCTCCGGGTCCGAACAGAACCGAAGGCACTACTCCTACTACATCCATTTTGGAATCACCCTCAGGATTAGTAGCGATTAGCCCTTGCACTTCACTGCTCCATCTTTGACTCCAAGCTCATGTCTTCATCAGGAAAACATTCTCATTGGATTGAATTGGTTTTCGGATCACAAATCTGATCTCGGTCTCTTCGAAATAATGTTCGCTATTTCTCAGTAAACTCAACCCCAGTTCTATAGGAATACTCAGACGAGAATAAGATCGGAGTTCACCTCTTAACCGTTTGTGGATAGATTTTCTTATAAATGTCCTAGAAGAACGAACGAGTTTATACGTACAGTATAGCACCTCGAACGGTAACTGTACGATATAATTCGCATACCTCTTCTAGGTATTCCAAAGTCATATTTGGGTCCTGATCTGATACTCGGTTATTTAACTATCAAATAAACAATCAATTCAACCAATTATTTTATTTCTACTGAAAAACACCCAGTCTTATAAAAATTAGATTTTTATAATTTAAATCACTTTACCTAAAATTATATACTTAATACATTTAAAAATAAAATTACTAAATAACTTTACACAAAATAATAGTTATGAAATTCTATAATGAATTTCCAAGTAAAACTTAAGCCACAAATTATTTTTAAAATAAAAGTTTTATATAAGGTATAAATATTTAGAAAATTTCTTTTAAAATCATAAAAATAATATAAATTTTAAAAAAATTACTACTAAAATTAATTTGAATAAGATTTTCTTTAAAATTCTAAAATAATTTAAAATAATATATTTCTCTAAACATTCTTTTAAGACAATTTTAAACCTTAAACTTATACATAAGAATCTCCTTTGAAAATATACTTGGCTTTTCAGGGAAATACACTTTCCATTTCAATATAACCCATATAATCCTTTATAAATCCTGCTCAATTTATCCCAATTTAATTTACGTCCCAATCTCGTAAATTTCTTTCAACACTTTAAAATAAAACCACTTTTATTTTTAAAATACATTTCCCATCTCCTTATAATCACTTTCAAAAATATATACTTAAAATTATTTAAAATAAAGCTACTAAATTCTTTATTCAAAATAATACTTATGAAATTTTATAAGAGTTTCTCGAGTAAAACTTAAACCAAAATTACCTTTTAATATAAAATTATTATATCAAATATTTACGTTAAAATTCCCTTTTTAAAAATTATAATACTAATTTACCTTTAAAAATAGTTAATTACAATAATTATCTTAAATAAATATTTACTTTTCACTTAAAAATAATTAAAATGATAAATTTTAAAACATTCTTAAAAAACAATTTTTTTACTTCTAGTTGAAATCTTTTCTTTAAAAATATACTAAGTTTTCTAGGAATTTTTTTTTACTTCCCAACCTTTTTTCTAAATAAAATCACCCTTCCTTATAAATTTCATCAGAATATATACTTCCAAATTTATCCACTGATAAATATTACACTTCCTTTATAAACCCAGTTTACAAAGCCCCGTTTCTCATTTTCCTTTGAATCATAGTTTCTAAAACACTTGATTGATTTCAAACCGATTTCCTGGTTTAAATTCCCATTAAAATTTATTACTCGATCTATCCAATTTCCAATAATTATTTGCTAAAGAAATTTCTTTTTATTTCTTTTTAAACACCAAATTATATTCATCCAAACCATAGCATCAAATAATTTAGATTTCCAATACGATCTATCACAGGATAGTAATAAAACATATCCCAGATTATCTCAATATTTTGAGGAATCCAATTGGATCCCTCCAACCTGCTTTCCTGCGTCCACAGATGTAAGCACAATATAAAAATATCAATCCCACTTCGAGAGGGATATCGTGGTATATACGGTCATCCGCTATTATGCGGGACACATAGGGTCTCATCCGCCATATACTGTGAGAATATCAATCACTCCGATACACACACACACACACATATATATATATATCTACTACTATATAATATCACATTCAGTCAATCAATCAATAATTTAAAATTTAAACTATTTTAAATTGATTCTGGAAGTCCAGATGTGAGTGAGATTAACCCACCTTGAATTTCGTCGAGCATTCCAATTTTAAATTAAATCGAGCCTGTTCGATTTAATCTAAAATTTTCATGATCTCTGATCGTTCCCAGACCTACTCTACTGCGTAGCGCTCGTCGATGCGATTCCAGCGCTTCCTGTTTTGTCCAATTTCGACCTCGTATGGTTAAGATATGAGGTTTTAAACATTTGAATAATAATTATATAAATTAATTAATTTTTTATACCACACGAAATCGTGGCCGTAGGAAACAGAGATGAAATCAAGGCCATAGCCTTCGTCTTCTACAACGAGCGTGCTACCAGGTTAAACGAACCACGACTCCACCTTCCCCTTCAGACCACGACCACTACGAACCCGTATACGTCGATCGACTACCACCATCGAACACGCCGCCCCACACTCCACCGTGGCCCAAAGCCTCGTCGCACTCGATGCCATCAACTGCTCGAAATTCGAGCATGAATGGAGACCTTAACGGCCTCAATTCTGGTCACCACGGCAACTCATATACGATATCGACCGGTCGATTTATAAATCTCAACAAGATCTATGGTCTAGTAGCAGAAAGTTTTTGAAGAAAAATTGTGGATGGAGAGAAAATTGGAGAAGAAAGAGAAAGCCTTTTGGCCATTGAAAAATCTCGTGGCGGCTGGAAGAAGAAAAAAATTAGGGTTTCCGTTCGAATAGTATTTATAAACAAATATAAAAATATTTTATTATCATTTTTTTCCAATTAACAACATTTTTGAGCGAACTCCAAATTAGACATGCCGCCAGGCGTTTATAAGGTTATACCCAAATTTCGAACATATTGGAACGTGTTTCGAAGCCCTATTCAATCATATGTGGAAGATAGCTTTTAGAATCGATTTTAAATATTAAATTTTCGATTTTAATTTCAACGCATTTCTCACCGGTACGAACAAATGGTAATCCAAATGCTATGAAATTTGAAATCCGATAATAATGCACTATTATGGATCCAATGGAACTGGTTTCGTCGAATTCCGAGACTATATCCCGGAAGGCTATTTTAACTCGTAGATTAAATCGAGCGATTTTCAAAATCGTCGAAATCATTTAAAATTTTACTTTAAAAACTTTAATAACTTAATTATAAATCATATAGAATTTATATTCACATTAAAAATAATCTTAATTCATTTAAATCAAAATCTGATTATTTACATTATTACTATATATATTAAATTCCATTATTAAATTAATATAAATTTCCAAATTTAACTTATCAACTTTTGATACCATCCAAAAGTCCAATACTATAATTCAATTCCAACTAAACTTAAAATAAATTTTAGAAACCATTTTCATATTCATTTACACCCAGATTTACAAATTATCTCAATTTCAAAGATTAAATTACTATTATCCAAATCCAATTAAATTGCCATATTTGAAATTATACTAAATTTATGGATTCAACCAATCCTAATATTTCAAAATCAATTAACGATCCATATTCAACATTTGAAATGAATTAAGTGTTCAAAATTAACGACCAAAATTTTGAGTCGTTACACTAATGATAGTGCTTAGGATTGTAACTTTGAAATACTATGTATCTTAGAGTGACATTTTGCATGGTTTTTTAATATTATATGTTTTCGTTCCATTGTGAGATTCTGCTGTTTGTACTTTCTTCTTTGCCCTTTTCTAATTACATTCATTTACCCTAACAATTTGTCTTTTTGGCAAATGTATGCTCGGCACATGAATACCATGTATGTATTAGTATCAAGTTTAGAAATCGAAAAGATGGGTCATTACAAAGAAATTATATGCAACAAAGGCATATATGAAGGGAAAAATATGTCCATTGCGGTTAAACCCTACCACATATATACGGTCACATTAGTTATGTACACTTCATATTTGTGGTACATGCACTATACACATATAAAACGTATTTGACACACTTATAAACTACAACGCATTTAAACTAAATAAAGCCATTAAAAAAATTAAAGTAAATAAAGATTTTATTTAAAATATTTAGATTGGATATAAAATATTTTTCGACTTCATAGGTCCAATAGATCTAAAATTAGTTTTTTTATGTCTACCTATTTACTCGCTTCCAGCTGGCTTAGTTCCTACAAATAGATTACTTGCATACTCACTAGTTGTTGAGTAAACTTCAGCTAGAGTTGTTGTGTATAGTAATATTAATACATTGCCTAGACAAGGTAAGAACACGCTTTTATTTGTTGATCAAACTGAAATTATCTACAGTATACTAAGGTTGTCGAGAAATGGTAGGTAAGTGTGAATAGTATCTTTTGATTAGTTGAGCAAACCAAAGGTCAAGATCGTGACTAGAGAACAGAGCAATGTAACGACCCATAATTTTCGATAATTAAATTTGTTAATTTAATAAGATTTTGGTGATTTAATACTGAAGAAGTAAAAATCTGTAATTTAATAATGAAATGCACACTAAAATAAAGTGTAACAATGTTAATGTAAGTTGATTATTAACAATGTGTTTGAAACTCCAATTAATTGTAATAATTTAAAATGTTTACTTGGCTATAAATTGAATATAAGGAAGCAAATGTAAATGTTTAAACTGTTAATAGTAATTGAACGAAATTTGTGTTATGAAACAAGTGGTAACATTTGTTGCAAGTAATAAACTTATAAAGACTAGTTTAAAAGTAAACAATGACGATTATTATATGTTGCCTATTTATTTAGCCTGTTAGTATAAATTGGAAATCAATTACAACTACAATAGTTATAATGTAATACCATGTTAATGTAAATTAAATTAATATTTGGAAATAATGTTAGCTTTATTCATAATATGATAATGGGTTGAATAAAAAGAATGGAAATAAAGCTTTATTTATTTATTGGAATTTAAATTTAATAATTGGATTAATTGCAATTAAATGAAATTTAATATTACATACTTGAAATTAAGATGAAATTGGAAATTATTAATGCACTAATATAAACCAATGGTGATTATATCCATAAGATGATAATTGATTTAATAACAGGATTGAAAATCAAATAAATGAAATTTTAGAATTTTTATTTATAATTGCCGAATCTTTGAAATTGAAATTCAACAGAGATAAATTGTGAAATATTCCATAGTAAATTGATATAGAATTGGGTTTTATGGGATTATAAATTTCTAATTGATCCAAAGTGATTGAAATTATAAATAATAGAATTGGAAATTGGAAAAATGAATCAATTAATTTAATATTAATTTATTTAGTTAACTGAAATATGGCCATTTTAGCCACTTGCTTGGATTTTGAAGAAATCTGTTTCATCGGATCCGTAATGGCGAATTATTGTAGGATTTCAAGTTTCGTAATGATTGAACTTGTCATTTGATCGTACAGGCTCGAAACTCCTAGCAATCAATTTAATTGAAATCAATTTGAATTAAGCTGATTTTAGCATAACTTGTTCATACGATGGAATTAGGACTTAAAATCTATTCCATTGAGTTTAAAATGTTCGAAAACATCTATTTTGATATATAGGTCGACCCATTTGCGTTTCGAGGACAGAAAGGGCTTTTCGGGTCGTTTATCGTTTAACTTTCCAAACCAATCAAGCCCATTCATTTCTATTGTGTTCTGCCTATATATGTCATTATAAACCCTAAGTCATTTCTTATTGCTCATTTCTGTATGCACAATTCCATTTGTTCTTCCCCATTCCAATGACAGACAAAACCTAATTTCCAATTGCAATTCCAAATAAAAAAAATTAAAACTCATCAAACTATATCGAATTATATATCAATTTGAAGCTCTCGAAGGACGCAAGTCAATTCTGCCATTCGTTTTTCGATCTGGGTTTCAATGTGGTCGTAATTAGGTGATGAAGTCTTGACCATTCATCGGTGTTCGATGATCTGCGATCGATCGTTAGATCGAGGGCACAACATTGTAGAGAGTCGAATAGGGGTCCATCGGAGGTCGCAGGTCATATCAGCAGTTAGATCGACGACGAATGCTCGATTACGGTTTATTCTTGGTGGTGGAGGCAACTCCTTGTAGGCGATCGGAGGTGTCAGCTTGGCCGTGGCTAGCACGACGATTGTGAGGAAGTGTGTAGGGATTGGTCGGTGAGTCTTTGGTGGCCGGCGTTGCGAGGAATCAACAGTCAAGGTGATTCTAGAGCGGGTCGATTCTCATGCCTGAAAGCGTACCTACGTGGGTGACGTGGCCAGACTCTATAGGGTGCTTCCTCTATTTTACTTACTTCATATTTTAAAAATCATTTATCTTCTAATCGTGATATCTTTTGCATACGATGTCAGTTTCACGTGCGGTTTTCTCCGTTAGGATCATATTGGAGTTCCAGACATTTTAATGCTAGGTTGGTTGGATTTTGAGATTGTTTGAATTTTGAGTTTTAAATTGGATTTAAATTCAATTTAAATTCAAAGGTGAGTGTTTTAACTCACTCATAACATCTAAAATTTCTTATGTTTGTTAAATTAAATTTATGATGTGATTGGAAATTTATTTATGATTGTTTGGTATATTTTAAAAGCATCTCAGTTATTTTTAATTTATTTAAATTAAATCGTTTTTTAGTTTATTATTGAATATAAATTGCCAGTTAAATACCAATTAATGATTATCAGTTCTATATTGGTATTTGTTGATTGATTTGGATGATGATTATGATGGATGTTTGACTGTTGATATTGGATGAATGGACGTTGTATTTTATATTGTTATAAACTGCAAGTCCAACATGGGTTGAAATGATACATGCCCGTATGTATGTAGATTAAAAAAAAATCATTATGGGTTGAAATGATAGACTCGAGCGATTTTATGGATTTTTTTTAATTTGGGATTGCGGTTTAAAAAGATATATAACTGTAAATTCTTAAACCGCAGTTTGATATGATATATAACCGTAAAGTTTTAAATTGCGGTTTGAAATGATATATAATCATAAAATTTGAAATTGCAGATTGAAATGATAAATATCCGTATCACTTGACCTTAGGGTAGAGAATTATATACGGACACCGGATTGGTTAAATTAAATGGTTTTAAAATCCTCGATTTTTAAATGTAATTAAATGATATTTGAAATGGAAATTTTATTTATATAAATTGAAGTATTATTAGAAAATCAAGGTTGTGTCGAAATGTGAATTGGTTAAAAAGGGAATTGATTTAAGCAATTAAATTGAAAGTTAAAATTAAACTTTTTTGTAAATGAAATTCTATCGAAATTGGGTTATTGAATTTGTTCGAAATAATTTTGAAATATTTTAAAATTGGAGTAATCCGTATTGATATGTTGAACATGGATTGAAACGATATGAAATTCGATAGTTTTTTGAAATTTGGTTTGTCGATTTAGAAATTTGAAATGGTCCAAATATGTTGAAATGAAATGAATAGTTTAATTTGATATTAATTTCAAACTCATATTTTAATATAAATTATTTTAAAATTATATTATTTTAAAATTTCTAATTATTAAGATTTTCAAATTTGTTAAACTATTTAACTAATATTAACTATATATATTATTTTGTTCTATTTTAAACCAATTTATTTTATTTTAACAAACTAATTAAACCCTTTTAATTTATTTTAAATCTAATTAATCTATTTTAAGCTATTTAATTTAATTTAATTATATTTAATCTAATTTAAATCTATTTAACTACCATAAATCAACTTAAAAGTATTTATCTGTAATTAAACCGTTTAGAGCATTTTAACTATTTAGAACTATTTAAACTAATTTCTAAATTTCCAAACAAAGTACGTGGAAGAGTTTATATTCATTTCAATTGGTTTAAAAAGGGAATAAGGTGAAATGATGTTATAACCTAAGTTGTAATTTTGAATGATATAACTAATGGAAATGATGATTTTGAAGCAAGAACTTAACCTGTTTTGGATATATGATTTTTGGAAGAATTATGATTTGAAAGCGGTATAGTTTTTTTGAGAACATGATATTTTGGTATAAATTGTGAATTTGACTTTGAAAGGAAGTATAATTATCGAACTATGATTTCAAAGGCGAATATGATTTCGAAAGTAAGTAATAATATCGAAAGTGTTATGATTTGAATTGAAGGAACACATGTAACAATGGTTTCTGGCGACTCGCGTTTTTTTGTTTCCTCTGCTCTCTTCCTCGCCGTGACTTCCCTATTCTAATCGCGTCTTTTCTTCCATGTCCCCCACTCCGCCTCGTCCCTCTCCTCCCCCCCTTACCTCACCCTCTTCGACTAGGTCTGGACGGCCCTTCAAATCCGCTGCCATGCCAGCAATTCTTTCCCACTCCGACTTTCCTCCGCTTCGTGCTTCCAAATCACCAGCTACGTCGTCTGCAAATTTTGGGATTGTGGCATCTGGCCTTGATCCTTCACGCGCTGTGCCGCCAATCTCTGGAACCAAAGTGATTTTGCCTGATAATTATCGGTGTGGTGTTGGTGGGTTGAGTGGTAGTAACGTGGGGCTGGGTGAAGCTGCTTTCTCTGATCATAGCACGTCACCTACATTTTCAAATGACACAGGCGAATTTGGTCCTATTATTACTGATGTTGGTTTGAAAGAGTCCGAGAGTGTTGAACAGCCTGTTATGCATCTTGTAGTGGATAGTGATGTAGGCAAGTCCACTGTGTTGGTTGAATGTGTCCCTGGTGTGGACGTTGGTTTGCAAGGCCTTGTCCAGGGGCGTGCTTCTGCCAGTCACCCTTGTAGTGATCAAAGCACATCAGATGTTTGTGTAATTTCCCCAAAGAAATCTGTTCCTAATGTCTCTGAAAATTGCTCTGATGCTACTATACACACTGCTCCTATTGCCCCCAGTATTGTTGATATACGTGTATCTGATGGAACGACGAACTCCACTAAATTGTGGTCTTCTCTTTTCACATCCTTGCCCCGTAATGCTGGTAATTACATGCCAATTGATTTCGATTTGGTTGAGGAAAATGGAGTGATGATTCCTCCCCCGAGCGTAATGCAAGCCGGTGAGGATTTTTGGTCAGACTATTTGGTTGGATTTTTCCTGAATCCGCATCACCGCCTTTCGTTTGCGTCTACGGTGCTACGAAGGGTTTGGAAGTTACGTGGAAATTTGCATGTGAAGCTGATTGATACGATGTACTACTTAAAGTTTTCCTCTTCTGAGGAACGTCGGCTTGTTCTGGATGCGGAGCCATCTTTTGTTGAAGGAAGGCCCTTTATTGTTACCCCATGGTCTCCTACCGTGGCGTGTGCACGTGAGAAAGTATTCTCTATCCCTGTTTGGGTATATTTTTCTCAGATCCCCTCTGTATTACAGCCTCTTATTGGATTGAATTGGTTAGCTTGTAATGTGGGTAAGCTGAAATGTTTTGACTCCAATACTGTGGCGCGTGATAAGTTGATGTTTGCGAAGGCTCTCATTGAGATTTCCCCAACAAAGCCTCTCCCTTCTTCTATTTCTGTTCAGATAGCTGTCGGCCATGTGGTGGAAGTCAGAGTTCGCTATGGTTGGGTCCCGGATATATGTACTGCTTGTCTCTCTTTTGGACACTCGACTATTGATTGCCACCATTCTGTAGCATCCGCGGCTGCTCCGAAGTCTCCTTTGCCGCGCCCCCAACGTAGGATCTGGGTCCCCAAGGCTTCTGCCCCTTCCACTATCTCAAATCCTGCTCCTGAAGCTATGATGCCGGTTCTGAGTGTTCCTCCTTTGCCTCTTGTTACGCCTGTTTCGCCTCCTGGTTCTGAGGTACCGAGTGTTGCACCTGTCACCTCTTTAGCTGCTCCAGTCCCTTCTGTGCTGCTGCCTCCTGTAGCTTGGGATGAGCCCGAAGGGTGTTGGATTGATCCCATTTCTGATATGAGGTATAACCCGGTTAATGAATCTTTCTTCCGGTTTGTTTCTGACGATCATCTTGACCTTAGGTGCCTACGCTATAAACTATCTGGTGACTCTCTAGTTCTTGATTTGGACGGTGTGGATGCGGGTTCTAATTCTATGATGCTTGCAGATCCATCCTGGGATCGATCTTTTATCTACTGTGCTGATGATGTGGTTTATGACCCTTGTATTGCTCTACGGTTTCGCCCCTTTGCTGGTCTTTCTGGATCTGTTCCATTGTGCACTACTTTGGTGTCTGGGGTTGTTGGTCATTCTACCTCCTTGGAGGAGAGCTAGTTATTTGTGGTTCTTTTAGTTATCGTGACATAGCTGTCATGTACCTGTGCTGTATTTTCTGTTTTTTACTTAGTAGTTAAGGTGCTTTTACCTTGCTCCTGTACTTCAATTTTTATTACGTTCGTAATAAAAAGTGGACGGTCCACTATAAAACCGGCTGGCCTTGCCAAAAAAAAAATATGATATTTTGACATCAATTATGAAATGATTTTGGAAATGTAAAAGAACCATCCAGTGTGTAATAAGCGATCGGTTGTCAAAGAGACCGAGATCAGATGTTGTCATACTCTCTGCCAATACCAAAACCACTTTGACAACTGTGTACGCAGTGGAGATTCCAGAATGAAGTAGCATAGTGGAGACGATCCTATATGAGGTATATACGTGGACCCGACTCCCTTGAGTTCGCTTAAGGTGGCTAAAACTGGAGGAATTGATGGGCCATGTGAGGTAGCTCCTCCGATCGGGAAACTATATTCCGACTTTTCATTTATTTGGTGGCCACCCTTCAATTTTTACTCGGGAGTGTGTTTCGAGTTTGGCGGTAGTTGCAGCTATGTGTTACCAACAGTTCGGAAGTGTAATTGGTATATCTACCCTGGCATTGCCTAGTTGTGCCGTGTCACCTACCCTAGCGTGCCTTCTACGAGTTTGTTTTGTACCGTACTATGGAGTGTCCTCTGATGACACCCAGTACGGGTGGGATTACGGTACTGTATAGACTATGGAAATATATAAAATGTGTTAAGGTGGAAAATGTAAAGCCTTAACGCTATTTTAATACCTTTACTTTACTGTAGACATATTATAATAGCGTATTGTACTACATAGTAGATAGTTTAAGGGATCCTTAGGAGGTGTGAATTCCGAACATCTCTTAAGTTACTGCACTCACGTTAGACACTGGATAGGAGATGTCAAACCCCGTAAACATCTCTGACGCCATGTAACAACCCAGTATTTTGTGATTATTTAAATTGTTTATTTTAATTATTTAAATTGAAACTCCTGATTTAAAAACTTTATTATATTTATTAAAAATGAATAAATTTTATTATTTTAAGAATATATTTCGATTTTTGTGTGGATTATAATTTCAAACCTGAATAAATAGGATAATTTCAGAAAATGTGGATTTTGGTCAAATTGGCCAAAATTTGACTTTTAAATTTAAAATTTAAATTTTTTAATTTTTTAATTTTATCTTTTATTATGAAAACAAATTTTATTTCAAGAATACTGCTTTTTTTCCGTTGAAATCCGATTTATGTTGTGAAAGTTGTGCTTTTTACAATATTGTATGTAAATTGATTTATTTAATAAAATTATCTATTTTAATTTATATAAATAATATTTTTATTTGTCAAATCATGCTCTAATATGTGTTATATGACATGTTAGATATTTTTTTTATTTTAAAACATTTTTTAAAGTGATGTTATAATTTTTTCAAAGCTTAGTGTGTTTATTTTTATTTTTAAAGGCTAGTTTCCATTTTTCTGCTATTTTCTTCATTTAAATTATATTTAATTAAAATTTATTTCTTTTGTGAATGCATTTTTATTTTGTGTTCTGATCTTTATTTATAAATATTTTTCAAGAACATAAAATTTTTCCAAAGTTCATTTCATTTATTTTCAAATTTTCAAGACTAGTTTTCATTTTCTGTGCTATTTTCTTAATTTAATTGTATATAATTAATATTTATTTATATATATTTTGTTTATTTACTAAATTTTCGTACAATTATCTGAATTTATATATATATTTCAGTTATATAAAATTTATAAAGAAAATATTGAAAATTCGAAGAGTTATTAAAACCTTTATATCCCTTGACTTTTCACCTCCCCACCTCTTCACATTTCAACAAACATTTGCTTTCACTTTTTGGCCTTTCGCTATACTTTCTTCTGCCGTATCTTTTCTTCATTCTTTCTCACATGAATTTTCCATTTCTCATCTCCAAAATTTCGGCCTCCATCATCTCCATGAAGCTTGGTAATAATTTTCTTCTTTTCTTTGCAAATTCTTATTGTTTTGTTTGTTCTATGCACTTGCCCTAACCTATAGGCTCGGCCTTAGCTCCTCCTTCACCATAGCTGCCTCTGCCACCACCACTATAGGCTGCCACCACTTCCAGCCCTCTGACCATCCCGAGCCATGCACCCTTGGTTGATGATCCATCACAAATCTTGAACAAACTTCACCCTTTATGCCATAGCCAATCACCATGACCACACATCACCTTCAACCACCCTTTGGCCGCCACCTACTCCACCTCCACCACCCATGGACGACCTGAAACCCTCTGCCACACCATCCTCCAGCCCAATATAGTGATGGTCGTGCCTGGTCTTGCTGGGGCCGAGCCCAATGTTGCATTGTATCCATGTAGTTTGCCTTTGTAGTTGTTGTCCATGCACCTATCTCTTTGTATCACCGTTGACCCATCACCATGCATGTTTGGCCAACCCAATTCAACCCAAAAACCAAATCAAAACCCACTTCTTAGCCATGTGTTTCTGACCTATAGCTGAAGCATAAGTGGTAGAAGGCAAGTGCAAGTGGTTTGGAGATGATTTATGCATTCATTTCTACCGTTGTTTAATCGTATTTTGAGCTGAAACTTATGTTGTTTGTATTGTCTTGTTTGATTGTGTTCAAGGAAATAAATCTTTGGCTCTCTCAATCTCAAATCCTATTTGTGCTATCGTGCTTTTGAAGATCTCAGTTTGTGCATTGATTGTTGTCTCCAGCTTATACCAGTGAGTTATTCTCACCAGACAGTTTATACCTATATAATTAGTAAATCGACCACTTTTGAATCTGTAAAATGCATCACCATATTATATCTGCTATGCTATGATTATATGATGTTCATCCATGCTTAAATACTTGTTATATCATCTGTTACTGTTATATTATATTGTTCTGTTATTTATATCAGTTTATCACACTGCAAGTTTCCTTTAGATTAGAATCACTATGGGTTGAAATGATACATACCTGAATGGACTTTAGAATAAGGAAAATCGTTATGGGCTGAGATGATAGGCCTGAACGATTTTCAAATTATTTCATTTACTTGGAACTGCGGGTTTGAAATGATAAAACCCGGGTTTTCTTTGTAAATTACAGATTGAAATGATATATTATCCGTATCACTTTACCTAGGCTAGAAAATGAAATACAGACCCGTTGTTAAAATATGGTTTTCTAAAATTTTTAAAATATTTAAAAATGTAAATATTATAATATTTTGATTTAAACTTAATTAAAAATGATTTTTGTAAAGTATTATTGATTTTCTGAAAATTTATAAGTTAAATAAATTAATGGTAAAGTTAGAAAATCTGAAATGTAAGTTATATTGGAAATCATAATTTGGTGATAAATGGAATTTAAATTAATTCTGGAAATATGATAAATTTATGATAATTTTCATTAATATGAAATTTAAATTGATTTTATAATATATTAATGATTTTTGAATAAATTTAAAATGTGAAATGAATGAATATTTAAGTTGAAATTTGGAAATATAACTTAAATTGGAATTTATGAATTTTGTTAAAAGTGAATTTTTAAAGTAAGTAAATAAAATTAAAATAGGTTATATTTGAAAATTCAAACTTAAGTGTTAAGTTAAAATTCAATTTAATGAATTTAAAATTGAATGTTGGAATTTAATAAGTGAATTATTATTAAATATTGATTTTTGAGTGGAAATTTAACTTTATAAAATCATGAATATAAGGGTATTTGAATGATCGTTTTAAAAGCGACAATATGTGATTTTATACGTTAAAAATGATTTAAGTAAAAATATAATTGGTTGTGAAATTATATTGAATACTTGAAGTACATTAACTGCATTTTTGAAATGCTATTATTTCTAATGTGAATGATATTACAGCATTTGAAAATGCTGTAGTTAATATAAATGAACTAAAGGGCTAAATTGAATTAAAGGCTATTATAGCACTTTGTAAGTGTTATAATTGTTGAATTTAATTAAGGTTATATTTGAATTAATGTAACCTTATTACAGCATTTTTGAATGCCGTCTTTCGTTAAATTGAAGTGTTTTAAAAGTAACTTTCCGTAGCATTTTTCTAAATGCTGCGAAAGTTGAATTTTCATTGTTTTAATAAATTTAAGTGAATATATGAATTTTGAAAGATTAAAATTTTGGAAATTTAATAATTTAATTATTAAACATAATAACTTCATTTTTATGATTTAAAATGAAGTAATTTGTTTTGAAATATAAACTATTTTGAAATGTATGTTCAAATGGTATTTTAAATAAATGAATGGGGTTTGGAAAATACGACATTTTGATATTTTGAAATGGATTTTTGAATGATATTGAATTGTGAAATGATATTTGATTTCGAAGGATAAAACACCATTTTGAAATTTTAACCACGAGATGTATTTAATTTATAGTTTAACTGATCCTTAAAGGATGGGCGACCCCAAGCATCTTTTAAGTTATTGTACATTACTACAGTTCACTTGAGTTGGTTGACATTATATAAGTATATATGTTCTGACTCGAGTGTTTTGTGTTTTACTTTACGCTCGGGTCAGCCTGAGTATTCACAGCTTTGGATTCTCTTTCTGGAGCTGGTCTTTGCTGGAGTTTCTGCTTATCTACATTTATATCTACTTCTGTTTTAGCTATTCTAGTTTATCTCATGTATTAGTGAACTGCTTTGTATTTGGGATTTCTATTATGTTGTTTTCAGACTGTATTATGTATTTTGGTTTGAGACTCTGTTATAGTAGCTTCATGAACTACTATGTTATTTTTATTTCCGCTGCGAGTTATTCTGATATTTCTGTGTCTGTGATTCTTTCATTGTATTTCATTTGCTCCAAATTTATTTACAATGCGGTATTTTGAGCAATTCTTGTCCGGCATGTGTGGATGTGAATGGCTGAAAATATCGGGTTGTTACACGCCGTTCCACTCATATTTATTTACCGTTGATTTAACTTACATAAGATCTTTTAGTTCTGACTCGAGTGTTTTGTCTTTTCAATTCGCTTGGGTCATCCTGAGCATTTCAGGATTTGAAGACCTTATTTCTGAAGGACGAAGATGAAGATTGTATTATTATTATTTACTATATTATTCCACGACATCACACTGTTCCGCTGCATTGTTATTTACTTATCTCTTATATGTGTTACTCTGATTCTGCATTGTATTAGTATAATCAAATGTTTTGTAAACCGCTTCATGAACTGTTATTTGATTATTATATTTTGTCATTCCGCTGTGAGATTCTGTTTTGTTTTATTTCTTTCTCTTTTTCTTATTCACCCCAATAATAATCCGCCCTTCTGTATGGTTTGAGTCGACATATGTGTCTTCTTAAAACGTCTAAAAAGGCGGGATGTTACAAGCATGTAAGGAGTTACATATGATATAGAGGATAAAGAGTTATCCATTGCTTGCTTAGGTTTGATTTGTTGAGAAAACTCAAGGTCAGGATCCAAAGGCCAGCAAATCCTAGCACTCACTAGAGAAAGTGAAAGGTCTCTATACTTTCATTATGGTTTTAAGGAATATAAAAATATATTGAAAGCTTTATTTGCAAAATGAAATGATTGCATTTGACCATTGTAATAGTGTAAGAACACATGATATACAAAATTAAGATCATCAACTTTGATAAATTTGTGCAATTAATCTAACTAATAAAATTGTTTATCAATTGAAATATACTAACGAATTAAGATTGACAAAGAAATATAAAATATACCTACCAATAAATCTTTTAGAATGGTATCATTTCAGGACTCTTGCAAGATCTAAATTATACAATCACTAAGAACATGCATATCTTAATCACTTTAGTGTTTATTTCCCAAAACTGTATATTGTTTTTTGGATTCGAATTCTAAGGCAATACAAGAATATTAATATTTGATACATATCAGATCACATCCAAAATTTGTACGGCGAACAGTGTCGTTCGTAATATACGAAATTTTGATGAAATTAGTTCATTCGAAATGTGACGACCTACTATTTCTATCATTTAAAGTTACTGATAAACACATCAAAATATGCACATGCACTAATCGCGGATATTAAAAATGGTGTACTGTTAATTATGTAAATTTATAATCTAAAAATCAAAATGAAAAAAGGGAAAAACCTCACAACAGAATTTAGATGAAAATATACATCATTTCAACAATATAAACATCATATAAGATCTAATATGTAAATAATTTTTGCACCTCCCAATACATTAATCATCACTAAATCAAATGATGTATCAATGATGCAAGAGAAATATACCGAGTTACAAATTGTGAATCTGATCCTATTTCCAGATGTTAGCTCCCTCCTTAACTCCATCCTATGAACTTCGCAAATGCATAGAAGGAAAAAATGTTCGGCTATGTTTAGACGTTATGTAGTTAAAGCGCTTAGTGGTTTTATAGCAATTGAGGTGCGAAAGGATATAGCGGAGGTAAAATGTGGATATTTCGAAAAGTAACGGAGGTGTGAAAATATTTATTAGACATAAAACCATAACTCCAAAGCATTCCCACATCGTTATCATAGAAAAAATAGACATTGTTCACTCCTATATGTATAAAAAAAAGAAAAAAAATATATCATGATCCATGTAGTTCATACTTGGTGAATAAAACATAGTTCTAATTTATGTTGAGCGCTTAGGACTTGAACTTAAAACTATACCCTAAATTTTCTGATTTAATTAATAAGAGAACTAGTCAAATTAATCTTTTTATATTAAAGTTGCTAAAGCGGGCGCTAAAAACCCTTGATTTAACAGGCGTAATGAAACATAATAGGGCTTTAAGCGAATCTACTATTTAATAGTGCTAAATTCAAAAGACGTAAGCACCAAAGTGCGCTAAGCGCTTTAACATGGATTTAGCGAGGCGTCAACTGCATAAGGTTTAGACTGTTCCAAACTTTATACACTCCAGCCAGAGGTTCAAGACCTGTTGCATTGGAAATGAATGTTATATACCCTTTCGGGATTAAACCCATATAGTTATGTTTCTTATCCTTCTCCTGCATCAAATACTTGTTGACACATAACATGGCACAACCATAGTAACCATACAATCAATGCAAGAAGAAAATAATATATTCTACTTAACCATCACAATTAATCATCTTAAATATGAGGTAATAATAATAATGACAGCACATAGCCTTAAACATCACACAAGTTTAACAACACTTAATAACAACCCCCAACATAAAACAAATCAACAAAATACTCACATATATATTAGTCATCCTTTTTTAGTAATACATCATCAATGCAAGTGTATATCAAACAAATATGCACTAATCACTTTATAATAGTAACACATTATTAATACCATTATGTGCACTAACCAACCAACCTTAGTAGCACAAATACTAAATCATAAAATGTATACCAATCTACATTATGATATCAATATCAATGCCATCCAAACGACCAAAACTTAATTAGATACTCATCATGTGGTAGTAATATTTGTGAAATATTGCATATTGATCCTAATGTGATTTCATCGTGATAAAACAAACCTATGTGATAATACAAATCAACAATTAATCTCGTATATTACAACCATCCAAAAAAGGTATTACCGTTTCCTCTATAAAATCATATATTATTATTTATGATATAGCATTTTTATTTATTTTAATAATTCTTCAAAAATGATAATGTACTACAAAAATCTTTTATTAAATATTTTATAACTCCAAATACCTCAAAACAATGTAATTTGATCAGAAATAGTATTTCACATTAAATTACTTTTCAAATTAATAATATTACCATTTTACGTCAAAATAATGTACACTAAAACTATTTTTTATTTCCAAAACCATTTTAATACTATTTTTCTCAAAAGTAGCAATATTCTACTTTAAGCCTCAAAACTTCCTCTTATTTCTATTTGCCTAAAAATAGTAATAATTTAACCCAAAGTACTTTGGAAACATAGCTTCACTATTATTATGACCATTCCAAAAATATATTTTATCACTAAAACAACGACAATAATAATTCCTTCCTCAAAATACATAAAATTAATTATATTATCATTTTCTCAAAATAGTACAATCATTACAAAAATCATATTGTTATTTATAAAACCTCGTTTATTTTATGAATAATAATAAACTTTCCAATTTCAATTTAAAATAGATTCTTCGTTATTATATATCAATTTCTCAAAATTCATAAATAATCACCATATTAAATTCTTTATATAAATTTTAGTATAAATGGTTATATCATATTTAATTACAAATGTCACTCAAAATTTGTAAATAATCTTATCTTTAATTTATCATCTATTTTTCCAAATTTCACTTATTTCCCATTAATTAATATTTCTTTCTTGAATCTGCAATTGCAATTAGCATTCATCGTCCAATAATACCGTAATTTACAATAAACTATTAAACTAAGGCTAGAAATATCCAAAATATTATAATAATCAAACAATCATCAATGGAATATAGAATATATGAATAAATATAATTTTTTCATCGGTAGATATCTATTAAATTTTTTGAGAACTCAATTAATTAAAATTAATTAATTATACCAACATGATTTATAAATAGCTAAAAAATGCAGTAAACCACATGCCGTGCCAAATTCTTCAAAAACTCGCCTCAAGGCCAAAGGAACAAACCGCATGTGAATCAGAGTTGTATGCAAAAGTTACAGATGTTAGATGATATAAGGTTTAATTTGCAAATAATAAAAGTTAGGGGCTAAATTAGAAATAGATCATTGTTTCTTACTGTAACCCATCAACTGTCCTATCCTTTCATTACTGTATGCTGACTCAACATTGAACAATGATTTGACCCCAGCCATGACATCGTCGTGACCTCCCCTACCCCTTTCAACCATCACGACTCCCTATTAATCAGTCACCGTTGCAAATTTATCCCACCGTCGAACACTATTTTGGTTGGAAAATCACAAATTCCGACCACCTATAGCTTAATCCAACCGTATGGATTGACTCCCCTCGGCCTCCTCTACACTCTGATGCCCTCTAACCATCCAATTGTTATTATTTCTTCGTTGATTGAAAACCCAAAAATGGACGGCTGAGAATTGTTTTTTAATTTCTTGCCTCGTTGGACACCATCTCCAAAAATAAACACTTAATGACTCTTCTACTGATTAAGAGCTTCTTTTCCATGTATTATCAGATAAGGTTCAGATATTTGAATTTTGAAGGATTTTTAATTAATTGATTAATCCACCTTTAGAGGGAGATTAGAGAATGTCGAAATTAGGGATGAAAAATAGAGATAGAGCTTACAGCTAGGGTACTATAGCCTCACTTGAATAGTTGTTAAGCTGGGTTTCGGGCTGCGTACCCAATTTGGCCTGAACAGCTATGTACTTCATTTATAACATGAAAAATTCTTATCTCTCAAGCTGTGAATCCAAATTTGTTAAACTTATAGTTGAAACTCATTAGTTTGGAAAGACCTTCGCAACAGATTTAAATACAATAACTAATTCACCCTTTAACTAAAAAATCATTTTTAATTAATTTAATATTAAAAATGCCAAATTAGCAGGTTGTTAGATTCTCTAACCTTAAAAGAATTACTCCCCAGCAATTCTCTAATCACAACCCTTAATCAATCAACCAAGAATCATCGTGGATTTAATCACAAAAATATGGGGAATTATATCAATTATAAATTAATTACTCATATGGTAGTATATGGCAACCGCATAACCCAATCAGCCGCGAGACAATAAAATTCATTCACCACATTGAATTCAACTTTCTATACACATACTATAGTAACATACACATTTCCCTGATCATCCAGTCCAAGCTATATCATGTAAACTAACACTCCATTAACAAAGAATGAAACAATATCAACCAAATATCAACTCTATCTGCAAGTCATATCATGCATCTCAACAATCTGATCGTAATAGCCCATAAAAAAGTATGCAATAAACTCAGGATGGTCCAAACTTGCATGCACAAATAAATAAATATATAAATAAATCAACAATCAACTTGAATCATCAAAGTAAACAAACATATTCAAAATAACATGGAATCATCACCACACCGACCTACCAATAGGTTACATTCTGTTAATTGATATGCTAACTACACATCCACTATAATGTGCTCAAAATAGCGTCCGAATTCCTCATTGCCACATCCTTAAAATAATTAATATATCAGCACATACACACACTTCATAACAATATGTGTGACTACTCATTGCTAAATCCTCAAAATTATATTTTTATCTACTCATGTTGCAACTACATCAATTTTCAATTCTCGGACCCACATCATAAGATCTCTATAACTGACCACAAATACGAGGTCGTTGAATACTCTACTTCATAAGAGCATCATTCTCCTGGATATATGATCACTCCATATGATCATTAACCACCCAACACCATGGTCTTATCGATGCTCAAATCCAACACACTCCGAATGACAAGCAGACTAGAGCATCTTTGCGAGGTATAAGGTCTCATACCAAATACTCTTAGATGCATGATAGCATAAATAACCATCCCCATAAGGTCAATGAATACTCATCTAAGTAAGTGCAACGCAACTATATGAATGAATGGATTCTTCCACTTTGTGCGGCTAGGAAAGTAGATAACCTGATAAAGGTAGAAGGTTAAATAAATCACCCATTTCAATTATTAGTGAGCAAGCTCACCGATCATTTCTTTATGAGCATAAATCAAAGCCTTTGGTCATCAACAATTCCTTGGTAGGCACCCGCATTAGAATCCATCTTATTTAACCCAAAGTCCTTATGATTTCATTATTTGATGATAAGGATTACTCATCCAAAATAAAAAGAGGGATCTGCCACCCATCGCTAGAGATAAGGACTCTAATACATCTCCAAATCAGAACATTTGCTAATTTATTTTCAATTTCAAATTAATGCATTCTTTTCAAATAAAAAATATCCATTTTCCCTTTTAAAAAATTATGATTTTAAAACTTTGAGAAAGACTTCCTTTGAAAAGTTTCAAACCATACAATCTTTTTCAAAAATAAATATAGAAGTCTTTGTTGAAATTAAAATTATAGAAGCAAGTAATGGCTCACATAAAATTAGATTTTTGAAACGTTTAAAACTCTAAATTTTAGTAAAGATGTAAGAACACCCACCCATCATTTTGACTCCTCGGGGGTGCCCATAAAGTTTATAGTCACCAAAATTACCTAGTCACTATTCATCTTCTAAGGACATCATCAAATCACTTTGTAGATTCGAGTATCTAGTCTTTCTCAGAAGACACTATGCTATCCTCTATGACTAAACCTGATAATTCATTAGTTTCTTCAATGTACAACCCATTAAAATTCAACATTGTATAAATATCACATAGTAAAATTATAATATATAGAAAGCAATATAATCTAGCATACAGTACAGATAGACACAATAAGGTAGACAAGCAAGCAATCAAACAACAACACGATAAATACAAAAGACATTAATCTAAACAAGCATGACATGAATTAATAAGTGAACATAATCCAACAAGTGACATGATTTTCTTTCCTAATTATAACTAATAACTTAACAGGGAATAGGTTAATACAAAAAATATGACCAAAGAAAACAAATATAAGTAAAAGGTCACTATGCCTCCATCAAAATAGATAGCCCCTACATCTATCTCGACTCTCTCTACGGAAGGAAATGACTAAACCTCTGTAAAAAATCATTAGGGAACATAACATTCATAAATGCAACATTGTCATAATGGGCGTTGGGAAAATTTAGAAGTCGTCTAGCCTTGTCATCTCACATCCCATGACACAGCTTAATCTCAAGATTCACAAGTTTTATTTTCCAAATGGGATATCTTTTCAATAATGTTTTTAACAAACACCTCTAAGGTTTGTTACTTGTTATCCACAATGTTTTCAAAGTCAAAGGTAATGCCACCAGTGATAGCAAAGGAATTAGTGGCACTAGGTTCTATGTCGAAGATCAATAGGGTGGTACGTGGAAAATAACGTATAAAATTGATGATATAACTATTCGACATCGCCCATTAA
Source organism: Allium cepa (assembly GCA_030765085.1). NCBI lineage: Eukaryota > Viridiplantae > Streptophyta > Magnoliopsida > Asparagales > Amaryllidaceae > Allium > Allium cepa. Next base: position 151,074,057 of record CM060934.1, on the reverse strand, counting down.
TCACACCACACTTCATCACTTCACGATTCATCGGTGTCGCATTGCTTCAATAAGGAAAAGGATTGAATAAAGCCACATGAATTTGACATCGCTAATTATCAAATTCGACATCCTCTCATAAAGGTAAATTTAACATTCTACGACGTCACACTCAAGCATCACCACATATAAGGATGATGATGCGCCTAATCAATACCGCCTCTTATCAACTTCGAAGGTAGCCTCTCATCGACTTCGAAGATCAGCACCGAAAGAATAGGATGCCACACTTCATCAATAGCAAAATGTATACCATCAACGTCGTAAGCGATCAATGAGTGCTAATGTGCCTCATATCGCATCTCATTGATGCTGGACTCAAGTAGCATCGTTATTACCTCTAATCATCACAACAAGCTTGTGACCATTCATTACAAAGACTATCAACAATATATCAACGCAGCACCGCACTTCGGGAGCACTTCAAAAATATTGTTCTATGATGAAGACAAAGCAATTCAACATTATGTCGCTCTTCGTTAATACTCAATACCTTGATTTGTCATGAACATTTGGAGAAAGCCATATATTTATGTGAAGCAGTGTTAATGGTAAACACCATCAATATCCATGAAGTCATCAATACTGCCTTATGATTATCATTGATTCGTATTTGTTTTGACTCAAGAAGGTCGTTGACCATCATGATGGAAGCAACCGATGCCATAGTTTGTAGTTACCGCAAACTATCGATCCAAAGTGTTCTTGTACATAAGATAGGCGATGACGAAGACTATATTTACTCACAAGGTAAAAGTGACATTGTCGACGCTTTACAAACATGAAGCCTAGCATATTGCAATATTAAAGTCATCGAAGTCATTGGTAATGCCATCATTAAAGTTGATGCTGAAGCGCGTCGCAGACACTAAAAACAAGACAATGCCTTTTCTTTAACAATGATGCTAATTCTAGGTTGACACTATTGAAGCAAAACACGCCAAAGTTGAGCGTGTCGAAGTCATGAAAGGCGGAGTGGAACTGCTCTACCTCTATAAATATAGACCTACGGATGCCAATCGGGGATGATTTTTTGATTTTCTCCCTCTTTTCGTAAATCAAACCCTTGTAACCCAAAATCGAACTGGGGACAAATCTTACATGATAGTAATCATATATGAATTAAATGAGTAAAGGCTTGGACATATTCATTGACTTTGACTATGCTCTATTTCAAACATTATTGATATGGACTTACACACACACACATATGGACTTATCTAGATCAAACTATATATGGACTATTTAGAAACACCTTGAACTATGCCAAGCATATATGTCCATAATGATATGAACATAGGACTTTGAACATAAGGACAATTACATAACCTATTATCGAGCTTAATGAATTATTGCATAAATTTGTTACTTATTTTCTGTATCTCTATTGAAGATATGGCATTACATAGGCCTTTTTGGAATAGTAACCCCGAAAGACCATCTAGACTCTCGAATATGACAACTTAAAATGCCCTAAAGGAATCTCATGCATAATTATCCAAGAAAACACGTGGTCTTCTATATTTTTTCCTCAAAGGTTTATTATAGTCCCCGTCCATCCTTTAACGATTCCATCATGAACCAGCCTTAAGTGATGAAATGTTCCTTGATGATATAACTAAGTCAATATTGATTAATTTATGCTTGATCACGTTACCACATTCATTTAAGTCAAGGATTATTTTATCACTATTGGCATCATGAATGTTATATCAGTTTTAGTCTAACATTTTTGGCACTAGAACGTAGGTCTAAACCTCCAGTCCTATTTAATTCTTTCTAGGAGCTAATGAATTAAATTTTAGTTTCAAAAAAATGAGATCAACATGACTTAATCTTCTAAATGAAAAGGTCATTCAAACAAGAATATTAGAATAGAATGTAGTTCCCAACTTTATCTTGGGAAATGCATAGCCTGGACAACAGTCAGAGCCGGCATGACCTACTAGCAACAAAGCTACGATTAAAAATCTAAAGCAACAAGTGCTAGAGACAAAGGTACAACCTATAAGCTCAATTTCTTGGATACAAACCTCAAAGGACTAACTACCATAATAATGAATCTTACTTGAGAGACATGGTAGAAAAAATGGGGAATGATATGCTTAATCTCAAGGGAAAAAGAACTCTTGATGACAAAGTCAATGATAATCATTGAGAAGCTCCCATCACAGATAAAATCATGTTCGTGAAAATCCCCCCTCATATCAAGATCTCATTCATCAAGTATAATGGAACAACCATTCCAGAAGATCACTTATTGGCCTTCGAGAGCCTATACAATGCATCCTGAGCTTTGTATTGTAGGCTTTTCCCAACTACTTTTTAAGGAGCAATTGCTAAATGGTACCGACAATACCGGGAGAGGACTATCTATTTATGGAAACTGTTTTCTTGTGCATTCTCAACGTAGTTCAATAAAAATCCTACCATTGACTACATTATGATAGTTAATACCAAACAGAGACCACGAGAGTTGTTGGATGATTACCTTAAGAGATTCAATGAGGAAGCCATGAAGGCGAAGAATATGATTGATAGAGATAAGTTGGTGGTGGTACATTCTGGACAGTTCGAACAAACCCCATTCTGGCAGGAGCTCTATATAAATGGGTGCAAAGATTTACAAGATTTCCATTTCCATGCTGATAAGTTCATCCGCATGGATGAAATGTATCGCACCAGAAAGAAGGTCCAAGCCAAAAATGCAAACAAGGAAATTTAACAGCAACCGTAACCACAAGAAGACAAAATGAGAAGAAGACTCAAACCCTAACCATGTTGCTTTGAACAAGCCAATATCTTACATATATGCTACAATAAAGGAAAGAGACGTCTTTCCAATCTCTTACAAAGGTTAAACCAATCCTAAACCAAGGAAAGGGGGAGACTATTGTGCTAATCACAAATCAAATGGACACAAATAAGAGGAGTGTCGAGTATTAGCAAGCATCATTCAACACATGATCCATTTTGAGGGCCTGAAGGATTTTGTTATGGATAGTCAAAAAGTTGAAATGGCAACCAAAGACCACCTAGCAGCACCGCGAATATGATAGAGGATGATGTTCAACCAGATTCTTTCCACCTTTCAACCAAATTGACATAATCCATGAAGGCCCACATTTAGCTAGAAATAGCAAAGGAGCTAGGAGTCATTATGTTAGGGAAGAAAAGGAAGGGATTTTATTTATTTAAGAGGAACGTCCGCTCAAGAATCCAAGATTTCAAATCCAGATGCATAATCTGACCATCACACTACAAGAGCAAAGAGGGGTCCGCTGCCCGCACAATGACCCACTCATGATTACTACGTAAATTGGACTTATTGTGGTTATCAAAATTTTGATGGATACCAGAATTCCTGTCAACATTATTTTCAAACATGTATTTGATCAGATGGGGATTCTGGAAGAAATCTTTAACCAAGTTTGGAGCCTATTTTTGGGTTCAGTAATAAAGGGACAACTCTTGTTGGACAGATAAGACTTCTCGTGCAAATGAGAGTTCCTCCGTGCTCTCGGAACTTTGAAACTCTCTTCGTCATCATGAATCAACCTTTGTATTATAATGCCTTTTTCAGAAGACCAACTTTGGATGAAGTTAAGGCATTTGTCTCCCCGATGGTGAAATTTTTGACTAAAAGCGGGTGGGGAACCATAAGTGTGGAAAGTTCGGTGCTCGCGAGATGTACTTTGCAAGTATTGAACTATATGGACAAGATTACCTTTCTTGTTATAATTAAAGAAAAATAATTTAATCCAAAATGATACTAGAAAGGCCTTTGGATGATGATTCTTCAATCTCGTGACCCAAAGTGAAAACTGAGCCCGTCAAGAAGATTAAACGTTGTTGAGAAAATTTGACAAGAAAAAAAGGAAGGAAGCAAATCTAGTGGAAGATGAAATTGAAGGTAAGGAAATTATCACTAAACTAGACTATAGAAATGAACAAGAAAGAATGAAGCCTACATATGATCTTGAGGAAATATGCATAGATTATGTTGATACAACAAAGACTGTAAAAATTAGAAGAGAGATAGATAGCAAACTCAACGGAGAGCTAGTTCAATTCCTTCAGTTTAACAAAGATGTATTTTCATAAACCTACCAAGATATGGTTGGAATAGATCCAACCATCATATTCCATGCTCTGAATATAGACTTAAATATCACACTAGTCCGGTAGAAGAAAAGACAGTTTGATAAAGTTCGGTCTAATTCTTTGAAAGAAGAGGTTAAATGATTGCTCGAGAATGGATTTATTAGAGATGTAATTGATTCAAAATGGTTGGCTAATCCAGTGCTAGTCAAGAAATCCAATGGAAAGTGTAGAATGTGTGTTGATTATACTGATTTGAATAAAGCTTGCCCAAAAGATTGCTACCAGCTCCCAAGGATAGATCAGTTAGTCGACGAAACAAGCGAACACCAACTCTTGTCTTTCATGGATGCGTATTCCGGATACAATCAAATTCTAATGTTCAAACCAGATGAGGCAAACACTAGTTTTATAATAGATTAGGAAACGTATTTCTACAAAGTGATGCCCTTTGAATTAAGGAATGCATGAGCAACATACCAGAGACTAGTGGATAAAATGTTCAAGGAACAAATTGGTCGGAATGTGACAGTATATGTAGATGACATGTTGGTCAAGTCTCAAGAGAGAGGCAGTCATCTAAAAGACCTTGTAGAAATGTTTGGTGAATTACAAAAATATCAGATGAAGTTTAATCCACAAAAGTGTTCTTTTGGAATTTAGTCCAATAAATTCTTGGGATATATTGTTAGTGTAAGAGGTATCGAAGCTCATCCAGTCCAAATTCAAGCTATCAGAAACATGGCAGAACCTAAAACATGCAAAGACATAATGAGCCTGAATGGAAGAGGGGCAACATTGAATAGATTCATTTCTAAAGCCATAGATAAATACATCTCGTTCTTCAATGTGATTAAGAAGAAGAAAAACTTCGAATGGAGTGAAGATTAACAGAAAGTTTTTAAAGAGTGAAAGATCATTTAGAAAAATCGCAAATTCTCTCCAGCCCCGTGGATGAGGAAAGTCTATATCTCTATATGGCAATTTTTGAACATGTGGTTATCTCAATGCTAACAAGAGAAGAGAAGTGAATTAAGCTTCTAGTATATTATACCAACGAGTGGCTCAAACATACAAAAACTAGATATCTAGTTATAGAAAAGCTGGCACACAATTTAATGCTCACCGCATGAAGGTTAAGGGTTTATTTCCAAGCACACTCAATCAAAATCTTAACTAATTTCCCACTCAAGCAGGTTTTTTTACTAAATAAGAAACTTCAGGAAGGTTGGTTAAGTGGGGAATTGAACTTAGCCAATACGATATTGAATTCCTGCCCCTGGTGAGCCGATTTTGTCAATTAGTCTACAGGGTTTATCGAAAAGCAATCAGAAAAAAATGGACCTAAAACCTAAGTGGTAATTATTCATAGATAGGGCCTCAAATGAACAAGGAGCCAGAGCCAAATATGTAATTATAAGTTTTGATGGACATCATTGCATTCAATGAAGTTAGGGTTTCCAGCCACCACAATGTAGCAAAATATAAATCCATGATAGAGGGACTTACTCTAGCCCTCCAAGTGAAAATCCTTAGAATAGAAATTTTTAGTGATTCGCAACAAAGGTAAATCAGATGAACTAGAAATATTAGATAAAGGATGCCAAGCTGATTCTATATGTCAAAAAGATATTAAAAATGCCGACCTAATTCGAAGATTTCTCAGTACATCCAGTACCAAGGGGTAAGAACTCCTAAGTGATTCTTTAGCAAAGTTAGCGAGCTTGTGAGAGGCATTAGAAGCCCGAATTGTTCCAGTGGTTTATTTAGAGAGTCCTAGTATTACGAAGAAAAGCCTCAATCAAGAAAATGAATCCTTAGTGTTGACCATGTCTCAAGCCTAGCATACAAGGAGAAAGAAGACGAAACCGAGATCCTTCAAGAAAACCTTCCTTATATAGAAACTAATGATCAATGTGAGAATAATTAGACGACTCATATTATCAAATATATAATAAAAGAAAAGCTCCAGCAAATAAGAAGGAGTCAAGGAGAATAAAACTCTAAACTCCAACTTTTATCATGGCGAACAACATACTTTATAAAAAGGGATATTTGCTCCCTTACATAAGATGTGTTGATCCAGAAACAAGAGCAAAATTACCAAGGGAAGCCCATGAAGGATTCTGTGGAGTACATTCTAATGGAATGAAATTGGCTAAGAAAGTAATGAGACAAGGATTATATTGGCCTCAAATTACTAATCAATCTATTGATTATGTAAAAGGATGCAAAAATGGCAAGGCTTCTCTAAGATCCTACGCCTAACATCAAGCGAGTTGACTCTGTCTCAAGGCCATGGCCTTTCGATGTATGGGGAATTGGCCTAGTTATACCATTACCGATATCTAAAGGAGAAGCTAAGTACATGGTAATGGGCATTGATTACTTCACGAAGTGGATAGAAGCAAAACCACTTTCAAATGTTACATCAGGAGAAGTTCTCAAGATCGTAATCAAAAATATCATTACCAGATTCGGGATTCCATACCAGAAAATATCTGACAATGGAACTCAATTTGAAAGTTAAGAATTCACTTGTCTGTAATAGGAATGAAATAATCAAAAGCTCTTTAACTGTAGCTCATCCTAAAGTAAATGGAGCCGTCGAAGCAGCCAACAAAACTATAAAGATTATCTAAAGAAGCAATTGGACAAAACAAAAGGGAATTGGGTAGAGGAACTACCTCTTGTCCTATAGGCATATAGAACTTCTTCTAAAAATGTGATAGGGCATACCCCATACTCCTTAACATACAGTTGTGAAGCCATGCTTCCAATTGAGGTTGAAGTACTACTCATTGAAGGATTGCATATGCATTCAGTCCAAATCAAGAGTTAAAAAGAGAGAATCCTTAGACTTAATCAATGAGTTAAGAGATGATGGAGTCGTACAAATAGCTGAGTATCTACAAAGAATGTTTAAGTAAACAACTCAAGGGTAAGAGTAAAATCATTTCAAAAAGGACATCTTGTGCACCAAAGAGTCATGGAAAATACTAAGAATACAGAAGATAGGCCGATAGGACCAAGTTGGGAAGGACCTTTAATCATACATAAAGTAATCCTGCCTAAGACCTATAGACTCTGTTGACCAGATGGAAACGTCATAGCAAGAACATGGAATGCTGAACATTTGCATCCATATTTTTTAACAATGAATGAATAAAGAGAATTTATCAGCTCAATCGTTAAAAGGAGTAAGACTTTCTCAAGGAAGGAAAACCTAGCCATCAAAGGCTCATGACCACAAGAGGTCCTAGGCCATCAAAGGCGCTAGCCGTCAAAGCCTCATGACCATAGGAGGTCCCAAGCTATTAAAGGCAATAGCCATCAAAGGCTCATGGCCACAAGAGGTCACAGGCCATCAAAGGCCCTAGTTATTAAAGGCTCATGATCGCAAGAGGTCCCTGGTCATCGTAGGCCATATCTGAGCCTTCAATGCCATCATCAAAGGCCTTGCCGAAGTGCCTCCTAGAGGAAGGTCAGAGTAAGCCTTTAGCGCCATCATCAAAGGCCTTACTAAAGCACTGGAAAAGTCTTCAACCTCTATCTACATGGCCTGGTTGGAGCGCCTCCTAAAGGGAGGACAGTGTAAACCTTTAGTTTCGTCATCAGATGCCTCGCTAAGCAACGATTAAGCCTTCAATGCCATCATCAAAGGCCTCACTGAAGCACCTCCTAGATGTAGGATAGAGTAAGCCTTTAGCGCTAATCATCAAAGGTCTCACTAAAGTACCGAATCAATCTTCAAAAGGACGATCTATCAAAATCAGAGCCAGGTAGTTCTCCAAATGTGTTAATCTTCGAGAGGAAAATATATCAAAATCAAAGCCAAGTAGCGCTTCGGACCAGTCAATCTTCAGGAGTAATATCTATCAAAATTGGAGCCAGTTAGCACTTCAAGATAAATAGTATTCTAAAGGAAGATCTATCGAGTATGAGTCGTTTATGCTTTCTAACAAACACGATCTATTTATTGCCAGATAAGGATTTCTAGTCTTCTTCCATTATTACTAGATTTGGATTTTTATTCTTCTTCTATTATTTCCAAATTTTGAATTTTGGTCTTCTTTTATTTCCAGATTTGAATTTCTAGTCTTCTATTATTGCCAGATTTGGATTCTGTTTTTTTATTTTTAGATTTGGAATTTTAGGCTTCTTCTATTATTGTCAGATTTGAATTTTTTGGACTTATTTTATTTCCAGGTTTGGATTTCTGCTTTTATATTATCATTGTCAGAATTGATTTTTTGGTCTTCTTTTATTATTTCTAGATATTCAGGTTTTCTATTATTATTGCAGTAAGATTTGGATTTCTAGGGTCCTATTATTTCCAGATTCGAATTTATGGTCTTCTTCTATTATTTCGAAACTTGGATTTTTGGTCTTCTTTTATTTCTAGATTTGGATTTCTGGTCTTCTATTATTACAGTATGGTTTGGCTCTCTAGTTTTCTTTTGTAATTTTCAGATATGAATTTCAGCTTTCTATTATTATTGCTACCGGATTTGGATTTCTTGTCTTCTATTATTGCCAGATTTGGATTTTTGGTCTCCTATTATTATTGCTAGATTTGGATTTCTGATTTTTTTCTTGTTAATGGTGTTTTAACCCATTAGAATTCAATGGGAGTTAGAAAATCTAGATTAAACCGAATGACTTAAAACATGACCAAAGGGGTTAAAAGAACAAGACAATGGACTTTAAGAAAAATCACCCTGAAATACTCCAAGTATTCGGATCGGCACTGATCCGACTCCTATGGATCGGTGCCTATCCGAATTGAAGCATGGAGATCCATCACAACCCCTTGCATCATGATTCTATACCTCTCTTAAGTACACTAGCTTAGTTTCATAGCATTCTAAGGAACCCAGTTTAAGAAACAACGACTCGTATGATCCATTCAAATATTTACCCCCTTTGGGACCAGATTAACTTAAAATGGACCTATAGAACTCATAATGATTCGGATTAACTTGAAATTTAGATGAATACTTAGAAGACATAAAAGAAGGCTCATACCAAAAATGAGGGCATTTCGACCAGCCCATTTGGATTGAAACCAACCCAAGTGATTCGGGTAGGTCTGACCCATCATAAGTGGGCCCTACCACCTAATATTCATTGCATAGATCCCGTGCAAGCTCTAGAAGCTACCTATAAAGTTTTATCTGACTCTAATAAGTATCGAGCGAGTTTTGAATGGATCTCCACCAAATTGAGCTAGTTTGATGGATTAGGTCCGACCCTCTTAGGATGGACCCCACCTCATGAGATCCAATTTGGAGGCTATAATAATCATGTACATTGTATTTATGAAGTTTTGCGTCATTTGGTTGAGCATTAGGTGAGTTATGGCTAGATCTCCTAAGACCAGGATGAAGAGATTCAAAAAAAAAGCTAGGTGTTTGGATCATTGCCAATCCGACGCAATTGGATCACTGCCAATCCAAAAAAATTATCTCAAATGCACTTAAGATCCAATATAGAGGCTAATCTACTTATGTACATGGAACGTATGAAGTTTTACATCATTTGGTTAAGTACTGAGTGAATTATGGCTGGATCTTCTATGAATGAATGAATTGGATGATCCATGAAGATGGATGATCAAACGAACTCCACATGACTTGATATTTAGATAAGGCCCTCAAATATAGGATAGGAAGCCAACCAGATGAAAGTTGTCCATAATTTGCATAACTTTTCAGATCGATACTGATCTAATCGGATCGGTACCAATCCAAAAAGTTGTCTCCAATCATCCCTAAACTTTCTGGGCTCCATCCTAGCATCAACTACAAACTTGGAAATCGCGTTTGAACACACCACCTTCTCAAGCCAAATACGACCAAACGTGGCCACGAAAATTGGTCATCATTGTTTGTCTCGAAGAGCTCGACGAGCTCTTCGATTTTCATGTTAGAAGATATCGATATAAGTGAATGGATTTGGTGGAAATTGAGGAGAAAGAGCACTGCATTTTGACCATTGAAATAATAAAAGGCGACGACGAGAAATATTAGGAATAGGGCGTGTGTATATGCATATATATATATATGTGTGTGTGTGTGTGTGTGAATATATTATATTTTAATACTATCTCGACTATTTATGTGGACAAACTCCAAATGAAGCATGCCGCCTAGCGTTTATAATGTTTTACTCCTATTTCGAACACAATGGAATAAGTTTCGAGGCCTAATTCGATACATCTGGAAGATAGCTTTTTCAAATCGAATAAAAATATTAAATTTACGATATGAAATTCAACAATTTTCTAGCCCGTACAACCAAACGGTAACTCCAATCGCTACAACATTTGAAATCCGATAATAATACACTATTACGGATCCAATGGAACTAGTTTCGTCGAATTTCGATACTATGCCACGGAAGGCTATTTTTATCACGTCGATTAAATCGAGTTATTTCAATATCCATGAAATTACTTGAAATCCAAATTTTAAAACTCACCAACTTAATTATAATTCAAATAGAACTTATATCCACATTAGAAACCATTTAAATTCATATTAAATACAAATTCAATTATTTATCCTATTCCAAATATTAAATTTACTATTCACCAAATCCATTTAATCGCTATATTTGAAATTCTAAACCATTTCACTAATTCAACCAAAATCTTCATATTCTAAATCAACTAATATTTCAAATTCAATATTTAAAAATTATATTAGACGTTGAAAAGCAAATGGCCAAAATTCCGGGTCGTTACATTCCTCACCCTTAAAAGTATTTCGTCTTCGAAATTGCTAAGGTAGGAAAAATGCTCCAAACCTATTTCTTTACAAAACCCGTTTGGTTAAAATTCTATTATTACTATTTCCTAAGTCTTTTAGACTCACCTATTCCTATTTATTCCTCAAATTCCATTATTTCAAGTTATAATTTCAAATCAAATATGGTTAACAAAAATTTTCAAAAAAATTTATAACACCTTAATTTTTCAATTTTTTTTGTTAGAGTCTCTCTTGTATGGAGAGACTTTCGCAATATGACAAAGGTGATAAAATATATACAACGACCCACATGGTCGAAAACACAATATATATCAATATTTATTTCAAAGATGTATTTAATCCGAAAACGTACCTTTATTTAGTGTTTATCAAGTGGTCGAGCTTACTTTATATGAAATTGCGCAACCCAAATCTAATCCAATAGCCACCTTGTACCTGCACTTACTTGATTTAAACACATAAGTCCCAAAAATATGAAATATGCTAACATTTCATTTATTTAGCTAGTTAACATATGAATTTCGTAAGTAATACATGCTATAACATGTATATTTAGAATGTACCTGCAATTTCAAGGTTCCAACGCTTAATCTTTCACTTCCGATTCAATTTATATACTATATATACAATTCCAGACGCTTCACAACTATTTATAAGCATTTAATTCATATCAACACATATTATACCTATGTTCATTTCAAATTGATTCTAAATCGTAGTGATTTACCTTCAATTTATTCACAAATCTTGTTCCGTTAATTTTTATATTCAACAATAATTCAATCCATGCATATTTATTAATGAACCATTTCATAAATTTATTTAAGCCAAGCTTCCATACAAAAATATTAACTTAAGTTAATTCGTTTACTACTAATCAATTCAACTATATAGCTTAAGTTTATTTCCCTTGAAAAAAATTCCTTTCCAATTTTAGATTGATTCTTATTTCATCCATTCAATACCATTTAACTCAAGTCTCATTCTGATATCCCATTCACTAATTAATTCATCAAGTTAGCTTACTTTCACTTTATACTTCACAATTAGATTTTTGTATCAAAAATCACTCCATTTATTTTACTTGAGTTCAATTCATTTTATAATTTAAGTTTGTATTTTTATCTCTTCACCAAAATATCAAATCATTTATATTTTGGTTTTGCTATTCAACTTTTCTAATTTATAAGTTATATAACTTATATTTCATATTTCCAGGTTATAAGTTCAAAAGTTTATTTACTTTCTGGGTTCACACCTTCAAATGAATATCCCATTCATTTTGCTAAATAAAAATTCATTTAATTAATTCACATTCATCGCTTCACATTTGTATCCATTTACACATTCCTTTATCACTCTCATTTATATTCTCTATATTCAATTAGTTGCATTCAACTAATTAACATCTAATCCATTTAATTAATTCATTAATTATTTCATTAATTTTCTTCATTAATTCCATTCAAATCATAATCAATTAAATTTCTAAAATTTAATTCATTCAACTAAACTTAAGTTGAATTTTGTTTAATTTTATATCTCAATCCCAATAGATATCATTTCTAATCTAATCAAATTTTATTTAACTTAGCTTAAGTTAAATTTCATTCATTTTAACTTATTCAAGTTAAAATTTAATTCCAAAACTCAAATTCCATACTTTTCTTTTTTATTAAAATCATTCTCAATTTATAAGTTCATAACTCATTTTCTGATGTTTTACCCAACATTTATATTAAAATTCCAGAATTCAAACACCCGGCTTTTATTTCAAATCATTTTAAACCATAATATGTATATATAGCTCTTTTTGGTTTAACAAACCATTTCCTGGGAATTTCAAATCAACTTGATTTTATCCAAAACAGTTCCTTGGAATTTCCAAAACAACACTTGTTTTTTTGAACAAAAATCTCCATATCAAATTATTACGGTAGCAATCCATCACTTACAAAATAGAAAATGAACACCGATAATGTCACGATCATCATTGCAATTATTTTCCAGCAACTAAAGTGAGTTTAGTGCTTTCTTACTTCCAAAACTCATTTTAAAAAATTTTCTATTCAGTAATATCTCTAAAATAATACTCCATTATTATTCATAAATCACTTTGGAAAACATTTCCAAAACCTCTAAGATTTAAAAATTCCCAAACACTTAGTCCAAATTCATTTAAAGAATTTTTCAAAATTTCCGAGACTCAAATTTCCAAATTCTTGATTGAATCCACTTTTAGTTAACACTCATATGTACAATCATACTTATACAATTTCTATTTGGTTATATAAACCATTTCAATTATTATAATCTTGTTTTGATTATAATATTAACAACCAAACACTCCAATTATACTATAGTAATTTCATGAAATTATTTCTTTTATATCGAAATATAGTTTGGGTAAAATTAATTTTATTTACCCTCTTTTTAAAACAATACTGTGTCAGTTTACCTTGTTTAAGAGTTTAAACCCCTATCGGTACAGTTGTACTTTCCATATCGACCAGAATTCATAAACACTCAACTAATAGGTCACAATATAAAACATTTTATATTCACTAACAAGTACGCTCTCTCGTATATATATATATATATATACACACACTCAACAACTCTTTCTAGGGTATTACTACCCTATCTCTAATGAGTCAAACCCCACAAAACTAAGGTTATCGCTAAACCTATCTCTGATATCATATGTAACATGCACACTTCGAAAGGTTTAAATCGACAATAATCCATACATGTCCAACTTAAAAAATCCAAAATATAGATAATAAATGGGGTTAATTAAGAAAAATAAGAAAAGAAGAAGAAAACAAACACATAATCTCATAGCGGAATGATAAAATATAATAATCAAATAAATAGTTCATGAAGCTGTTTATATTATACATTTGATTATAATTTATAAAACATTTATCAGAGCTATATAATAAACAGGGATAGGTAAAACAATGTAGCAGACATCATGTTGCAGGAAATAATACTAGTAATAATTAACCAAATCTTCGTCTTCGTCCTCCAGAAATAATCTTCAATGCGCTGAAATAATCAGGGCTGAATCGAGCGTAATGAGAAGACAAAACACTTGAGTCACGACTAAAATATTCTTATGTGGGTCAAATCGACATCGCATATATAATATGAGGGTTATGGCATCAAAGATGTTCACAAGGTTTCATATCTCATACCCAGTGTATAACGTGAGTGCAATAACTCAAGAGATGTTACAGGATCTTCCATCTCTTAAGGATCCATCAAAATATTTATATGTAGTAGAATATGCTACGTATATAATGTCTAATCAGTAAAATGAATATTTTCTTAGCATTAAGGCTTTACATTGATCCCTCTTAACGCGTTTTTAAGCATTGTTGTATAGTTTGCATATAAAACACCAGTAAACCGTCAGTAGATAGGGATACGCCGTGATAGGACAACACTAAACCAAAATCTTAGGGGTCTTGTATAGGGATATATGTATGACAAGGCACGTGAGGCAATGCTCAAGGTAGGATACTACCAGTTTGGGTCGCAGGGCTGGTGGTAATGCATCATAGCTATGACCAACCACCGCGTCCATCCATCCCATATGGAGTCAAAGGGAGGCTATCCCAAATTATGTTTCACCACTTGAACCAACAAAAAGAGTAATAATATGGACCGAGTCCAAGAAAATCTAAGAATGGATGTCCACTAGGGGCAATTAGCCCACTTGGCCCAGTCAAGCCATCCTTTTTTAGTCATTTCTAATTGGCACAAGTGCTGGGGTCTATCCATCATCGTTCTCTTTCTTCAAATCCAACAAACGACACCAAATCCAACCAGTTCATTCTGGAGTCTCCTCCGCGTAACCAGTTGTTAAAGTTGTTCCAATATTGACAGAGAGTATACCAAAAAGAGGCCCCGATCTCTTTAACAACCAAACGTCGTTTTACGCACCAGTTGGTTCTTTTACATTTCGAAAACAATTCGTGCTTGATATCAAAATATCATATTTGCTTCAAAAATGAATTCCATTTCAAAATCATCATATTCGCTTCAAAAATCAAATCCATTTCGAAATCATCATATTTGCTCAAAATATACCATTTCACTTCAAAATTATTTTTGCCTTAATATCTCGATTTAGCTTCCAAAATTGTTACAAACTTCAATTTAGGTTATAACTTCATTTTAACCCAATTCGTATTTAAATCAATGATTTAAATATAAACATTCCCACATTGACCAGTTTGGATTTTTAGATAATAGTTTAAAAAAATTTAAAAGGTGAAAATAGCTTAATATAAAATAGTTTGAGTATCAAAAGTGGTTTATATAATAAAATAGCTTGGAAATCAAAATAATTTGAATATTTAAAAGATAGGGTTTTAAACAGTTTGTATTAAAATAGTTTGTTTGAAAATAGTTTCAAAGTCTAATGGATCCAATTTCAAATCTTCCAATTCAAATCAATTTCAATTTTCATTTCCATTTAAACCGATTCAACTCTGATCTCAATTCAATTAACTTTGATTCCAATTTTAATTCCAAACTAATTTCAATTCCAAATATAAATTAATTTTAACTATAATTCCAAATTAATTTCAATTTCAAATTTAAACCATTTCGATTTATGTCAATTCCGAGTTCGATTTTCAAAATATTGATTCAAAACACATAAATCGAATTTACCTTGAATATCCACTTAAAATCCAAATCCTCAAATATAATTCAATTCCGAGCTCAATTCTGAAATATTATTTTATACCACTTTACTTAGCAATATTCAAAGTTCGAATAAAAGTCCAATCTTTTAAAACAAATCAATTTCTGAAAAGCAAATAATATTTCGATTATAACTTCAAAATCTCAACTTTGATTATTTAAACAATTTCGTTTACTAGATTTAAATTTCAATATTTCGAGCTCAAGTTCGAAATTATTCAATTTCCAAAATTTGATTTTCATTTATTTAAATCAAATCATTTAAATAATTTCAAATCAAAATTTTAAAATCATTTAATTTAACCAATCCGAGGTCCGTATATAATTTTCTATCCTATGGCGAAGTGAATCAGCTATTTCAATTGAATTCATGGATGGATATATATCATTTCAATCCAAATAAATGTCATAGGTATGGTGACGCCCCACCTCTATACCCACGCTAGCCAAGAATACTACGGTGTAATGCTGTCAACTAGCACGGAGAATAAGGCTGTTGAGGAGCGACCATCCATGCAATGGCTTTGGGCGAGCACCGATATGTCAGATAGAATAACATTCAATTCATTTCGAGAGGAAATCCGACATACCGACACAAACTCAAAGCTACTATACATTGGCTATATATATAATCTTCGGAAACAAATATAGAAATAAACATAACACAAATCGACAAAGACATCCATATCACAAAGGCGGAAATAGATATGAATATTACACATATAAGTGTATATCAGAGTAGTGGTCTAACAAGATCCACAATATCACAAAAGAATAGATACAAGTGCAAGACAAAATAATATGTATACATTAAGGAGTCTATATCTCAAATGTATACAACAAAAACTACTAGATCAAAGTAGATAAGCAAAAGTCAGAAGATGGTTCCAAATAGGAAGTCATGAGGAAGCACCTGCAATATCTCAGTCTGACCCGAGTATTATTTAAGAAGAAAATAATAAACAGATCAGTCTAGCTATAAATATCAGATAAAATGAGATATAAGAAGAGATGTAGTAAAAACGTATGATAACCAAAAATGTCATACTGCGACAAGTATACATAGAAAAATCAACATAGGAAAATCATACAAATATCTCAAGGATCTCATAGCACCAAAAAGAATATCATATTCTTTATTTCATTCACCAAGCCAGAGAAATGACATACATATCAATGCCAATCGTAAAAGTTGGTGAAACCTAAATTCCAAAAATCAACCATTAGAAATCCAGAGGTCAAATAATTCGGAGCATCGATGTCGTACAGCGTGACGTCCGATGATCCAGAAACACAATAGAAAGGAACAACGACGTCGTACTGCGTGACGCCCGATGAACCAAAGCATAATAAAAGGGAACAACGACGTCGTACATCGTAACATCCGATGAACCAACGCATAGTAAAATGGAACAACGACGTCGTACAGCGTAACGTTCGATGAACCAAATCACAATTAAAACGGAACAACGACGTCGTATAGCGTGAAGTCCGATGAACCAAAGCAGAATAAAAAGGAACAACGACGTCGTACAACGTAACGTCCGATGAACCGAAGCACAATAAAAGGGAACAACGACGTCGTACAGCGTAACGTCCGATGAACCAACACACAGTAAGATGGAACGACGACGTCGTACAGCGTAACGTCCGATGAACCAAATCACAATTAAAACGGAACAACGACGTCGTACAGCGTGACGTCCGATGAACCAAAGCAGAATAAAAAGAAACAACGACGTCGTACAACGTAACGTCCGATGAACCAAAGCACAATAAAAGGGAACAACGACGTCGTACAGCGTAACGTCCGATGAACCAAAGCACAATAAAAGGGAACAACGATGTCGTACATCATAACATCCAATGAACCAACACACAGTAAAAATGGAACAGCGACGTCGTACAGCGTAACGTCCGATGAACCAAATCACAATTAAAACGGAACAACGACGTCGTACAACGTAACGTCCGATGAACCGAATCAAAAAGACATCGTGCAATGCTAGTCTAAAACATAAAACGATCATCATCGACCATCAAGAAGTGCCAATTACAGTAAGCTAGTAAATATATGAGCTTAGCTTCATGTCCCATAACCACTAGCTTAACTTAAATATTTACAAACAAATTGTAGATCTCCACTAGAAAATTGTCACAAGAGATTCAATCGAACAAGTCCAAGAATTAACCGACGAAGTAAACGCAAGCGTTTCATACCACTTGTTTTACTAAGTCGTTTAATTAGATTTCTCATACGAGTGAGGTAAAGGTTTGTATATACTAACAGATTGAAAATCGATTTGAGAAAACGAGCTTTGTAATAAAATAGTGTTGAAATCATTTGTAGAAAGAGTTTTGATATTTACTACTAGTATAGAAAAGCTTTATATTTTAAAGTGACAAATCATAGAAGTGATTGTAGAAATAATCAATCATAAAAATTCACATTCAAAGACGTGAATAAAATCCAAAGAAATCAATACCGAAACCATCAAAAAGGATATTCCCAAAAATCACGAAGAAAAAGTCATCAAAGTCAATAATAAATGATAACAACAAAAAGGGAATCAACACGAATCGATTAAAGTTGGAATTCTCAAGCAAATAGGCAAATAGTCAAAAGACTGCAGATTCAGACGTCTGAATCTGGAAAATAAAAATATTTTCCAGAACAGAATTCAGACGTCTGAATCCTTGAATTCAGACGTCTGAAATAGGCACTTTTTAGCCTATTTCCTTTCTGGTTCAAAATGAACCAATTCAGACGCCTGAATCTGGGAATAAAAATCTTCCCAGAATAATATTCAGATGTCTGAATACTACGTTTCAGACGTCTGAAACTGGGGTTCAGGGCATTCCCTGAACCTAGGCCAAAAATGGCCAAACGAAGATCGAAAACGAATCGGACGAGTAAATGACGACTAAGGATTTACGCCACGCGACAACCCAGCCTTAACGACTCTTCGTTACGCCTCAAATATCAATGTCCAAATATCCATAAAAGGATTTTCATAGATTTTGATTTCAAAACACCAAAAATTGGAATATACACCAAATCAATCCAAACCAAAATCAATTGCACAAGAATAACTGTTAGGAAGTCATACCTAACAATCGAAGATAATTATAGACAAAGATGTGAGATAAAAATATCACCTTTGAACCCAAATTAATGAAGGAGAAGCTTTTTAAAACAAGCTAAGATCAATTCCTCTTCAATAACAACTCAAGAAGCTTCAATCTAAGCTTCCATATAAAATATTTCCTAAGTTACGTTTAGGAAATACTGAAATTGGAAGGAGAATGAGTTGGAGAAGAAGAAGAGGATGCTTACCAATGGGTTCTCTTGAATTTGGAGCTAGAAGTTGGATTTGCTAATGAAGACTAGGGCTTGGAGTTTTAATTTCCTCTTCTTTCCCCCATTTTTTATTTAGCTTGAAGTGTTAGGAAATGAGGAATGAAGTAATGAAGAGGAGAGGGAGTTGTGACTGAGTTAGTAAGTGATTAAAGGGTTCAGCCCAAACCAAAGCCCTAAGTGAAAAAGTAGCAAAAATCAACTTACTCCAAACATATCGAAGCTTATACTAAAAAAGATTGCAAACGACATTTTGAACTCAATGGAAGTGGTCTCGAGTCCAAATTCGACTGTTTGCTAAAAGTAGGTTTTCGGACTAAAATCCGACGAACGATGAAATATTTAAATATACAATCGATAAATATGCGGGTTGTTACAGACTCCCCTCCTTAAAGAAATTGCGTCCTCGCAATACTTAAGAAGAAAATAAAGAGTAACGACCATAAAAGCATATCAACACAAAAGAAATTTGAAATAGGAAGTTCACCACAAAGAGCACAAAAGAGTAAGTCCGAACGGCTTCGCTCGATGAATTCTCTGGATTCCTAAGAGCTATCCTCGAGATTTGAGATCCATTGAACTTAAAAAAGAAGTACATCTTTATTTCTAAGGCGCTCAACCTCCGAAGAAATGATGCGAATAGAATGTTGCTCAAAAGTCAAATTTGGTGAAACTTCAATTTCATCAATAACACCGGGCTCAAGAATAAAATAGGAAACCTAAGAGCATTTCCATAGTTAAAAGACGCGGAAAACGTCAAGAATAGCAGAAAATTGAGCCAGTGCAACGGCGTAGTACAAAAACGGTACGCCCGAGAAATGAGGAACTCGAATAATTTGGAACAACGGCGTAGTACAATAACGGTACGCTAGATGAACCAAAGCTCGAATAATTTCGAAACACCGACGTAGTACAACCGGTACGTTAAATGAACTGAACACCATAAAAGAACATCAGACGCAAGTCTATAGAAGAAATGAGATGAAACTCAATAAAACGAAGTACATCAAAATGCCCGATGAACTTGGTAAAAAGATAATTTCATTTGGTCATCAACAAAGAAACAACCACCTGTTGCTTACGATTAAGTGCTTAGGCAACACGATTCTCCTTTCCGGGAGTATAAAGAATATCAAGATCATAAGATGTAAGGAACCCAAGCCAATATGAAGTTCCTTATGAGAAAATAAATATTCCAAAGATTTATGCTCGAGGTGGAGAACAAATTTCTCCCCCAAAAATAATGATACCAAATTCTAAAAGCGAAAACAATAGCCGCGAGCACTAGATCATGAGTGGCATACCTAGTCTCGATCGGCTTTAATGGTTTAGAAGCACAAGTGATAGCACGTTCTCTTTTGCAACAGAACGACATCCAAACCAACACAACTAGTATTGATACAAATAACAAAGTCTTGGTTCCCTTCGGGAATCACAAGAATAAGAGTATCGAAAAGAAAGAATTTCTTTTAAATAATCTTCTTTCCTGAAAAGTTAAAACTTTCAAAATTACATTTATCTTTATGTAAAAATCTTTCTAGAAAAATTTACATAAGTCAATTTATTGTGTCTAATTGTCTCATCAAAGTGTTTAGGAAATTCTTATCGATAACGTTGATCAAGTGCATCGACCAGAATTCTTAAAGAACTCAACGGGCAATACAATCACAAAATCATCTTCTATATAATAAACATGTTTCTTAAAAACCTTTAAGAATATTCTTTGCTTGTTTAAGAGCAAAGTCAAATTGTACTTATAAATAAATCTTATGACAAAGATTTGCAAAATTTTTAAATTGCTATTTTCATCCAAAATCAATAAATACAAGAATGGTCTCATTGAAATATTCATAGAATATTCGATTTATAAAATGGATGAAATAAGCTGGACAATCTAAATGACAAAATAAGTCATACATAAGAATCGTAACGAGTGCGGAATGCGGTAAGAATGTGGACTCCCGCAACTCGTATCCAAATGAAAATCGGTGGCAAAGTCGAACTAGAATGACCTTAACACCACACAAAAGATTTCTTAGGTGATAATCCTAAGACAAACTCAAAAATACCGGAAAAGTTTCACAAATTATTTAGATGAGAGAAATGAAACTTTCCTCATCATGAGGGTTTAAAGAATAAGAATTGATGCCACGAAAAATTTGAAATCGGAATCACAAGACAAAAAAATAGAAATCTGCTTAACAGATAGAAAATGTCGAAGATGAATAGTTCACACGGAAAATAGGATATGGGATTCACAACGATTAAGCCAATCCTTACAAAAATCAATTCCGAAGCCTAAGTAAAAATATCGGCTTGGAAAGAAAAATCACATAAAATAGTTTCGACATCAATAGAAAGCAAATTGAGTGTTGCGGATCTACCATCCGTATTCGCAACTCTCAAAGAAGTCATCAAGCCTAACATAGTTTCAAAAAAAAAGAATCAACAAGTTCTTTTGATATAAAATAGTGAGATGGAACCCATATCAAAAAGAACTCAAATAAGAAGATCACGAAATAAAACAATGCCATCAAGGATTGAGTGAAAAATACCTTGACCAAGAGAAGTGTCACTAGGAGTTTGCATAATATTCAGCTCTCCCTCTCTCCTACTTTGAAGAATGGGACATGTAGATATAAGATGACCGAACTTTTGCAATAACGGCAAAAGAGAGGTTTCAGGCACTCCCTTGCATAGTGGTCCGTGGAACCACAATTATAGCATCATCCACGACTAGAGGTAGGAGTCTTTGCTACCGGAGTTTGTTGCTTCCCTTTCTTGATGGGATTGGGGCCTTTGAATTTAATAGGCCTCTTCATGTTGTTGTTGAAGTTCTGTTTGGCATGCACAACTTCAATATCGCTTTCTCTATCGGCCTCTTCAAGACGAAGAGCGATATCAATAAGCTGATCAAATGAAACTTCTAGTTTCAGAAGTAATGGCTTCTTGAGGTTCTTATTCAACCCATAGACGAACCTCTGATTTTTCTTCATCGGGGTATTAATATACTCAACCCCGTATTTAGAAAGAGATTCGAAAGATGCGACATAGTCTGTCATAGAAGATTCACCTTGAACAAGGTCTATGAAACGCCGGGCTAAAGTTACTTTTTAAGCTTCCAGCACAAATTTCAATTCGAATCTTTCCCGGAATTGCTCCCAAGTGAGATCCGCTTCAACGATTTCAGAAATTAAAAGCTCATACCAATCTAATGCTCTTTCTTGGAGCATGCTAGAAGCCACCTGGACTCGATGTAGATCAATAAGGTCCATGCGGGAAAAGATGCGATCGCATGATTTGAGCCAAGCTTGAATTTCTATAACACTCTCGGATCCCTTGAATGGCCTTCCACCCAAACCGGTATAGTCTCTGCACAAGCGTGCAAAACCTGATCTAGGATGAGTAGGCTCTGGAATGGGTCCGGTAGCTTGAACATTCTTTACTAGATCAAGAAGCTGCTGGGCAGACATAAATACTCCATCATGGGGAGTAGCACTACATTAACCGGCGCTAGGACGGCCAGGTCTAACCATTTCTCTTCTTTAAGAAAGAAAGAAAAGAAGAAGAAAAAGTTATTCTTAGAAAGAATATCAAACAATCATGATGATAAAACAAGGAATCATGAAAGAAAATAGGATTGAACGGTACGAACACCCGAATAAAATCCTAAAGCACGACTCCTAAGAAAGACTTAGGACATGATCCTTGCTAGATTATTCTACATTGTTTCGAAGTTTGACTTTGATACCAAGCTGTGACGCCCCACCTCTATACCCACGCTAGCCAAGAGCACTACGGTGTAATGCTGTCAACTAGCACGGAGAATAAGGTTGTTGAGGAGCGACCATCCATGCAATGGCTTTGGGCGAGCACCGATATGTCAGATAGAATAACATGCAATTCATTTCGAGAGGAAATCCGACGTACCGACAAAAAAATCAAAGCTACTACACAGTGACTATATATATAATCTTCGAAAACAAATATAGAAATAAACATAACACAAATCAGTCACAGACATCCATATCACAAAGGCGGAAATAGATATGAATATTACACATATAAGTGTATATCAGAGTAGTGGTCAAACAAGATCCACAATATCACAAAAGAATAGATACAAGTGCAAGACAAAAGAATATGTATACATTAAGGAGTCTATATCTCAAATGTATACAACAAAAACTACTAGACCAAAGTAGATAAGCAAAAGTCAGAAGATGGTTCCAGATAGGAAGTCATGAGGAAGCACCTGCAATATCTCAGTCTGACCCGAGTATTATTTAAGAAGAAAATAATAAACGGATCAGTCTAGCTATAATTATCAGATAAAATGAGATATAAGAAGAGATGTAGTAAAAACGTATGATAACCAAAAATGTCATACTACGACAAGTATACATAGAAAAATCAACATAGGAAAATCATACAAATATCTCAAGGATCTCATAGCACCAAAAAGAATATCGTATTCTTTATTTCATTCACCAAGCCACAGAAATGACATACATATCAATGGAAATCGTAAAAGTTGGTGAAACCTAAATTCCAAAAATCAACCGTTAGAAATCTAGAGGTTAAATAATTCGGAGCATCGATGTCATACAGCGTGATGTCGGATGATCCAAAAACACAATAGAAAGGAACAACGACGTCGTACAGCGTGACGCCCGATGAACCAAAGCACAATAAAAGGGAACAACGACGTCGTACAGCGTAACGTCCGATGAACCAACACACAGTAAAATGGAACAACGACGTCGTACAGCGTAACGTTCGATGAACCAAATCACAATTAAAATGGAACAACGACGTCGTACCGCGTGACGTCGATGAACCAAAGCAGAATAAAAAGGAACAACGACGTCGTACAACGTAACGTCCGATGAACCAAAGCACAATAAAAGGGAACAACGACGTCGTACAGTGTAACGTCCGATGAACCAACACACAGTAAAATGGAACAGCGACGTTGTACAGCGTAACGTCCGATGAACCAAATCACAATTAAAACGGAACAACGACGTCGTACAGCATGACGTCCGATGAACCAAAGCAGAATAAAAAGGAACAACGACGTCGTACAACGTAACGTCCGATGAACCAAAGCACAATAAAAGGGAACAACGACGTCGTACAACGTAACGTCCGATGAACCAAAGCACAATAAAAGGGAACAACGACGTCGTACTGCGTAACGTCCGATGAACCAACACACAGTAAAAATGGAACAGCGACGTCGTACAGCGTAACGTCCGATGAACCAAATCACAATTAAAATGGAACAACGATGTCGTACAGCGTAACGTCTGATGAACCGAATCAAAAAGACATTGCGCAATGCTAGTCTAAAACATAAAACGATCGTCATCGACCATCAAGAAGTGTCAATTACAGTAAGCTAGTAAATATATGAGCTTAGCTTCATGTCCCGTAACCACTAGCTTAACTTAAATATTTACGAACAAATTGTATATCTCCACTAGAAAATTGTCACAAGAGATTCAATCGAACAAGTCCAAGAATTAACCAACGAAGTAAACACAAGCGTTTCATACCACTTATTTTACTAAGTCATTTAATTAGAATTCTCATACGAGTGAGGTAAAGGTTTGTATATACTAATAGATTGGAAATCGGTTTGAGAAAACGAGCTTTGTAATAAAATAGTGTTGAAATCATTTGAAGAAAGAGTTTTGATATTTACTACTAGTATAGAAAACCTTTATATTTTAAAGTGACAAATCATAGAAGTGATTGTAGAAACAATCAATCATAAAAATTCACATTCAAAGACGTGAATAAAATCCAAAGAAATCGATACTGAATCCATCAAAATGGATATTCCCAAAAATCACGAAGAAAAAGTCATCAAAGTCAATAATAAATGATAACAACAAAAAGGGAATCAACACGAATCGATTAAAGTTGGAATTCTCAAGCAAATAGGCAAATAGGCAAAAGACTGCAGATTCAGATGTCTGAAATCAAGGATTCAGGCGCCTGAATCTGGAAAATAAAAATATTTTCCAAAACAGAATTCAGACGTCTGAATCCTTGAATTCAGACGTCTGAAATAGGCACTTTTTAGCCTATTTCCTTTCTAGTTCAAAATGAACCAATTCAGACGTCTGAAATATAGATTCAGACGTTTGAATTTGGGAATAAAAATCTTCCCAGAATAATATTCAGACGTGTGAATACTACGTTTCAGACGTGTGAAACTGGGGTTCAGGGCATTCCCTGAACCTAGGCCAAAAATGGCCAAACGAATATCGGAAACGAATTGGACGAGCAAATGACGACTAAGGATTTACGCCACGTGACAACCCAGCATTAACGGCTCTTCGATACGCCTCAAATATCAATGTCCAAATATCCATAAAAGGATTTTCATAGATTTTGATTTCAAAACACCAAAAATTGGAATATACACCAAATCAATCCAAACCAAAATCAATTGCACAAGAATAACTGTTAGGAAGTCATACCTAACAATCGAAGATAATTATAGACAAAGATGTGAGATAAAAATATCACCTTTGAACCCAAATTAATGAAGGAGAAGCTTTTTAAAACAAGCTAAGATCAATTCCTCTTCAATAACAACTCAAGAAGCTTCAATCTAAGCTTCCATATAAAATATTTCCTAAGTTAGGTTTAGGAAATACTGAAATTGGAAGGAGAATGAGTTGGAGAAGAAGAAGAGGATGCTTACCAATGGGTTCTCTTGAATTTGGAGCTAGAGGTTGGATTTGCTAATGAAGACTAGGGCTTGGAGTTTTAATTTCCTCTTCTTTCCCCCATTTTTGCTTTAGCTTGAAGTGTTAGGAAATGAGGAATGAAGTAATGAAGAGGAGAGGGAGTTGGGACTGAGTTAGTAAGTGATTAAAGGGTTCAGCCCAAACCAAAGCCCGAAGTGAAAAAGTAGCAAAAATCAACTTACTCCAAACATATCGTAGCTTATACTCAAAAAGGTTGCAAACGACATTTTGAACTCAATGGAAGTGGTCTCGAGTCCCAATTCGACTGTTTGCTAAAAGTAGGTTTTCGGACTAAAATTCGACGAACGATGAAATATTTAAATGAAATATTTAAATATACAATCGATAAATATGCGGGTTGTTACAGACTCCCCTCCTTAAAGAAATTGCGTCCTCGCAATACTTAAGAAGAAAATAAAGAGTAACAACCATAAAAGCATATCAACACAAAAGAAATTTGAAATAGGAAGTTCACCATAAAGAGCACAAAAGAGTAAGTCCGAACGGCTTCGCTCGATGAATTCTCTGGATTCCTAAGAGCTATCCTCGAGATTTGAGATCCATTGAACTTAAAAAAGAAGTACATCTTTATTTCTAAGGCGCTCAACCTCCGAAGAAATGATGCGAATAGAATGTTGCTCAAAAGTCAAATTTGGTGAAACTTCAATTTCATCAATAACACCGGGCTCAAGAATAAAAATAGGAAACCTAAGAGCATTTCCATAGTTAAAAGACGCGGAAAACGTCAAGAATAGCAGAAAATTGAGCCAGTGCAACGGCGTAGTACAAAAACGGTACGCCCGAGAAATGAGGAACTCGAATAATTTGGAACAGCGGCGTAGTACAATAACGGTACGCTAGATGAACCAAAGCTCGAATAATTTCGAAACACCGACGTAGTACAACCGGTACGTTAAATGAACCGAACACCATAAAAGAACATCAGACGCAAGTCTATAGAAGAAATGAGATGAAACTCAATAAAACGAAGTACATCAAAATGCCCGATGAACTTGATAAAAAGATAATTTCATTTGGTCATCAACAAAGAAACAACCACCTGTTGCTTACGACTAAGTGCATAGGCAACACGATTCTCCTTTCCTGGAGTATAAAGAATATCAAGATCATAAGATGTAAGGAACCCAAGCCAATATGAAGTTCCTTATGAGAAAATAAATATTCCAAGGATTTATGCTCGAGGTGGAGAACAAATTTCTCCCCCAAAAATAATGATGCCAAATTCTAAAAGCGAAAACAATAGCCGCGAGCACTAGATCATGAGTGGCATACCTAGTCTCGATCGGCTTTAATGGTTTAGAAGCACAAGTGATAGCACGTTCTCTTTTGCAACAGAATGACATCCAAACCAACTCAACTAGTATTGGTACAAATAGCAAAGTCTTGGTTCCTTTCGGGAATCACAAAATAAGAGTATCGAAAAGAAAGAATTTCTTTTAAATAATCTTCTTTCCTGAAAAGTTAAAACTTTCAAAATTACATTTATCTTTATGTAATAATCTTTCTAGAAAAATTTACATAAGTCAATTTATTGTGTCTGATTGTCTCATCAAAGCATTTAGGAAATTCTTATCGATAACGTTGATCAAGCGCATCGACCAGAATTCTTAAAGCACTCAACGGGCAATACAATCACAAAATCATCTTCTATGTAATAAACATGTTTCTTAAAAACCTTTAAAAATATTCTTTGCTTGTTTAAGAGCAAAGTCAAATTGTACTTATAAATAAATCTTATGAAAAAGATTTGCAAAATATTTAAATTGCTATTTTCATCCAAAATCAATAAATACAAGAATGGTCTCATCGAAATATTCATAGAATATTCGATTTATAAAATGGATGAAATAAGCTGGACAATCTGAATGACAAAATAAGTCATTCATAAGAATCGTAACGAGTGCGGAATGCGGTAAGAATGCGGACTCCCGCAACTCGTAGCCAAATGAAAATCGGTGGCAAGGTCGAACTAGAAAGACCTTAACACCACACAAGAGATTTCTTAGGTGATAATCCTAAGACAAACTCAAAAATATCGGAAACGTTTCACAAATTATTTAGATGAGAGAAATAAAACTTTCCAAAAACATCAATCAATAGCATCCATCATAATCAACATCCAAATCAGCCAATAATTCACAACAATTTCAGGGTTATCCATATCTGATAATTTACCGGAAATTAAATTCAATTTTAAATTTAAATGTAAATTTTATTACCTATAGTCAATTCATATGTCAATTTCATTTTCAAATAACAGTCAATGAAATTAGATAACTTGACGATTCAATTTTAACGAACATAAAAATATAATGTACGTCGTGAGCGTTAAAAACACTCACCTTTTATTTGAAACTAAAAATATTTCAGCTTCATATAAATGCCACTTCAATTCCACACTAAAGCCTTCATCGATACGATTCCAACGCTGCTTGTTTCGTCAAATTTCGACCTCGTATGGCAAAGATATACAATTTTAAAGAGACGATTTAATATATTTAAATTTACAAGTCCCTTTTTATTTATTTTTATTTCACATACCAAAATAATCAAGGTCGGTCATTCCATTTTGAAGCAGATCTCGGCCGCCCAATGTTTCTTCCTATCATTGCATATGCTGCTTCCAGAAACCACGCAACCCATACGTCGTTCGCTCATCCACACGCCGCGACCACCACACGCAGCTGGAGGTTGATCGAAGACCATCATGCTGAACCCATCGCTGAATCCACCTTCAAATCAAACGCCATAAAGCTCGGCCACCCCCTTGCCTTGGAAATCGCATTCGAACTCACTACCTTCTCGACCTAAATACGTCCAAATGTGGCCACGAAAATCGATTACCACTGTTCGTCTCGTAGAGCTTGATGAGCTTTTCGACTTTCATGTTGGAAGATATCGATATAAGTGAATTGAGTTGGTGGAAATTAAGGATAAAGAGCATTGCATTTCCATAATTGAAATAACAAACTGTGGCGGAAAGAAATATTAGGGTTAGGGTGTATGTGCGTGCACGTATATATACGTGAATATATAATATTTTAATATTATCTCGACTATTCACGTGAAATTTGGATTAACTTCAAATGAAGCACACCGCCTGGAGTTTATAACGTTTTACCTCTATTTTGAACACGATGGAATAAGTTTCAAGGCCTAATTCGATCATATGTGGAAGATAGCTTTTTGAACCAAATTAAAATATTAAAATTTTGACATTAAATTCAATGCATTTTTTCGTACAACCAAACGGTAACTCCAAACGCTACAAGATTTGAATTTCAATAATAATACACTATTATGGATCCAATATAAGTAGTTTCGTCGAATTTCAAGACTGCGCCTTGGAAGGCTATTTTATCGTGTCGATTAAATCAAGCAATTTTCAAAATCGGTGAAATTACTTGAAATCCAAATTATAAAAACTTACCAACTCAATTATAATTCAAATAAAATTTATATCCATATTAGAAACCATTTTGATTCATATTAAATCACAAATTCAATTATTTATCCTATTCCAAATATTAAATTTACAATTTATCAAATCTATTTATTCGCTATATTTGGAATTCTAAACCATTTCACTAATTCAACCAAAATCTCCATATTCTACGTCAATTTAGTATAACAAATTCAACATTTATAGTATATTAGATGTCCAAAACCAAATGGCCAAAATTCGGGGTCAGCATAGTTGATTTGCCTCATATCGCATCTCATTGATGCTAGACTCAACTAGCGCCATTATTCATCTCTGATCTTCACAACAAACTCTTCAACAATTGTCACAAAAACAATCATCTTTAGGATCACTGCACTTCATGAGGCACTTTAGAAATGTTGTTCTACGATGACAACAGAGGAATACAATGTTATGCCACTCTTCATTAATACTCAACACATCACTTTGTCAACAACATTTGGAGGATGCCGCGTGTCTTTGCAAAGCAGTGTTGATGACAAAAGCCATCAATATCCATGAATTCATCAATAGTACCTTATGGTTGTCATTGCTTCATGCTCGTATTGACTCAAGAAGGACGTCGACCATCATGATGGGAGGAGTCGATGCCATAATTTGTAGTTGCCGCTAACTATCAATCCAAAGTGTTCCAGTGCATAAGATGGGCGACGTTAAAGACTATCAATATTCACAAGGTAAATGCGACATTGTCAAGGCTACCTAAATGTGAAGCCTATCACATAACAATATTAAAGTCATCGAAGACATTGCTAATTCCATAACCCAAGTTGATGCTGAAGTGCGTCAAAGATATAGAAAGCAAGACAATGCCGCCTCTTCAACAACGAAGCTAATGCTAGGTTAACACTATCAAAGCCAAATACGTTGTAGTCGAGTATTCTAAAGTCATGAAAGGCAGAGTGGAGCTGTGCCACTACTAAAATTATAGACCTAGGGGTGCCAATTTAGGTGCGATTTTGCGATTCTCTCCCTTTTTTCTTAAACTAAAACCTTATAACCCTAAATCGAATTGGAGACGGATCTTACTTACAGTGATCATATAATAATTAAACGAGGAAGGACTTGGACATATTCGTTGAATTCGACGATGCCCTATTATGAACATTATTGATAAGGACTTGTATATATGTGAGGTTATCTAGATCAAGCGATGTGGACTATTTAGAAAAATCTTGAACTATGAAAAGCATATATGTGTATAATTAAATGAACATGGGATTTAAGGACCAATTACATAGCCCATTATCGAGCCTAATGGATTATTGCATGAATTTGTTGATTATTTTCTATGTCTCTATTTAACATATGATGTAGCATAGGGATTTTTGGAATATTATCTTCGAAAGCCCATCTAAACTCTTGAACATGACAACTTAAAATGGCCTTAAGGAATCTCATGCATAACGATCCAAGAAAACATGTGGTCTTTCATACAATTTCCCTCAGATGCCTATTTGCAATCACCAATCCATCCTTTAATGATTTCATCATGCACTAGTCTCAAGTGACGAATTGGTGCTTTAAGACATAACTAAGTTGATATTGATTAAGTTATGCTTGATTATGTTACCACGTTTTTTTATGTCGAGGATTATTTCATCACTATTGGCGTCATGAATGTTACACCAGTTTTTTTGTCTAACATTACCCACACCAAAATTTTACCTTTTCAACTATTTTCTTCTGAATCAAAGTATTCTCGTCTTTGTCAAATATTTTCCCAATGTTTTTTAAAGTAATATAACTTAAAAAGTACCATTTTGCAATAAACATTTTCAAATATAATCTCAATAAAAAAATTCAAATTAGATATTTTCCAATCAAAATCTTCACACAAATACATTTATTCTTTCCAATTTTTTTAATTAAAGAGTAATATTGGGATAAAATTTCTTACAACCAAAATCCGTTTCCAAACAAAAAGTTTTCCAATATAAAGGTACTCATTGGATAATAAACTTTTCCAAAAAGATGCCTTTCGCATACCGTACTGAAAATATATTTCTCAAATAAAAATATTTTCCTCAAAATATTTTCAAATATTTCCATCAATAAAATAATTTTTCAAAGTTTCTCCATAATCAAAAATATATTATAAAAATAGACTTTTTTGAAAAACATCTTAAAATAAATACTCTTTAAATCCCACCACATTGATCATAAAGAATGCTTCAACAAAGTCTCTCTTTGAAATAAGGGTTTGCACTAAATATTCTCTAACAAGGCACTTTTAACAAAACATTTTTAATCTTGATACCTTTATCAAAATAATTTTCCCGTAAAACATCTTTTAAATAAATACTCCATAAATCTTATAGTACTTATTTTAAATATTCTTCAACAAAAACATTTCTTTCTAAAAGTTCTGCAAAAAATTACTTCTAACAAAGCAATCAAAATATTCTCAATAAGGTTATAAAAATACCTTTCACCATATTTTCATTCAAAGGATGTTTTCAAATTGAAAGAAAATCAATGCAAAATGTTACCATCACATTATTTCTTCCAGCAAATATATTCATTTAAAAATTAAATAGTAATTATATTTATTAAGGTCTGGTCTTAATTATAATTTGACATTGTCGTGCGTCATAAGGTTACAATCACTTAATCCCTCTTATAAGTGTTCATCCTACCTACACCTACATTATTTATCTTCCATATAAAGGTATCATAAATAAACATGGTCTTAGGGTGAGGTAATGAAGGTAAGACAAACAACCTATACACACAAAGCATACAATCATCAATCAACATGCTCTCTCATTCTATATTTTTAACCCAACCTAAGGTGTAAATTAACCTACCCATAAGATCAAGATGCTCTCTCATTCCATTTTTTAAACCTAAGGTGTAAATTAACCTACCCTAAAGAATTAATCTACCCAAGGCTTGTGGAATCGCTAAACCTAAGCATTGATACCATATGTGACGAACCAATATTTCTATCAACTTAAAGTAGTGGTAAATGCCATCAAAACACAAACAGATATTGATCTCAGATATTAAAAATAGTGGACCATTGATTATGTAAATTTAAAATCGAAAATCACAAATAAAAATATACATCATTTTAACATCATAAAAGGTCCAATACATAAAATAGTATGTACGTTTGTAGATATGTTAGTCATCATTAAACTTAGAAATAATGGATCGATGATGCAAGAGAAATATACAAAGTTATAATTGGCAAATCTTAGCTATATCTAAACCTCTGGTCTCTCCTTCACTCCAGCCCGCAAACTTCACAAATGCATGGAAGGAAAAAAAATGTTCGATTATGTTTGGACTGCACCTAATCTCATACACGTCGGCTATAGGATCAATGTTGTTGCATAGGAAAAGACTACTTATGTGCCCTTTCAATGTTAAGTCCACGTAGTTCTGTTTCCTGCACTTCTCATATATCAAATAATTGTTCGCAAATAATATTGCATAATCATAGCAGCCATACAACCAACACAAGCAGAAAATGGTGCGTTATACTCGACCATCACAGTTAAATCATCATAAATATGAGCTAACAACAATATTGACAACTCACAATCCTTAAACATCACACAAGTTTGAAAATACTCAATGTTAATCACAAACATCAAACAAATCAATATAACGAATATACTCACATATGTAGTAATTATCCTTTATTAAAAATATACCATCAATGTAAGTACTGTCGAACAAACATATACCAAACACTTTATAACACAATATCAATATTGTCAAGTATGTATTAACTAATCAACATTAGTAACACAATCATCAAATATGTATTAATTAATCAACTTAATTAATACAAACATCAGTGCCATCTAAATGACCAAACCATAGTTAATTACCCATCATCTTACAGTAGTAATTATAAAATATTGCATAATTCATCCTAATATGATTTCATCCTTAAAAAAACAAACATAGATGATAATTCAAATCAATTATTAATCACATATATTACAACCATCCAAATTAATCTATTTATTTTCTTTTTCTAAAGCATAAAATCGTATATTATTGTTTGTTATCAAAACATCCTTTTTTATTATATCTTAAAACAATAATAATTCTTCAAAAACGATAATATACCTCAAAAAACCTTTATTATACATTTATTACTCCAAATATCTCAACACGTCATAATTTGGTCAAAAATAGTAATCTACATCAAATAACTTTTCAAAGTAATATTATTATTTTACGTCAAAATAATAATATATACTTAAACAACTTTAACACATTTCGGAACCAATGTAGTGCTATCTCAAAAATAGGAATATTCCATTTTAAACCTCGAAAGTCCTTTTTATTGCAATTTGTCTAAAAATAGTTATAATTTAACCCAA
This sequence comes from Allium cepa, assembly GCA_030765085.1. Lineage (NCBI taxonomy): Eukaryota > Viridiplantae > Streptophyta > Magnoliopsida > Asparagales > Amaryllidaceae > Allium > Allium cepa. The sequence goes on along the minus strand of CM060934.1, from coordinate 151,040,449 downwards.
AATAATTTTGGAAATATCTCTTCACTATTATTATTATCATTCCAAAAATATCTTTTATCTTATTACTCAAACTATAATAATACTATTTCCTTTAATAAATTCCATAGAATTAGTTATATTTTTTTTTTTGAACTGGTACTTTATATACAACAAATCATTGGGACAACAGATCCCATGTCAAATAAACGTTCGAAAGCAAGTTTCGAACTTGTGACATCGTGCACCGAAGCCGAATCAATTAACCACTTGGACAAAGGTGCTTGTCAATTAGTTATATTGTTATTTACTCATAATAATAGAACCATTATAAAAGTCATATTATTACTTATGAAATCTCATTTTATTTTTTAAACTGATAATCAACTTCCTAATTGTTATTATTTATGAATTCCTCTAGATATCCATATACAATCAACTTTTTTATTCTTTACATTAATTTCGATATAAATTATTGAATCATATTTAATTACAAATGTCACTTAGAATTTGTAAATAATCTTCGCTTTCATTTATTACCTACTTTTCCAAAATTAGATAATTTCACCTATTTCACATTAATTAATTATTTTCATCTTTAACCAACAATTACAATTAATATTCACCATCCACCAATTGCATTTTACAATAAATAGTCAAATCAAGACATAACATATTAAAAATATTGAAATCGCTAAACAGTCATCAATGGAATATAGCGCATATCAGCGAATATAAATTTTTCATCAATGGGCATCCATTTAATATTTTGAAAACTCAATTGTTTAAAATTAATTAATCATACTAACATGCTTTTGCAAGTAGCTTAATAACTTATAAATCGCATGCAATGTCAACTTTTTTATAGTCTCGCCCCAAGTCCAACAGATCCTAACACCCACTAAAGGAATTTATAAAATTCAATTTTGAGAAATGTAAAATTCAGTGCAAGCCTTATTAGATGAATATAAAAAACCAATCAAAAAATATAAGAACATACGTGATATTAATATAATCTACTAAAATAAATTTGCACAGACAATATAGTTTATAAAATTATTTGTTAATTAAAATATACTAAATGAATTGAGTAAAAGATTGATTGAGAAATGTATACCATTTTTAGCAGTAAATATTTTGGTATTTTGTCGCTTTGACCCTTGCAAGAGCCAAATTATACAACTATTAAAAACATTTGTACCTTGGTCAATTAAGTATTAGTTTGCTCAAGATAGCTTATTGTCTTATATGAGTTTTGAACTCTAAAGAAATACAAGATTATGGATATTAGATCCATATTAGATCACAAATTGTATGGTGAATAACACGTTCCTATTATACGAAGTCTTGATGAAAAGAGTTCTAATACCATAGAAAAGTAAACCGTAGTGTGAGATTATATATTCAACATTACATACAATAAGGATCTTGTTGTGTTTGATACAACATTAGAACAAGAATTATAGACAGACCTAGGATTTTGATTATTAAAATATCAATTTTGACTTGTTTACTTAAGCATAACTTATTCAATATCCTAAAAATGTTAAGGATAGTTGAAGGCCTTTTTCTAAAGAAATCTGATGCAACCTTGAAGTAAAGTATTTCTCTCTTGAGCGGTTCAACCCTTTGAAAGAGAAAGTGAAAGTTTGAAATTGATAATAATGTTGGCACCTTTGGGATGAAGAGAGTGAATAGTCATCACTACTTCATGAAGAGAAATCAAAAACCAATTTTTTTACGATATTTGTAGGCGCTTAAAAGTAAGAAATATGATTTCTACATCAAATATATTTTATTATAAAAAATGTTTTATATAAGATTTATTTGTTTGAGTTTGAGATATATGGTTCAAAACCTTTAACTGTAAATTAGTTACAGTGAAAGAACTAAGTAGCCTATAGTAAGTGGTTTAATGGAGCTTCATATTTCAAATGTAGTTATTGTAACAACGAAAATAATAAGAGCATACCATATAACACTTACTAGTGAACGGATCATGTTTTGAAGGATTACTTTCATAAGTGCCTAATGTTATTTGCAAAATAATAACTTGTTTTGATTCTGATCTAAAATAGGTCCAGTTTTATTTAATATGAATACTGTATATTCATATCCATGCTAAAGTGATGCATTAGCTATAGATAATACAAAATTATCTAATATATTTAATAATCAATTTTGGAATTATGGACTAAACCTTATCATTAAGACATAATTCTTTAATCATATAATTATGAATCATATGGTACTTGCGGATTGTATCTCAAATGATTAGGGGCAAGGCACCCATTTGATGGTAGTGATAAAAAGAGCCAACGAACTCTTTGGATTTATACGTACATGCGTACACAGTCCAAGGTCTAAAGATTCCAAAAATGAATCTACTTACTTCGTTAAATTCACCAATGGATAATCTTTGACATGAACATGTGTATTTGGTGCACAAGTTGTTTATCTATGATAAGTTCATAGAATGCGAAACAGAAGTAGAAAATATAACAAGAAAAGAAATAAACAATTTGATGTAATTGACAGGTAAATATTTTGGGTAAGAGTTCCAATAGTATCTAAAAGTGAATAAGTCACTATCAAAGTCACTCATGTCTATGCTACATATGATATATTAATAAGGAGTAATCGGGCTCTGTTGGAAAAAATGCAACTGATATTGTAGGAAGTTGAGTTAATTCTTTCTATAAGGATATGTACTAAAGAGTAAGTACATATATTAAATTTGATTTCATCTAATGGTTGAGATTATGAATTCGCTAAGATATGATTCCAGAGGAAACCCAATCTTAAATTGTTTAAGATATCGGTTGTCTAATTTACATTATAAATGTAAGTTTTATGACTCATAACTAGATCTATTTTATGCAAGTCTATTGATAATTCGTAAAACATTTTAAATGCCTATTCCATTTATTGGGAAACAAATTGTTTTTTCAATACACACCTCCTTCTTACAGTAGGAATTACTTCCAAAGAAATTAGTGGTAGTGCGATGGACTTAGATACGATTAGAAATTCTAACATAGTAACAAATTACATAGATGAGGTAAATTTAACAAACCCAAAAACTGACATAGTTACATTAGAATGTATAATAAGATAATCACAACAAGTTTCTTTTCAATGTCGAGAAAATTTATTATTAGTAATAATAATCTCCTACGTTGTCGATAGGCCATGGATATTATAGACACTGCCACATGGCGTGGTGTTTTAAATCTGAAATAGATTCGAAGTACGTTGATAAAATATGATTTTGGTAATTTTACCCAATAGGAAATGATTTATTGGTCTCAAGTGTGATTTGAGAAGAAAATAAATGCAGTTGCAATTATAGAAAGCGATGCTGAAAGTAAATGACTCTGTCTAGTATGGTCGCATCTTTTTAATGTCCTTACCACATGCAGTCTATTTATGCTGACCTTACTTCCATTGCTTCCAAACAACCTAGAGTGAGTTCTGATGGTGGTTCGAAATTGAAGTTCAAGAGGAACTTCGACTACCTCCACTCATGTATAGCACCAAGAGTAGCTTGCATTCGGTTAAGGGCATCGATAACAACATTCCCTTTTTTGAGGGTGTATAGTATCTCAAAGTCATATGATGCTATAAACTTCATATATCTCTGCTGCATAAGATTCAAATCTTTATGGAAAAATAGGTATTTAAGTGATTTGTGTTTGATGAATAACTCAAACCTTCTCCCAAAAGATAATGTCCCCACATCTTCAAAGCAAAAATGATAGTCGCTAACTCTAAGTCGTGAGTGGGCTACCATTTCTCATGTTCCTTTAACTATCTGCTTATATAGGCTCTCGTTTTGCTTTCTTGCGTAAGAACAGATCCAAGCCCTATACCACATGCATCGGCATAAATAGTGAAAGGCTTCATCCCATCCGGAATAGTAAGTACTAGGACATTAGTCAACCGCTCCTTCGACTTCTCAAATGCATTCATGCATTTCTCGTCCCATGAAAGAATTAAATTTTTCAATAATATTAATAATATTTCTCATTTTCGAAAATTGATAATACAAAATTTTGATATTTATAATCTAGATATTAATAATGTTGTTCATTCTAGTAACGACACTTCGTTGGCACGAATATCAGATTTCAGGTATTCCACTTAAACTGGAACTTCAAGAGTTATATGAAATATGCAATTTCAAAAATGTATTAGTTTCATAAATTTACAACCAAATTTAAATTTTCCATGGGAATTTAGTTTCAATCGTACGCTAGAGGAAATTATTTTAGCACACTTTGCATTATTGTATGCTAAATTGGAACTTTACAATATTTATAATGAAAATGACATTAAGTTTTGGTGTTAGGATAAGAGTAAGAAATATAAACCTCATTCATTTTATAAATTTTTTGGGAGTAGATTTGAAATTATCTAAATACATTTGGAAAATTAGCGTTCCACCTAAAGCTAAAGTGCATATGTGGTTAATTTTACATAGGAAATTGTATACTATAGAACTTTTGAAAAAGGAAAATATAGTCGATGACAAAAAATGTTATTTTCATTATAATAAAATGGAAGATATTATACATTTATATTTTGAATGTGTTATTCGGCCTTTTGGCTCGGTAATATTCAGGGTGACTAAACAAGTTAGACTAGACGATCATCGAGGAAGACAGCCCGTAGAGATGATTATTAGGCTTAGGGATCAAGTGGAGGCAATGATACGAAGCGACGATCAACCAAGGCCAACAGATAGGCTCTCTAGAATATTCCAAGTATGGAATAATGCCTCCCCTAGGCGGGGGAATCAGTGCCTAACCCTTTTCCTAGGGTTCAGTACATATCCTCAATATTTGCCCCAAACTTGATAAGGTCGATATAGAGTGACAAGAAAGTCCTCATGAGGCTACGTTTCAAGTTTCAATTCATTTGGAGTTCGTATGCTCAAGTTATGGCCAAATTACATCACCTATCAAAAGGGATCAGTATGAAAGGGATCCCTCTAGAGGGATCTGTAGAAATCAGAATTAAGCAAGACTACTTCATGGAAAATGTGATTTCTCAAAAACCGTACGTCGGAATTGCACAAAATCTATGGGGCAAGTGGCTAACATCATGAGGTATCCCTCATAGGGATTGCAGCCTATTTGACTGCATTTATAAGGATCGGTACCAATCCCTCTTGTGGGCCCTAATGGGTTTGCAAATTTTGGGTAGACTCATCTTGGTCTCCCGAACGTTCTACCAACATTTCAATCCGATCCATACACGTCTTCCCCAATAAATACAACAGGCGTGGCATCATAAGAGGGATCCTACTTTCTCTACTATGGCTCTGCCACTTTTATTCTTTGCTTTTGTACTAATGGATCCTAGCTGATCCAAACATTCTTGTAATCGTAATCAACTGGAAGTTCAATAAAAATATGAAATGGACGTTGGCCAAGATTTCAGAACCACTATAAAATTCTATATGTTCATTTATGATATTTGATCTATTTAAATTTCATTCTTCATTTAATCTCTACTGGATTCTATTGGGTATTGATGCTCATTTTTGGCGTCACCATTTTGGTGCTTTCACTGAGAAATGTATTCTCAGCTTGATTAGATCTCATCAGCTACTTGTGGATTCCCACATTCATGAGATGGATCCATCTTTCAAACGATAAACTTCTTATTCTACTCAGATTTAAAGGAAATCTAAAGGAAGCTGATAGCCATGGTTATAAGAAATAAATCAACTTCGCGTGGAGTTGATGGGAATGATGATGCTAGTGTTCTTGTTTGGAGTATTCATTTGTTCATGCCCATTTGAAATGGGATCGGATTCACTCATGTACACAAGATCTTGGGATTAGATGTTGAAGTATGCACTCAAGTTAAGGGATGGCCGATCCCTCTCTCAAGGCCAAAATGGCCGACCCCTCTCTCGAAGCCTAGATGATCGAACCCTCACGAAGGAAAATATATGTATACCGATCCCTCCAAAAAGTATATATACTGATCACTCCAAAAAGCATATATATTGATTGCTCCAAAAAGCATATAAATCGATTGCTCCAAAAAGTATATATACAGATCGTTCCAAAAAAGTATATATACCGATCCCTCAATAAGGTGTATATACTGATCCCTTCAACATATATGTTTACCGATCCCTTCAGTATATATATTAACCACTCTACAAGGCATATATAATGATCCCTCTCCAAGGTGTATATACCAATCCCTCTCTAAGGGCGTCAATACCGATCCCTCTCTAAGGTAAGTATACCGATCCATCAACTAAGTACACATACTGATCCCTCCCTAAGTTATGTATACCGATCCATCTGCTACGTATACATATCAATCCATCTGCTAAGTATACATACCTATACATACCGACCCCTCTCCAAGGTATATATACCGATACATCTGCTAAGTATACATACCGATCCCTCTCTAATGTATGTATACCGATCCATCTACTAAGTATACATAACGATCCCACTGCTAAGTAAACATACCGATCCCTCTCCAAGGTATGTATACCAATCCATGTGCTAAGTATACATACCGATCCCTCTTCAAGGTTTGTGTACTGATCCATCTCCAAGGTATGTGTACCGACCCATCTGCTAAGTATACGTACCGATCCCTCTCCAAGGTCTATATACTGATCCCTCTTCAAAGTATACTATGGATCCCTCTCTTAAAAGCCCATGTAATCGATCCCTATAACAAAAAACGATATGGATCTGGTACGATCCATTTGTAAAAAAAAGTATAAATTAGGTACGATCCATTTTCATAAAAAAAATCTCTAAATTGGGTTCGGAACTCAACTTAAACATAGTGCATTCTATCCACTTCCCTTACGTCCTATGACTGACCGGGCATAAAGGATCAAGCAGCGGCTTCTGAATTGCAACCAAGGAACGGGCAAGAAATCGCTACTCAAATGATACTCCCAAAGGTTGGAGAACGTACGTGATGTGACTCTAAGAAAACCCAAGAAACTTTGGCCCAAAGCCAAACTCGGGTAAAACCAATATTTTCTCTAAGCAAATGCCAAGATGACTCCAAGCACTGTTCTTCGTTGACCTGGCAATTTGAATTCAATGACTCCAAATGAACCAATTGCTGACTGCAAGAAAATAGTAGATTTTCTCTGGTCCGACTCCAAGACACTTACCATTGATCTGTCAATACCAATGCATCTTGCATTGGTAATATCTCTAGCATGCATACATCATTCATAAGCATAATAAATAGTTGTGACTTAAAAACAAACCAGATCAACGATGAGTGAATCATCTCCTCCAGTCGAAGTCTATTCGTTAAATCCATTCGGTGTGCAGAATATCCAAGGAAATTCAATGTACCAATCATATCGGTTTACTCGGGGAAAACTGACCTTGGACTACATCTCCTGAAATTCGAGTGGCATGTGAATTCACAAAGCAATATGTGCCATCGAATGCAAATGCTTTCCTATATTCCTTGAAAGTGAATCGATCATGAAGTTTATGCGATTACCGCCCAAATCCATCTCCTCATTCAATCAACCAAATCAGAAGTTTGTCGAGCAGTTTAGAATGCATGCGACTCACACCAAGGATGTGATGTCATTATCCCATTTTATTTCAGATGCTAGGTGAGCCACTCATAGACTTCTTGTGGAGATTCAGTGTCATCGTCATGGTCACTAAAGTGAGTGATCCCTGCGAGGGATTCATACTGATGAGGGGAATCGACCCATATACAGATTTTGGAAACTAGTTAGCTAGAGAGACTCCGACGATCTTGGATCGTTTCTGTTACAAAGTGAATCAGAAACTAAGCAAGGATAAGTTTGAGTGGACTAGGAGAAAGAACAATACAGGCTCGTTGGATAAGGACTCAAATTCCAAAGGGCGACCCACAATCTCAAAATTCGACTCATATACTCCCTTGAATGACTCGATCGATAACTTCTACTTAGAGACTCATGACTCGAAGCAGTACTGAAAACCAACCTCAAGAGAGTCCACCGAAGCCTAGAGAAAATCCGAGGAACATTGTATATTCCAAGATGCACATAGCCCTAACACTGGCGATTGCAAAAACCTCCGTGATGTGATTGATAAGCTAATTTGGAAAGGAAAGATTCAACTATATGTGCGAGCCCTGTAGAATGGCAGGCAGGGAACATCCAATGCCTATCAATAAGGAACTCTAATTATCAATTGGACCACTGACGGTCGACATCCCGCTGAAAGGAGCTAGGGAAAAGTGGAATAGTGAGCACATAATGCTTCTTCACTTATCAATGAGATTTATTCCAATCTTCTTTGAATTATTTCTATTTCAATTTCAATTGTGTTATGAACTGCAACCAACTCGAACTAAACTACTTTCAAACAATGCAGGTGACCAAGTACTTAGAATTAGGCATCAACCAACCTCCAAGGACCACGATTGGACATTTAGAGGATCATCGAGATGAGTGTGATTCAACCACTCATTAGCTACCATATGCCCTTGACTTAACACCAAGGACTCGAAATGGAAAAGCCCGACAAGGTTAGAATTCAATACAAAATGGACACGACTGACCATCCACTCATCAACCTTCACACCTAACTTGGAGACCAAAGAAAGATTTGGAGTTGATGCAACCCAACCATATACTCCCCAACTAATACTTGAATTTTTCAAATACTTATTCCTCTTCCGTAGCTCAACATGGCCGAGGTCCAACTGAAGTGGACACGATTCGACCGCCCATACATTAATTTCTACCCTGAACACAGGAGGTAGTTCAAAAGCTCGACTTAAATTAGGTGTGGCTGACTGCCTGCTCATCAACCACCACCGTTAACACATGGACACGACTACAGCTTGAGGTGGATGTGACATGACCATCCAATCCAAGCATGGATGTGATCCGACAATCCATCGCCTACTCCTTTCATTGACTTGACAAGAGTAGCTACAACCACCAAGCGAATACGAATCGATCATCTCATTTGCCAAGTTCTATCCTTGAAGATGGAGGCGGAATTCCATTCCATGAATGAACGTGATTGGGCCATTCACTTGATAACTCTTACCTCGACTTGGCAGATGGAGTATAAATCAAAATCTAATTTGACTAACCACCCATCAACTAACTCTTGTCCTCGGAGTGCGGACTAGAGCATAAACATCAAACGAATGTGACTAACTGCCCACGAGACAACTCTAAGTCCCCAGAATGTAGAATGGAGTATAAGCATGATTCAGACGTGAATCGATCGCCCACGAGACAACTCCAAGTCCGTAGAGCACAGACTAGAGTATAAACATGATTCGTGCATGAACCGATCGCCCACAAGACATGAACGAACTGCCCACAAGACAACTCTAAGTCCCCAGAGTGCGGACTGGAGTATAAACATGATTCGAGCGTGAACCGACCTCCCACGAGACAACTTTAAGTCCCTAGAGTTTGGACTGGAGTATAAACATGATTTAGGCATAAAGCAACCGCCATGAGATAACTCTAAGTTCCAAGAGTATGGACTAGATTATAAACATTATTTAGGCGTGGACCGACCGCCCACGAGACAAATCTAAGTCCTTAGAGTGCAGACTGGAGTACAAACATGATTCAGGCGTGAACCGACCACCCACGAGACAACTCTAAGTCCCCAGAGTGTGGACTGGAGTATAAACTTGATTCGAGCATGAACTGACCAACAACGAGACAACTGTAAGTCACCAGAGTGCAGACTGGAGTATAAACATGATTCTGCGTTAACCGACCGCCCACGAGAGAACTCTAAGTCTCTAGAGTGCGGGACGGAGTATAAGTATAATTTGGGTGTGAACTGACCAACCATGAGATAACTCTAAGTCATAGACTAGAGTATAAATATAAATCGGGTGTGAACCAACTACCCACGAGATAAGTCTAGGTCCCCAGAGCATGGGCAAGGGTATAAATGTAATGCAGGTGTGAACTAGCCGCTCACGAGATAACTCTAATTCCTCGAAGTGCGAACTGGAGTATAAACATAAATCGGGTGTGTACCGACCACCCGCAAAATAAGTCTAATTCCCTAGAGTTTTGGAGTGGAGCCTGAACATAAATCGAGCATGAACCGACAGATTGCAAAATAGCTCTAAGTCTCCAAAGCATGGACTGGAGTATAAACTCACTACGGATGGAAATCGACCATCCACGAACTAAATCCATTAACCCAAGACTAGGGGCAGGAGTACAAATCACTAAAAGCTAAATACGACAGCTCGCTACAACTCCGGATTAGTGTTCTTTACAACTTAAGGCAACGACCACAAGGAGCCCTTAATACAAAAATAATCAGAACGACGTCTGAAGTTATGGGCGACTGACAATATTGTGCCGGTGGGTCGACGGTCAATATCGGTCCACACTAAACATAAACAACCCGGATGTCCTTTGAAAAACTATGATCACCGAAGTGCGGATAGGTGAATAAACCGTAAGTAGTTGATCATTAATTCTCTAGCACCCTCCTTTGATCCGTCAGGAGGAGTACGAAACCATATGAGCATGCCACGTTGCACCTAAGCCAACTCTATACCTAGATCTGATTAGAGAATATGAATTAAAGTGGACGTGGTTGACCGTCTAGTACCCAACTCATGCTCGAAATTCAACGGAGCATCGAAGTATTCCCCCTGGAAGGAAAAACCAAAATACAATCCGGGATAGGCGAGACTCAGCCTTCCATCATCTAACCTGATCCTGTTATTCAATGGGAAAGAGTGTAAAGCTAAAGTGGGCATGGTTGCCTTCCTACTTATCGATGTATGCCTAGATTTGGCGGCACAAGCAAGAAGCAAGATGAATGTGAACCGGTCATTCATCGACCAACTCTATGTCTTTGGAGTTAGGTGGGAGTATAAACATAGCTGGGACAAGACTCAACCATCCATGCGTTAAATTTATCAACTCAAGACTGGGACTAGAAGTGTGATCATCCGAAGACTGACTGCGATAGCTCAATACTATGACTTATACTTTGTGTTTACAACAAACCCGAGGCTACGACCGAAAGGATGCTCAGGGATAGAATCATCAAATCGATGCCCAAGTTCATGGGAAATTGGCCATCATTCCAACCTTAATGACGAGCAACAGATCGTTGGTACATTGAATGAAAAGCATGTTACTTAAATACACAAGCAGATTCAAACTCAAAGCAAGAGTCGACTATGCAGCTGCACACAACTCAATGCTGACCCCTGCTCGACATTTGTTTCAACATGCTTCTGAACCTTATCTTTGGCCATTTGAAAATTATTGCTCAAAGCATTTAGATCCTTCATTATTAGGCTTAATAACTCATGACAAGATTCTGGGATTCGACTGGAGTAACCATTATCACTGACCGTCCCAACTAGATTCCACGTTGATTGTTGTGCGAAATAGTTACATTTGAACTCAAAGAATCCAAGATTGCACCTGCTGAGCTGATAGTTGACACTATAGTCAGCCATGACGACCCATCACAGTTACTGAAGATCAGATCACAGCTCAAAGCAACGATGATGAAGGAACTAGCTGACTTTATGAATGAATCTTGATGTGTTCGCTTGGACCCATTCTAACATGCATGTGATCTTACCGGCTATCACGAGCCATGCATTGAATATCGACCTAAGACATGTCCTGGTGAGAAAAAAGCAACGCGTCATTGATCCGGAGAGATCTGATGCACTTAAAGTGGAAGTGGATAAACTCAAAACAGCAAGTTTACCCATGACAACCTCTGCCGAAATGGGTATCTGATCCAGTTCCTGTGAGAAAAGCTAATGGAAAGTGGTAGGCATACATCGACTACACTTACCCGAACAAGGCATGTCCGAAAGATAGTTTTCTACTTTTGAGGATCGACCATCTGGTAGACTCACCGATGGATATGAACTGCTTTCATTTATGGATGTGTACTCCCAATACAACTAGATTTTGATGCGCGTCCTCGAATAGAAGCACACCAACTTCATTACCGATCTAGGGCTATATTGTTATGTTGTGGTGTCGTTTAATCTAAATTATGTTGAAGCTATTTACAAGAGATTGGTCAATAGGATGTTCAAAGATCGAATCAGGCAATCAACGGAAGTATATGTGGACGACAGGCTTATGAAGTCACGACGATCAAATGACCACGTCAATGAGTTAGCAGAGATGTTTAGTTTTATCTGAAGGTATGGAATGAAACTCAATCCCATGAAATGCTCTTTCGGCGATGCAGCAGGGAAGTTCCTGGGTTTAATGCTCAACTGTCACGGAATTGAAGCCAACACTAAGAAGATTCAGGCAATCAAAAACATCCAGGTATCGAAGACAATCTAGAAGGTAAAGAGTCTAAATGGGAGTTCATCGCCTAATGTCGATTCATCTCCAGGGCCACTGAAGTGCACTCTCTTCATCAACCTAATTAGAAAATGGAAAAGGAATTTCGAGTGGACACTGGATTGTAAAGACGCATTCCAAGCTTTGGTGAACCACTTAAAGAGACTTCCTATCTTATCAAAGTCGGTGGATCATAAAGATATATACATTTTTTAGCCATCTTGGTACACGCCATAAGCACCATAATGCTATGCGAAGAGAAATAGATCCAAAGACCAGCATATTATGTAAGCAAGTGATTGAAAGGCTCACCCCATTAACGTCTATACCGACCAGCCATTACGACAGGTCTTACAGCAACCTTAGATGTCTAGAAGTTTGCTCAAATGGAATATCGATCTTAGTCAATTCAATACTACTTATCTCCCTCTAAGAGCTATCTTGGGACAAAAACTAACAGACTTCAATTTTGAATTTGTTGACCCTATGTGTTTCCTATCGATTTGAAAATCATCAAAAAATTGTAATAAAAATAACTGCAAGCGCACGACGTACAATTTTAGTACATGGCGAGTAAGGGTCGATTTGTAGGGAATTGAATTGATTTAAAATCATACTCAATCAAATTAAACCAAGATTTGATGTTTTTTAAGCTAAAAAATGTAAGTAAAAACTAACAAAAGAAAGTCAATAAAAATATAAGGGTTGAAGGTAATTTAGGGGCAAATCCCTTCTCATGATCACATAAATCAACATAATGAAATTATGATCTCTCTTTTTGGTCAATTTGAATTTAGTTGATGGTTTGTCATATGCATGGTCTATTTGTGCTATTAACTAGCCCAACATAAACCATCAAACTATAAAACACTCACTAAACCACTTGTTAACTCTCATGAAAATGATAATGAAGTTAAAAATAAAATCTATTCTATGCGTGATCTATTTACTGTTGATTAGTGATATAAACCATCAAATTTTGATTCTAAAATCCACTTCGTTACCAACATCATATGTAAATGAAGAGATAATTGGTGTTTATGTTTGTTTAAGCATAGCCTACTTGGTGTCAACAACATAGGCTATCAAATTCAAGTTAAATAACAAAGTTTTACCACATCCAAAAATTCCATTAAGCACAAAAAGAGATCATAAATTAGCAAATATGTTGAATCTACATGATTAAGAGAGCTTCCTTACCCCTAAATTAAAGGGATTTAGCTTTTCATATTTGTTATCATTTCAACAAATGTAGATTTTACCATAGAAAACAAAAGAAACACAAGCTAAATAAAATAAAACGAAAGCTAAACCACTTGCATAAATTAAAGCTAACTACTAACATAAAAAGAAAAAGAGAACGTATATAAAAATGAGCATGATAATAAAATAAAAGCAAAGAAGAAAAGGTGGCTTAGGAAGCCATTTTATTTCTCATATAATTTGTGGCTACCACTAAGCTAAACTAGAAGGTGGTGCTAAGAGCATTATTACACTAAACAAAAGGGGTATTTATACATGTCTAAAACCCTAATTCATACTTTAGGGGACTACCCAAAATACCGCTTAGGAAATGTGGCCACCAAGTTATCATTAGCAAGTAATTAATCTATAATAAGTATGCATGTAACTTTAATCTCCACTAACATATACATTAGCTCCTAATTGTAGATCATGGTAAGTTGGTAGGTGGGGTCCTCTAGGTGGCATGAATTGATTTATTTCTTCATTCCTTTGTTCTTTCATCCTTTGTGCATGCATACGTATATGAAGCCTCTTCTAATATTTTCTCAAATACCTACAAAAGAACATTAAAATGTCTAAGTAAATTTTCTTAAAATAAATCATATGCAAAACTGACCATTTTTCCCCGTATGAAGATGAATAAATGATGAAATGAAAATAAATTAAATTTTGGATTAAACATGTAAAATACCTAATATGCTCAATTATTTAAGTAAAAGAAGATTAAATATGGAAGTAGAAATATGCATATTTACGTGCACATCAGAATTCACTGCATCAAATGACGATCCGTAAAGCAGTGAAAAATCGACCAACCAACGGAAAATGTACCCGGATGGAGCATCCAATGACCGGTGTTTTGGCGCTAGAGTTGTGTTAATGACTCCTAAGGAACGATCGATCTGCTACTTCTTTGAAACTCGACTTCCCTATAACAAATAACAAAGCTAAGTATGAAGCCTTGATCGCCAGCCTCAAACTTGCTAGAGAACAGGAAGTAGAAACTTTACATATCTTCTGTGATTCCTGGTTAGTAGTATACCGAGTCAAGGAAGATTATCTTGCCAGGAGACAGCGTCTTGCTCATTATCTCAGCTGAGTCCCAAGTCTAATGGCCGACTTCGAGTATTGCACCATTACATATATCCTCAGAGAACAAAATGAAAAAGCCGAGTCATTGGCCATGCTAGCCAGTTCTGAGGATGCACAACAAATAGACTTTGTCACGGGTGAAGTACTTAACATTCCAAGCATTGACAGATGGAGACCGACTAGATCCTGGAGACGAAGTCAAAAAAGGAGTCATAGATGACTCCTATCAGAGACTATCTACAATAGGGGATCCTTTTTAGATAGAGGAATGAAAAATGATATATCCTCCCTAAAGTTTCACGTTGCATCATCCAATAAGGATTCATGTATAGAAAGAGTTTCTTTGTTCCCTAGCTTTGGTGTATCGCCCATGATGAAATCAAACTAGTCATGAGAGATGTCCATGAAGAAGAATGCGACGATCACACCAATGGACGACTGCCAAACGAGATGCAGCTGATCATACTAGACAATGCGATGAGAGCTAGATGTTTGCAAAAATTCCGAGCGCCCCGTCGGTGGAAATTACTCAAATGGCCAATCCATAGCCGTTTGCCACTTAGGGCATTGGCATCATCATTTTCTTGCTAATTCTAAAGGTAGTGCGAAATACGCCATCGTAGCAGTTGATTACTTCACCAAATGGGCTGAAGTGGAACTTTTAAACACGATCACGACGAAGAAAATAATCAACTTCATTGTCTGAAACATCATCTGTCATTTTGGCCTTCCACAAACCATTATAACGGATAAAGAAGCCCAATTTGACCATGCTAAATTAAAGACTACTGCCATCAGCGTCATATCAAAAAGAGTTTTGCAATAGTGGCTCGCCCTCAAGCAAATGGACAATTGAAGCTGCGAACAAGATCATAAAGTCCGTTTTCAAGAAACATTTGGAAAAGGCTAGATGCAAGTGGATCAATGAATTCTCATTGGCGTATGGGCATACAGATCCAGCCACAAGTGAACGACTGGCCATACTCCATTTACCCTTCCTTACGGCTCTGAGGCCATCATCCCTATAGAACTTGAAGTCCCCTCTCATCGTGTGACTTTTTACAACCCCTATTTCATGATAAAGTAATATGTAAACAAGTAATTGCAATTCAATTGCAATTAAACTAAAAGGAATTAGTGACGACTCGTGAGCGTACAAATGCATCCGAGAGCCAATGACAAGAACGTGTACCAGAACCTGCACGTGTATATTCAAAAGATTTGATTTCTTGAAATCAATAGAAATTGGATTTTCACCTAGAGTTATTAAAGAAAAGACTGGATCAGGTAGCCAAAGCTTACTAGCTCCATAAAACCGGATATAGATAACAACTAATGGAATATATCCCTTAATTTATACTATTGGAAATCTACCAAGCATCATGATGATCAAGGAGAGATACAACACTTTGGGAAGATAATTCAATGGAAGGATAGAGACTATTCAGGAAACTGGATGGATTTTTTTCAGCGACTCAAATTTTCTTTGATTCAAAGCACGTTATGTACGCAATAAGACGTACTTTGGGGGGCAAGTGTTATCCAGCCTTTTGGCTTGGCTATATTCAGATTGACTAGACAAGTTAGACAAGATGATCATCGAGGAAGACAGCCCGGAGAGATGATTATTAGGCTCAGGGATCTAGCGCAGGCAATGATACGAAGCAACGATCAACCAAGGCAAAGAGATAGACTCTACAGAATATTCTAAGTATGGAATAATGCCTCCCCTAAGTGGGGGATCAGTGCCTATTCCTTTCCCTAGGGGATTGGTACATATCCTCGATATTTGTCCCACTTGGTAAGATCGATATAGAGCGACAAGAAAGGCTCCATGAGGCTACATTTCAAGTTTCAAGTCATTTGGAGTTCGTATGCTCAAGTTATGGCAAATTACTATCAAAAGGGATCGGTATGAAAAGGATCGGTATAAAAGAGATCTTCCATATTCAGCTTTCACTACATATTGCAACAACGATCGGTCAATAACTCAAAATCTACAGATGCTATTAACATGAAACTTGGAGTATAAGCTAATTAGAACATGTGGAACACCCCTAAGGATTGCATGGAATTTGGAGCAAGTTGGAGGAATCGATACCTATCCCGCTAGAGGGATTGACAGAAATCAGAATTCAAGCAACATTTCATCACGGAAAATGCGATATCTCACAAGCCATACAATGAAATTGCATGAAACTCAGGGAGTAAGTAGCTAACATCATAGGGCATCCCTCACGAGGATCGCAACCCATTCGGATGCATTTATCGGGATAAGTACCGATCCTTATTATGGGCCCCAATGGGCCTGCAAATTTTTGTGTAGCCTTATCTTGGTCTCCCGAACTTCAGCCAAAATTTCAGTCCGATCCGTATGCGTCTTCCTCTATAAATACAATAGGCATGGCGTCATAAAAAGGATACTACTTTCTCTGCCGAGGCTCTGCAATTTTTATTCTTTAATTTTGTACCGTTGGATCCCAGCCGATCTAAACATTCTAGTTATCATAATCAAGTGGAAGATCTATAAAAATATGAAGTGGACATAGGCCAAGATTGCCGAACCACTGTGAAAATTTGTCTGTTCATTTATGATATTTAGTCTGTTTTAATTTTAATCTTCATTTAATCTCTACTAGATTCTATTGGTGTTGATGCCCATTTTTAGAATCAACAAAATGTATTGTAACTAGATTTGTTCTTGTAAATACTCTCAATATTCGATTTTAATATAAATTGGAGAAAAATTAATTGTGAATTATATTGGAATAATTTCAAATTTTATTATAAAGGTCCTAATAGATTTTTGCTAGACGCTATTTACACAATAACTTGTTGGTATATTTGGATTGAAAGAAACCAACTTGGTTTAATAATATTAGTATTGATTTGGAAAATGTAATATATATATATATATATATATTTCTCTCTCTATATATATTTCTTTATTATTTTTTATTGGATTTCAAATCCTAATTATAAATTAAATAAAAATTAAAGTTTTAAAGAGTTTCTTACAAAATTGGAAGCTCGTATTGTGTTTTTAAAGAATAAAATCATTCAAAATAATAGAGAAAACAATAAAAAACTAAATGTAGTTTCCTTGGACAATCTTATCATGGTAAAATTTTCTTCTCTTTTCTATTAGGATATTAGCCTAGTTTTATTTCTAGCTAATATGCTTCTTATTTGTTTCTTTTTATGTAATTAGTTTTAATTGTACTTATCTTGTTTCCCTACTTGATGAACGTATTTCTCTGCAATTTAAACCGTTTATTTCATATATTTTTATTTTAATAAAGCGGTATTATACGGGTATTTTGTTGTGGTTTTGCAGATTATTGATTCCAAAGTGCAACGTTGAAATTAATCGGTTATGTCGTCTCTTGGTTCAAAAATCACGCAGCAAAGAGTGCAAGATTTTGAGCATTGAAATAAATCAAAGCAATATGGACCAATTCAAGCTATGATGTGGACGTATATATGTTCTCTTTCACCAATTCAAGCAAAGGACCAGTTCCTCCTAAAAAGTAGCATAATACATAGCCATGATATGAAGCAAAATGGGACACATTCAAAAGTAGCTTACGTATGAATTTGGACCAATTCACATATAAAAGTATTTCAAGCAATGACGTGGCAACTTGACTCTTCACCAATTCAAGGAAAGGACCCAGTCGGTACAATTATCTTGGCAAATACTAAGAATAGAACCGGTCCTATTGCTAAAAAGATGGACTGATTTTAGGGGTTGAAAGCCTATATATACAGCATTATACAACACCTTGAAATCATCTCTTACCTCATCACTTTTCTTCAAGTTTAGATTTAAATTCAGCACTGTTTTTATTTCGAACAGAATACGTAGGATTGTTGATTAGATTTAGCAATTTATTTATTCTTGGTTATTTTCTGCACTCTTTTCAGTTAGTTAATAATTATTTCAGTTGTTTGCTACGTTATCTTCTTTTCCGCAATTTCAATTTATGTTCTGATTTTTTTACAATTCTATATTTTGGTTGCAATTTCGATTAGTTTTGAAAACGATTCGGAGTATATTATTGTTTTTATTTTCTGTTCAAAATTCACCGTCGAATTCGTTTAACACGCCTAAGATTTAACTATGGATTTTAATTGTTTTAAAATACAATTCCCTGTGTTCGACCTGCATACAACACGCCTGTGCGCTTGCAGAATTTATTAAAATTTGTGCTTTTCTAATCAATAGAAAAGTCGCAACAAGTTTTTGGCGCCGTTGCCGGGGAAATTGCTATTTTGAGATTTTCGATTTTTCGTTTTTAAGTCTATTCGTGTTAATTTATTTTATTTTATTTTTTTTTGCATTAGTTTTTAAAAAAAATCATTTTTTTTTTCGTTTTTCAGTTCCTTTCACCAAAGTAGCGTTTTACTTAAAAAAAAAATCGCATTTTGTTCGTTCGCTGCATTTGCTTTTTCCGTTACATTTTGCATGTGAGTTGAATCTCATTTAGTTGGTTTCTGTTCACATACCCAGCTTACGTTAGTTTAAATTTTGTTTCTCACGTTCATGTGTATGCTATCACATATAATCTCATTTTAAGCATTACTAGCTGTCACATATACGTGAACTTCTCCTTTCATTTTTGTGTGTCAACTTACTGCTGCTACACGTTATTTAGTTGCATTGCTATTTTGGTTTCCACGTAAAAAAAAAATTACTTTTTTTTCTCGTTTTTCAAAAATCACGTTTCACATAGCCACACTTTCGATTTCTAATCATTCAAATTCTCTCACTCCTGCATTTTTCGCGTTGCTTTGGTTTGTGACTCACATTGCTTCATTTTCAAACTTACACATTTGCTTGCATTTTTCATCATGTTGCATTCATCGCATTTTACTTACGCATTTTCCTGTTAGTTTGCATGCAGTAGCCTGTTTTTACGTAACCATTGTTTTCACATAACCATTTTGGTTCACTGCAGTAGCTTAGTTTGGTTCACGTAACCATTTTACTGTTTCAAGTTGCATGCAGTAGCTTAGTTTTCATACTTGCATTAGTTTGTTGCTTACATTAATTCAGTTGCATTAAATCAGCTCTTTGTTCACATTTCCATTCTCATACTCACGTAATCACGTAACCATCTTTTATTTAGTTCACGAATAAATTTTTATTTTGTTCAAATATTTGCACGTAAGTTTATTCACACGTAAGTTTTTGTTCAATTTTTTTACAACTCCCGCAGCTTGTTTGCACGTCACAGTGTTTTCACTTTGCTCCCACGTTCATGCACTTTGCACTAATTTTCACCACATGACACGTTAGTTCTATTTTACTCACACATTTTTCAGTGATCACTGGAGTACACATTTTCATGTTTCCTTATTTCACTCATACATAGTTTTTCACTTAACCAAGGTAATCAAAGCATACTTCATTGCATTATTTCATCAAGTTACATTCCATTTTGCTTATTTCAGTCACGTTTCATTTATATATACACAGTTGCAGTTTAATTTTTTCTAAGCTTATCATCTCTTAGATATCTGACAGGTAGCAACAGCATAGCAACCGCAAACTTTGGAGTTTGATCCGCTAGCGCTACTCAGCTGCATTGGACGGGCTATCATACACCTCTGTAAGTAATTTTCAACTCTACAGGTGCCCAACTGAAAACTGATTTAATTTACTTTTGCCTGTTACACCTTGATTTGTTTATGCGCGTTTGGAAAAGAAATAATTTTAACCGTTTAGAAAGCCAAAATATTTTATTAAACAAATCAACGGAAATTTCAAATCAAACAAATATGAGCAATCACGGTTCACAACACGGTTCACAACACAGTTCACCGAAATTATCACCTAAATCACATGTTGGAAATAATGAATTTCATGAGAACCGACCATTATCCCTTAGAGACCGATGCTATCCAACACGGACTGTTCAACCTTCGGTTATTTCATTTCCACCTGTCGAAGGAAATAATTTTGAGCTAAAACATTCTTTTATCCAAGGGGTACCAAAATTCACTGGGTCTGAAAACGCATATGAATTTCTTAGTGAATTTGAGTTATATGCTTCTACAACTAAAATGCAACAACTTTATAATGAATCCATCAAGCTAAAACTTATTCCATTCGCACTTCTAGAAAGTGCGAAGAGATGGCTTAATTCTCTTCCTAAAAATTCAATTAAGAGTTGGGACAATTTCGTTACTATATTTTTGAAAAAGTTTTTTCCTTTCCACAAAACTCTTAAAATTCGAACTGAAATCAACCAGTTCTCTCAGAATGAAGGAGAAAATTTTTCAAAATATTTTGAAAGGTTCAATCAATTGTTATATAGTTGCCCACATCATGCAATCCCTAAACACGTTTTGTGCCAAATCGTTTATGAAGGGCTTAACTATCAAACAAGATCCCAACTCGAATCAATGTGCGGAGGAGAATTCATGGCAAAAATAGACGAGGAAGCTTGGGAATTTTTAGAAGAGTATTCGGAAAAGGATATGCAATGGGAAACAATTCGTGCTCCAAATAGAGGAGTATATGCCATTGACCCATCACATCTTCCTATAGATACCCAAACTCCTCAAGAAGGAGAAGGACTACCCCATTACTACACACAAGACCAATCAATGCTATAGCTCAAAATAGTCCTTATTCATCCACATACAATCCTAACTGGAAGCATCATCCCAATTTTTCATGGTCAAATCCTAACAACGTGGCTAATCCATCACCTATGTATCCAATGATACCAAATCCGAATTATCGAGCCCCAACCTCTAATTC
The DNA here is from genome assembly GCA_030765085.1 of Allium cepa. Taxonomy (NCBI): domain Eukaryota; kingdom Viridiplantae; phylum Streptophyta; class Magnoliopsida; order Asparagales; family Amaryllidaceae; genus Allium; species Allium cepa. The sequence goes on along the minus strand of CM060934.1, from coordinate 151,019,018 downwards.
TCAAAATTCTCAACCCGCTCCTCAAACAAAACCTTCGAATCAACCATATAGGCATCCTAATTTCAATCCATCAACCCAACCTTCTCAGCCTTCACAAGAAATTGCTCGATTGGAAAAACAACTCTCTAAACAAAATGAACAAATCACCAACCAAGATGCAAGAATTGAGAAAATCACCAAACAAAATGAACAAATGTTGATAATGATGAAGGATCTCATGAAAATCAATGAGAAAGGTAAATTGCCTAGTCAAACCGAAGTGAACCTAAAGTTTAACTCTCGAGGAGTAAATCTTTGTGAGAACGAAGATGTAAATCCGGTTAATGCTGTCACCACATTAAGGTCAGGAAAGAAGGTGGACAACCATGTCGGCAACCCCGACATCCTTCTTAAATCTTCCCATGTTCCAAATTCTGAAACTCAGTCGACAACCACGGTTGTCAATCAAAACGATTCTAATTCTTCATCTAAGGTTGGCAATCCCGACCACTCTTCACCTTCTGATGTTGGCAACCCCAACATTCCAGCTCCCTTATCTTCACCCTCTAATATAACACCTTCTTCTTCGAATGAAAAAACTTCCGAACGAGTCTATAAACCCATTGCTCCATTTCCCCATAGACTCAACAAAAAGAAGAAGCCCGCTAATTTTGACCAAATTCTTGAAATCTTCAAACAAGTTCGAGTCAATATTCCACTTCTTGATACCATCGAGCAAATTCCTCAATATGCCAAATGTCTGAAAGAGCTATGTACTCAAAAACGTGCCACTAACGTTCCTAAGACTGCATTTCTAACTGCAAACACTAGCTCTGTTCTTTCAAATCCCTCCCCAATCAAGTATAAGGACCCCGGTTGTCCTACGATCGGTTGTAAAATCGGTAACACTCACATTAGTCATGCCTTACTCGATCTTGGAGCGAGTGTGAATCTTTTGCCTTATACTGTGTACTGTCAACTTGGACTAGGGTAATTAAAACCTACAAACATCACAATTCAACTAGCTGATCGATCTGTCAAAAAACCATTGGGCACGGTTGAAGATGTTTTGATACAAATCGAGCAATTCTATTTCCCAGTCGATTTCATAGTCCTAGAGACTGCACCTGTCTCAAATCCCAATAGTCAAATTCCTTTGATATTAGGTCGTCCGTTTTTAGCAACATCAAATGCTATCATAAACTGTAGGAATGGTCAACTCCGACTTTCCTTTGGGCACCTAACCATTGAACTAAATATCTTCAATCTTAACAGACAACCAAGGGATTTTGAAACAGAAGAAGTTGACATGATCCAAACAATTGTAGAAAATGATTTTAGTGATATTACGGAGTCTCTTAACATGTGCCTAGATCATTTTAATTCCAATTTAAATGAAGATGAATACATTTATGAATTAAATGATATGCTATGCTCTTTTCATAATTCACTAGAATTCAATCAGTTGATGTCTACTGAAGCCTCAAAAGAAGTACGCCCTAAATTAGACCTCAAACCTCTTCCAAACGATCTTAAGTACGCATACTTAGATTCTTCGGAAAAATTCCCTGTAATCTTGGCATCCGATCTCATTAAGGACCAAGAAGAACAACTTTTGAAAATTTTAAGGGAAAATAAAGAGGCAATAGGATGGGTAATCGCTGACATTAAGGGAATTAGTCCATCAATTATTGAACATCGAATACATTTAGTCGACGAGGCTAAACCCACTCGCGAAGCTCAAAGGCGATTAAACCCTAATATGAGAGAAGTGGTAAAGGAAGAAATTATCAAATGTTTAGACAATAACATTATCTACCCTATCTCTAACAGTACTTGGGTAAGTCCGGTACAAGTTGTACCAAAGAAGTCTGGAATCACTGTGACAACAAATGAGAATAACGAACTTGTTCCGACAAAGGTCAAAACAAAATGGCGCGTTTGCATCGACTATTGAAAACTCAATGCAGCAACAAGAAAAGATCATTTTCCCCTTCCCTTCATTGATCAAATGCTCGAATGCTTAGCCGGTCATGAATAATATTGTTTTCTTGATGGTTACTCCGGCTATAATCAAATTCCCATTGCGTTAGAGGACCAACAAAAAACAACGTTCACATGTCCCATCGGAACTTTCGCTTATCGTCGCATGCCCTTCGGTCTTTGTAATGCTCCCGCTACCTTTCAACGGTGTGCGATGAGTGTATTTTCTGATATGGTGGAAGATTTCTTAGAAATATTCATGGACGATTTTTCAATCTATGGGTCATCTTTTGATCAATGCCTCCTTCGTTTAGAACGTGTCTTAAAGCGATGTAAGGAGAAATCTCTTGTTCTTAATTGGGAAAAATGTCATTTTATGGTTAAGCGAGGAATAGTCTTAGGTCATGTTGTCTCTAAAAATGGCCTAGAAGTTGACAAATCTAAAGTTGATCTTATTGTGGGCCTTCCTCCTCCACGGTCCGTAAAGGTCATTCGCTCATTTCTCGGCCATGCAGGATTCTATAGGAGGTTCATTAAAGATTTTTCAAAAATTTCAAAACCTCTTTCGAATCTTCTGGCTAAAGACGTTAAATTTGAATTTTCCAATGAATGCGAAACGTCTTTTGAAACCCTCAAATCGATCTTGACCACTGCACCTATCATCCAACCTCCAAATTGGACTTTTCCTTTCGAATTTATGTGCGACGCTTCTGATTATGCCATTGGAGCCATCTTAGGTCAACGAATCGATAAACTTCCTCGAGTCATCTATTATGCTAGCAAAACTCTTAATGAAGCTCAATTGAATTACTCAACCACAGAAAAAGAGTTTTTAGCAGTTATCTTTGCCCTCGATAAGTTTAGATCATATCTCATAGGTTCTAAGGTCATAGTTTACACCGATCATGCCGCCTTGCGGTATTTACTCACGAAAAAGGATACCAAACCCCGTTTAATCCGTTGGATTCTCCTTCTTCAAGAGTTTGACCTAGAAATACAAGATAAAAAGGGTTCTGAAAATGTCGTAGCTGACCATCTTTCTCGTATAGTGCATGAAAACTATGATAACTCTCAAATCAACGATCATTTTCCCGATGAACAAATTCTTTCACTCTCTAGTGCACCATGGTACGCGGACATCGTAAATTATCTTGTCACAAATGAAACACCTTCCCATTGGTCAAAACAAGATAAACAAAAATTTCTCTCCAACGTTCGAAACTTTTACTGGGACGATCCTTATCTTTTCAAATATTGCACCGATCAAATCATTTGCAGATGTGTCCCAGAACATGATTTCCATAGCATCCTCTCTTTTTCACATAATCAAGCATGTGGAGGACATTTTGGAGCAAAGAAAACTGCTTCCAAGGTGTTACAGTGCGGTTTTTATTGGCCTTCTCTTTTTCGTGATGCCCACGAATTTTGCTCCAAATGCGCTAGATGTCAACAAACAGGTTGTATTTCCAAACGTGACATGATGCCCCTAAATCCAATCCTTGTCATCGAAATTTTTGATGTTTGGGGCATCGATTTCATGGGTCCTTTTCCTAATTCTTTTGGAAATCTCTACATCCTACTTGCAGTAGATTACGTGTCTAAATGGGTTGAGGCCATTCCTACCAAAACGAATGACAATAAAGTTGTTGTCATATTTTTGAAAGAAAACATATTTTCCCGTTTTGGCACACCTCGAGCCATTATAAGTGATAACGGTTCTCATTTTTGTAATCGTGCTTTTGAATCTCTTCTTAAGAAATATTCTATCACTCATAAACTATCTACTCCATATCATCCACAGACCAACGGTCAAGTCGAGATTTCCAATAGACAAATTAAACAAATTCTTGAAAAGACGGTTACCTCCAACAGAAAAGATTGGTCATCTAAATTGATAGACGCCCTTTGGGCATTTCGCACAGCTTATAAAACCAATCTAGGAATGTCACCATACCGATTAGTCTTTGGAAAAGCATGCCATTTACCCGTTGAGCTCGAGCACCGCGCACTTTGGGCAATCAAATACCTTAATTTTGACATAGAAAAAGTCGGATCGCATCGTAAATTACAATTGTCAGAATTAGAAGAACTAAGAAATGAAGCGTACGAAAATGCAAAGATTTATAAAGAGAAAACCAAATTCTATCATGATAAATCCATACTTCGTAAGACATTCGAAGTAGGTCAGAAAGTTCTCTTATATAATTCCAGACGTCATTTATTTTCGAGAAAATTAAGATCCCGTTGGACAGGCCCATATATTGTGAAAACAGTATACCCTTATGGCGTAGTTGAAATTGAAAATCCTAGGGACGGTTCCATTTCAAAGGTCAATGGACAACGCTTGAAGCCATTTCTAGAGTTTGAACAGCACGAGGACGATGAGTTCGTGGATCTTCACGAACCTAGCTATTCGGCATGAGCCGCTCACTATCTTGCACATATCAGGTTGTATTTTTTTTAGTTTTTTTCTTCTATTTTGCATTTGCATTCTATTTGACAGTTGGGACACTGTCTCATTCCAGTGTGGGGGGGACGCATATCTCATTCTGTTTGTTCATATTTCATAGTGTAGCATCATTTTTTTTTAAAAATCATCTCATTATTTGTTTTCAAATTTCTTTTCAATTTTTTTTCATTTCCCAATATTTTTAGGACTTCGATTTATTTTTAATTAGTCAAGACAAAGTAAGTAAGCAGTTGAAGTCAATTGATGAAGATTTTTGTGAATCACTAATTTCAAATGTAAAATATAATGAAAAGTTGAATTACAAGCGATAATAGTGAGGTTAGTATATAGGGGGATTCATAGGTGATGGTTATGAAATCTTTTCTAAACTGTAGTCTTTGTTTAAAAAAAATGGCAGATTTAAAGTACATGCGTTGACATCTCAAATCATTAAAGTTAAGTCGTGCTAAGTTGATTCGCATAACACTCTTTAGCTCTTCTCAAAAAAAAAACTAATAAGAAACACCTACAGTCGATAGGTGTGCACACTTGTGAAAGTGTGTGCACTCGCCACGCTCTATACTCTTCTCACGTAAGCCCGCAAGGCAGTGCATGGATGGTATATCTGGCCTCAGCATTCTGAGTTAGGTGTATAAATAATTAAATCAGTAATCACCTAAGGATTACCGACCTTTTCTGACATAGTCAGCATCGGTTTGCACAATCCGCCAAGCTCTGTCCCAACTCTCACGTAAGCCCACGAGGCAGTGCATGGGTGGTATACCTTGGTTCAAAGGATAGGTGTAAAAAAAAGAGAAGAAAAAAAAAACTAGTAAAGAGAGACTAAGCTTTGAAACTCAAACACTTCTTGACTTTGTTGATTTGGCTTGTTATACAAATGGAAATGAAAAATACCATTTTGAAAAAAACTGTGATCAACAGTGAAGAATTTATTTCATGGCTGCACTATGCTATCGACCGAAACAACTGGCCAAACTAGAATCTAATGTATGAAAACTTGAGTTACATTGAAATTTGTGATTAGTGAGGAACCAAAAATTTGAAGAAGTTGACTAAAACTGATATACATTATTTTGTTGCAACTATTTTGAAGTAAATCGAGTCTCCATTTGTGTAGAATTTTGCATTCATGTAGTACATTAGAATCATCACATACTGCATTTGGATTTTGTGGGTAGTATCCGCTGAAAACCCTCACGAGACACCACTCGTCCTACTTGGGACACCTAGAGGTTTAACGGCTTGTTGCATACGCTCAATGCAATCGTGTTTCCTACGAAAAAGGATTTAGTTAGTTTTATTTTCTTGCTTATTCGAGGACGAATAAAGTTCTAGTGTGGGGGTATTTGATTAACGTATTTCTCTGCAATTTAAACCGTTTATTTCATATATTTTTATTTTAATAAAGCGGTATTATACGGGTATTTTGTTGTGGTTTTGCAGATTATTGATTCCAAAGTGCAATATTGAAATTAATCGGTTATGCCGTCCATTGGTTCAAAAATCACGCAGCAAAGAGTGCAATATTTTGAGCATTGAAATAAATCAAAGCAATATGGAGCAATTCAAGCAATGATGTGGACGTATATATGTTCTCTTTCACCAATTCAAGCAAAGGACCAGTTCCTCCTAAAAAGTAGCATAATACATAGCCTTGATATGAAGCAAAATGGGACACATTCAAAAGTAGCTTACGTAGGAATTTGGACCAATTCACATATAAAAGTATTTCAAGCAATGACGTGGCAAGTTTACTCTTCACCAATTCAAGGAATGGACCCAGTCAGTACAATTATCTTGGCAAATACTAAGAATAGAACCGGTCCTATTGCTAAAAAGATGGACTGATTTTAGGGGTTGAAAGCCTATATATACAGCATTATACAACACCTTGAAATCATCTCTTACCTCATCACTTTTCTTCAAGTTTAGATTTAAATTCAGCACTGCTTTATTTTCGAACAGAATACGTAGGATTGTTGATTAGATTTAGCAATTTATTTATTCTTGTTCTTAGTTATTTTCTGCACTCTTTTCAGTTAGTTAATAATTATTTCAGTTGTTTGCTCTGTTATCTTCTTTTCCGCAATTTCAATTTTTGTTCTGATTTTTTTACTATTCTATATTTTGGTTGCAATTTCGATTAGTTTCGAAAACGATTCGGAGTATATTATTGTTTTTATTTTCTGTTCAAAATTCACCTTCGAATTCGTTTAACACGCCTAAGATTTAACTATGGATTTTAATTGTTTTAAAATACAATTCTCTGTGTTCGACCTGCATACTACACGCCTGTGCGCTTGCAGAATTTATTAAAATTTGTGCTTTTCTAATCAATAGAAAAGTCGCAACACTACTCAGTGCTAATTAAAATGTTGCTTATATATGAATATATATTTATATATTTATATATGTATTGATCTTACATTTTTTGTACAATTTTCTTAACAGCTACAGGCACTGGATTAGTTGGATTCTCCAGATCTTGAGGATTTGAGCATTTATCACATTTTGTTTGTTGTATATTTCTATTATGGACCTTAGTTACACAGGTTTTTGGGAGGGTTTTTTATTTTCTCATATTTGTATGGGAGGGTTATGCTACATGGCAAGATTTTTGGCAATTTCTTCTTAAGTATGGAATATAATTATATGAGTGCTCTCCTCCTTGTGAGGATCACTAATTTTCTTTTAAAAAATTTATTGCTTAAAAGAGTCGGTGGGACTGCTATCTTTGTCAACTCCTTGATGAATTTCCTATAGTAACCCACCAACCCAAGAAAAATACCTACTTCCATGGCGTTATTTTGAATATTCTAGTCTTGAGTAGCTTCCATCTTTGCAGGATAAATGGACAATCCCTTCTTGGAGACAATATGGCCAAGAAATCTTACATCCTAGTCCCAAAAATGGCACTTTGAGAATTTGGCTTTTAGCAGGCGGCTTTCAGCGTTCCTAGTGCCTCCCTTAAGTGATTTTTGTGCTCACTTTCACTTTAAGAGAAAATTAGAATATCGTCTATGAACATTACGATAAATTTATTTAGCTTCCTCCTAAAGATGCTACTCAAAAATTTAGGAAATATGATGGGACATTTGATTCATTCATACAGTCCGTCCAAAGTGCAAAAGGTTGTCTTCCATCTGCTATGTTTGGCTATTCTTAATTTTTGGAATCCAGTGGCTAAGTCCCACTAAGAAAAGATTTTGTCTCCAACAAGCTGGTCAAATAAGGCACCTATTCGAGGTAAGGGATATCTGTTTTTTCTTAGTCAGCTTGTTAAGCTTTCGATAGTCAACGCATAACCTTAAAGAGCTGTCTGCCTTAGTGGCGAAGATAACTAAGTGTTCCTCATTTTATAGCACGACGGTGAATAAATCCTTTTTGCAATAACTCTAAAATCTTCTTATCCAACTCTTGCCTTTATTTAGGGGCCATATCCCTGAATGGCAGCATGATAGGTCTAGCATCCGTTTCTAAATCAATCCTAAACTTGATCTCCCTTCAAGGTGAGAGACTAGAGACTTCTTTAAAAAGATTAGGAAAGTCTTAGAATACGGGCAAAGATGAGTGCTCATCTTGTAATAGGCTAAGAGAATATAAATAGGTTAACCAACTAAGTTTTAAGGTGCGCACAACGAACATTAATATCACACCTCTTATTACTCCTTAATCAAACGATCTTCCTATCACAATCTATGATAGCCCCATGGTAGGGTAACCAATCTATACCTAGGATAAGTCCATACCTCTAAAAACCCAGAATATACACATTGCATGTAAAATCAATGTTACATATTTCCACTACTTGGTCTTTATAAATAAAAGAAAGATGTGTTGACCCCCAATAGAATTTGACATGATGTAACAACCCATAAATTTTAATGGTTTTAAATAACGTATGTAACTGAGTTTTTGTGAAATTTTAAAAATATGAAATTATAAATGAAAATTTATTATTTGGAATACGTCTATTTAGACATAGAAAATGGTAAATTTTCATCAGATAATATGGAAGTTTATTTTCTTGTATAATTTTATTTAAATTCAAATCGGTTAATACTTGATGATAATAAAATATTTTACAAACCTGAATATTTTTATATACAAAATTTGTAGACCATCTTCTGAGTGAGATGTCATATTTTGTTTCTTCAAATTTGGACTTCTCTGGTTCTATTTACCTTATTTTTTGCAATTTTAGCAGCATTTCGGTACCAATTATCAACATTTGATATGATGATCGTACCATTGATACCTATATACTGTTTTGATTGTCTCGTTGTGCTGATCTCCGTAGTATATTCATATCTGTGTTTTGGTGTCCGATGCATATCGAAAAATCGAAATAACGATTTTGTATGGGTACACTTTTGCTGGCCATTCAAATTTCAAATCCGTGAAATAAACGGCCAATGGCATTTATTACCAGCTGTTGCTAGTCAATCATTTCAATGCATTGATGGTTCGCTGCGATTATTTCCATCAATTTGGAAATATAAATTTTTTTATATGAATTGAACGTTTGCATTCTATGTGTATTGAACTGTTCATTTTTTTTTCTCGTATAAAATTGTTTGACCTCCCCTTCATTTTGAACCTGACCCCCTCTTTCTCGCATCTCCCTCTCTCTCCATAGCGGCCACCAATCACCCATGTGCTCACCTTCCTCATCTCAACCTTCCACCTGCCTTAGCTTCCATAACCACCCTTAGCGCCTCCTCCCTCTGACCACACTTGTCCTCACCACTTCCCACATCTCCACCCATATGAACTCCATAACAGCACGCAAATAGCCCTACCTATGCCCTCCGCCCTGGCTAGCAATCACCATCGCTTTCGCCCTTCATCTGCCCTGCATGCCTTTCCTTCTCAGCCTCGCTTTCCGACCATCAGCTAAGAACTCCACTGCATATCCTCTGTTGTATATAGGTATATATATATTTCTAATATGTTGTATTGATAGGTTTATGTATGCCTAAATGAATGTTTGAACATAAAATTTATATGAAACCGTTCCTGCTAGTATTATTTTTCGTAAATAGATATGTATATTTAAAACTGTTTACAAAGTATATAACTATGCTATATTTGTGTTTCAAATGTTACACTATATATTGTATTAAAATAGATTTTTGTTATTTCCATATGTGTAAAATATATGTCTTATATATATTAGTTATATATACTGTTGGATTTAGTTTATATATTATACAAACAGTTTGTATATACACCTTGTTCATAATAGATTTGTATATGTAAGTGTACAGTTCATAACAGTTTATGAAATCTGTTGAGTCCACATATACATATGTACAAAGTAAGTTATGTATTTTATATGAAGTTATACTGTTTATTATATATCAAGATGTTGATTTCGGCTTATACAGTTTATAAAGTTGTAAAAGTTTTCAAACTATACATAAAATTAATATACAAGCTGCGGTCATATTTGTAAACATTGAGGTTGTTTGTATACATTTATATTAGCTGCATATAATATGGGTTTACAACATTTGATCTGAAAGATATATAAATATTGTTTTAAAATATAATGTACATATGGTTTATATACATTCTGTAGCCCTAAAAAACCTGCCACTTCACTTTTGGATGTTGACTGAGCTTGCTCGGCTATTACATGTCATATATGTTATAAAGTTTTTCTCGTGTACTGTTTTACAAATATTATGTGAAGATATATATATACACATTTGTTAGCATATATAAGTTATAATAGTGTTATATATGTCATTGTATAAACTTATACTAATATGTTGTATGGTATATAACTTATACATTAGTGATATATATTGTTGATTTCAAAGTATATATAAGTAATTATTTCAAATTTTATTATAAATATATGCTGATTTGTATATATGTGTTGAAAGGTAAATGTGAATTTTAGTTATTTATGTATTAAGTATTGATTTGGAGGAATTGTGATATCCCGGAATTTTAAGAAATTTAAAATGTGATAATCTCCTTATTAATTATTTAAAATTGGTAAAATTTGTTATTCTCAACAATTATAATGTGTTATTTTTATATATAGGTATGAATAGATTTTAAATAGAATAATCATTTTCGAATTAAATTTGTGTTGTCTTATATAAATAGATTTTAAAATAAAATTATTACTTACAAATTTAATAATGTGTTTGTCTAAATTAATATACATATTTATTTAAGTTTATTTTAAATTAGATTTTTAAATTGAATTTGGATTTGAATTTGGATTTGAATTTGAATTTAAAGAATATATATCTTAAAATATATTGGATATAAAAATATATGAATAAAGTTCTTTTATTAGAATATAATTTGTTTTATATTATTTTTCCCTAAAAATATTTATTTATATAAATTATGAAAGTATTTATTAAGTAGTAAATAAATACAAAGTTTTATATTAACATTTAAAAATAATTAAATATATTATATCTGATTTTATTTAGAATATAATTGGTTTTTATTCTATTTTCTTTAAAGGTTTTATTTATCTAAAATTAAGAAAAGCATTTATTAATTAAGAAATGTACTTATTAAATAGGAAAGTAAATACAAAAGCTTTTAAATCATTTAAAAAAAAAAATTGAATAATTACAAGTGTTTAATTATAAAGGCTTGTGATAACATGTGTAATGTGATTTATAAGAGCAATGACAAATGTTGTTGAATTGAACAAGTGTCATTTCCTTTTATTTTCATTTTCTTTAAAAAAAAAATTAATAAATCATAATTTGCATTATATAAACATACATCTCCTCTCTTTTATTTCTTTTCTTATCTTCTCATTCTAAAACTCAAACTTGTACATATTCTCAAAAAATTATCCAAACCTCAGGCAAAAATCAAAACCTGTAAAACATTTTACAAACTCAAGTTCAAAACCAAACCTATAAACCATTTTTCAAAAGCATGTAAACATTTCAAATCAAACTAGAAAATTTATCAAGCCACTTCAATTCAGTTTTGAAAGCAGAGATCATCAAGTAATCTTCTCAGATTTAAAGCAAACTCAACTATATTCAATCTGAATCAACTAAGAAAGTTTCTAGTTCAAACAAAGCATTTCAGTTTTAAAGAAATCAAAGCATTCAAAGTTCTAGCTTCAAAACAATTCAAGTTTTCAAAATCCAAAACTGTTTCAAAAGCTCTATAACAGGTGAGTAAACATTTAATAAAAAAGCTTAAGTAAATAAATGATTGTTGCATATGAATTTCTATGATGAAGATTGCTTTGCATGTGTATATATATGTAATATCTCTATGTATATATGAAGTGTGCATGTCTGTTGTTTGTAAATACCTCTGTTCATAGTTCAAAACTTGTAGTTTTGATCAAAAATTCCAAATATTTTTATCTGTTTTCTGTAAATCTTTGGATTCCAAACAAGATAGTTTATTTTAAATAAAATCTAGGTTTTAGAAATAAGTTCAGGTATAATAAGTTTGAAAAGCCTATGGAATCAAGGAAATATAGTAAATTTCTAAAATCATGTTAAAAATCAAATGTTGAAATTTGATGATTCAATTACATAACTTGAATTGACTTTGTAAAATATGATTTTTGAAAAGAAATTCATGAATTTTAACATTGTATCGAGTGTGCATTTTGATGATGACCAAAAAGTGGTTTTTGAGCAATTTATGGTGGTCGAAGGATCTAAGGTGGTCGGGAACATGGCTGGAGGTGGTAGGGAAGTTGTCAAGGCCGGGAAAAATGGTGGGTGATTTATTCATCACCGTGGCATCGAAAATTGGATGATTTAGGGTTTTAACCTAAGATGGGTCGAGGTCAGAAAATGGTTTGCTGCGATGTCTCTGGTTGATCGGAGTGCATCGGACTTTGGGCATTGGCAGCATGGAAGTCTGGCGAAGCTTGGGACGAGGTTTTGCTCGACCTCTGGTGGTCGGGATTGCTTGGACGAGGGGGTTTTCAGTTATGGGTTTTTGTTCCTGTTTCGATTGAGTTCCTCGATTTTGATCAGTGGCTTGTGCTAGCGAATTGGTGGTCAAGATCAATGGTTTGGGCAATGGTCGATGTGCCGAAGGTATCGTGGATGATCGGAGCACTGGCGTTGATCGGTGCATGTGCATAGGTGGTGGTTTGTGTCTGTGTTTGGGAGTGAGTTTGGTCTCGGGTGAGGACTCGAGGCAACTGCCTGGTGACTCGAGTTGTTCGTGAGTGATATGCTAGCCGGTTTTAAACTTAAAAATAAATTAAGTTTTTTTTTAAAATGGAAAAGAAAGGAACTCGGGATTTCTCTCGGGTAGGGTTCGGGTTCGACTAGAAGTAGAAATTTAAAACAGTTTTTAAAAAAGTTTTAAAGGTTTTTATAAAAGCAAGTTTTTAAATTTAAGTAAAGTAAGTTTTAAATTTCAAATGAATCTTGTTTTTTTAAAATCTATTCTTTACAAAAATAAATGTTTTAAGTAATTGATTTGAGAGAATTATGTAAAGTGTTGAACTTAAATTTGTTAAGCTAATTTTTAACTTATTTAAATCTTAAATTAAAAAAGATTTAATTAAGGAAGATAATTTTTAAAGTTAATGTTTTAAAAATGTTATTGATAATTAAGCCATTAATAAAGATAATGTTTTATCTTAGGATAGCTAAGGTTTTAAGGATTTGAGATTAATTTAGTCAATTAAGTAATTTAAGTATAATTAATTAATTTAATTAATGAATAATTAAGGATTTATAAATTAATAATTTAAGGGTTATAACTTAATTAATTAAAGGTTAACTAATTTGTAATTAAGGATTATTATTTAGATAATTAGATATTATTAATTAATGATTAAAGATTAATTAATTAAGTAATCAAGTTGTAATTAAGAACTAATTAATTAAGTAATTAAGATTGATTAATTTAGTAATTAGTGATTAATTAATTAATTAAGTAATTAGAGATTAATTAGTTAAGTAATTAGAGATTAATCAACTGTTAATTAAGGATTAATCAAATGGTAATTATGGATTAATCAACTGGTAATTAAGGATTAATTAATTTGTAATTAGGTTTGTTAATTAATAATTAAGGTTTATTAATTAATAATTAAGGGATAATTAATTAGTTAATTCAAGATTAATTAATTGATTATAAAAGTAATTAAGGATTAATTACTTTTTAACTAATTTTTGTTAATTAATAATTAAGGTTTATTAATTAGTAATTAAGGGATAATTAATTAGTTAATTTAAGATTAATTAATTGATTATAAAAGTAACTAAGGATTAATTAATTTGTAATTAAGTTTTGTAACTAAGGGATAATTAATTAGTTAATTTAAGATTAATTAATTGATTATAAAAGTAATTAAGGATTAATTAATTTGTATTGAGGGTTATTAATTAATAATTAAGGTTTATTAATTAATAGTTAAAAGATAATTAATCTGAAATTAAAGATTAATTAATTGGTTTGGAGAGTAATTAAAAATCATTAATTAAATGGTTTGTAATAAATTAATGATTGATTTAAGCAGGATTAAGTGATTAATTCTTAAGTAATTTAATTTAAGTTAATTAAATTAATTATAATACGGATTAATAAATTCTTGCTTGTGGATGATTGTTTGAGTTGAAAGTCTGGATTAGTTGATATTTATTGGATGATGATCTATGATATTCTGTGATGTGATATTGGATATATCTTTGATAAATGTGTGATATTTATCTTTGTTAATGCTGTATGAATTCAAGTATTGAATTGAATTGTTTAACCTTAAACAATTTGACCTTCAAGAAATGTTTGGATTTCGATGAGACCGGGATCGGATTTCAAATTTGATTTTCCGAAAACCACATCGATCCAAGTTAAACGATAGGTCATGGAGATCTCAAGGGAAAATAAAGATGGAGTTTCAAAGTGCAAGGGTTATTGTCGTTAACACTGAGGGCGATTCCAAAATGAGTGTAACGAGATAATGCCTTCGGTTTCGTTCGAACCGGAACGAACTTGTATGGATGAATGCTATCAGACCATCGTCAATGGAGGACGATGAGCATTCCAAGATGTGTTCTTTAAAGGTAATCGTAGCCTCAAGCCTCATCAACCGGGAAAGGCCAAAACAGGGGAGGTGCAGCAAGGCTATGTGAGTCACGCTCAAGTAGGATAAGATTTTCCCCTGTTTAGAGTCCCTTTTTATTCGGCTATGTGGCGGTTGCTGGCTCCAACTGCGGGGTTGTATTATTCGGGACTGTCCAGTAAGGGATGGTTCCGGCTTTGTGTTGCAAGGGGTCGAGAGTAATCCTCGGTACGTTGATCTAGGCCATGTACTATGATGGGTGGTACCACAGTAGCCTTGCCATTGTATGGAATCCAATTTACAATAAGTGCCCTCGGACTTGATTATATAACCCACTTTGTGGCTAGTATGCTGGAATTTAATGAATGTAACAATTTTGGCTATGTGAATATTTATTTGAAAACCCTAGACCCTACTATAATATAACCTGATTTCCTATCAAATGTTTTGGTTATCGTAAGGGAAAAACTTGTCCGTATTTATTGGCGGAGAGTCTTACGAGATACCTTTTCTTTCAAAGGTTTTTCGAGTTACTTAACCGTTTACTCACACCAGACCCATGTCTGACCCGGAGTTTATTTCTGTTTTTCTTTAACTCTTGGGTACTCAAATTTTTATGAGTGGCTAAGTGATCAGGTCTTGCTTGACGATTTTGGAAGCTTGGAGCAGGAGTCCAGACGTAGCTATATCTACCTATTTCTGCTGTGGTGTCTTTATCTGTTGTATTTTGAAGTGTAATAGATTAGACAGGTTTTTATAACTGTATAATGTGATGATGTTGTAATCTGTGTAACTCTGATATGTAAAGACTATGTAATAGTTATGTGATATATTATATTTTGTTCCATTTCCACTGTGAGATTCTGATATTGTTTAGTTCTTTTTTCTATCTATTCTATTTCTACCTCTTTCTTTCTTATTGATGATGTGTCTTTCTATGGAATGAAAGGCGGGTCGTCACAGGAATGATATATATTTTGATTTTTGTCATTGTTTGATTTTTCCCAATATACTATAGAAGGTTTATTTATTTAATATGTGTGTAAGTAAAATATTGATTTTGAGATATATTATAAAGATTTTATTTTATCTTATTTTACTTGAGGTAATATTAGACCTTAAATTATATATATATATATATATATATATATATATATATATATATATGTTCACTTATAACTAATCTTCATCAATCCAGATTTGATTTATTTCATCAATTCCTATTTATCAGCTCTGTTCGTCGAATTCGTGCCAACCTTACTTTGCTTTGAAATTCGTGCTTGGATTCGTAATTCATCTCATTCTCGTTCTTCTCTAACCCCGGAAGGTGAGCAATCACTCGTGATTAACGTTCTTATATTTATTAAATTTAATTTCAATTGGAACAACAATTGAAATATGTGTTTTTAGTTAATTAAATTGTTATGTATGCTATTATCTGTATCTGTTCACCTGTGGGATATGACACTATATCCTATTGTTTATATTAAATTGTTATTTATCATATATGTAGTTATTATTATTATCGTATCTGTTATTACTCTGCAAGTTCCATGTTAGTATAGAATTCCCTATGGGTTGAAATGATACATACCCGAACGATTTTGTAGAATAGGAGAAAATCATTATGGGTTGAAATGACAAACCCAAGCGATTTTCATTTCAATTGAATTTGGGATTGCGAGTTGAAGTGATATATACCCGTATATATCTAAATTACGGATTGAAATGATAAATATTTGTATCACTTGACCATAGGATAGAAAATTATATACAGACACCGTTGGTTTATATATATATATATATATTTTAAAATGATTTTCAAGGTTTTAAAAGTGAATATTTTGGTTTTAATAAATAATTGATTTTAAGATATTATATATATATGTTATTTATAAGGGTTTAAAATTTTAAATTTTAAAATTTATATGTTTTGAAAATTGTAATGTTATAAATGAATTTAGAAATTATATTTCAAATATAAAGTTTATAATAGAAATTGGTTTGAAATTATATTTATTTAAGATTATACTTAAATAGGTTGATTTGAAATTTATTCAATTTGAGATTTTAAGATATGATTTTGGTAACTTGATTTTTTGATATAAAGTGATTAAATGGATATTTCAAGTTTAAATAAATCGAAGGAAATATTTAGTTTAATGTAATTTAAGGTTATTTAAATGATATTGGATTTATTAGTAAATATTTCCAAACTAAATAACAACGAAGTTAAATTTTGATATATATAAATTTATCAAATCTAATTTTTAAAACGTTGAACATTTAAGCTTTGGAATATATTTAAATTTAAATGTTTTAATTAGTGCTTCAAATCTGTATTTGAAATGATTTATTAAGAAGCTGAATTGAATCAAAGTTGAAGAATTGAGATTAAATTAAACTAGAATTTTGGAATTCGAGTTGATTTGAATCAATTTGTAAAATTTGAGGAAACAATTTTATTATATAAAGTATTTTAAATTATATTTTTATTTATAAATTATTTTAGTATAAAATATTTAATATAAACCATTTTAATATAAACTATTTTTATATAAACTATTTTGTTATATATTATTATTTATATCTAAGCTATTTAAATGGTGGATGTTATGTTTTCAAGTATTTTGGTTTCGGAAGTATTATAACCTTGAAAGTGATATGATTTTTGGAAATGATATTGTATTGATATGGTTTTGAAATGGAAATGATATTTTGGTTTTGAAGTATAAACTATTTTGAAATGACCACGGTGTTATAATAACATTTGGTTATTAAAGAGACCGGGATCGGATATTGTCATACTCTTTGCCAATACCGAAAACCACTTTAACAACTGTTACGTGGTGGAGATTCTAGAATGAAGTAGGATGGTTTGGTGATGATTCTATATGGTATTTACATAGCCCTGACTCCCATGAGTCAGCTTGATGCGGCTAAAACAGGAGCCACCCCGGGCCAAGTGAGGTCTTTCCTCCTATCGGGCACATTTCTTCGATACCATTCTTGTAACACCCCAGTTATTTGTGATTATTTGTATTTGTTTATTTTAATTATTTAAATTGAATGGTTGATTTAAAAACTTTATTATACGGATAAATTTTATTATTTTAATTATAAATTTTGATTTTTGTGTGAATTATAATTTCAAACCTCAATAAATTGAATATTTCCAAAAAATGTGGATTTTGGTCAATCCGGCCAAACTTTGACTTTTAAATTTAAAATTTAAATATTTTAATTCTTAAATTTTACCTTTCATTATGAAAATAAATTAAATTTCAAGAATACTGTTTTTTGTTTTGTTGAAATCCAATTTATATTGTGAAAGTTGTGCTTTTTACAATATAGGGTGTAAATTGATTTATTTAATAAAATTATCTATTTTAATTTATATAAATAATAATTTTATTTGTAAAATCATGTTCTAATATGTGTTACATGAAATTTTAGATATATTT
Organism: Allium cepa; assembly: GCA_030765085.1. Classification (NCBI taxonomy): domain Eukaryota; kingdom Viridiplantae; phylum Streptophyta; class Magnoliopsida; order Asparagales; family Amaryllidaceae; genus Allium; species Allium cepa. The sequence continues at coordinate 151,001,080 of CM060934.1, read as the reverse complement.
TTTTATTTTAAAACATTTTTAAAGTGATGTTATACTTTTTCGAAAGCTTAGTGTATTTATTTTCAATTTTAAAGCCTAGTTTCATAATTTTTGCTATTTTCTTCATTTAATTGTATTTAAATAAAATTTATTTATTTATTTTTATGCATGTATTTTATTTTTGTGCTTTTATCTTTATTTATAAATATTTTTCATGTATTTAAAATCGCAAAAAGAATTAAGGAAATTTGAATAGTTTGTGACCTTTTATGTGCTTAACCTTTTCATATTCTAGCCACCTTTTCAATAATCAATGCATCAATTCAATTTGCTGCCTTATACTATTTGATTCAGTCGACCATTTCACTCCCTCTCACATTAAAAATTTATCTCAAACCCTAGAAAAAATTCGGCCATCGTCCAAGAGGAAATTTTGGTAAAAACTTTCATTCTTTTCCATTTTTCTACTGGATTTATTTGATTTTTGCACTTGCATTCATCTTATGTAGTTCGGCCCCTCCATCTCCAGCACCTTGGCCGCCTCCACCACCACCTACTCCAGCCACCGTTCCCTCCACTCCATTGACCTTCCATGGCCGAGACCATTTATGTGAAGATCCACCAAAACTTTGACACAAACTCCACTTTATCCATGCTAGCCGAACTCCCCTTGTCTCCACCACTCCAACCACCATTTTGGCCGACCATCCATCACCACCACCACCACCAGCCACTTCCTGGACCTGAGACCCCTGCCTCATTTGTAGATGATCTACCCACTTGGCCGTGCCCAATCATCCCTTGGCCGAAGCCATTTATGCCATGAAATCCATGTAGTTGCCTTGTAGTTGTGTGTTCATGCACCCATACCAGTCTCTTCTCCTTTATATATTGTTATGGCCGACCAATATACCCTTAACCTGATCCAAACCTGATCCAAATCCATCCCATAACATTGCTTTTCCAGCCTATAGCTGAAGCACATGATGTTGAATGCAAGTGCAAAAGCCCTAGCTTTGAGTTGTGTATTTATTCCTAGCATTGTTTATAAATATTTTGGTTTGTAATTCATATTGTACTTTGTTTTGTTTGACATTTGACAAGGAAATTAGCTTTTGATCTCCAATCTCAAATCATTGTCATGTTATTGTGCCTTTGAAGTTCCTTGTTTGTGCATTTTGTTGTCATCTCCAGCTTATACAATTGAGTAATTCTCACCAAACAATTTATACTCATATAATTAGTAAACTGATTACAACTGAATCTGTAGAACATATCACCATGCTATATCTGCTATGCTATGATCATATGATGTTCACCCATGCTTATTTACCTGTTATAACATCTGTTACTGTTATATTATGATATTCTGTTATTTATATCAGTTTATCACATTGCAAGTTCCCTTTAGATTAGAATCACTATGGGTTGAAATGATACATACCCGAACGGACTTTAGAATAGGGAAAAATCGTTATGGGATGAAATGATAGGTTTTAATTATTTCATTTTACTTGGGACCGTGAGTTTGAAATGATAAAACCCGTGTTTTCTTTGTAAATTACGGATTGAAATGATATATTATCTATATCACTTTACCTAGGCTAGAAAATTTTATACAGACCCGTGGTTAATATATATTTTTCTAAAATTTTTAAAGTATTTTAGAAATGTAAATATTATAATATTTTGATTTAAACTTAATTAAAAATGATTTTTGTAAAGTATGATTGATTTTCTAAAAATTTATAGGTGAAATAAATTAATGGTAAAGTTAGAAATTTGAAATATAAGTTATTTTGGAAATTTCGATTTGGGGATAAATGGGATCTAAATTAAGTAGGAAAATATGATAAATAGATTTAAAATTTGATTTAAATGAATTTAAAATGATTTTGTAAAGTGTTAATGATCTTTGAATAAACTAAATGGTTAAATAAATGAATATTAAGTTGAATTTTAAACATAACTTAAATTGGAATTTGTGAATTTTATTTAAAAGTGAATTTTAAGTTAAGTAAATAAAATGAAAAATAAGTTATACTTGGAAATTTAAACTTAAGTGTTAAGTTAAAATTTAATTATGAAAAATTGAAATTGAATGTTGAATTATATAAGTAAATTATTATTAATTGATTTTGAATGAAAATTTAACTTTATAAAATCATGAATATAAGGGTATTTAAATGGTTGTTTTAAAAGTGAAAATATATGATTTTATAAGTTTAAAATGATTTAAATAAAAATTTAATTGTCTGTGAAATTATATTGAATATTTGGAATTTAATTAACAGCATTTTTGAAATGTTATTATTTTTAATGTAAAGGATATTACAGCATTTGTAAATGCTGTAGTTGATAGAAATGAACTAAATGGCTAAATTGAATTAAGGGCTATTATAGCACTTTGTAAGTGTTGTAGTTGCTGAAATTAACTAAGGTTTTATTTGAACTAAATTAAACCTATTGCAGCATTTTAAATGATGTCTTTTGTTAAATGAATAGTTTTAAAACATAAATTTCCATAACATCTTCTAAGTGCTGCGAAAGTTGAATTTACACTGTTTTAATAAATTTAAAAGAATAAATGAACTTTGAAAAGGCTAAATTTTGAGAATTTGATATTTGATTTTTAAGTATAATAACTTCACTTTTAAATGATTTAAATGGAATATGTAAATGACTTAAATGGAATATTTAAATGATTTAAATGGAATATTTAATTAGTTTAATTGGAATATTTAATTGGTTTAAATGGAATACTTAAATGGTTTAAATGGAATATTTTGATTTGAATTATAGACCATTTTGAAATGTGATTTGAAATGGTATTTAAATTAAATAAAATGAATGGGGTTTTGGAAAATATGATATTTTGATATTTTGAAATGGATTTTGAATGATATTGAATTTTGAAATGATATTTCATTTCAAAGTACAAATTACCTTTTTGAAATTTTAACCACGGGATGTATTAAATTTATGGTTTAACTGATCCTTAAAGGATGGGCGATCCCTAGCATCCTTTAAGTTATTGTACATTACTACTATAGTTCACTTGAGTTGGTTTACATTATATAAGTATATATGTCCTGACTCGAATGTTTTGTGTTTTACTTTACGCTCGGGTCAGCCTGAGTATTACAGCTTAGCTTTGGATTTCTTTTCTGGAGCTAGGAATCGTTGGAGATTCCGCTTGTCTAGTTATCTACTCCCTTTCAGTTTTAGTTTTTCTATTTCAGCTCTTGTATTTATAAACTTCTATGTATTTGAGATTTCTGTTGTATATGTTTTCAAACTGCTATTATGTAATTGTTTTGAGAGTTTGTTATAGTAGCTTCATGAACTACTATAGTATTTAATTTCCGCAGCGAGTTATTCTGATATTTCTGTGTCTATGATTCTGTGATTGTATTTCATTTGCTCCAAATTTATTTACAATGCGGTATTTTGAGCAATTCAAGTCCGACATGTGTGGATGCGAATGGCTGAAAATATCTGGTTGTTACAATTCTATTGCTTTTGTGATTGATTGGGTGCACCCTTTGGTTTGGGAGTATGTCATGAGATGGGTGACGTAGCTACTATACGTTACCACCAGTATGAATCCGCAAATGGTATATCTACCCTGGCATTGCCTCGAGTGCCATGTCGCATGCCCTATCGCGTCTTCTACGAGTTTGTTTTGTACCGTACCTACGCGGTGTCCTCTGGGTAAACCTCCAGTTTACGGAGGAGCTTACGCCATCGTATAGACTATGGGAATATATAAAATGTGTTAAGGGGGATATGGGTAACGCCTTAATGCTATTTAATATCTTTGACTGTACTATAGACATATTATAATAGCGTATATTAATGCATAGTAGATAGTTCCATGGATCCTTAAAGGATGGTTATCCCAAACATCCTTTGAGTTACTTTTATTTCAGTTATTATTTCACTTGAGTTGGATATATTGATATAAGAATAAGTCCTGACTCGAGTGTTTTGTGTTTTACTTTATGCTCGGGTCAGACTGAGTGACACAGCATTTGAGACTCACCTTTGGAGTTTGGAGCTTCGTTTGGAGATCCAACTATCGATTCAGTCTTCATCTTTTCCAGTTGGTTTGTTCAGAGATGTCATCAGCTGTATTTGAGACTTCATTGTATTTGAGATATTTTGTTGTATTTTATTTCAAACTCTGTTGTTTATATAGTAGCTTCATGAGCTACTGTTTATCTATTCCGCAACATTATTGTTCTATTACTTCGTGTCTGTGATTCTGTGATTGATTTATTTGCTATTTATGTTGAGTTTTGCCATATATAAATTAACAATCTGATATTTTGAGCAATTCAAGTCCGACATGTGCGGATGCGAATGGTTGAAAATAACAAGTCGTTACACATGATTACTGGGTTTGTGACAATTTCGGTTTTAGGCTCAAGGATTTGAATGCATTTCTAGTTATGAATGAATTTGATGCTTCTGAGTCAAATAAAGTATGAATATTATTTTCGAAGATAATAGTTGTACCTTCCATTGTAGCTTTTCCTCTGTCACTGGAAGGAGGTCTATCTAAGATAGTTACAGCTTCAATGACATAAGCTGACCATTTTGTCCCTCCATTCCTAGCTTCGGGTGTTGGTTCTTGTAGTATCCTTCCTCATTGCAGTGATAGCATCTCCTCTTGAATTCTTCCCTCATTGAACTTACTTTGTAGTCCTTAGAGACATGCCCTTCATTTGACATCTACGACATGTCACACCTTCTTTCTTGATTATTCCTAGCTTTATGTTTTGCCAAGAATCCCCTTTTCTTTGTTCCATCTTTAGTTTAATCCTATCCAACCTTCTCCTTCTCCTCAATACCAACAGTCTTAAGTAGAGCTATTTCAACAATCATCTCATAAGTGGCGTCAGTGGGTACTTGGGTCAAAAGCAGCTCCGTAAGTGGGTAATTCAGACCTTTAAACAACTTCACAACCTTCATCATAGAAGTGTCAATCAAACTTAATACAAACTTATCTAAATTCGTGAGCTTATTGATATACTTTTCAATATGGAGTCTAATTGCCTTGGTTGTATAAACTTCTCCAATTGCAAATTCGCTTTAGCATTGTACATGAACCGCGACTTGAAGCGAACCTCGAATTCAGCCTAAGCAATTCCTTCCTCGACATTCTCTTCAACTACTATGGTCCACCAGTCCGATGCCCAGCCTTTAAATGCCATTCAGCCAACCTTCTCTTGATCTAGTCATCCCATCTTAGCTCTCAGGATGTACATTCACAGTCGTTAATCAAAGCCTTTGTTTCAAAAAAATCTTCAGCCCCTGTATAAACCCATTCTCCATATTCGAAAAGTCGTTACACATTTTGGGGAAGTCTAGTGGGTAGGGTGCTCCTTCAACATGTAGAGCAACTAGTGCTGCTGGCACCCAATTCCATCATATGGTGAGTATTTCCTAGGTGGAAGGGTTCCCAGCCTCCGAGCAGCTGTTTTAACCATAATCGACTATCTATATGTTGAGCTTTTTAGCTAAATTCTTCCTAAGATAGTATTATTTGCTGAAAAATATGCCTAATATGTTTGTGTATATTCATAAATGTGTATATATAAGAGGATTTTCAAAATACTTTCAATAATAACATGTACACACTCTTACGTGTACATATTCCCATTGTCGGGTAACCTAAGCTCTGATACCAAATTCAACAACCATCTACAGAATGGTTTTCGATCCAATAAAATCCCATCGAACCTTAGGTCAATTACAAAGCTGGTTATTGGTTTGTAAAACTAATACAATGAACAATATACAAAGCCATCTATCTACGCTTTAAGAATCTCGTAGCGGAATGAATAAAATATAATAGCAAAAATAAGTACTCATTTCATAAAAACTAAATATCAGACATGCATCATCCTAGAATATCCACAATACAATATCTCAAAGTAAAACATCAACATATCTGAAATTTTGGAACATCTAAATACATCAAAAACGTAGATAAACAACAAAATTGCCACAAATTTTCACTGTCACCTCCATCTTCTCCATCAGCGTCGTACCCCTTAACCCATGGGTTGTAATGATGAGCGTATCAGAACAACAAGGCCTAGTAAATGAGTAATATGTCTTATGCATCCTATACTTTATTCTACCAAGTATACCTCCACTATGAGCCAAAGGCTTTTTCAGTCCATCTCCATAATGTACCTTTAGCTATAGGCCAAGGGCCCTTTCTAGTCCAACTTCATAACTCGAATGCGAATGAAGCGTAATTACGGGGTCTAAGGATCCATCTCCATCAATAATGTTCCAACCATGCGAGAGAAAGCACCTGAGCCACTTAATACCTCTTTAATGCAAATTAAGAACACTCTAACCATTTGATACCTATACCCTAGGTAGATCCCTGTCATTTAATACCTAAACCCAAGGCAGATTTTTGGTACTTCCAAATTGATATCGTAAGAAATCTGATCAGGCCACTTAATACTCCTTTTACGGGAAGAGGCAGACTGTACAATAGCCACTTAATACCTCAACCCTGAAGCAGACCCCTCCTAAAGATTTCTCACTACCGGACCTAAATTTAATACTTCTTAAGTAGGAAGGTGGGGGATCCTACAACAACCACCTAGAACCTTTAATCCAGAACCAGGTCTATACTAGGATGTCTGTCTTATGACCCGTAACCCAACCGTAACGTCTAACATTAGACCAACTATTTGTAGGTATTGGTGGCTAAATTAGCAGGATAGACTTATCCTATAGAATTAGGATTAACCTCGCATCCACCATGGGTATTATTATAGACGATGTCTCACATCAGTCTCGAAGTTACACTGCTGGTAGCTAGATTAGCTCGACAGATTTATGTATGCTTTTGATTGACCCCGCATCTTTATAACATAGTCGTATTTCCGCTCTCTGAATATACTTCCATATAATATATACACACACAAATACATATATACATACCTCACCCATATTTATGCATTAACGCCATATAAGGAAAATTCTATATTCGCCTTTAATTATCGATTAATTTCCATAATTATCCTTAACTTCCTTTCTATAAGGTTAATATTATTTGTTAACCTATTTATTTATATAATAAGATTTATACATTACTATTATATGCTATTAATATATTTATACGTACATAAATTTTAGGCTAACTAAATATTCCTAAGCATGCATTGAAATATTCTTATACTGCATTTTTTTGCATCCTATACTAATTATTAAAATTTCAAAAATTCCATATTCATACGAGCCTTAGTTCCATGCAATAATTTACGAAATAGTCAATATCCTTTGCTAGGCAATAGAGACTATTATATATTTATTCAAAATGGAATCAAAATATCAAACCTATTTTACATTAATATAATAGAATCAATGCCACTATTTCATGGAAACAAAACTTTACAATTTAAGCCATTTATATGTTATTAAACTTTTACTTATACAAACTTGAAGTGGAAAAGGGAATTTATATTTGTTTGAATTACAAGAATAGGTGGTGCATACTACAAATTGGAAAATTCATATTTTGCCCATCGTTTCTTAATCGTTTTTTCCTTTCAACCCTTTATCGCAACAATTGAAATTAGAAGTGGAAATTGAATATAACATATATTATTTAAATTTCAAACAACAAATTAAATTATACTATATTATTGTAAAATAATTGAAACTTTTAGGGTTTTAATGTCTAGGGTTTTTGTATACAAAATTTCTCAAGGCGTAAAATAAATTCAAACTTTTACCACTCAAATTACCAAAAAGTGAAAAATTAAGGTAGTTTTTGGTTTGTTATTTTTAGTTTTGGGTTTTCTTCCATATAAAAATGCACACGACGCATGTATATTGCCAAAAATGACCAATTTAGAAAACGGAGTTAACATACAAAATAGAAAACAACTTTTTTTTATTTTTAGCATACAAAATAGAAAACAACTTTTTTTATTTTTCGTGTTTCGAAAAATAACACAAGCACATGAAACAATGCATTCTTCCATCGTCCCTCTATCCCCCTTGGTTCTCCCATGTGTCTTTCCTTCATCTCCTCCATCGTTCCTCCATTCTTCTCATATTTGACATGCATATTGAAAACCGTAAACATAAAATTCGTTTTAAACCAAACATTGCCTAAGATTTCCATTTATAGATCGCTTTTCCTGATTCCTTTTGGATTTTACTTCAGCCTTTGCATGCCTAATTCCTCCTTTAGTTCCCTTCCTTTTGGAATATACAATTATTAAATTGTGTATATATATATATTAGGTTCAGAATTCAGAGATTTGGAAAAAAATAGGAAACACATGTGTGTCTATATATATGTGTGTATATATATATGTATATGTATATGTATATACATATATACATATCTATATATATGTATATGTATATGTATTTATGTATGTATATGTATACCTAAAATATATTACCTTTAGTTCCAGTTGGCTTTAAATCGAAGAATTGAAGAAGAATACTAATGGATCTTCGCTAGTGTGCCATTTTTATGTTGAATGAAAGAGAGGGGGCTAGCCTCTAATTTGTAGTGGTTAGGATGAGTGTAGGCCCTAGGATTTAAGTCAGTTTATTATAATAAAATCTAAATCGTTCCTAGCCTAACCTAAGCCTAGCCGCACATAAACACGGAAACGGGTTTTTACCTTATGATGACCAAAACTCTTTATTACGTAAAATTTAAGGATATTATTTTTAATTACTTTCTTTGAATTTTTTTGCAAATAAACTTATTAGTCTTAGCCGAAATTGTTACATTGATTAAATCCAGCATAATAGGTTTGCAAACAAGTCCGAAGGTTCTTATTGGAGAATGGATTTCCGTACAAATGACCAGGTGAAGGGACTACCTTCCGATGGGTAAACCTCTAGATGGATGTCCCAAGGCACAGAACATCTCCCCTCAACCAACACAAGACCGGCCTACCTCTGTAACTAGATAGTACCGAATATGTCATCCCCGGTCATTACCGAACTTTATTCGAGAGCTCTCTTCGAAAATATCCACATTAATTTACATTCCGAACGTCATAGCGGGAAGAAATATATCTAGAAAGGGATGATCATACCCTACTTGGGAATGACCCACTTAGACTTGCTGCATCTAACCCTGTATCGGTCATTTTCGGATGATGAGGCTTGAGACAAGATTACCTTTTCACATAGCACATATCACATCTTTGAATGCCACATTGCCATTTCGGTTGACTAATGATTGCCTTCCATAAAAATACAACCCTTGAGCTCGTACGTCTCAAGGAGGGTGTTAAGCTAAAAGAAGTTGTCTTCTCCGTCACTGGTTATGTAAGTTTGTAAAAACCAATGTATGTAATTTTTAGAAATGTAATTTTAGACAAATGTCCATATAAGTTGTCCAAGAACTGGACAAACCAAAGGCACTTTCCTCGGCCATTACTAGGCGAGAAGTCCTTGTGGTTTTAAGGTTTTCCATAAAAAGAGACCACTGCTACAATATAGTGAATCAGGAGTTTATCCTCAATTAATCAACAAGTAGTCCCTCATTATTATTCGTCTCAATATCTCCGTCTTCAAACATCTTCAATCTTCAAACATGTAAAATTGTTCGAAGTGGTTTTCAGATAGGAATCACCCATATCCGATCCCGGTTCCTTCGAAATCCAATCATCGATAAAAATGATGTAATTAGGTGATTATTTTTCGATTCATTCATTTTCTTTTACCAAATATCTTCGAGAGATATATATTTTCAAAATATTCTTTTAATGAGTACGGAATCATTTAAACCTTTTTTTGAATATTTCTCAAATCCTTTTTAAAGATTATCTTTTGAGAAAATAGGATTATAGAAATCATTCTACTTTTATCCAAAATCAAATTTCATATTCAAAAAGTGCTAGGTGGAATAACGGTGAGATCATCTTTTAAATTCCATGAATAGGACAAGTTCCCTCTACGAATTTTAATAATGAGTATAAGAAGATTATTTCTATTGAATCCAAGTTTAGCATCCAGGCTTTCCTTTCGATATGTTCCACCCCTTGCCTAAAAGAGAAACTGAGGCCAGGTAAGTTCAGGACACTGGTTGCTCCATCTCTACCTTAGTTACACACCTTTTTTCCACTTTTAAATCTCATAGGCGGGACAAATCGACTAGTCATTTCCGCATACTCATTTTCCTTTTGTAAATCACTTACTATTTTAACCATTTTTGAAATAATGTTAAATTTTTCTACTTTCTTTTGAAGTTCTTTATTATTAACTTAAAGACATTTACTAATGATTTAGGAAAGTGTAGTTAAGTTTCAACCTTTATTTCAAAAGTTATTGAAAAGTGTTGCAAATTGTGTAACAAAAAGTGCTTTAAAAACTATATTCTTCAAAACAACTTTTATATCCTTTAGAAAACCAAATTTTCAACTTAAATCACTTTTAAAACATTTTAAAAGATTTTTAAAATTTATTTCACCTTTTCAGAATGATTATTTTATCAATTTCGAACTTTGGTCATTTAGTGCAAAACGGGGATTTTTTTAAAAATTGATTTTGCCAAATTTCAAAATATACAAGATGAATCTTGATTTTCTTTTTCTTTTTATGAAAAATATGGATATAAGGGTCCGAAAAATTTTTACTTCGAAGAATTCTGAACTATATTCCATTTCGTATGTTCGTTTAAACTTTTGTCGCGTAAAAAAGAACTACCGTTACGCGGCGCGTCAAATTTTAGGCGTATTTTGAGATTCATATTCAAAATTTGCCGAGACAAGTTTAAACACTTAAGAATCATTTCAAGAGCATTTTAAAACATTTTTCAAAGGCATAAATGATTCCAAATCACGTTTCATTTCTTTTGAAAAGTGATTTCCATTTGATTATATGTTGTGTAAATCCGTGACTTGTTTCAACATATATATTCAATATACAACCACTAAACATTCAAAACAAAGTTTACAACCATTTTATCATATTCTAACATGTCATATGAACTTGAATATCAATTTAACAATATTTTTATTACAATGTCACATAATTGTCATTTATGTGCATCTTTCCTTTCTAACTTTTGTAAATGACTTAAATGTTGTTGCTTACTTTTTTAAACACTTATCAAACATCATTATTAACATCCAAACAAACATATCACAACATCATAACTTAATATATACATATAAATTAGGAGTTCCCACATTGTTTGGATTTGGCAAACGGATATCAGCTATAGGTTCGCAGCTCGACGTTTTTAGCTTACGGTCCCTTGAATGCTTTGACTTAGATGGCTCGCCTTGGCTTGGGGAAGGCTAGGAGTGCTCAGCCAAATGGAGGAAGAGGGGGCGTGAGCAATAGGAGAGAAAATGAGGCGTTTTGAAGTGGTTCGGATGGAGTTTTGTCGATATTTTTCTTTGTTTTATTTTTGAAAATATTTTGGCATAACTTTGTTAAGGTTGGAAGCCATTAAAGAAGGTAAAAAGAAACTTGAAATTTTGAGAAGAAGCGTAGAAGGAAGTGAGAAAGTGGGTATGTATTTATAGAAAATATTTGAAAATTAAATATAGATTTGTGTTTTTACTTAAATAACCTTCCTTAAGAATTAAGTAAACTTATTTAATTCAAAACTTACTATCCACATCACATCACACTTTTAAAATTCAAGCATTTTAGGGTTAAGTAAACAATACGAATGATTACTTTATTTTATGTTACTTTTCTTTACTTTATGTCACATTTGATGTGACATGTGTTTTGCCTTTTCTAGTTTACTTTTGCTAATTACTTTCTAGAATTTTCTAAGTGTGTGATTATTAAAAGTAACATTGTTTAGTTAATTATTAACTATCTATATATGTTAACATATGTATTAAATTGTGTACATAAATTTGCAACAACGTTGCGACAACTTTAAATCGATGAAACGTTGATTTTTGACAAAATGTTTTACGGTCATATTTTGACGTTTTATTTAAACTATTTATCTATGTAAACCAAATTTAAAAATAAATTTGTATAATGTTATTTAAAAATATAAACACTCACAAATAAATTAAAATAATTTATTAAACCATTTAAACTTACTTTTCTGAATCAGGATTTTGTCACTTTTGTCGATATAAGCAAATGTTACTATTTTTATATATATTTCTATTTCCAAATCCTATCTAATATTATTTGAATCATAAAACCATTTATATTTTATATTTAAAATCACTTTAAATATTATATTTTGAAGTGGTTAAATTTTGGGTCGCTACATTCTCCCCCATTTAAAAGAATTTCGTCCTCGAAATTAGATAAGAAGAAAATAGCTCAAAATGAAATATATATTCAATAAGATGGAATATATACAATAAGTGATTACAAAACGTACGGTGAGTACATTAAAATGATAGATAAATTCTATACATCGATCCTAAACTCGGGATATGCTTTTCTAATTCTATCTTCTGTTATCCATGTGCAATCATCAACATCCCCGCTCTATTGAACTTTTACCAACCTTACAACCTTCCTTCTTAATCGTTTCTCATCTTGATCCACGATTCGAAAGGGTCTTCTAATAACTGCCAAGTTTGGTTCTATCTTCAAGTCATCCTGAGCTGCCATTTCTATGATTTGTTCTGGGTCATATACATGCTTCCGTAAATGTGATACATGAAAAACATTGTGTACACCAGCCAATCTTTCAGGCAATTGTACTCGATAAGCTAGTGGGCCAATTCTTTCGAGAATGAGAAAAAGTCCAATATATCAAGATGCTAACTTTCTAGTCTTCCAAATCTTACCACTCCTCTTATTAGAGAGAGTTTCAAAATGACTGAATCTCCAACTGAGAATTCAAGATTTCTACGCCTTCAGTCTGCATAACTCTTCTGTCTACTTTGGGCTTCTTTCTAATCATATCAACTTTTTCTGAAGCTTCTCGTATCATGTATGGACCAAGTACTAACCGATCTTCGGTTTCTATCCAGCATGCTGGCGATTTACATGGACGATCATACAAAGCTTCATATGGTGTGATGCAGATACTAGCTTGATAGCTATTATTATAGGAGAACACTACTAAATGTAAATGATTCTTCCATGAGCCTCTAAAGTCTAGATTGCATGCCTCAAAAGATCTTCCAATACATGGTTAACTCTTTCCATCTATCCATCAGCTTGGGGGTGATATGCAGTACTTATACTTAGCTTGGTTCCCAAAGCTGTCTGTAGTGCTTCCTAAATTAACTTGTAAAGATTGGATCATGATTGCTTACTATACTGTTTGGAACTCCATGCAATCGGACAATCTCCGTCATATATATATTTGTAAGGCTTGATGCAGTTCTTGTTGGCTTAACTGGGATAAAGTGTGCACTTTTGGTTTATCGGTCTATGATAGCCCAAATGCCTTCATTTCATTTCCTTGTTCGAGGAAAGCCATCAATGAAATCCATGGATATTTGATCTCACTTCCAAGCTGGAATCTCCAAAGGTAGAAGTAATCATGCCGTCTTCTATTGGTCACTTTTGATTCTTTGGCAATTTTCACAACGGCTGACATAGATAGATATGTCCCTCTTCATGCTTCTCCACCAAAATGTATGCTTCATGTCCTTGTACATCTTATGAATGCTTGGATGAATGCTACGTTTGGCTGTGTTGCATTCAGCTAATAATTCTTGCTTAAGATTTCCAACATTTGAAACACAAATTCTTCCATTTAACTACAATACTCCATGATTGTCTATTTTAAAACTTGAACTCCTTCCTCTGTGTATAACTTCAATAATCTCCATTAGGAATTGATCTTCTTTTTGCTTGCTAGTTATTTTCTCCGAAAGAGTTGGAGTTAATACCAAATAAGAAATAGTAGCTAACATCCTACTCAATGCATCAGCTACTGCGTTGGCTTTCCCAGGTGTATATAGAATATCTAGATCATATGATGCGAGAAATTCTAGCCAGCGTTGCTGTCTCATGTTCAAATCCTTCTGGCTTAAAAGATACTTCAAGGATTTGTGGTATGTGAAGAGTTCGAATTTTTCACCTAAAAGATGGAATATTATTTACTAAGGTCAATTCAAAATTGTATCGAAATAAACTATGAAAGATTCTTACCCAGCAAATAATGTCTCCATATCTTTAGAGCGAACACAATGGCTAATAATTCTAAGTCATGTGTTGCGTAATTCTTCTCATGTGTCTTCAGCAGTCTACTTGCGTAAGCAATCACCTTTCCATCTTGCATTAAAACTGCACTAACTCCTTCTCCACAAGCATCTGTATAAACGGTCAATCCTCCATTTCCATTTATAATTGCTAAAACTGGAGCGGTTGTCAATCTCTTCTTTAGTTCTTGGAAAGCTTCTTCACACTTAGGAGTGCAGATAAATTTAGCATCCTTCATTGTCAACTTTGTTAGATGATAGTCAATCTTAGAGAAGTCTTGAATGAATCTTCTGTAATATCCTGCCAAACCTAAAAAGCTATGAATCTCTTTAAGAGTTTGTGGCTACTTCTAATCTTGGATAGCTGCAACTTTCCCCGGATCCACTGAAATTCCATCCCTTCATATTATATATCAAAGGAATCTTTCCTCCTTTTCCCAAAAATGACTCTTTGAAAATTTGGCTTTAAGCACATTATTCCTCAATATCTCCAACACATCTTCTAAATGCCTTGTGCGTTCTTCTTCTGTCTTTGGGTAGATAAGGATATCATTGATAAAGTCTAACACAAATTTGTTTAGCATATCTCTAAAGACTCTATTCATAAGGTCAAAAAAATAAGCGAGTGCATTAGTCAACCCAAAAGGCATAACCAACCACTCATAGAAAGTATTCGGACCTTTGAATGCAGTTAGATGGATGCAATCTTCTGCGATTCTTAACTGACGGAATCTTTAGCTAGGTCCATTTTAGAGAAAGCTCGAGCTCCATGTAACTGGTCAAACAAGTCGTCTATTCAAGGTAGAGGATACTTGTTCTTAATGGCTTGCTTATTTAGATCTCAATAGTCTACACACGATCTCAAAGACCCATCCGACTTAGCAACAAAAACTACGGCTAATCCCCAACTTGAACAGTTGGGTCTTATCAATCGTTTCTTTAATAGCTCTTGGGTTTGGTTATTCAACTCATTCCTTTCTTTTAGAGTCATGCTTCTATCTTGTTGTTTAATTGGCATCGCACCAGGAACTAAATCAATAAAGAATTCAATTTCTAGATGTGGGGGAAAACTTTTTTACTTCTTCAAAGACATCAGTAAATTCTTTAACAATAGGTATTGTTTCTAATCCTTTCTGGGATGTAAAGAAAACTATCCTTTCTTAGATTAGGACCTTCACACGGT
This sequence comes from Allium cepa, assembly GCA_030765085.1. Taxonomy (NCBI): domain Eukaryota; kingdom Viridiplantae; phylum Streptophyta; class Magnoliopsida; order Asparagales; family Amaryllidaceae; genus Allium; species Allium cepa. The sequence goes on along the minus strand of CM060934.1, from coordinate 150,985,759 downwards.
ATTTCTATGATTTTTCCTAACTTTGTTTTCGCTGCAACTGTTCTTTTCAAACAATCTAGAATAGCTTTATTTTTAGTTAACCAATCCATACCAAGTAAAATTTCGAATCCAATAAAATCTAAGATGAAAAGATCAAAAGGAAAGTGATGGGGAGGATAATAAATTGGGACTTTTTCACAGTGCATACAAAGATTAGTGGAGCCTCCTATAGGATTCGTTACGTAGATAGGCTTATCAACAATTTTAGGCTTAAGTTCAAATTATTCTACAGTTTTTTAGCAATAAAACTATGAGAAGATTCTGTATCAAATAATACTCTAACTAAAACATCAATGATAAAAATATTACCTTCCAACATTCCTTTGCCCTTCACATCTTTGGAGGTTGAAGGCTCATCCTTGATAGCGTAAACTTTGGCTTGTTCTCCTTTCTTCATCAAGGGACAATCCTTAATTAGGTGCCTTGGTTTATGACAATTATAGCAGAGATAATTTTGAGCCATCGGAGAGGCAACACTCTGAGCTTTGGGACCCCAACAATTCTTCGCAATATGGCATTTCTTTTTACAATTATTACAAGTGACGTCTTTAAAGCGGTTCTCAGGAGATATTCCTTTGGGTTTTCCCTTCCACGGCTTCTTTCCATTGAAATTCCTCTTCTTCCAGTTATTGTTGATGCTTTCTTATACTACGGGTGGATCTATCTTTTCCAAAGCTTCATATCTGTATCCCATGTCTATTAAGTCTACAAATGGTTCTTTCACATCCCCAGTCATCCTGACATGGTGTTGCTTCTTCATTCCAGAAATAAACTTTTCATTCCTTTTTAAGGGTGTATCTATCAATCCAGGCCCAAAACGAGATAATTCGTTTAACTTGTTTGCACTCTCCTCAAATGACATCTCCCCCTCTTGTTTAAAATCTATGAAATTTCGTGAAGACGGGATTTTCATGCTTCCGGCATATACTGCTCCTCTAGAACTTTCTTGAATCATTCACATGAAAAATCATCCTCTGGCTCATTCTGAGTAATAGATTTCCACCAAACTAGAGCTCCATCTTGTAGTTGCTAAGATGCTACGAATCACTTCTGCTCATCTCCAATATTCTGTCCTTTGAAAATTCTTTCACACGAGCGGATCCAAGCTTGTACTTCAATGATTGTTTTTGTTCCTTTAAAAGGTTTACCACCAAGGCTGGTATAATTCTTGCATAATTTACATTAATTTACATCCCGAACGTCATAGTGGGAAGAAATATATCTAGAAGGGGATGATCATACTCTATTAGGGAATGACCCACTTAGCCTTGCTGCATCTAACCCTGTTTTGGTCATTTCGGGTTGATGAGGCTTGAGGCAACGATTACCTTTTCACATAGCACATATCACATCTTTGAATGCCACATTGCCATTTTCGTTGACTACTAATTGCCTTCCACAAAATTAAAACCCCTGAGCTCGTATGTCTCAAGGAGGGTGTTAAGCTAAGAGAAGTTGCCTTCTCCGCCACCATTGATGTACGTTTGTAAAAGCTAATGTACGTAATTTTTGGAAATGCAATGTCAGATTAACGTCCATACAAGTTGTCCAGGAACAGGACAAACCGAATGCACTTTCCTCGCCATTACTAGGCGAGAAGTCCTTGTGGTTTTGAAGTTTTTCATAACAAAGAGACCACTGCTACAATATAGTGAATCGGGAGTTTATCCCCAATTAATCAACAAGTAGTCCCTCATTATTATTCATCTCAATATCTCCGTCTTCAAACATCTTCAATCTTCAAACACATAAATTGGTTCAAAGTGGTTTTCGGATAGGAATCACCCATATCCGACACCGGTTCCTTCGAAATCCAATCATCGATAAAAATGATGTAATTAGGTGATTGTTTTTCGATTCGTTCATTTTCCTTTACCAAAATATCTTCGAGAGATATATATTTTCAAAGTATTCTTTTAGTGAATACGGAATCAATTAAACCTCTTTTTGAATATTTCTTAAATACTTTTTAAAGAGTATCTTTTGAGAAAATATGATTATAGAAATCATTCTACTTTTATCCAAAATCAACTTCCGTATTCAACGAGTGCTATGGATGGAATAACAGTGAGATCACCTTTTAAATTTTACGAATAAGACAAGTTCCCACTTCGGATTTTAATAATGAGCATAAGAAGATTATTTCTATAAAATCCAAGTTGAGCATCCGGGCTTTCCTTTCGATATGTTCCACCCTTCGCCTAAAAGATAAAACTAAGGTCAGTTAGGTTCATGGAATTGGTTGCTCCATCCCTACCTTAGAAACACAATTTTTTTCCACTTTTAGATCTCACAGACGGGACACGTGTACTAGTCGTTTCTACATACCCATTTTCCCTTTTTAAATCACTTAACTATTTTAACCATCTTTGAAATAATGTTAAATTGTTCAAATTTCTTTTGAAATGCTTTATTATTTACTTCAAAACATTTACTAATGATTTGGGAAAGAATTGTTAAGTTACAATCTTTATTTCAAAAGTTATTGAAAAGCATTGCGAAAAGTGTTGCAAATGGTGTTACAAAAAGTGCTTTAAAAGCTATATTCTTCAAAACAACGTTTATATCATTTAAAAAACCAAATTTTCAATCTAAATCACTTTTAAAACATTTTTAAAAGATTTTTAAAATCTATTTCACCTTTTTAAAACAATTATTTTATTAATTTCCATCTTTGGTCAATTGATTTTATCATATTTCAAAATATATAAGATGAAATCTTGATTTTCTTTTTTTATGGAAGATATGGATATAAGGGTTTTGAAAATTCTTACTTCTAAGAATTTCGAACTATATTCCACTTCATATGTTCGTTCGAAGTTTTGACGCGTAAACACGAACACCATTACGCGACGTGTAAAATTATAGACGTATTTTGAGATTCATATCCAAACTTTGTCGAGACTAGTTTAAACACTTAGGAATCATTTCCAAACCATTTTCAAACATTTTTTAAAGGTATAAATGATTTCATATCACGTTTCATTTCTTTTGGAAAGTGATTTCCATGTGATTATACGTCATGTATGTAAATCTATATCAGTGGATCGTATAGGATGTATATGCAAGTATATGCAACTAACTATATAATATAACTTGATAGATGATAGTAGCAAAGTAAATTAAAATAATCACACCAGGATTTTATACCGGTTCGGACCTTCCGTCCTACGTCCAGTCCCGAAGCTCCTGTTCGGAATTTCCTTTCAACTCACCCTCACTTGACCCGGAGGAACATGTTTACAATAGCAGAGTTTCTTTGTCAAGAATGTTTTCTATAACATGGATGTTGACTATTAAGTACAATTGCTTCCAATATATATAAAAGAGCCAATTACAGGTATTTTGGTTGCTTAGAGATCAGGTATAAATCATTGTGTAAGAGTTAAGAGCGCAAGTAAGTAAGGTGTTTAACTTCTCTTGAATTCCTGATTCTATTTATAGTGGTGGAGAGATCCTTTGTGTAGTTGCAACTGTTAGTAAGTGCTCTAAGGTTGCTTCTCATGGTGATGAAGAGTTGCAGTGAAGAGAAGCGAATGTGTCCTTTCGGATGTGACAGTTGTTCTTTGAATTTACATAGTCGAGTTCAAATCAGACGTCTGGAAAGTATTTCAGACGTCTGATCTTCATATATTTTTTTGTATCTGTTTATATTTCAGACGTCTGTGTTCATTAACCAGACATCTGGCTTTCATATAATTTTTATATCCGGATGCTTTTCAGACATTTGAGTGTATTAACCAGACGTCTGATTCTTTCTGATTTTCAAACCAGAAGAATCAATCAGACGTCTGGCTAGTGTACCCAGACGTCTGAATGTGTGCATGTTGCTTTATCTGTGTCTGTGTCATCCCTCTTCCACTTCTATCGACTTGAAGTCTTTTGATACTTCTTTTGAGTCTTTTTTCTCTTTGGTGATGTTACTTTATCAACTACCTGTAAATATAGATATATATGTATATTCGATTTCCATTGTATAGTTGTTATCATCGAAACCATATAATTGATTTCCTAACAATCTCCCCCTTTTTTGATGATGACAGCTATTCAATGTACTTATATATAGATTATAAATCTCCCCCTGAATATGTGCTTATTTTTAATGTTATATGATTCTACCAATATTTCTCCCCCTTTGACATTATCAAAAAGAATTATAACAGTGAAGCCGATCATCAAAAAGGAAAAGTTCATTAATAACATGAAGTGATTACAATCATAGATTTGTACAAAAAATTATAAAAACTACGATGTCTAAATTCTAGATTTCCTTCGGGAAAGCTTTATTTGGATCATCTTCCTTTGGTTCTTCGTTGTCAGAAGTGTTATCCTTTAACGGAGATGTCAAAGCTTCCTTTGGAGGTTCATCCTCAGTTAGTTTTGAATGCTTTGTGGGAGGAGAAGGAACAGGGGTTGCCTAATCCTCAAAGGGTGATGTTGGACCATGAACCCGTTGTAATACTTCTTTAAGAACCGATAAAACAGTCGAGAGAGATTCTTCAACTGTGGCAAGTCGTGTTGCAAATGAAGTTTCAAAACTATCAATTCGCTTAGCCAAAATTTTCTGATTTTGAGATAGAATTTTTTGGTTCCGAAGAGTAAGATCTCAAACACTTTCATTTGGATTTGTATCCGTTCGAGTCTCCATAATTTCATCCTGTCCCGGATAATCAAATGGTGCGGGAGGAGGAGGAGTGACTTCTCGATGTTGTACTTCCTCTTGGAATGGATCAATGTTTGGTTGAGGAGGAGGCTCAACTATTCGAGATTGATGATTATGCGTCCAATCTTCGAAGGACATAAACTCGGGAGGGATTTCAGGTAGGCGCATCAGAGAGAAGAATTTGGTGGAAGCATATTTAGGTGAGATTTCTTCGAATGTCGGTAGGTAGGAAGGAATATTATGTGCACGAAGAAGTCTCATAATATAAGTAGGGTAAATGATCGATGGCCGTGATCGAGTCCAAAAGTGCTTGAGCTCGTCGAAAATGAATTTGGCCCAATTTACCTGAGTTCCACTAAAGAAAGCATATAGAGCTTTGTGCTCCATTTATGCTATTTTCTCATGACTCCCCATACGTGGAACAGCTGTATTTATTATCATTCTTGTCAAGAGTCGAGCTTTTGGACGTAAATATTTCGAAGCAAATTTTGGCATTTCGTCCCCCAAATTTGATGAGTAATACTATTCCGTGGCTTGAAGCGCATATTCGGAATGTTGTATAAATCTTCCCCGGTGTCAGAGCATCCCAAAGTTCTACCAATTATCCCCGGAGTTAACCTAATTGTATTACCATAAACACTAGACCATAGCCAGTTGTCTTCATCTTCAGTATTCCATACTGAAGTACTGTCTAGATTAGCGTAGAATAAAAATATAGCTAATTGATCTATTTGAACATCATTTGGAGTAAAAGAGATTAGGGTTTCCAATCCAGCATTTTCACAAAATTCATCTAGATCATACATAGGGAATTTTAGGAGATTATAGAATGGTCCTATATGAAGTTTCTTCTTTTGAATATCTTGATACCTTTTAATGGAATGCAGAAGCATCCACATCTTGATTTGATCATCGGAGCACACATAGGGGTTTGAAGCTGAAGTGGGTTGATCTTGTTTGCGTTTTGGAGCCTTGATATTCTTTGTGCGAGGAGGCATTTTGATTTAGTTTTGTACAAGACGTTGATTGTGAGGAAAAAATCATCAAGAAGCAAATGGTAAAATGGATTAATTTTGAGATAGAGAAAAAAATGACGTTATCTGGGTGTATTTAAATGGTCGATTGAATTCCAGACGTCTGGATTTGAAGGAAGACGTCTGGTTTGCCTTAATTTTTTTTTTACAGAAGATACAAACAGACGTCTGGTATTTTGAGTAGACGTCTGTTTTGGTCGAATTTGTGAGTTTTAATAGGCAGAAACTTTAAACAGACGTCTGGTTGTATATGTTAGACGTCTGGTTTAGACAAATTTGTGACAGAAAACTTGGTCAGACGTCTGGTTCAATGTGTTAGACGTTTGAAATTTTCTGAATTCTATTTTTAGGAGGCAGAACTTAAATTCAGACGTTTGGGGGATATACCAGACGTCTGACATATGCACACTGCTAAAAAAATTTAATTGTGTTAGACGTCTGGAGAATGTAGACAGACGTCTGAAATTTACAGTTTTGCTAAAAATAGCCTGAAGTTTGATGGTTTTACTTATTTATCGAAAGTTGATAGCAAATATTTTTATTGTTGTAAAATATAATAACACATAAGTATAGATATATACAATAATTAATATGATTTATTTATTTAGATGGCGACGGAGTTTTAGGATTTCCTGACTCGTTATCCTTCCATGGTCTAAGTGGAGACCATATATTTCCACGTTCGTGGATCCATGGGGAGCCAGAATATCGTCTTGGTGAGGGATCTGAAGGAGTACGATATGAAAAAGATGGATCCAATGAACTATAAGGTTTTGGTAGCAGTCATGAACATCTTTCTTTCGTGACGAACAAAACTTCATCGCCACTTGCTCAAGAAAGCTTAGCTGTCATGCCGTAATTTTTAGTTCGAAATAAAGTTCTCTTTGAAGATCTATCTGTTGTTTCTGTTAATGATGAATTTCATCAATTTTCTCCTTTGTGTTAGGAGAAATAAACAGAGATCTTTTAGTTTTCTTATTATCTAGAGTAAAACCCATATGATACGAGGACCACCTATTTGTTGGCTCTTGTTTTGGTGTAGGCATAGGAAGACACTGTGATGTGTCAACCGAGCTATTTGTCGATGGTGTTGAGATGGAGATGGATATATAGAAGTTCCCAGAAGACATTGTTATATTATATTTTAAAAAATTGATTGTTTATATATAGTTGTTATGTAACTATGTATATATATAAGCTGAAAACATTATTTATAGAACAACTAATTGTCTAAAAATTTAATGGTTTAGAAATTAATAAGTATAAATTGTGGTAATAAAATAGATACCTAAACTTAGTCTTTAATTGAATTTTTAAAGGAAGAAGATCATGAAGTGAACAAATACCTAAACTTCGTCGGTGTTTAATGAAAGTTTGTTCATTTAATGGTTTTGTAAAAATGTCGGCTGCTTGATTTTCGGTATTTATGTGTTCTAAAGAAATAGTTCTTTTTTAACATTGTCTCATAGAAAATGATGTCGTATATCTATATGTTTGGTTCGTGAGTGATTTACAGGGTTTTTTGATAAGTTTGTAGCACTTGTGTTATCATAATATATTGGGTATTTTTTTGATAATTTTACCGAAATCCGTTAGTGTTTGTTGCATGTATATCACTTGTGCACATGCTTGAGCTGCGGAGATGTATTCGGCTTCGCAAGTAGATAAGGAAACACAATTTTGTTTTTTGCTAAACCATGAAACTAATGATTGTCCGATAAAGTGACATGTTCCACTAGCACTCTTACGATCTGTTTTACATCCACCGAAATCCGCATCGCTATATGGAACAAGTTCAAACAATGATCCTTTAGGGTAAAACAAACCATAATCTCTAGTACTAGATAGATAACGTAAAATATGCTTAACAGCTCTTAGATGAGATTCTTTTGGTTTTTCTTGAAATCGAGCACATAGACATACACTCATCACAATATCAGGTCGACTGGCCGTTAAATAAAGTAAAGAACCAATCATGCTTCGATATAACTTTTCATCAAAATCTTTTCCATTTTCATCTTTTTCTAAGTGAATAGTGGTACTCATTGGTGTTGGTTTGCTTGATGTTTTATCCATTTCAAATCGACGTAATAAATTGTTACAATATTTTTCTTGGTGAATAAAAATTCCATTTTCGAGTTGTTTTATTTGTAGACCGAAGAAGAAATTTAATTCTCCCATGTGTGACATTTCAAATTCATTTTTCATAATATTTGAAAACTGATACATAGATTTTCGTTAGTTGAACCAAAAATGATATCATCAACATAAATCTGTACAGCTAAAATATCGTTATTTTCTCTTTTAATAAATAAAGTTGTATCTATTTGCCTATATGAAAACCAGATGTTATTAAGTGATTTTTAAGACATTTGTACCATGCACGAGGGGCTTGTTTTAATCCATATAGTGCTTTATGTAATTTAAAAACATGATCGGGATATTTTTCGTGAACAAATAATGGTGGTTGTTCGACATATACATTTTCTTTAATAAAACCATTCAAAAAAGCGCTTTTGACATCCATTTGAAATAATTTAAAATTGTGATGGGTTGCAAAGGCGAGTAATGTACGAATGGCCTCTAATCTTGCTAATGGAGCAAAGGTTTCATCGTAATCTATTCCTTCTTCTTGATTGTAACCTTGAGAAACTAAACGTGCTTTATTTCTAACGATATTTCCATTCTCGTCTGCTTTGTTTTTAAATACCCATTTTGTTCCTATTACCGATTGATCTTCAAGTCTTGGAACTAATTCCCATACGTTATTACGTTGAAATTGATTTAATTCTTCTTGCATAGCTATTATCCAAAAATTATCATTTGAGGTTTCTTTATAATTTTTTGGTTCAAAGTTTGACACAAATGCTATATGGCTTATTTGATTGAGTTGATTTCTAGTTACTCTTGAATTAAGATCTCCAATAATATTTGAGTTGATTTCTAGTTACTCTTGAATTAAGATCTCCAATAATATTATCTATTGGATGATTCTTAAGAATTTTAAGGGATGAAATCAAGGTGTTATTTTGCATATTTGTTTCATTATTAATAGAATTTGTTGAATTTGTTAGTGGAATAATTTCTTCTTCATCATTAGTATGATGGTTAAAGAGATTTTTGTCGAACGAGATATGTAAGCTCTCTTCAATAGTATTATTACGTTTATTAAAGATTCTATATGCTTTGCTACGATCCAAATATTCAACAAAAATACCTTCATCGGCCTTTGGGTCAAATTTTCCTAAGTTATCTTTTGCATTTAGTATAAAACATTTTGAACCGAAAGTTTTAAAGTATGATACTTTGGGTTCTTTACCAAAAAATATTTCAAAACAAGCGTGTTTAGTCATGGGACATATGGTTACTCGATTTAATACATAACAAGATGTCGCAATAGCTTCGGCCCAAAAATGTTTTGGTAAACCACTACTATTTAGTAATGTTCGTGCACATTCTTTTAATGTACGATTTTTTCTTTCTACGACACCATTTTGTTGAGGGGTACGAGGAAAAGAAAAATTATGCGTTATTCCTTTCTTATTACAAAAGTTTGTAAAAAGGTCATTTTCGAATTCTCCTCCGTGATCACTTCTAATATTTTTAATTTTCAAATTCATTTGAGTTTTAATTCTTTTAGCAAATATTTTAAATATACCAAAAGTATCGCTTTTTTTTTCAAAAATAAAGTCCATGTATATCTCCAAAAATCATCGACTATTACGAAAACATATTTATTGTGATTTATAGACCTTATTTGTGTTGGACCAAATAAATCTAAATGTAATAATTCTAATGGATTTTTTGTGGAAATATTATTTTTAGATTTAAACGAGCTTTTCTTTAGTTTTCCAATTTGACAATCGTCACATAAGTTTTCTGCTTTATAATTTATTTTAGGTAATCCTCTTACCAACTCGTATTTTGCTAACTTATTAATATTCTTAAAAGTGATATGACAAAAACGTTTATGCCATAACCATGGATCATCATGTTTGACCGTTAAACATAAGTTTGAATTTTTATTTATATTCATGTTCAATACATAAATATTTTTGTTTCTAAATCCTTCAAAAATGAGTTGTTTGTTATTATCTAAAATATTACATCTATCCTTTTCAAAATTTATTTGAAAACCATTATCGCATAATTGACTAATGCTTAGTAAGTTGTGTTTTAAATTTTCTACTAATAAAACATTTGTAATAATAGGAGACCAGAGTTGATGACTTCTCCAATGCCTATGACATATCCTTTTGAATTATCTCCGAAGGTTACCGTTCCACCGTCGATGTATGCTATATTTGATAACATTTTTGAGTTTCCGGTCATATGTTTGGAGCAACCACTATCTAGTATCCATTTCTCCTTATTTTTTATTTTGGGTACCTGCATAATAAAGAATGTATTAATTGGTACCCATATATTTTATTAGGGTCCTAATTGTTGGAGGAAGGCAACCATACCCAAGATGGTTTGGTACCTTTATAAATATAATCTTTGTTATAGACTACTCCTTCTAAGTAATTAAATATGCTTTTGTCTAATCAAATTATTATTTGTTTTTGGAACCCAAATTTTCATATTTTTGATATTTAATTTCGACTTAGAAAAACTTCTAGTTTTTATGTAACTAATATTTTTAGCATTATTTCCTTTTTGTTTAGAAGAATTTTTAAATCCTATTCCATTCCTATTGCCTGATGGTTTTGAAGATTTGATAAGATTTTCCAAATCTTGTTTTCCTTTATTAAATTTTGACACATTGTTGGTAATTTTATCTAATTTTTCTTTTAGTTCTATGTTTTCAATTTTTAATGATTCAATAATATTTTTAAACTCAATATTTTCATTTAACAAATTTTATTTTACTATAGTAATATTCTCACTTTCTATTAATTTATTTTTGATTTTCTCTTGAGATATTTCAAGTTCTTCTTCTAGAATAATTTTTTCATCTTTCAACATTCCTACCTCAAGTTCTAATCTATTTATTTTGACTATATATTCTTTGTTCAATTTTTTTATTTGTCTAAATTTATCGTCTAATTCCATGCTAAGTTCTAATAATTCATCATACCTAAGTTCAGGACATACCTCTTCAGTTTGTGCCATAAAACATACATTAGTTTGTTCTCTATCACTATCGCTTTCACTTTCAGAGGATGAAGAATCCGAGTCATCCCAAGTTACTTTGAAAGCCTTCTTCTCCTTAAAATTTTGAACTTTGTTATTCTTTTTGTCATTATTGAGTTTAGGGCAATCCTTCTTCATATGACCGTACTGATCACATTCATAGCACTTGATTTGAGTTGTTGTGTTGGATTTCCCTACTTTTTGAAATTTGGTCATCTTTCTAAATTTCTTGAATCTATTATAATTCATAGCAGTGAAGACTATTTCTTCTTCATCTAAATCAGAGTCATCATTTTTTGTTGCTGGAAATGCTATATTCTTCTTCTCCGAATTTAGTTCTTTTCGAGCCTGCAAATTTGCTTCATAGGACATTAAATTTCCTATTAATTCTTTAACTTTGAGAGTAGAAAGATCGTTAGCTTCTTCAATAGCTAAAACCTTCCTTTCCTAATCTGATGTTAAAGAGTTGAGTATTCGAGAGACTAAATCAAAATCAGTAAATTTAACTCCTAATGCCATAAGATCGTGTTGGATAGTTTGAAATCTAGAATACATGTCAACAATAGTTTCATTTTGCTTCATTTAGAATGAAGAAAATTGGTTTTGTAAAATTGAAATCTTGGTTTGTTTGACCTTTGTTGTACCTTCGTGTGTAATTTGTAAGGTACGCCAAATATCAAACGCGGTGGTGCATAACATGACACGTGAAAATTCATTTTTTTCTAAAGAGCAAAATAAAACATTCATAGATTTACCATTATTTGATGCTAAGGTTATTTGTGCATTGGTCCAAGTGTTCATAGCAGTAGTAGGTGCTTCATATTTATCTTGTGTGGCTGACCAAATTTCAAGACCATTAGCTTCCATAAAAATTCTCATACGTGTTGACCAATATTCATAATTAGATCCATTAAAGAGTGGGGATCGTGCTGTGGATTGTCCTTCTTGAAAAATACTTGCCATATTAAAGTGATTCAAAAACGTGTCACTTTTATTTGATCAAAACCTTGCTCCGATACCAATTGTAAATCTATATAAGTGGATCGTATAGGATGTATATGCAAGTATATGCAACAAACTATATAATATAACTTGATAGATGATAGTAGCAAAGTAAACTAAAATAATCACACCAGGATTTTATACCGGTTCGGACCTCCCGTCCTACGTCCAGTCCTGAAGCTCCTCTTCGGAATTTCCTTTCAACTCACCCTCACTTGACCCGGAGGAACACGCTTACAATAGCAGAGTTTCTTTGTCAAGAATGTGTTCTATAACACGGATGTTGACTATTAATTACAATTGCTTCCAATATATATAAAAGAGTCAATTACGGGTATTTTGATTGCTTAGAGATCAGGTATAAATCATTGTGTAAGATTTAAGAGCGCAAGTAAGTAAGGTGTTTAACTTCTCTTGAATTCCTGATTCTATTTATAGTGGTGGAGAGATCCTTTGTGTAGTTGCAACTGTTTGTAAGTGCTCTAAGGTTGTTTCTCACGGTGATGAAGAGTTGCAGTGAAGAGAAGCGAATGTGTCCTTTCGGATGTGACAGTTGTTCTTTGAATTTACATAGTCGAGTTCAAATCAGACGTTTGGAAAATATTTCAGACGTCTGATCTTCATATATTTTTTGTATCTGTTTATATTTAAGACGTCTGTGTTCATTAACCAGACGTCTGGCTTTCATATATTTTTTATATCCGGATGCTTTTCAGACGTTTGAGTGTATTAACCAGACGTCTGATTCTTTCTGAGTTTCAAACCAGAAGAATCAATCAGACGTCTGGCTAGTGTACCCAGACATCTGAATGTGTGCATGTTGCTTTATCTGTGTCTGTTTCATCCCTCTTCCACTTCTATCGACTTGAAGTCTTTTGATACTTCTTTTGAGTCTTGTTTTTTCTCTTTGGTGATGTTACTTTATCAACTACCTGTAAATATAGATATATATGTATATTCGATTTCCACTATATAGTTGTTATCATCCAAACCATATAATTGATTTCCTAACAATGTAAATCTGTGACTTGTTTCAACATATATTTAATATACAACTACTAAACATTAAAAACAAAGTTTATAACCATTTTAACATATCCTAACATGTCATATGAACTTGCATATCAATTTAATAATATTTTTATTACAATGTCACATAATTGTCATTTATGTACATATTTGCTTACTAACTTTTGCAAATGACTTAAATGTGGTTGCTTTCTTTTTCAAACACTTATCAAACATCATTATTAACATCCAAACAAACATATCACAACATCATAACCAAATATATACATATAAATTAGGAGTCCTCACCATATTTAGTTTCGACGAATGGAAAATCGGCTATAGCTTCGCTACTCGACGTTTTTAGCTTACGATCCCTTAAACGCTTCGACTTAGATGGCTTGCCTTGGCTTGGGGAAGGCTAAGAGTGCTCGGCCAACTGGAGGAAGAGGGGGGCGTGAGTAATAGGAGAGGGAAGGAGGCATTTTGAAGTGGTTCGGACGGAGTATTATCGATATTTTTCTTTGTTTTATTTTTGAAAATATTTTGACGTAACCTTGGTAAGGTTGGAAATCGTTAAAGAAGGTAAGAAGAAGTTGAAATTTTGAAATGAAGAAGTGTGGAAGGAAGTTAGAAAGTGGGTATGTATTTATAGAAAATATTTGAGAATAAAATATAGATTTGTGTTTTTACTTAAAAAACTGTCTTTAAGAATTAAGTAAACTTATTTAATTCAAAACTTACCATCCACATCACATCACACGTTTAAAATTCAAATACTTTAGAGTTAAGTAAAGAATAAGAATGATTACTTTACTTTATGTCACTTTTCTTTACTTTATGTCACATTTGATGTGACATGTGTTTTGTCTTTTTTAGTTTACTTTTGCTAATTATTTTCTAGAATTTTCTAAGTGTGATTATTAAAAGTAACCTTGTTTAGTTAATTGTTAACTATTTTTATGTGGTAATATTTTTATTAAATTATGTACATAAAGGTGCAACAACGTTGCGACAACTTTAAATCGATGAAACGTTGATTTTTGACAAAATGTTTTACGGTCATATTTTGACGTTTTAATTAAACTATTTATCTATGTAAACAAATTTAAAATTAAATTTGTATAATGTTATTTAAAAATATAAACACTCATAAATAAATTAAATTAATTTATTTAACCATTTAAATTTACTTTTCTGAAATTTGGATTTTTTCACTTTTGTCGATATAAGCAAATGTCACTATTTTTACGTATATTTCTATCTCCAAATCCTATCTAATATTATTTGAACCATAAAACCTTTTATATTTTAAAGAGACAAGTGTGGTAACCATGCCTTACCATCCAATCTAGGAACCATTATGCAACCATAATCCGTACAATACTAAATTTTAAGGAGAGAAATTTTTTCAAAGAAAAGCCCAGGATGAGAAATCCTCATATTTTATTTGGTTTTCCATGTGCATTAAGTTGGATTATCTACTATTGTACTCTGACCAGTCTAATTTTTTGTTATAGAGCTTCCTAGCTCTGTGCTACGTTGTACGTGCGATGGCAAAGGGTGCTATTGGTTCTGTCTCCACATCTTCTAATTGATCAGGCTTGACTATAGTGGCAGTGTCATGTCGGCATTTCCTTAAATGTGATACATGAAAAACATTATGGACTCCCGCTAACTTATCTGAAAGCTCTACGCAGTATGCAAGTTTCCCCACCTTTTCTAAAATCGAGAAAGGCCCGTCAAATCTCGATGCCAACTTCCCTGATGTCCCAAAGCTCATAACCTTCCTAAGAGGGGAAGCATTAACAAATACCATATCTCTAACCGAAAATTCAAACTCTTTCCTTCGTTTGTTAGCATAGGACTTCTGATAGTCCTGATTATTTTTCCTGCGTCGTCTAATCATCTCTACCTTCTCCAATGTCTCGTGGATAAATCTGGTCCTAGTAGAATTTTTTTCAGTAGTTTCCCAGCAATAACCAGGCGACTTGCATGGCCTTACGTATAAGGCATCAAAGGTTTCCATGCCATTCGTCGCTTGGTAACTTTTATTTTATGCGAACTCTACCAATGGTAGATGCTGCTCCAACCTTCAGTCTACGGATGGTAACCAGTGCTAAGGTTCAATATTATTCCTAAAGCTGAATGCAAACTTTCCCATAATTCACTAGTGAATAAGGGTCTATATCACTAACAATGCTGACCAGATCTCCATGCAGTCGTACCACTTCCCTGATTATTCCTCTTTGGATTTGAGGGATTGAATAGAAAGAGAAAAAACGAATGAGTTGGTAATAACGTCTGGTAAGATATTAAAGATCTTCTAAGGCTGGCAATGAGTGAGAATTTCGTTATTCCTCGGGCATCCAGCCATAGGCAGTAAAGAGGGTCTTTTCTGTGAATAGCCGGGTTAGTATGAAAATTCTAATGAGAATTCCATGGTGACATTAAGATCTCCTTCTGCAGCATCTTTTGCTAGATTTACACCAGAGATGCTACAGTACTATTACTCCTTACAAGAATAAAGTGGGCACTTTTATTGAGCGTATCCACTATATCCAAATGGCCTCATTGCCTCTTTGGATCCTAAGAAACCCATCTATAATGTCCATCGGTACATGCTTCAACTTCAAACTTGGCATCTTTAATGGCAATAATAGTCCTTCCGGCTACCCTTGTTTCGTCATTATCTTATGGCATGTCAAATATCTAGATACATACTCCACTACCCTATTATTCGTCCTCAGCTAATATAAAATTTGTTTCATATCCCTATACACTTTATCTCCACTAGGGTGAATAGTCATCCTAGAATGGAGACACTCAGCCAGCACTTCTTCTAAAACATTCTTCACCTTCCGAACACATAAGCATCATCCCTTAACCTTCCCTTTTTATCTACAGCATAACTACCTACATGAGGAAAATATTCTCTTTTACTTAGCTTGCATAAAATATCTACTATTGACACATCTTTTTTCTATTCTTGCCATATGCGGTCTAGTAATGCTGGCCTTACTTCCATTGCCGCTAGACAAACTAGATTAAGTTTTAATGGCAGTAGGAAATTATAATTCGAAAAACTCCAACTACTTCCACCCATGTATAACGCTAAGAGTAGTATGCCTTTAGCTAAGGGTGTCGATAACAACATTCCCTTTCCTGGCTATAAACTATATCTCAAAGTCATATGATGTTATAAACTCTATCCACTGCTACTACCAAAGATTCAAATCGTTATAGGAAAAAAAGGTATTTAAAGGATTTGTGGTCAATGAATAACTAATTCAAGCTTTTCTCCCAAATGATGGTGCCTCAATGTCTTTAAAGCAAAGCTGACGGCCGCTAACTCCAAGTCATGAGTGTGGTGTCTTTTCTCATGGTCCTTCAACTATTTGCTTCCATAGGCTAACACTTTGCCTTCTTGCATAAGAATGGTCCCAAGTCCCATACCACATGTGTCCGTGTAAACAGTGAAAGGCTTCAACCCATCCAGAATAGGAAGTACTGGCGCACTAGTCAACAAACCCAGCTACTCAAATGCTTCTGTACATATCTCATCCCACATGAAAACTAAAATTTTCTTGGTTAGCAAAGTTAGTGGGACCTACCTTTGAAAAGTCCTTGATGAATTTCCTAGAGTAACCCATCAACCTAAGAAACTCTTAACTTCTATCACACTCTTCAGTCTTGAATAGCTTCCACCTTAGCAGGATCAATGGACAATCCCTTCTTGGAGACAATATGATCGAGAAATCTCACTCCTTCTTCGAAGTATGGCACTTTGAGAATTTAGGTTTTATTTGGTGCCTTCTTAAGGTTCCTAGTACCTCCCTTAAGTGATTTTCATGCCCACCTTCACTTTTAGAGAATAATAGAATATCATCAACGAACAATATGACGAACTAATTTAGCAGCCCCCTATAGGCCCTACTTATCAAATCTATAAAGTACGCAGGGACATTTGTCAATCGAAAAGGCATTACTTCCCATTCATACAGTCTGTTTGAAGTGCGAAAGTAGTCTTCTCTTTGTTATCTTTGACTATTGTCAATTGCTAGAATCCAGTGGCTAAGTCCAACTTAGAAAGATTTGGCTCCAACAAGCTAGTCAAATAAGTCATCTATCCAAGGTAAGGGATATTTTTTTTTCTTGGTCAGCTTGTCAAGCCCTTGATAGTCAAAACATACCTTAAAGAGTCGTCTACGTTATTGGCGAGGATAACGGGTTCTCCTCATTTTGAAGCACTACAACGAATAAATCCTTTCTTTAGTAACTTCAAAATCTGCTTATCCAACTCTTGCCTTTCTTTTGGGGGCTATATACCCTAGTCGTGGTGCGATAGGTCTAGCTTCCTTCTCTAAATCATTCCTAAACTCGATCTTCTTCCAGAATGAGAGATCGAAGACTTCTCTAAATATGTCTAGAAAGCCTTAGATTACAAGAACATATGAGAGATCATCTTATGATATGCTAAGAGAATATAAATAGCTTCAGCCGTCTGAGTTTTAGGGCACACAATGAACATCAATATCTCGCCTTTTACAACTACTTAACTGAATGATCCTCCTATCACAATCTAAGACAGCTTCGTAGTAAGATAACCAATCGATCTCAAGGATTATTCGATACCCCGAAAAACCTAGAACATACGCATTACATGTAAAATCAACGTTACATTTATCAACTACTATGTCTTTACAAATCAAAGAAAGATGCGTCAACCTCCCAATAGGATTTGACATGATTATTGATTTGGTGACATTTTGGGCTTTTACGTACAAGGAGTTGACTACATTTCTAGCTATGAATGAATGTGATGCTCCCGAGTCAACTAAGGTATGAATATTATATTCGAAGATAATAGTTGTATCTTCCACTATAGCTTTTCCTGTCTCTAGGAGGAGGTCTACTTGAGATATTTATAGCTTCGATGGCATAAGCTTTCCAACTTTATCCCTCCTTTGCTAGCTTCGGGCATCGATTCTTGTAGAGTCCTTCCTCATGGCAGTGAGAGCATCTCCCCTAAAATTCTTTCCTCATCAAACTTACTTCCTTCTTCTTACATCTATGACATATCACATCACATTTCTTGATCTTCCCATTACCTTTCTTATCATCCCAGAATTCCACTTTCTTTGCTCTACCTTGATTTTGTGCCTGTCCTACCTTCACCTTCTCCGTAATACCAATAGTCTGAAGCAAGGCCACTTCAACTATCATCTCATAAGTGGCGCCTATAGGTACTTTGGTCAAAAGAAACTCCCTAAGTGGTGAATTTAGGCCTTTTACTAGCTTTATAGCCTTCTTTACAGAGGTGTCCATCTGACTCAATCCAATCTTAGCTAATTCTATGAACTTATTGATATAATCCTTCAACGTGGAGTCTTCTTGCCTCGGTTATATAAACTTCTCCAATTTTCAGCATTTGACATGAATTGCGACTCGATGCGAGCCCTGATTTTGGCCCAAGTAATTCCTTCCTTAGCACTCTTTGACTACTGTGGTCCACCAATCCAGCACCTCGCCCTTTAAATGTCATGCAGCCATCCTTCTCTTGATAGGATCTTCCCATCCCAAATAATGGAATATGTGTTCACAGTTGTTAAACCACGCCTTTGTTTCAAATAAATACCCAACCCATGTGTATGCCCATCCACCCTTATTTTGAAAGCCTTAATACATTTGTGGGAAGTCTAGTGGGTGGTGTGCTGCTTTAGCAAGTGAAGCAACTGGTGCCATTAGTGCAGCTTGTCGAGGAATAGGAACTGGCCAAGCATGACTTTGGTTTTCTCAAACCATTCTGGCATCCCTTGTATGGTGAAAATTTCCTAGGTAGGGGGTTCCCAACCTCTTATCAGTTGTTTTCATCCATAATCAACTATATGTAGTTTTAAGCTTTTTAGTTAACATCTTCCTAAAATAGTATTATTTGCCGAAAAATTTTCCTAGTTTGTTTACGTATGTTCATAAAAGTGTATATGTATATATATTGTTAGATTTTGAAAATACTTTCAAAAATAACAAATATCCACTCTCACGTATAACTAATCCCCCTGATCAGGTAACCTAAACTCTGATACGAAATGTAACTACCCTCTATAAAATGAGCCAAATTTCCGGCCCAATAAAATTCTGTCAAACCTTAGGTCCATTCCAAAGCTAGCTGTTGGTTGATAAAATTGATACAATGAACAATATATAAAGCTATCTATCTATGCTTTTAGAATCTCTTAATGGAAGAATAAATATAATACTAATAAGTACCCATTTCATCAACCAAATCTGAAAAACACATTGTCCTAAAATATCCATAATATAATATCTCAAAATAAAACATCAACACGTATGAGATATTGGTACATCTGAATACATCAAAAACCTAGATAAATAAATAAACATCCATAAATCTTCACTGCGCCTCCATCTTTTCCATTAGCATTGGTCCCCCTAACATATGGGTTGTAATGAGGAGGGAGTGTGAACAACAATGTATGATGAATGAAAATATCAAGTCTTACCATAATAGTATTGGGTAGTATCATTTAAATGTGTAATATGCCTTACACATTGTGTACTTTATTCTACTAAGTACACGTCTACTGTAGGCCAAAGGCTGTTCCATTCCAGCTCTATAACGTACCTTTAGCTGTAGGCCAACGACCCTTTACAGTCTAACTTTATAACTCTAATGCTGATGCAATGCGACCACGGGCTCTAACGCCCATCTCCGTTCATCATGTCCTGATGATAGGATTTAATATATCTTTAATAGGAATTAGGAAGACTTTGACCATTTATACCTATACCCTAGGTAAATCCCTGTTATTTAATACCTAGACCTAAGGCAGACTCCTCCCTGGTACTTCCTAACTAATATCATATGAAATCCCATCAGGCCACTTAATACTTGTTTTATGGGAAGAGGAGGACCCTATAATAGCCACTTAATACCTCAAACCCAAAGCAAACCCTTATATAGATTATCGACAATCGCACCTAAAAGATATTACTGACCATTCAATACTTCTTGAGTGGGATGGAGGCGGACCCTATAATAGCCGCTTAATACTTTCAACCTAGAATTAGGCATGTACTGTGATATCTGTCTTATGACCCGTAACGACCCATAATTTCGCTACTTCGAAAGTAAGGGATTTAGTTTGTTTTAAACTTAAAAAGGTTTAAAACTTAAATAAATAAGTTATATATAATAGATAATAATGAAGAAATTAGTTATTCTTATAGTTAACAATTTAAAAAGTATAGATTTGGATTTTAGAACAAATCAGCAAAAGTTAAGTTTTGTTAAAAATAAATAATGGATTAAATAAATAGGTTTGAATATTTATTTGATGAGTTAAATATTATTTAAAACATCTAATAAAGATAATAAAAGTATGTTAATATACTTAAAAATATGTTAATAATCGTTTTATAAAAATAACCAAATTTTGTCGCATTTTATCAGTTTTACATATACTACAAAATTAGAGATTTTGATAATAATTAAATATGATTTTAAAATATAAAGAGACATATTTTAATATTTAAAGAATTAAAAAGTTTATTTTAAAGTTTGGTTTACTTCAATATGTAGCTTAATAAAAACGTCAAATTTTGATTGTAAAATTTGACAACAAAAACACCATTTTCAACCAAAATAAGTTGCCGTCAAGTTGTTGCAATATGATACATTTTCTAACTTACAAATATGCATAAATACAACTTTACAAACTTTTAAAACATTTAACATTTAGCACTAAAAGACAAAAGAGGTTTACTATTGAAAAGTTAAACTAAATAAATAAATTAAAAAGGTACGATTTGACTAATTTTATTTTTATTTTTAAACTCTATAAACAACATCATCACTTATATCTTATCTCATTAGTGATATTTTATACATATACATAGAAAAGGAGAAAATTTATATGTCTAAATAATTACAAACCATCAGAAGGTGACACCTCTTCATCTCTTAACACACTCTTCCATAACCATTATTCCATACATTAAATGCAACTCAAATCAAGGCTAATCGAAGTCCAAAAGTAAACAAGGATGTCTATGTCATTTACGACTAAATTCTCCACTTATAAATACAAGTTCAAATCCCTTCATTTTTCACTTCACTTTCATTCTACAAATTTCTAAACTCCTTCTCTTCCTCCATTTTTCTTCCACCTTCAAACTAAACACCTCAAACCACCCTACATGCCTCAAGTACCCACAAGCCTCTAGCCGAATCCACACACCCATACACTCATTCAAACCCACCTAACCGAGCCCCTAAACCCCATGGTCGAGCCCTACACACCAAACCTGAGCCCAATACCCTACTGACACGCCTACCCAAGCCTTTACACACCCCTACCCCTAGGCCGTACCCTCCGTTCAAGCCATGACCACACCAAAATAAAAACATAAATAAAGAAAAAGAAAAGAAAGAAAAGAAAAGGAGAAGAAAGGAAGCGGTGAATTCGAAGACGTTTGGAAGTAGCATGTTAGCTCGAGAGATGCGTACCTCACGTTAAAGTTTGATGGAGTGGATATGATGGTGAGAAAATTCTCACCGCTACATAATTTATATTGATTGTTGAATTGATTTGCTATGATAGATAATCGCCATTTTATGATATGGATGTTTGAATAATTGTTTGAATGTTGGATAATCCATAGTAATATTATGGCATTTATCGTACTATACCCATATTGTAAATGTTAATGTCATATGATTGTTTGTATGGTTGTGATGTTAATATGGACATCAAATTTCTATCATTATTAATCAAGTGATCCCTTTGTTAAATAAGACCAATTTTTATGATATGATATACTTTGGAAAATAAGTCTCTTTTCAATTAGAACTGAAATTAAAGTAAAAATAAAAGAGAATTTCTAATTTAAAGTGAAATGGGAATAAAAAAAGATAATTAAATTGAAATCGAAATTTAGATGAATAGTGAAATTGAAATTGAAATCGATTTTGAAAATTGAAATTGAGATTAAGGTTGAATTGAAGTTTAATTGAAATTAGATTTGAAATCTAAGTTTTAGTTGAGTTTTATTTGAAGTTAAAATTGAAATTAAATTGAAATTGGAATTTAAAATTTAATACTAAAATAATAGTAACAAAATAATATCATAATATGGTAATAGTGAAAATTCATTTTAAATACTTTAAAAAGTGAAAATATTTATTTAAAATGATTTTTAATGATTTTATAAGTGATAAAATTCAATTCGAATATATTATTTCAAATATTGAAAAATAAGTTAAAACTAGGTGAGTTATGCAACGGTAGTTCGCGATTTCACGCCGAAAAGTTCAAATGAATGTAGAGAGTGGAATATAGCTCGGAATTCTTCGAGATAATAAAATTCCGGACTACTATATCCATATCTTTTTGACAAAGAAACAAAATCAAAATTTTGTTGAGTAGATTTTGAATTAAGTTGAAATCAATTTTCTAGAAAAATCGCGCTAGTGTAGTTAAGTGATCATAACGAGAAATCTGTTTAAATGAATTTTTTTAATTGTGGAAAAATATGGAATAAATTTGATAAATCTATTTAAATAGTTTAAAAGAGATTTAGATTGAAAAATATGAATTATCAAATGTTTAAAAGTTGTTTAAATAAGCTTAAATAGCATTTTCCGCAGCACTTTTATGCTGCGAATTCTATAACTTTTTGAATATGAGTTTAAACGTGACAATTTTTCCTAGAATCAATTGTGAATGTTTTTAAAAGGAAAATTAAGCATATAAAAGATAATTTAGAATATTTATAATTAGTTCCAAAATAAATTTGATAACCGAGTATGCGAAAACGACTAGTACATTTGTCTCGCCTGTGAGATCTGGGAAGATAAAACAAGGTGTTTAACCAAGGTTAGGGATGGAGCAACCAGTGCCCTGAACTTACTTGGCCTCTATTTTCTCTTCTTAGGTGAGGGGTGAAATAGATTGAAAGGAAAGCCCGGATGCTCTAAAAAGATTGTATTAAGTTTCTAAAATAAAAGAAGATTAGTATTCTCCAAAATTTAAGCAATCTCCAAAATGAACAAATTATGACTTGGATTGTATAGAGATAATCTTCGTATACCTGATATTAAAATTCAAAGAGGGAACTCGTCTTATTCGTGGAATTTAAAATGTGATTTCACCGTTATTCTACCCATAGCACTTGTTGAATACAAAAATTGATGTTAAGTAACATTAGAATGATTTCTATGATCCTATTTACTCAAAAATGTTTGCTAAAATTGATTTTAAAGTTTATCGTAAATGATGTCTTAAATAACATTGTTTTTGACCCGTCTAAAAGTTAAGGAGTTTGGATGAGAGTTAAGTGAGGAAATTTGAGATATTATCCAAAAAAAAGAATGAATTACTTAGGATTATTCTATGTCAAAAGAAAGAGATTTCGAAATCATCCAGAAAGAATTAAAGTGAAAAGAAACTTAATAAATCCGGTATACTCATATTCACTTTTTATCGGTGATTGGCTTCAAAGGAACCGGGGTCGGATTTGGGCGATTCCTATCCAAAAAACAACTTCGAACCAATGTATATGTTTGAATGTGAAGACATTTTGAAAATGATGATTATTGAAGACCGTAGATCTTCATGGCATGAGGACCGCTTGTTGACATGCTTTGGGTAGCTCCCATTATAGAGCTATTTATAACAGTGGTGATTTTTCGGATTGCAAGAACTACTCGCTAGTAGTGGTAGTAAGATAGTGCCTTCGGTTTATCCTGTTCTTGGATAACGTGTATGGACGTTTGTCTGACATTGCATTTCTAAAGATTACGTACATTGGTTTTTACAAACGTACATTATTGGTGGCGGAGAAGACAACTTTTCTTAGCTTAACACCCTCTTTGAAACGTACGAGCTCAAGGGTTGTATTTTTATGGAAGGCAATTAGTAGTCTACGGAAATGGCAATGTGGCATTCAGAGATGTGCTATGGCTATGTGAAAAGATAATCGTTGCCTCAAGCCTCATCAACCGGAAATGACCAAAACAGGGTTAGATGCGGCAAGGCTAAGTGGGTCATTCCCAATTAGGGTACGATCATCCCCTTCTAGATATATTTCTTCCCGCCATGACATTTGGGACGTAAATTAATGTGGTTTGTATGCTAAAGCGTGCTCAGTTAAAGGTCGATAATGACCGGGAGATGATATATTAAGTACTATCTAGTTATAAACATAGGACGATCTTGTGTTGGTAGCGGACCTTTGTGACGGTCCTTAGGACATCCATCCAGAGGTGTACCCATCAGAAGGTAGTCCCTGCACCTAGTCATCTGGATGGAAATCCGTTCTCCAATAAGAACCTACGGTTTTGTTTATAGAGCCTAGTATGCTGGAATTTAATACTGGTAATAATTTTGGCTAAGATTGATAAGTTTATTTGCAAATGTTTTCAAAGATTTTTCATTAAAAATAATATCAAATGTTTTGATATATAAAAGTGTTTTAGTTATCATAAGGTAAAAACCCGTCCATGTTTATGTATGGGAATGGTGTTATGGGATACTCTTTCTTTTCAAGGATTTTATTTAAAGGCTGATATATGACACTATCATTTATTATTGAGTTTTTCTCACGTTGGTTTATCAAGCCTGATCCGGGTATTTTCAATACTCGGGTTAAATCCGAGTAGTTTCAGGTTTAGTCAAAGACGGTTGGAGTTTCAGGAGGTGAGTTGCAGATATTCATCCACGTATGGACATATTCCATTATTCGATGTGTTTTCTTAGTTAAGTTTGATAATTGTTACCAATTGTAAGGACATATGTTTAACTGTTCAAGATGAATTTAGGTTAGACTCTGATATATGTATATAAAAGTTTTCCGCTGTAAAGTTATTTTTTCAATAATATATGTTATCCCATTCATGTGAGATTCTATTGTGTCCTTTTTTTCTTTATTACCCCTGATAATCCACAATTCCATGCAATTTGGGTCTGACATGTGTGGTTTATTGTCGGCACAATGGGTACACAATTTTGGGTCGTCACATGACCCATAACTCTACCATGACGTCTCACATTAGCTCGACTATTCGTAGGTATTGGTGACCAAATTAGCGAGGAAGACTTATCCTCTAGAATTGGAACTAACCTTGCATCCACCATTTGTATTTATTATAGGCGATGTCTCATATCAATCCTAAAGTCACACTATTGACAGCCATATTAGCTTGGCAAACTTCTCTATACTTTCGATTTACCTTGCATCCTTATAACTTACCTATATTTCAGCTCTCCGAATATACTTCTATGTATATTATATACATATACTACATATACACACATAGTCACACACATACATACATATATATTATTAATCACCCATATTTACGCATTAAGGCTATATAAGGAATACTCCTATTTTCGCCTTTAATTATGGATTAGTATCCAAAAATTATCCTTAACTTTTTCTACAAGGTTTAGAACTATTTATTAACCTATTTATTCTATATGATATGATTTATACAATACTATTTTTATGCTATTAATATATTTATATGCTATTAATATTTTGTGCGTACGTAAATTTTAAGCGGACTAAATATTCCTAAGCAGGCGTAGAAATATTCCTATTCTAAGATTTCTACTACCTATACTAATTGTTAAAATGTCAAAGCTTCCATATTCATACAACCTTCGGTTCCATACAATAATTTACAAAATGGCCAATATCCTTAGCTAGGCAATACATACTTGTATGTATATATATGTGTGCATACTCGCACATGCATACATATGTATGCACATTCAAAAATGAAATCAAAATACCAAACTTATTTTACATTAATATAATAGAATCAATGCCTCTATTTCAAGAAAACAAAATTTTACAATTTAAATCATTTATATTCTATTCAACATTTACATATATAGAGTTAAAGTGGAAAAGAGAATTTATATTTATTTAAATTACGGAAATAGCGGTACAAAGTACAAATAGAAAAATACATATTTGCGATTTCCTTTCTGTGAACCCTTCATCGCAACAATAGAAACTAAAAGTCAAAGTTGAATAGAACATAAACTATTTAAATTGCAAACAAATAATTAAATTCTAATATATTAATGTAAAACAATTGAAATTCCAACTAATCAAAGAATCGATATTTATTTGGGGAAATTTTGGGGTTTTAGGGTTTCGTGTTTTCGTATACAAAATTCCCCAAGACATAAAACAAATCAAAACTTTTACTACAAAAATTACTAAAATGTAAAAAAACTTAGATTTCCAATCATTGATAGCTTTTCTGGATTCCTTTTGGATTTGACTTCACAGATTTGTCTAATCCCTCCTTTAGTTTCCTTCTTTTTGGAATATACAACAATTCAATTGTGTATACAGATTTGATTCAGAGTTCAGAGATTTGGTAAGAACAGAAATAGGAAAAATATATTTTTGTGTGTGTGTGGGTATACATATATATCAAAAACATATTACCTTTAGACCCGATTGATTTCGAAATCGAAGAATGGAAGAAGAAGACCGCTGGAGTTTTGATAGCGTTCAAATTTCATTGTGAATAAAAGTGAGTGGTCAGCCTTTTATTTATAGCGGTTAGGATATGCTTAGACTGTAGGATTTAAGTCAGTTTAATATAATAAAATCCGAGTCATTTTTGGTCTAACCTAACCCTAGCCACCACACATGTACTAGTCGACTGATGCTCCCTAGGCGGTCGACCGCTCCTCCATTGGCGGTCGACCGACCTTATTCTACGGTCGAGCTTTATTTCTTTCCTTTTTAATTTTTATCATTAATATTTTGACCGTTAATTCTTAATGTTAAAGTTTCTTTAACATTAAAATATTTATTGCCTTCTTAATATTTGACGTTAATGTTATTTAATTTTAAATTTAAATTCGTTTGAACTGTTTTAAATTCAAAAACTTTAAATGTCAATTAGTTTTTCATTTAAGCTCCGATCGCAAAACTGTATATATGAAAGTTGATCAGAAAATTGCCACGAATACAACAGTGTAACTTTTGTGGCAAAGTTTCGATGTTTTCGAAATTCTCATTTTTGTCCTTGTTATTAATTAATTAATCTCTTATCATTTTTTATGGGTTGTACATAAATTCTGGATGAAGGATTCGAAAGTGACATCTTTTGTACTTGGTATACGAGGATATTAGGACGGTCCTAATCAGGAAATGCAAACCATAATAAAATGTTTAACATGGAACATATGACGTAGATCCCCTATGCATCATAACAGGGATCATCATATATGCTATGTTGTGTGGTATATTAGATCTCGCTTATGCACATGGTTTACTAAAATAATATCGAATCTAATATAAAGTAACTGAATGATAATAAAGTGCATTCTTGAATATTTACAAAATACTAGAGAAATATTTATGGAAACAACGAACTGCTAATGAAGGAGTGTTCGGACTTGAATTCATAAGTGACATCAAATATAGTAAGTCAATCTTAAATTCATGTTCAACCTTTACTAAGAAGCTTTAAGTTGGAAATATTCTCAACGAGTGGTTGTCTCGAATTCAAATACAGAGCCTAAGTACAGTGCATTAAATAGCCCTGTAATAAAAGCAGTATATGTGTGCAAATTTATAAGCGAGCTAGGGGTTGTTTCCACCATTAAAATTAAATAATGTATTTTGATCACAGAATGCAATAGTTTTGCAGTAGGAACCGACGACTTCATGAGAAGTCGGGATACGTTTTCTATAATTTAAAACTTGATAAAAGAATTCATCAGATAAAAGAGTTTATCAATAATAGGGAAGTATAATCGAAAAGCACATAAAGTAATAATATCATAGATCCACTCATTAAGTTCCTTTTTCATTCTACTTTAGGTAGAATGGTTTAAGGTAGGGCATGAGGCAACATAGTTAGCCCCAAGTATAAGTGGGAGATTTCAAGTGTTAAAATTGTGTCATGGGGGCAATTATGTAATTTATTATGTAAATTTGATCAAAATAAAGCAGGATTTCATTTTTTTCTTTTATATATGTTGTTATATAGAGATATAAATGATTACAATATTACATTAAGAATATATAAGTAGAAAATCGTTAGGGGAAAGTAATTTATAAACTGCAGTTGTGAATGTGTTCGTAAATATGAGTATTGAATCGCTATTTAAATACTTACTCCATAAATACCTAATCAAGATGCATCGAGAAAAGGATATTGATATATCCGTTAAGACTAATATACGTAATGCTCTTCACATGATGGATGGCTAATTACTCATGATCGTTGGGGCACAAAGGGATTGTGTACATATGGTTATCTGGAATAATCACAAAATGACCAACGAGAGTCTTCTATAGGTTAATACAATTAAATCGAAATAAAAGATCAGATGACGTACAATAGTCTTCAGACTTAAGGGTGTTGTTAATCGTAAGTACATATGTTGTACTTTGATTATGGTCAAGTACATGGCATGGGAATCGTGTTATGGCCATAGTAAGGCATAAGTTGAACTACTTGAAGTGGAATAATACTCATGAGAGGATTCATCTCCTTTGTTGTATAAAGTTAGAATCATCATAATTAGTAGTCAATTTAAAGTCAAAATCTTTGGGTAGAGTAAATAAGTTAATCGATATATGCTATCAAATTGAAAATGGACTTTAATGTAGTAGAGCAATTAACCACGAGTGTTTTTGACCTTTGACAAAACACCCGATATCTAAGTGATACGGTGTTGATGGAAAGAAAACGAATGCAAAATATCATTACAAGGTGAGTTTAATGAAGATTAGAAATTAGATTTCACCCGAATGATCTGTAAGCAATTGAACTTGTGTACGATATTATACTTGATTAAAGTTTGTACAAGCTTTAGTATTTAAATTATTTAATATTGACTAAGGACCGAGTTCACACCAGAGAGTAACACAATCACATTATAGTTATTTTTTGAGCTCGATCAACATAAAATTTAATTTTTAAATGTTATAAATTAATAATAAAATTAAATACAAATGTTGTATTAAATTTTTATAGTATTTTAATTATTTATTTAAAGCCTAACAATTGATTAACGATGTATTAAATCTATACATTGATTTAATTACGAATGGGTAACTTTTAACAAAAACCTTTAGAAATGTAATTATCGGGGGCTAGGGTTATAGCCACCTCTACCATTTCATTTGTTAACTAACTGCATTTTACATATCGTAGGATTGTAAAATATTATTATCCATTGCATAAGGTCATATGGCTCTAAAATTTTGAGAAATAACTACTACCGAAATTTTCCATAGTTGGAATTTTTATCAGATAATTTAGATCCATGAGTTCTTGTAAGATCCATAACTTTTGACAGGGATTGAATTGGGGTCTGAAACCACTTCCAGTAGATCAGATTTTTGGTTTACCCTAACATAGGGCGGTTATAATAAGAAAACGGACTTACTATTTAAAGAGATATGTCCACCTTAATTTTTTAGAGAGGTCTAGAGCTAAGCCCAACGCCCAACTTGGAATTTGTGCTAATAGTGGCTAAACAACAGCCCTAAAATCATTCTCATCTTTCTAAATTAGATCAAAACCTAAATTAGCCCTAATTTCATCAAAAAGCTTATCTTTTCCTATCTAATCTTAGTCTACATAATCACTAAAAGGGTAATTAGAGAAGGATATCATAAATCTATCATTTTTGGGTGATTTGAACACGTTCTCCTTACTATCCATTTTCAATTTGGATTAAAAGTGGTAATTGTGGCCTTAGGTGAGTGGTTCTTGACCTCTCACTATTCTATGTTGTTTCATATAGTTAAATTAGGTGTTTTAACATGATTTGGATCTTTAAAATGTTTTCTAACTTTAATCACATTTTTATACATGTTTATGGCTCATATTAAAAAGGTTCAAAATGGTTTTTAAATGGTTTTGCGATCCCTTTTGATCATATTGACATGCTAGTATAAAGGTTAGATCTAGACTAGAATTTCTTTGATAATCATGTTTTGATGGATTTCTTGTGTGTAAGGGTGTGTATAGTTGATATTTTCATTTTGTATGTTGTGCATTGATGTAGTTTGTTAGTGCTTTCTGGTAGTTGAGAAAGGAGATTGTTGATTTGGGAAAAATGTAGGTAAAAGTATAAATTTGTCATAGTCATATGAGGCCAAGAATTCCAACCATCGCTACTGCAGAAGGTCAAGATCCTTCTAGGAGAAAAGGTATTTGAAGAATTTGTGGTCCAGGAACAACTTGAACCTTTCTCCTAATAGATGATGCCTCTAAATTTTCAAAGCAAATACTATCACTGCCAACTCCAAATCATGAGTTGGATTTTTCCTCTCGTGTGGCTTCAGCTATTGACTAGCATAGGCGACAAATTTTCTTCTTTATATCAACCCCACACCATGTCCACCACCACAGGTGTTTATGTATACCATCGGCTCCTTATTCTAGCTTGGAATGGTCAATACTGGTGCACTTGCTAACCTCTTCAGACTCACAAATGCATACTCGCACTTCGTGTCCTAGATAAAAGTCTGATTCTTCTTCGTCAAATTGGTCAACAGTGCTACTACTTTGGTGAAGTCTTTGATAAAACAACTATACTATCCCACTAATCCTAGGGAACTCCTCACATCAGCAGTGTTCTTGGGCTGGTTCCAGTCTTGAACCAATACCACCTAGGCAGGATCTACTACAATTCCCTACTCAAAGATGACATTATACAAGAATCTCACTTCCCTTCTCTAGAAGTGACACTTTGAAAACTTCGCTTTCAACATGTGCTTTTTCAACACCCTAAGCACAATCCTTATGTGTGTCTTGTGTTTCTTTTCCATCCTAGAATAAACCAAAATATCATCCATGAATACAAGCACGAACTTGTTCAGATGATTGCTGAAGACGCGGTTCATGAGATCAACAAAGTATGCCAGAGCAATGGTCAGCCAGAACGGCATACCCAACCACTCAAAAAAATTAGACAGCATATGAAACGTGGTGATCGACACACTCTCCTTCACTGCTCTCAACTGGTAAAATCCCATCACCAAATCCAATTGGGAGAACACTTTCAAACCATGGAGCTGATCGAACAAGTCATCAATACAAGGGAGTGGATACTTGTTCTTCTTCATCGCCTTATTTAGCTCACAGTAATATACATACAACCTCAAAGAGCCTACCATAGTGGCGAATACTACAAATGCACCCCATTTTGGTATGCTTTTATGAATGAACCCTCACTTCAAAAGGTCATGCATTTCACCTCTAACTCTCTCTATTCTCTCGGTTCCATATGCTTCAAAGGTACAACTATTGGCATGACATCTTTTGTCAAGTCTATATGGAACCCAATCTCTTGGTGTGGCGGTAATCCAGTCACCTCCTCAAACACATCCAGATACTCTCTTAGGATAGGCAGAAGAAAAATTATCACGTGGACCTTCCAGTGAACATAGAAAGCTAACCATAAGTCCTTCCTTTGGCAAGTAGCCAATCACTTCCATCTGCCTCTCCATAGCCCCACTCGTCCCCAATAACATCTCATAATGCACTACCATCACATACTTTCTCAGCCAGTCCATTCCCAAGATAATCCCAAACCCAACGAAATTTAAAACAAATCAATCATAAACAAAAGAGCATCTATGAATCAATAAGATCAAACTACGACAAACCATGCAAAGGCTAGTCGAGCCTCCAATAGCATTCGTCACAATCAAAGTGTGGCCAATTATTTTGGATTTCAATCCCAATCTATCTAATAGGTCACAAGATATAAAAGAATGTGAATCCCTAGCATCGAACAAAATACGTATGGAAAAATCATAAACCAAAAGCATACCTTGAATAACAACGCTTTTTGCCATCTCCTTCAACGAGGGAGCAATCGACGAAGTCAGGACATCATCCAAAGTATATGCCTTCACAACCTGCGTCTGCTATGCTAGTTCTGGGCAACTTTTCTGCATATGTCCAAACTTTCCATAGTTATCGCACTTCTTCATTCCTTCAGCTTTGCAGTCTCTAGTCTAATGACCTTTGTCTCCACACCCATAGTAGGTATGATCTCACTTAGCCTTCTTCTTGGCATTCATTTCCCCGGAATTTCTTCCTTTTACCATTTTATTTCTTCTTGCCTCCACCTTCTTGTTTCATTTTTAGCTCCTCCTTTACCACAACAGCTGATTTGGAGTTGGGGTATAGCCTCTCCAAGTGAAGAGCTTTCTCAACGGGTCTCTCAAACGGTCATTGATGTGACTCACTAACATCTCACTTAGATAGTCGTCCGAACCCATAAAAAATTTCC
This sequence comes from Allium cepa, assembly GCA_030765085.1. Lineage (NCBI taxonomy): Eukaryota > Viridiplantae > Streptophyta > Magnoliopsida > Asparagales > Amaryllidaceae > Allium > Allium cepa. The sequence goes on along the minus strand of CM060934.1, from coordinate 150,953,558 downwards.
CATGCCTCCTCAACAAAGTGTCGATGAAAGACATCTCATGTTTTGAAAAGGCTTCAAACTTAGCAACGTATTCAGAGATAGACATATCTCTCCGCTTCAAATCAGTAAACTTCCTGAATAATAAAATCTTCTGAACAGCCAAAATGAACTTTTCCTCAAATTAGGTTTTGAACCGGTCCTAAGTATATTGAACCTTAGGCGTAGCAACTTTAATAGAGTTCCACCAGTTCATAGCTCTCCCTTCAAGCTATCGAGAAGCCAACCTCCTCTTCACCACATCATCTAATTAAAGGTCATTAGAAATTCTTTCGTAGGTGTCCAACCAATCTTACACTTCTGTAGCTGATTTCATTCCTTGGAATAGTTTTCCATCAAGTCTAGAAAAATCTTATATAGCTTAACTAAATCAACTCTAAGTGCTTACAATTGAGCACCATCAACAACAGCAACATTCAAACTGGCTGCTTGGGCATTTAGCAACATGTTCGCTATCAACACGTTGAAAATTGCCCGTAAGTTAGGGTTAGTAGCCCTGAACCTGCTCCTTCTTCGACTCCAAAGACGGATCTCCTCATGGTATTTCTTGTATATCGGCTCGTTCTTGATCTGTAACAAGAATGTTCAGTCTTTTATAAAGAAAACCGCATTTGTTGTACTAGTGTATGCATGTGACTTATATACTACATATACTAATATACAGTTTTAAAACAAAAATATATAACAAGTACACTCTGTTCTATAAATATACTCTTGATCCAGTCTTGGGTCATAACTCTTACCCTATCTCTACTGGACCACGGTATTAACTCAGATTAATCATGTAAACTAAGCTCTGATATCAAATCTGACGACCACCCTACACCATCGGCACTTAATCTAACTAAATAGTGCACTTCTGAAGTGCCCGGCCAATGTAAGATGATTATCAAGTGTTAAAAGAAATAAAAACATCACAGAACCTGTTGTATATCTCACACCGCATGAAATAAAGTATAATATGCATCACAGATATGAAACAGGAGAAGCGATAATAACTAAGTGAACCAAATATCAGAGCACAGATCTATAGAGTTATACAACATAATACTAGAGTATATACAAAATGAAAATAAGCTCAAATAAACTATCTCATAGTAGTAAATCAAAATTGTCTAGGCTCCACAATGTTGCACAGCGGAATAAGCATAATATCTCTATATAATATGAGAAAGCTCCACCAAGCTTATCCTTCGCACAACCACCGCGTATCACCTCGACCTACAATCTAGTCTACTCGTTTAGGAGTGCTCGAGGTAATAAGAAGCAAAGAATAAAACCTCAAGTCGGAAAATAGTTTGGAGTGAGCGAATGAATATCAAAGTACTATATAAGTCGATATAGTAAGGAACAAGGATATACGAACCATACCTGAAATGTCCTTACAACCAAAAAGTTAGCACATAACAACATAGTATACTACCTTACCAACATCGCAAGGGTGTACAATAACTGAGTACAGTGAAAAGTGTCTAGATATACCTATCAACAATGCCTATCTCAAGTGACATCTCTAAAGTGATAGACTATGGAAGAAATAATCAAAGAAACCATAGCCTCCATCAAACAATCCTCACCATTAGTCATTATGCCTCGGATGTATGATAACCTATTTGACCATTCATTTACCAAGGATTATGGATAAATTTCATTTTTCAGTGTACTCACCTTTAGCCCAAAGCTAATACTAGAACCATTCCATCGGTCCAGGGTACACGGATCCATTCAACCGATCTAGGGTAGCCAAATAAAGTACCCATGAGCATCCTCGTGACACCCTTGCTTTCGAGTACATCAAAAAACACTTCGAGTGTCAGCGATCCCTTATAGTGTGTATTCAAACTCTTTACTTGCTCTGTCTACTTTCCATTATCTTTAAGGAACAATTCCACATTCCTATTTTCCATGAAAAAACCATTCAACATTCCATCCATAGGTCACTGTTCCTAGAACCCACCTTTTTATGGACAACCATTCCGATGACTCCTTTCAACATCGAGCCGCCATCATTGGAAGCTAACTTCATTCACCATTGAGTTATCATTGCCAAAGTCCTAAATCTATCATTATGTTATTATATCACCACTAAACCCCATGAAAACAAACATACACCTTCAGCATGACATTTAGTGTTAGGAAATCAATTCTATGGTTTCGATGATAACAACTATACAATGGAAATCGAATATGCATATATACTTCTATTCACATGTAATTGTTGGAATAACATCACCAAAGAGACAAGAACAAGACTCAAAGAAAGTATCAAGAAGCTACAAGTCGATAGAATCAAAAGAGCAATGACATAGACAAAAGAAAAGCAACATGCACAAGTTCAGACATCTGGGTGTACTAGTCAGACGTCTGATTAATTCCTCTGGTTCGCAAATCAGATAGATTCAAATGTCCGGTTAATGTACTCATATGTCTGAAAATCAACCATATACAAAAAATATATAAGAGCTAGACGTCTGAAACATTTTCCAAACGTCTGATGTTCAACTCGGGTGTTGATATTCAAAGCACAACTGTCACAATCGAAAAGACACGTTCGCTCCTCTTCACTGCAACTCTTCATCACCTTCAGAAGCGACCTTAGAACACTTGCTAATGGATGCAACTACAGAAGGAATCTCTCTACCATTATAAATAACATCAAGAATGCAAGAGAAGATCTCACTTTACTTACTTATGCTCTTTATTCTTATACTCTGATTTATACTTGATCTCTAACAATCGAATACCTGTATTTTAGTCTTCCATATATTCAAAACTCTTCAATCAATATTCTCTAGATATATAAATTGGAAGCATTTGTACTTAATAGTCAATATTCGTACTATAAAACATACACTTGACAAGAACAAGCCTTTGTGACCAAGCCTATTCCTCCAGGCGAAGTGATGGTGTTTGATGGTCGAATTCCCAAGAGGAGCTTCGGGACTGGACGTAGGATGGGAGGTCCGAACCAGTATAAAATCCTGGTGTGAATATTTCCATTTACTTTTCTATTATCATCTATTAAGTTTAATTTTGATACATCATATAGTTAGTCGCTTATACTTGCATACATACATACATACATATATATATATATATATATATATACAATACACGATCCATCTTATAGTCTTTTATTTTAATTGGTATCAGAGCAAGTTTTGATCAAAAGAACAGTAACACGTTTTTTTTGAATCACTGTAATATGGCATGTATTTTTCAAGAAGGACAATCCACAGCATGATTTCCACTTTTTAATGGCTCTAACTATGCATATTGGTCAACACGTACGATTATTTTTATGGAAGCTAATGGTCTAGAAATTTGGTTAGCCACTCGAGATAAATATGATGCACCTATTACTGCTATAAACACATGGACCGATGCAAAAAAGACCTTAACATCAAACAATGCTAAAGCTATGAATGTTTTATTTTTCTCACTAGATAAAAATGAATTTTCACGTGTCATGTTATGCACAACTACATTGGACGTTTGGTATACTTTACAAATTACACACGAAGGTACAACAAAGGTCAAACAAACTAAGATTTCAATTTTGCAAAACCTATTTTCTTCATTCAAAATGAAACAAAATGAAACTATTGTTGACATGTATTCTAGATTTCAAACTATTCAACGTGATCTTATGGCATTAGGAGTTAAGTTTACTGATTTTGATTTAGTTTCTCGAATACTTAACTCTTTAACATATGATTGGGAAAGGAAGGTATTAGCTATTGAAGAAGCTAATGATCTCTCTACTCTCAAAGTTGAAGAGTTGATAGGAAATTTAATGTCCTATGAAGCAAATTTGCAGGCACGAAAAGAACTAAATTCGGAGAAGAATAACTTAGCATTCCCAACAACAAAAAATGATGACTTTGATTTAGATGAAGAAGAGATAGCCATCATTGCCAAGAATTATAATAGATTCAAGAAATATAGAAAGATGAGCAAATTCCAAAAAGAAGGGAAATCCAAAACAACAAACCTATCTCAAATCAAGTGCTATGAATATGATCAATACAGACATATGAAGAAGGATTGCCCTAAACTCAATAATGACAAAAAGAAGAACAAGTTTGAAAAATTCAAAAAGAAAAAGGCTTTCAAAGTAACATTGGATGACGCGAATTCTTCATCATCTAAAATTGATAGTGATAGTGACAGAGAACAAGCTAATGTGTGTTTTATGGCACAAACTGATGAGGTATGTCCGGAACTTAGCTGTGACGAATTATTAGAACTTAGCATGGAATTAGATGATAAATTTAGACAAATTAAAAAATTAAACAAAGAATATATAGTCAAAATAAATAGATTAGAACTTGAAGTAGGAATGTTAAAAGATGAAAAAATTTATCTTAGAAGAAGAACTAGAATTATCTCAAGAGAAAATTAAAAATAATTTAATAGAAAGTGAGGCTATTGTTATTGATTTTAAAAACACTAAAATAGTGAAGGATAATTTGTTAAAAGAAAATGTTAATTTGAAAATCAATATTGAAATATTAAAAATTGAAAATTTAGAATTAAAAGAAAAATTCGACAAAATTACAAATAATGTGTCAAAATTTAATAAAGGAAAACACGATTTGAAAAATCTTATCCAAACTTCAAAACCATCAGGCAATAGAAATGGAATAGGATTTAAAAATACTTCTAAACAAAAAGGAAATGATGCTAAAAAATTTATTTATAAAAAAACTAAAAGTTCACCTTTGTCTAATATGAATATCAAAAATATGAAAATTTGGATTCCTAAGACAAATAATAATTTAATTAGACAAAAACATTTTAATAATTTCTTAGAAAATGTAGTTTATAACAAAAATTATATTTATAAAGGTACCAAATCATCTTGGGTATGGCTACCTTTGTCTAACAATTAGGACCCTAACATAATATATGGGTACCAATTAAAACATCTTTTATTTTGCAAGCACCCAAAATAAAAATAAGGAGAAATGGATACTATAGCGGATGCTCCAAGCATATGACCAAGAATTCAAAAATGTTATCAAATATAACATACATCGATGGTGAAACGGTAATCTTTGGAGATAATTCAAAAGGATATGTCGTGGGCATTGGAGAAGTCATCAACTCTGGTTTATCTAACACTCCTATTATTACAAATTTTTTATTAGTAGAAAATCTAAAACACAACCTAATAAGTATTAGTCAATTATGTGATAAAGTTTTCAAATAAATTTTGAAAAAGATAGATGTAGTATTTTAGATAATAATAAATAACTTATTTTTGAAGGTTTTAGAAACAAAAATATTTATGTATTAAACATGAAAATAAATAAAAATTCGAATTTGTGTTTAACCGCCAAACATAATGATCCATGGTTATGGCATTAACGATTTTGTCATATCAATTTTAAGAATATTAATAAATTGGAAAAATATGAACTAGTTAGAGGTTTACCTATAATAAATTACAAAGTAGAATTTTTTTGTGACGATTGTCAAATGGGAAAATTAAAGAAAAGCTCATTTAAATCTAAAAATAGTATTTCTACAAAACAACCGTTAGAATTATTACATTTAGACTTATTTAGACCAACACAAATACGATCTATAAATCATAACAAATATGTTTTCGTAATCGTTGATGATTTTTCAAGATATACATGGACTTTTTTTTAAAACATAAAAGCGATACTTTTAGTATGTTAAGATATTTGCTAAAAGAATTAAAACACAAATGGACTTAAAAATTTAAAATATTCAAAGTGATCACGGAGGAGGATTCGAAAACGATCTATTTACTAATTTTTGTAATAAAAAAGGAATAAGCCATAATTTTACTTTTCCTCGCACATCTCAACAATATGGTGTTGTAGAGTGAAAAAATCGAAAGTTACAAGAATGTGCACGAACGTTATTAAATAGTAGTGGTTTACCAAAACACTTTTGGGCAGAAGCAATTGCTACAGCTTATTATGTATTGAATCGAGCAACTATACGTCCTATGACTAAACAAACTTGCTTTGAAATATTTTTTGGAAGAAAACCTAAAGTATCATATTTTATGACTTTTGGTTCAAAATGTTTTATATTAAATACAAAAGATAACTTAGGAAAATTTGACCCAAATGCCGATGAAGGTATCTTTGTTGGATATTCAGATCGTAGCAAAGCATATAGAATTTTTAACAAATGAAATAATACAATTGAAGAAATTTTACATGTTTCGTTTGGCGAAAATCTTTTTAACCGTCATACTAATAATGAAGAAGAAATTATTCCACTAACAAATTCAATAAATTCTATTACTAATGAAACAAACGTGCAAAATAACACTTTGATATCATCTCCTAGAATTCTTAAGAATCATCCAAAAGATAATATCATTGGAGATCTTAATTCTAGAGTAACTAGAAATCAACTCAATCAAATAAGCCATATAGCATTTGTGTCAAATTTTGAACCAAAAAATTATAAAGAAGCTTCAAATGATAACTTCTGGATAATAGCTATACAAGAAGAATTAAGTCAATTTGAACGTAATAATGTTTGGAAATTAGTACCAAGACCTATAGAACAATCGGTTATAGGAAAAAAATGGGTATTTAAAAACAAAGCAGACAAGAACAGAAATATTGTAAGAAATAAAGCACGTTTAGTTGCTCAAGGCTATAATCAAGAAGAAGGTATCGATTACGATGAAACCTTTGCTCCAGTAGCAAGATTAGAGGCCATTCGTACATTAATCGCCTTTGCAACTCATCACAATTTTAAATTATTTCAAATGGATGTCAAAAGTGCTTTTTTAAACGGTTTTACTAAAGAAAATGTATATGTAGAACAACCCCCATTATTTCTTCACTAAAAATATCCCGATCATGTTTTTAAATTACACAAAGCATTATATGGATTAAAACAAGCTCCACGAGCATGGTACGAACGGCTTAAAAATCATTTAATTACATCCGGTTTTCAAATAGGAAAAATAGATACAAGTTTACTCATTAAAAAAGATAATAATGATATTTTAGTTGTACAAATTTATGTTGACGATATCATTTTTGGTTCAACCAATGAAAATCTATGTAATCATTTTTCAAATATTATGAAAAATGAATTTGAGATGTCACATATGGGAGAATTAAATTTCTTCTTAGGTTTACAAATAAAATAAATTGAAAATGGAATTTTCATTTATCAAGAAAAATATTGTAATGATCTATTACGTCGCTTTGAAATGAATAGAACTTCGAGCAAACCAACACCAATGAGTACCACTGTTCACTTAGAAAAGGATGATAACGGAAAAGATTTCGATGAAAAATTATATCATAGCATGATTGGTTCTTTACTTTATTTGACGGCTAGTCGACCCGATATTATGATGAGTGTATGTCTTTGTGCCCGATTTCAAGCAAAACCAAAAGAATCTCATCCAAGTGCTGTTAAGCATATTTTGCGCTATCTATCTAGTATTAGAGATTATGGTTTGTTTTATCCTAAAGGAACATCGTTTGAACTAGTTTCATATAGCGATGCGGATTTCAGTGGATGTAAAACAGATCGTAAGAGTACTTGTGGAACTTGTCACTTTATCGGACAATCACTAGTTTCATGGTTTAGCAAAAAGCAAAATTGTGTTTCTTTATCTACTTGCGAAGCCGAATATATTTCGCAGCTCTAGCGTGTGCACAAGTCATATACATGCAACAAACACTTACGGATTTTGGCAAAATTATCAACAAATCTCCAATATATTGTGATAACACAAGTTCTATAAATTTATCAAAAAACCCTGTTAATCATTCACAAACTAAGCATACAGATATACGACATCATTTTTTGCGAGACAATGTTGAAAAAGGAACTATTTCATTAGAATACGTAAATACCGAAAATCAAGTGGCAGACATCATTACAAAACCACTGAATGAACAAACTTTTATTAAACTCCGACGAAATTAAGGGATTTGCTCACTTCATGATCTTCTTCCTAAAAAATAATTAATGCTTCATTATAGGCTATGGTTAGTCATTTATTTTACTACCATAAATTATACTTAATAATTTCCGAACCTTTAATTTTTTAGACAGTTAGTTTGTCTATAAATAATTTTTTCAACTTATATATAAACAGTTATACAAAACTATATACAAATAATTCATGTGACGGCCCTGACTCGACTTTCGAAAATCGGCACCGAATACGACACTCGCATTCAAATGCCGCAGATCCAAACATCGAATCTGGTTCGCCGGAGCTTATAACAACATCAGATGAATATAAAATAGCGGAACAAAATGAATATCATGCATACATCACAGATACAACAACATAATATCCATTACTACATCAAAGTATTTTTAATACATACACCACAACTCCAAATAAACGTCATAATAATACAACAGTGATCATATATCCAAAAAGTCTTCAAAGGAATGACGTGATAAAGAAATCCCAAAAACTAACACCTGAGATCCCAAGAGCTTCTAAAATATCTCCAATCCAAAAACTCCAAAATACTGCTAATACCAAAACACGGAAACCTGCTACTAGGCTGCCCGTGTGGAAATTATGGACACCCAGAGTTTAGGAAAGAAACAATAAACTCCAGGTCAGTCATGGGACTAGTATGAGTAAACAAAAACAGTTGCTTTTAAATAAATTAGATTTATAAAAGAAAATCTGATATGCTTTTGGAAAATGAAACTACCATAAGACCTCCCGCCACACACATCATGAAATCGCAGAATTGGAGGAGATTTCTTCTTATGATAGTCAAATATGCTTGATACGAGAAAAATTCTTTGACATTATTACTAGTGTAAAGTGTGGAAAATCATTTCGAAAATAGAATATTAATCTTAGCCAGCATATCATTATACTATGCCTACTATAGCTGTCACCTGAGGTGGCAGGTTATACAAATTGTAATCGTAAAGGGCTCGTATTGTTTTGTTTGGATTTTCCAACAAATGGTCAGGCTAAGGAACTTCCTACTACCACATGGGTACGCCTCTGGCGGGACATCCCGAGAACTTAACAAGCTCTCTGCCAGCACAAGGTCGGGTTACCTCTGTAACTAGGTAACTACTACACGAATATGCCACTCTTCGGTCCTTTGGGACCTTTATCCAAGGGCCCTCTATCATAAAGCAACAACCACACAGTAAATGAGATTGGAGCTACCGCATAGGTAAATATCCGGGCTCCATGCCATGACACAACCTTTTTCTAGAAGGAAATGACATATCCTAAAGGGTGCGACCCTCATAACCTTGCCGCATCTTTCCTGTTTCGACCATTTTCGGGTTGTGAGGTCCGATGAGGTCTCGTCCATAATGCTACGCTTTACACGAAAGCCATGTTTTGATCACAAATGATCAACAAATGATCATCAACACACAGCAGCACTTAGCATGCCACACCACCAAATTGGGAGTATATCGCCGATAACCTTCAATTACATAACATCTGAGCTCGTACGTCTCAGAGAAGGGTGTTAAGCTAAGAGAATACATTCTCCGCCACCAACAGATACGTATTTGAAAGAAATCTGCTTTATACCTCAAAATGTAGTGTCAGACACACAACCATACAAGTCTGTTCCGGGTTCGAACAGAACCGAAGGCACTTCATCCAATAAAGGAAGAAGCCCTTGCAAATCCGGGTACCCACAATCCCGATCGGACTTCCCATCACTTAGGGAATCTCTATACCGGAGCAACTCGGTGCAGAGACAATCGATAGGTTATCCTATCGTTTTCGAAGACACCCGGTCTTCACCACCGGTCTTCAAATGCTATCCATTTCGACGTATCACTATTCGGAATGGGTTATATGACACGTAGGTCCTCTCCCGGCTAAACCAAATAGTGAATGCTTAATTGTGAAACACGTGGTTATATCTATCACAAAGATCCACATTCAGGGTTCGATGTGGGTTTCGGATAACTAACTGAAATCCGACTCCCTGTCGCATCGAGGTTTAAATGCCGTTTTACGAAAAAAGGGGTTTTCACATCAATACAGAACAAATCACAAATCATAGTGCAGTACAGAGCAATTCAAATTACACAGTATTTTGATCACAACAGAAATAACAATCCAGTGCAGAACAATAGTTAAATATTTTCCAATGTGGTCTAAATGAATTAACCACATCATTATTTTAAATTAATGATCAATTATTCTTAACAATAAACAAATTAATTAAATATCAATTTTGTTAATAAATTATTCCCCAATCAATTAACTTAATTAACTACTAATTATAAATTAATCAACTTAATTTATCTAATTAGCAATTCTTAATTATAAATAATTTAGACACTTAATTGTTTATTAATCAATTTTAATTACAAATTACAAATCCTTATTTACTTAGTTAATCACAATTATTAATTTGATTATTCTTGATTTCTTTCTAAAACAATTGATCATTTATCTAATTTAACATTTAAAAATCTTCTTTAATTATTTCAAAATCAATTTATTATTATTATTACAAAAAGCTTTAATGTTAATCAACTTAAACATTATCTTAAATTAAATTATTTAGTGGAAGTATTAGTTATAAAAACTTTGTTAAGCATTTGCTGAGTTAATTAAACTCGAAATAAGTTCTTAACCCAAAACAATTAAACATTAATTACTTTGTTAACACCAAATTTGGGTAGCATTATAACTTGAAATTTAATTTGGGCTTAACCCATTTTTAAAGTAAAACCCGTGTCTTCCCAGGCTTTTACTCGAGTCAAACTCGAGTTCCCTCTTCCATTACCCGAGGCATTCCTCTGTTTCTTCATGTATTCTTTTTTTTTCTTTTCTTTTTCTTACTTAAGCTTTAACTTAATTAACTGCTGAAACACTGACATGCAAGCGGGAGAGACCCCGAGCCAACCCACCTTTTACTCGTGTGCTCCTTCGAGTTTCTCTTCCTAACGCACCTACCTGACACGAGATCGACGTCGTGCACGTGCACGACGTCGCGCCACCGTTCTGGTGGCCGTCGCGACCTTCGGCAAGTCGCACTACTCACTCGAACTCGAAGTCAACGCTCGATTCATCATAAAACCTTCAGAATCAAAATTTAGCCGTTAGCTCAAAAACTGCAAATCGACATCACCAACCAAAAGGCCTCACCGCCGCACCTCAGACCACCAGCGATGCCATAACTTCGGCCATGTCATGTTAACACCCCATACTACCCTTCCCGATCATCGCGTGCAACTCGATCGCTCCGTGGTGATGAAATCACCTCATTCACAACTCACTGCAAACTTCGAACTTAAACCTTACTTTGGGTTTGTTCGACTAATTCATGCATTCGAAAAATTATTTAGCAATTTTCTCATCATCATAGAAGTTCGAACAAGCTTCAAGCCAAATTTCGATATTTATAATTGAATCGTTCACCAGGAATTAAGAAAAATGCAATTTTTGCTTAAATTTGAACTGCTCTTAAACTACTTAAGTAAAAATCATCAAATTGCTTTTAAAAATCATAATGTATGCTTATTCGAATTATACAAACGAATCAGTGTTTTAAACTATTTGAATTTATCATATATTGGACCATTTCCTGTAAAACTGGGTTTACAAAACCTGTTCTTCATCATCATGCAGAAAACAAAATTTTATGTCAAAATCTAAGTTTAAACAACTTGATTTGTTGATAATTTTAGCCTAACAAAAGTTGATGATAATATTTTGAATCTGGATTGAATATTTTGACCCTGTAACTTCAACAGATGATAACAAAATGTTACAGGACAAACACAGAAACTATATTCAAAACCAAACATATTCAAGCTATATTATCACTGGATTTTGTAATGTTTTTAATTAACTTAAAGCTTTGAACTGTATGTTTACTCACATAGAAATATTGATGAACAAAGATGCCTCTGTGTTTCGAAAAAAAAGCTGTTTTGATCCTTCTTCTTTTTTTCAGCAGATTGTTTTTAAACTTGAATATAAAGTGATGTTTTCCTATTTCTTTTTCTTTCTGATTTTGTTATGTTTTTATGAACAAGCTATGCTAACATGGATGTGTATATGTATACAAAAATGGCTTTGTACAGGGTAGGGGAGGTAGGTATTAACTGGGACAATATTTTTCTTTTAATAAGATATTATTTGTTTTTCTTGTTGACTAAGCCAAGCTTGATTTTGGCTGATATGATCTTATTTATGTTGAAGAATAGATAGCATTAATTGCTTATGATTCCATTTTTGTTAACATATGTATGTTGTTTGATTTTTGTAAGTACTAACTTTTGTTTTATTTAAGATATTTATCTTCTTGCATAAGCCTTGTTTCCTTGTTTATAAAATTTTCATACAAGTTTATATGTATTCCTATGTCATTTTATATCTATATAATTTTATTATAAACATACATTTTTTAAATTTTTCCAAAGTTTAACTATCAGCAAGTAATTTATCACATATATTTGACAATTTCTTGTTTGTTATATTATTTATTTATTTATTATTATTTATTTATATAAAGCCTAAACTACCAAATATTGATTTATACTCATATATCTTTGTAATATTAATAATATTTTATTTCTCTTGAAATTTTTCAAATTAATTTCAAAGTTCAAATAAATCACCAAATTTTAAATTAACAAATTTTGAGATGTTACAATTCATATCTTCCTTAAAGAAACAAAATTAGCCATGTCTTCTGAGGACTCTTATATATCCATCTCCATTTCAACACTTACGATGGATAGCTCGGCTGACAAGCCACAACGGCTTCTACACCTACACCAAAGCAGGAAACAACGTATAGATGGTCCTCGTATCATACGAGTTTTACTCCCGATAACAAGAAGACCAAAAGATCTCTGTTTGTCTCTCCTAACACAAAGGAGAAAATTGATGAAATTCATCATTATTAGAAACAATAGATGGACCTACAACGAGAGCAATATTTTGACTAAAAAGTTACAGCGCGATGGCTAAGCTTTTTGGAGCAAGTAGCGATGAAGTTTTGTTCGTCGTGAAAGAAAGATATCCATGAACCGCTACCAAAACCTTGCAGTTCTTTGGATCCCTCGTCCTTGTATCGTACTCCTTCAGACCCTAGACCAAGACGATTTTCTGGCTCGCCGAAAACTCACGAACGTGGAAATATATGGTCTCCACTTAAACCATGGAATGATAACAAGTCCGGAGATCATCAAAATCCATCGCCTTCTAAATAAAATATATTTTTTATTCCTTGTATCTACGTTTATTTGATTTCACACAAATAAAAATATGTTTTATTCATTAATTATACAATCGAAAAATAAGCAAAACCATCAAATTTTAGGCTATTTTTAGACAACCTGCCTATTCCAGACGTCTGGATATGGACCTCACACGTCTGATGCTCTGATTTACGTCTCATTTTTAAGCAGTGTGAATATGTCAGACGTCTGATATACTCCCCCGACGTCTGAAAATTTGCTCTGTATGCTCGAAATAAAACTCAAAAAATTTCAGACGTCTGAAATAAGACCAGATGTCTGACTTAGTTCTCTGCTACAAAATATTTTCAACATTATTCTTTTTCAGACGTCTGTTTTTCAAGTCAGACGTCTGTTTTTCAAGTCAGATGTGTAGTAAAACTTTTTGACTATCAAATTATTTAACCTCGAAACAAACCAGACGTCTTACCCAAATACCAGACGTCTGAATTCATCTACTGTACCCAATTTAGGTCAAACCAAACGTCTGATTTCCAATCTAGAAGTCTGAAATTCAATCGACTCTTTAAATTAGCTTAGATAACGTCCTTTTTTCTTTTATCTCAAAATTTTTAAAACCTCCAATCCCCTAGAGACGATTTTTTTCTCAAAAACTTCATCTTTAAGCAAATAAAATCATAATGCCTCCTCGAACTAAGAATCCAAAGATTTCAAAACGAAAACAAGGCCAACCTACATCTTCTTCAAATCCTCAAGTGTGCTCCGATGATCAGATTGAAAGGTGGATGAATAGAGCGCCACATTCCATCAAAAGGTATGAAGATATACAAAAGAAGAAGCTCCACATTGGTCCATTCTATAATCTCCTTAAATTTCCAATGTATGATTTGGATGAACTATGTGAGAATGTCGGGTTAGAAACCTTGATTTCGTTCACTCCTAATGACATCCAAATCGACCAATTAGCAATATTTCTATTCTACGCAAATTTTGGATAGCACTTCAGTGTGGAACACTGAAGATGAAGATAACTGGCTACGGTCTAGCGTGTATGGCAACATGATTAGATTAACTCCGGGCATTATAGGTAGAACCTTAGGATGCTCTGACACAGGGGAAGATTTATACAACATTCCCGATATGCGCTTCAAGCCACGGAACAATATTACTCATCAAATTTGGTAGGACGAAATGCCAAGATTTGCCTCCAAATATCTACGTCCAAAAACTGGACTCCTAACTCGAATGATAATCAATACAATTGTTTCACGTATGGGAAGCCATGAGCAAATAACCGAATTAGAGCACAAAGCCCTTTGTGCTATTTGGTGGAACGAGGGTGAATTGGGTCAAATTCATCTTCGACGAGCTCAAGCATTTTTGGACTCGATCACGGCCATCAATTATTTACCCAACTTATATTATGAGACTTCTTTGTGCACATAACATTCCATCCTACCTATCGACCTTCGAAGAAATCTCACCTAAATATGCTTCCACCAAATTCTTCTCCCTTATGCACCTACTCAAAATTCCCCCAGAATTCATATACTTTGAAGATTGGACGCATAATCGTCAATCTAGACGAGTTGAGCCTCCTCCTCGGCCACACATTGAACCATCCCAAGAGGAGGAACAACATCGACAAGAAACTCCACCTCCTCCTACACCATTTGATTATCCGAAACAAGATGAGATTACGGAGACTCGAACGGATACAAATCCAAATGAAAGTGTTCGAGATCTCACCCTTCGAACCCAACATATGCTATATCAAAATCAAAAAATTTTGGCCAAGTGAATTGACAACTTCGAAACATCATTTGCTACACGCCTAGCCACAATAGAAGAAACCCTTTCAATTGTTTTATCGGTTCTCAAAGAAGTACTACAAGGGGTTCATGGTCCAACACCACCTTCTGAAGATTGGCCAACCCAGTACCTTCTCCTCCCACAAAAATTCCAAACTTTCTGAGGATGAACCTCTAAAGCAAGCTTTGACATCTCCTATAAGGGCAAGCACTTCTAACAAAGAAGAAACAAAGGAAGATGATCAAGATAAAGCTTCTTCAAAAGAATCATAGATTTTGGAAATCATAGATTTTAGGTTTTTGATATCAACTTTTGTAAATTTGACAAAATCTATGTATGCATTCACTTTTATTAATGAAATTTTCCTTTTGTCTTTGATGTTGGTTATACTACCTTTCATTCTTTTTGATAATGCCAAAGGGAGAGAAATATAAGTGTAATTATAAAATATTAAGAATAAGCACATATTCAAGGGGAGATTTATAATTTATATATAAGTACATTGAATAGTTGTCATCATCAAAAAGGGAGAGATTGTTAGGAAATCAATTCCATGGTTTCGATGATAACAACTATACAATGGAAATTGAATATGCATATATATTTCTATTCACAGGTAATTGTTAGAATAACATCACCAAAGAGACAAGAACAAGACTCAAAGAAAGTATCAAGAAGCTACAAGTCAATAGAATCAGAAGAGCAATGACACAGACACAAGAAAAGCAACATGCACATGTTTAGACGTCTGGGTGCACTAGGCAGATGTCTAATTGATTCTTCTAGTTCGCAAATCAGACAAATTCAGACGTCTGGTTAATGCAATCAGACGTCTGAAAATCAACCATAATATATAAGAGCCAGACATCTGAAACATTTTCCAAACGTCTGATTTGGAACTTGGGTGTTGATATACAAAGCACAACTATCACAATTGAAAAGACACGTTTGCTCCTCTTCACTGCAACTCTTCATCACCATCAGAAGTGACCTTAGAACACTTGCTAATGGATGCAACTACACAATGAATCTCTCTACCGCTATAAATATCATCAAGAATCCAAGAGAAGATCTCACCTTACTTACTTATGCTCTTTATTCTTATACTCTGATTTATACTTGATCTCTAGCAATCAAATACCTGTATTTTTGTCTTTCATATATTCAGAACTCTTCAATCAATATTCTCTAGATATATAGATTGGAAGCATTTGTACTTAATAGTCAATATTGGTTTTATAGAACACACACTTGACAAGAACAAGCTTTTGTAACCAAGCCTATTCCTCCGGGCGAAGTGAGGGTGTTTGATAGTCGAATTCCGAAGAGGAGTTTCGAGACTGGACGTAGGACGGGAGGTCCAAACCAGTATAAAATCCTGGTGTGATTATTTCCATTTACTTTGCTATTATCATCTATTAAGTTTAATTTAAATACATCATATAGTCACTTATACTTGCATATATATATATATATATATATATATATATATATATATATATCAGTACACGATCCATCTTATAGACTTTTATTTAGAACATAAACTTCACTCTTGGAAGTTTGACCTTTATTGGGTTCAATAATTCAAGTCAGTACCAACCTAAATCAGGTCAGTACCAACGTGAATACTTGACCCACTTTAGATCCTTTTGCTTTCATTAAGTCCTTTCTTCCCAATGCTTGAGTTCCCAAGTCACCAGCATTCTCTCTGAGCCATGAAAAGTGGTTGGTACCAACCCGAATCAGGTCGGTACTAACCTAAATTACTTAGCCAAAATTTGACTAAGCCTTTCACACCCACAACCACTTCCACTTTTACTTGCTTTGAGATCATTTCCTAAGAGCCACATTTCCTAAGTCTTCAGCACCTTCCTGGATCCCCAAAAGTTTGATCGGTACCAACCTGAAAGTGGTCAATACCAACATGAATTTTCACCTCAATATCTTTCCTCCCTGCTTGCATTACACTCCCCTTCTCAGTGCAACACTCCCCAAGTTCTTTGGCACTCCCTTTTTGGCTTAAAAAGTGGTCGATACTGATCACTTTCCTTAGTTAAATTCCAATTTCGAGATTTTGGACCTCTTCCTACCTTCAACCCAAAGTCTTTCTTAAAGTTTTGCACCCTAAGTTCCCAAGTCTTGCCTTCTCCTCAAGTAGAACTGCAAACTCTCCATCCATCAATCTACTAACCACCGACCAAATCCC